>OZ024907.1:12830258-13211882 GCA_964017125.1 Flabesymbios commensalis
CCCTTCTACATTTATATATGAAGTTGCACAAATTTGGTGTATTACCAAAGAACTATTTAGCAACGTGTGCAGTTTCAATGTGACGGATTTGTATAATATTATTTTGAGAGGAGTTATTTTCGTTTTCTTAATATAATGTCACATTTATTACATACACGGGTGTCCCGGAGAACCCGTTCTCTACAGATTTGGTGGCATAACCACCGCCATGTTTAATCAGCTGTAACTGTATCTGTCCATTGTGAACACAAAATAATAATTGAATGGCTCTGTGCGAGAACCTGTTAAGTGCATGTTTTATAGCTTTGAGAAAAACTACTTCAAAGTTTAAGTTCAATATTTTTTCTTTGAGAGCTTCCGGTAAAATAAGTTTGTTCATCAATAATATTGGTAAAGTAAGTTTAGTAATCATATGTAAGACTCCCAGCATGCCTTGTGCACATTTTTAAAGTTTGGTAACTGGTATTTGACAATAGTCTTCAAATTCAATATCACAATATTTTATGGAAAATGGCAATACCATTTTATTGCTTTATGCGAATTTTTCCAGACATCATGGATATCAATTAGATATATCTGAAACAGTGACTTCACAGCCATTTATCTGAATACTTTTGCAAATTTAAAATTTATATTTTATATTTGTAAAACCATGGTAATGTTGCTCACCATTTCTGATTTGTGATTATATTATTTGCAAGAACATGTTATGTGAGTTTACCAGTAGGATTTGCTACATGTCATTTAGTAATATTTACTGGTAAACACACTAAACAGTTTTTTAAAACATGTACTTGCTTCTGAGAAAAGTGCTTTATAATGGTCGTAGAGCTAAGATTTTTTTACACAATAAACTTCCCTACCTCAGCACCTCGAATCCGTCGTTATCAGCAAGTACCTGTTAATGGCGCTTAACAGGTCATTGCATGGAGCCCTTCAATTGTGACCTAGTTTACCGTGTGACTCACCAATGAGAGGTGATTGATTCATGGTCACCATTCTGAAGCGTCCAATGACGTGACAACCTCCGTGACACGACACATACTTAGACCTATATCTAGCATGTCTAACAGCAGAGCTTATCTTGTCCATTTAACATCTGACATTAATTTATCTGCCATGCTGAGAAGGAGGCTGTATTCCACACGCCGGTTTGAAGCCTTGGCCACCAGATAGTACACAGAGCTCTGTGTAGCCTGTTGCAACCAGACACAGACGGCACGCGTGTATCCAAATGCCGACAGTTCTCCCTGCAAAGACGAGGACTTGACCCGATGTTGTTTCAATGTTGGTCCAGCGCCGTTCGCGGTGGGCCAATATTGAAACAACATTAGGTCAAAACCTTGTGTTTGCAGGGCTCCACACAGGTGTCTGTCTACACCCAACCCTCCCCCTCCATAATATTTTAGCCAGCCGATCACAGTACTTTTAGCAAGACAGCCGGCCAATCACAAGCTTACTACAATACTTGAAATTGAGAGTGGGGGACATATGACCTCATCCATCTGCAAATTTTAACATGCGAAGTAGCAGTGTCTACGGCGGGCAGTGTACCAAATAGTAGAACCGCCTCTGTATCATCATTACAGACGCTGCAGTGCTGCATTCTTTGGCGACATTGACAAGTAAGGTATGCCTGATTACCAGATTTTCCCGCGAAATGAAACAGAAAATTTTCACCGTTCAGGAGTAGTAGACTGCGTTACCATGGTAACTATGAAGAGATGATGATTTCCGTCGATCACTAACGTCCATAAACATGACTCATTTTAACAAAGCTGGTTTACCGTCGGTCCACCGTCTGCGACACTGGCCAACCATTAAACCAGCATTGGTTGATCGTTTTATGTCGATAATGTTTGTGCTGCATCACAGCAGACACGATACATTCACCCAATGTTGGTACAATGCTGGCCCACCGTCTGCGACGTTTGCTCACATTGTACTAACATCGGGTGAATGTATCGTGTCTGCTGGGAAGGTGCTTAGCAACTCATAAAATGCGGACGAGAGATTGAAAACAGCGTTGATTATAATTGGTGGTGCGCGATCATGCCACTCTGAGGAGAACAGGCACAAGAGGCTCTCAAAAGAAAACGATCGTGCCCACTGCCGGGGAACACTGATAGGGCAATCTAAAAATATAGCATCAAACATCGGACATTCTTTTCACAAGACGTTGACCCAATAGCTTGCATGAACAATCTTCCTCTGGCCAGTCTCACGCGAGTGATATCGCCCGATGGGCTTTGTGGGTGGGATAACTTGTCAGGGAAGATTGTATGAACATGCAGATATATATGAATGATATATATGCTTATATGAAGGCCTTATATAAAGATGCACTCAATTCACTAGTATTTCTAGATTGTTTTTCCATGTGCAAGCAGTCAATTCCTACATATTTTAGAGCATAAAACATATGTTATTTGTCCACGACTAATGAGTTAAAGGGACAGCATATGTCGACGTGGCAATTTTGAAAAATACAGAAAAAATATAAAAAAATATTTCCAGATTGTATTTTGCCATGCAGACTGTATACCACAAATACCAACCATCTCAGACGGTGAGATTAAAGCCTACTCCAGGGCACACAAAAGCCGCCGCCGTTAATTGGTGACCTAAAGTGAGGACATGGGGGGGGCATTCGCCTGTAGCACCGATTTTTTGCCCAACGCTGGGCCGACGGCATCAACATGTGGTCCAATTGTGCTAACTTTCAACCATCCTTTAGGTGTACAAATAATTTGGTTATCTCTGAATTCATAGAAATGTTGATAATTTTTTTTAAATCTGAAAAAAGAAAACAAAATGAAATCTTGATCTGCGGGATACACTGCTTCATACAAAACAAAATACCAAAATTGATGTCACACGGAGTCCCTTTAATTCCCAGTTATTTTATGTTATAAAACACCTAAGCAAACACTGGACATTGACCTAACGTTGGGTCAATGTTGGTCCACCGCCTTCGAGGCTGGCCCAACATTGAACTAACTTCGGATCAATGTCTCGTATTTGCTGGATCCACAGTGCAAACAGCCAATTCTCAGGTATTTAATAGCATAAAGCATCACATGCTATATGTTGGTTGGCTTTCTATGAGCCAGAAGTTCATTCCCATGTATTTAACCCTTTTAGTGCGGGGATCAACATTAGACGTCTGCAGACCTCAAATTGTGACGTCTACAGACCAGAAATAATAAAATATTTATAATGACCGTAGATCCATGACATAAGTATGGAAATGAAACGGAAAAAGCTAAGACTAAACTAAGACATATATGATGAATTTAAATTGCAAAAAACAGTTGGTTTCCATGGTTTATGCAAAATATTTCAGCGTTGTGTGGGTTATTATCATAACGCAACACATCGTATATGTTATTTTTCGTGCAGTCAATTCCCAGGTATTTCATAGCAAATTACACCACCACACCGTATTGTGTTGTTTCCATGAGTAAGCAGTGGATCGCCAGGATATTGATTGTGAATAATAATCTCATATCATGGTACCCACTGGGCACACGACGTTTTTGAGACGTTGAATCAACGTCATTGACGTTGATTCAACGTCTCTTGAACGTCGTGTGCCCAGTGGGAACCGTAATTATCTCTGTTTTATTAGGCTAAATTGCTTCCGCCACAACATCATTGCGAGGATATTACCATAAAAAGCGCGCGTAAAATCATTTAGATGGGAAACTACTCAATATCTTCTGCACAATATTTCAGACGAATTTTCAGACGGAGAAGTAATAAAGCAGATCTTGGTCAGCATTTGACCCAGATATCGCACAAAAACTGTGAAATATCCAGCAAATGTTTTTTTAGCCCTTAAAGCGTTGAAATATGATTGTATAAACCATTGCGACCAAAGTTGTTTTTTTAATTTCAAACCATCATAAATGTCTTATTTAGCTATTTCCGCTAGATTTGAATACCTATGTTATGGATCTACGGCCATTAGACCGTCTTTATACGTCAGAATTTGACGTCTACAGACGTCTGATTCTGACGTATAAAACGGTCCCCGCGCTGAAAGGGTTGATGGTACGACAGCGTAACGTGGGTCGATATTATGTGATTTGGTGATTGGCTGAGATCAAAGGCTAACAGGATTTTATTAGGTCAACACTACTATTGTCCAAATCTAAAAAAAACGTTTGTGTTTTGTAGAATGCTGAGTGATATGATGTGCAGCTTAAAATGGCTCTGTTGGAGAAAATGTTAAGGGAGTCGGATTAATTGTGTCAATCAATCAAGCAAACAAGCAAGCCAACAAGCAAACAAGCACGCACGCACGCACGCACAAACTCACGCACGCACGCACGCACGCACGCACGCACGCACGCACAAACGCACGCACAAACGCAAGATAGCTAGCTAGCTAGCAAGCAACCAAGCTACCAAGCAAACAAGCAATCAATCAATCAAGCAAGCAAGCTAGCAAGCGAGCAAGCAAGCAAGCAAGCATTCAAGCCGACACGCAAGCAAGCAAGCAAGCACGCAGGCGAGATAGCTAGCTACATGTAGCAAGCAAGCAAGAAAGAAAGCTAGCAAGCTAGCAAAATTAATTAATAATTATTTTATAATTGACTATTCAATTGAATTATTAGTATTACGTGTTGAGCTTATTTTACAAACCAGAGTATCAAACCAATAATGTGGCAATATATCACGTTCTATTCATTCAATAAGGTTTAATTTGCATGTTAATTATGCATAACAAATTGTATTTGATTTAATAAACCATTAGACGATTCCATGTACCACTATTAATATTCATATAATATTAAAGCAGCTTAATCAATTGTCTAAATTAGTATGGCTATTTTGTTTAGTAATGACGTAACTTCGATTACGGTTCTACAACATATTTGGAAGGCCTATAAACCGCCTCATTGTCGTATTATTTGTCATACATTACATCAACAATAGTATAGCTTCGACAAGTTTAATGATGATATTATACTGCAATATATGCTTCACATATAACAATCAAAAGTATATGTACGTATATTGCGTAAGTATGTACAATATATACGAAACTATATTCTAAGAACAATTAAACATGCCATTCATGAAAAAACATAGCAAACCTATTCAAAGCGTGATACATTATCAAAGCAACCAGATACTGTGAAAACAGCAGACAATTAGCATGATATGATTTTGCCATCAAGTACAAGAGATGTATCGGTATTACTCTAATAAAATTGTTTCAAAATAGTAGGCCTACATTTAAAGATGCTCTTCACAACTTACCATGACACCTATTGAACAAAAATGAATTAATGATTCCATTACATTAATCGCTTCTTTCACTTAATCTCTTTTAATTAGAATACACATTGTCAGGCATTCAGATTAAATGACTTTTCAGATCATTCAATTTAGCGTGATTATTATTCATAGAAGATTAAAAGAGCTAAAGTGATTGTCTTAATTGCTTATTCCAATTAATTGTTAAACTGCGATGCCGCAAAACTAAATGTGTTATGGTGATGTACATTATTCATTATGCACTTTTTCCGGTGCAATATTAAAAGTACATATAAATTGCACCCTACGCAATCTACAATAGCAAGAATAAGCCAGGGTCTCAGTCAGTCAGTCAGTCAGTCAGTCAGTCAGTCAGTCAGTCAGTCAGTCAGTCAGTCAGTCAGTCAGTCAGTCAGTCAGTCAGTCAGTCAGTCAGTCAGTCAGTCAGTCAGTCAGTCAGTCAGTCAGTCAGTCAGTCAGTCAGTCAGTCAGTCAGTCAGTCAGTCAGTCAGTCAGTCAGTCAGTCAGTCAGTCAGTCAGTCAGTCAGTCAGTCAGTCAGTCAGTCAGTCAGTCAGTCAGTCAGTCAGTCAGTCAGTCAGTCAGTCAGTCAGTCAGTCAGTCAGTCAGTCAGTCAGTCAGTCAGTCAGTCAGTCAGTCAGTCAGTCAGTCAGTCAGTCAGTCAGTCAGTCAGTCAGTCAGTCAGTCAGTCAGTCAGTCAGTCAGTCAGTCAGTCAGTCAGTCAGTCAGTCAGTCAGTCAGTCAGTCAGTCAGTCAGTCAGTCAGTCAGTCAGTCAGTCAGTCAGTCAGTCAGTCAGTCAGTCAGTCAGTCAGTCAGTCAGTCAGTCAGTCAGTCAGTCAGTCAGTCAGTCAGTCAGTCAGTCAGTCAGTCAGTCAGTCAGTCAGTCAGTCAGTCAGTCAGTCAGTAAGTCAGTCAGTCAGTCAGTCAGTCAGTCAGTCAGTCAGTCAGTCAGTCAGTCAGTCAGTCAGTCAGTCAGTCAGTCAGTCAGTCAGTCAGCCAGTCAGCTCAGCCAGCTCAGCCAGCTCAGCCAGTCAGCCAGCTCAGCCAGCTCAGCCAGCTCAGCCAGTCAGCCAGTCAGCCAGCTCAGCCAGCTCAGCCAGTCAGGCAGCTCAGCCAGCTCAGCCAGTCAGCCAGCTCAGCCAGCTCAGCCAGCTCAGCCAGCTCAGCCAGTCAGCCAGTCAGCCAGTCAGCCAGTCAATATGTCATTAGGGCATTTTTGTGCACATAGAGGATAAACTGGACCATGAGAGGGTAAGATAAATCAGATAACACTGCTCATCGAGACACAGAATCCTAATTTCAAGCCCTGGTGGTCTGAGGTCGAATAAGCAACTTCTCAGTGACGTAGGATCCTCCAACACTGTATCTTTACAAGTGAGTGGGAAAGAAACACTTTGTTTCTATGAGACAAAGGACAAAACCGCGAGCTCCGACGCGACAGGCATACAGCTCCAGCAAAGTCTACACGAAGGCTCCAGTCTGAATCGTATTAAAATCAACAAACGGTTCATTTATCAAAGAATAACAAGGAAGTGATGAAAATCCCCCGCTGTGACACAATGACAAGGAAGATAGCAGGGCACATAATGTAAGAGGACGATCAGATCACCTGGAGAAAGAAAGAAAAAACATGCCCAACCCTTTACACTTTCACGCAATTCTCGACTTGTAGTGGATGAAAATGATTTGAAGTTGATGAAAAAGATAAAGAAAATCGCCATGTACTGGTAAATCAGTTCCATGGAAATTTTGATTCTAAAACCCTTTGTCTTAGGCTCGTGGGTAGAATAACTTGTCAGGGAAGATTGTATGAACATGCAGATATATATGAATGATATATATGCTTATATGAAGGCCTTATATGAAGATGCACTCAATTCACTAGTATTTCTATATTGTTTTTCCATGTGCAAGCAGTCAATTCCTACATATTTTATAGCATAAAGCATATTTTATTTTTCCACGACTAATGAGTTAAAGGGACAGCATATGTCGACATGGCAATTTTGAAAAATACAGAAAAATCATAAAAAAATATTTCCAGATTGTATTTTGCCATGCAGACTGTATACCACAAATATCTACCATCTCAGACCGTTAATTGGTGTCCTAAAGTGAGGACATGGGGGTGGGGGCAGTTGCCTGTAGCACCGATTTTCTGCCAAACGCTGGGCCGACGGCATCAACATGTGGTCCTATTGTGTTAACTTTCAACCATCCTTTAGGTGTACAAATAGTTAATTTTGTTATCTCTGAACTCATAGAAATGTTGATGAGAATTTTTTTTTAATTTGAAATTTTTCAAAACAATGAAATCTAAATCTGCGGGATACACTACTTCTTACAAAACAAAATAACAAAATTGATGCCCTCCCACGGAGTCCCTTTAATTCCCAGTTATTTTATGTTATAAAACCTAAGCAAACACTGGACACTGACCTAACGTTGAGTCAATGTTGGTCCACCGCCTTCAACGCTGGTCCAACATTGAACTAACTTCGGATTAATGTCTCGTATTTGCTGGATCCACAGTGCAAACAGCCAATTCTCAGGTACAGTATTTAATAGCATAAAACACCACGCGCTATATGTTGGTTGTCTTTCTATGAGCCAGAAGTTTATTCCCAGGTATTTAGCCCTTTTAGTGCGGGGATCAACATTAGATGTCTGCATACATCAGATTATGACGTCCACAGACCAGAACTAAAAGAAAAAAATATTTATAATGACATAATGACCGTAGATCTATGACATAAGTATTGAAATGAAACGGAAAAAGCTAAGACTAAACTAAGACATTTATGATGAATTCAAATTGCAAAAAACAGTTGGTTTCCATGGTTTGTGCAAAATATTTCAGCATTGTGTGGGTTATTATCATAACGCAACACATCGTATGTTATTTATCGAGCAGTCAATTCCCAGGTATTTCATAGCAAATTACGCCACCACACCGTATTTTGTTGTTTCCATGAGAAAGCAGTGGATTGCCAGGATATTGATTGTGAATAATAATCGCATATTATGGTACCCACTGGGCACACGACGTTTTTGAAACGTTGAATCAACGTCATTGACGTTGATTCAACGTCTCTTGAACGTCGTGTGCCCAGTGGGAGCCGCAATCATCTCTGTTTTATTAGGCTAAATTGCTTCCGCCACAACATCATTGCGAGGATATTACCATAAAAACCGCGCGTAAAATCATTTAGGTGGGAAACCACTCAATATCTTCTGTACCATATTTCAGACGAAGTTTCAGACGGAGAAGTAAGATCTTGGTCAGGTCTTGGTCAGCATTTGACCCAGATATTACACAGAAACTGTGAATTATCCAGCAAATGTTGTTTTAGCCCTTAAAGCGCTGAAATAGGAAAGGGATTTTTATTTTGAAATCATCATAAATGTCTTATTTATCTTAACCGCTTGATTTGAATAGCTATGTTGTGGATCTACGGCCATTATAAATATTTTAATTCTTTCAGTGCAGGGACCGTCTTTATACGTCTACAGACGTCTGATTCTGACGTATAAAGACGGTCCCCGCGCTGAAAGGGTTAATGGTACGACAGCGTAACATGGGTCGATAATATGTGATTTGGTGATTGGCTGAGATCAAAGGCTAACAGGATTTTATTAGGTCAACACTATTATTGTCCAAATCTAAAAAAACGTTTGTTTTTTGTAGAAAGCGTCATCTGTTTTGAACCCTTTCACCACCAAGTCCTATTCTTTTATGCTGAGTGATATGATGTGCAGCTTAAAATGGCTCTGTTGGAGAAAATGTTAAGGGAGTCGGATTAATTGTGTCAATCAATCAAGCAAACAAGCAAGCAAACAAGCAAACAAGCACGCACGCACGCTCGCACAAACTCACGCACGCACGCACGCACGCACAAACGCACGCACAAACGCAAGATAGCTAGCTAGCTAGCAAGCAACCAAGCTACCAAGCAAACAAGCAATCAGTCAATCAAGCAAGCAAGCTGGCAAGCGAGCAAGCAAGCAAGCAAGCATTCAAGACGACACGCAAGCAAGCAAGCAAGCACGCAGGCGAGATAGCTAGCTAGCAAGCAAGCAAGAAAGAAAGCTAGCAAGCTAGCAAAATTATTTAATAATTATTTTATAATTGACTATTTAATTGAATTATTAGTATTACGTGTTGAGCTTATTTTACAAAACCAGAGTATCAAACCAATAATGTGGCAATATATCACGTTCTATTCATTCAATTAGGTTTGATTTGCATATTAATTATGCATAACAAATTGTATTTGATTTAATAAACCATTAGACGATTCCATGTACCACTATTAATATTCATATAAGATTAAAGCAGCTTAATCAATTGTCTAAATTGGTATGGCTATTTTGTTTAGTAATGACGTAACTTCGATTACGGTTCTACAACATATTTGGAAGGCCTATAAACCGCCTCATTGTCGTATTATTTGTCATACATTACATCAACAATATTATAATAGATTCGACAAGTTTAATGATGATATTATACTGCAATATATGCCCCACATATAACAATCAAAAGTATATGTACGTATATTGCGTAAGTATGTACAATATATACGAAACTATATTCTAAGAACAATTAAACAAGCCATTCATAAAAAAAACATAGGAAACCCATCCAAAGCGTGATACATTATCAACGTAACCAGATACCGTGAAAACAGCAGACAATTAGCATGATATGATGTTGCCATCAAGTACAATAGATGTATCGGTATTACCCTAATAAAATTGTTTCAAAATAAGATGGTGTAGGCCTACATTTAAAGATGTGATCTTCACAATTTACCATGACACCTATTGAACAAAAATGAATTAATGATTCCATTACATTAATCGCTTCTTTCACTTAATCTCTTTTAATTAGAATACACATTGTCAGGCATTCAGAATAAATGACTTTTCAGATCATTCAATTTAGCGTGATTATTATTCATAGAAGATTAAAAGAGCTAAAGTGATTGTCATAATTGCTTATTCCAATTAATTGTTAAACTGCGATGCCGCAAAACTAAATGTGTTATGGTGATGTACATTATTCATTATGCACTTTTTCCGGTGCAATATTAAAAGTACATATAAATTGCACCCTACGCAATCTACAATAGCAAGAATAAGCCAGGGTCTCAGTCAGTCAGTCAGTCAGTCAGTCAGTCAGTCAGTCAGTCAGTCAGTCAGTCAGTCAGTCAGTCAGTCAGTCAGTCAGTCAGTCAGTCAGTCAGTCAGTCAGTCAGTCAGTCAGTCAGTCAGTCAGTCAGTCAGTCAGTCAGTCAGTCAGTCAGTCAGTCAGTCAGTCAGTCAGTCAGTCAGTCAGTCAGTCAGTCAGTCAGTCAGTCAGTCAGTCAGTCAGTCAGTCAGTCAGTCAGTCAGTCAGTCAGTCAGTCAGTCAGTCAGTCAGTCAGTCAGTCAGTCAGTCAGTCAGTCAGTCAGTCAGTCAGTCAGTCAGTCAGTCAGTCAGTCAGTCAGTCAGTCAGTCAGTCAGTCAGTCAGTCAGTCAGTCAGTCAGTCAGTCAGTCAGTCAGTCAGTCAGTCAGTCAGTCAGTCAGTCAGTCAGTCAGTCAGTCAGTCAGTCAGTCAGTCAGTCAGTCAGTCAGTCAGTCAGTCAGTCAGTCAGTCAGTCAGTCAGTCAGTCAGTCAGTCAGTCAGTCAGTCAGTCAGTCAGTCAGTCAGTCAGTCAGTCAGTCAGTCAGTCAGTCAGTCAGTCAGTCAGTCAGTCAGTCAGTCAGTCAGTCAGTCAGTCAGTCAGTCAGTCAGCCAGTCAGCTCAGCCAGCTCAGCCAGCTCAGCCAGTCAGCCAGCTCAGCCAGCTCAGCCAGCTCAGCCAGTCAGCCAGTCAGCCAGCTCAGCCAGCTCAGCCAGTCAGGCAGCTCAGCCAGCTCAGCCAGTCAGCCAGCTCAGCCAGCTCAGCCAGCTCAGCCAGCTCAGCCAGTCAGCCAGTCAGCCAGTCAGCCAGTCAATATGTCATTAGGGCATTTTTGTGCACATAGAGGATAAACTGGACCATGAGAGGGTAAGATAAATCAGATAACACTGCTCATCGAGACACAGAATCCTAATTTCAAGCCCTGGTGGTCTGAGGTCGAATAAGCAACTTCTCAGTGACGTAGGATCCTCCAACACTGTATCTTTACAAGTGAGTGGGAAAGAAACACTTTGTTTCTATGAGACAAAGGACAAAACCGCGAGCTCCGACGCGACAGGCATACAGCTCCAGCAAAGTCTACACGAAGGCTCCAGTCTGAATCGTATTAAAATCAACAAACGGTTCATTTATCAAAGAATAACAAGGAAGTGATGAAAATCCCCCGCTGTGACACAATGACAAGGAAGATAGCAGGGCACATAATGTAAGAGGACGATCAGATCACCTGGAGAAAGAAAGAAAAAACATGCCCAACCCTTTACACTTTCACGCAATTCTCGACTTGTAGTGGATGAAAATGATTTGAAGTTGATGAAAAAGATAAAGAAAATCGCCATGTACTGGTAAATCAGTTCCATGGAAATTTTGATTCTAAAACCCTTTGTCTTAGGCTCGTGGGTAGAATAACTTGTCAGGGAAGATTGTATGAACATGCAGATATATATGAATGATATATATGCTTATATGAAGGCCTTATATGAAGATGCACTCAATTCACTAGTATTTCTATATTGTTTTTCCATGTGCAAGCAGTCAATTCCTACATATTTTATAGCATAAAGCATATTTTATTTTTCCACGACTAATGAGTTAAAGGGACAGCATATGTCGACATGGCAATTTTGAAAAATACAGAAAAATCATAAAAAAATATTTCCAGATTGTATTTTGCCATGCAGACTGTATACCACAAATATCTACCATCTCAGACCGTTAATTGGTGTCCTAAAGTGAGGACATGGGGGTGGGGGCAGTTGCCTGTAGCACCGATTTTCTGCCAAACGCTGGGCCGACGGCATCAACATGTGGTCCTATTGTGTTAACTTTCAACCATCCTTTAGGTGTACAAATAGTTAATTTTGTTATCTCTGAACTCATAGAAATGTTGATGAGAATTTTTTTTTAATTTGAAATTTTTCAAAACAATGAAATCTAAATCTGCGGGATACACTACTTCTTACAAAACAAAATAACAAAATTGATGCCCTCCCACGGAGTCCCTTTAATTCCCAGTTATTTTATGTTATAAAACCTAAGCAAACACTGGACACTGACCTAACGTTGAGTCAATGTTGGTCCACCGCCTTCAACGCTGGTCCAACATTGAACTAACTTCGGATTAATGTCTCGTATTTGCTGGATCCACAGTGCAAACAGCCAATTCTCAGGTACAGTATTTAATAGCATAAAACACCACGCGCTATATGTTGGTTGTCTTTCTATGAGCCAGAAGTTTATTCCCAGGTATTTAGCCCTTTTAGTGCGGGGATCAACATTAGATGTCTGCATACATCAGATTATGACGTCCACAGACCAGAACTAAAAGAAAAAAATATTTATAATGACCGTAGATCTATGACATAAGTATTGAAATGAAACGGAAAAAGCTAAGACTAAACTAAGACATTTATGATGAATTCAAATTGCAAAAAACAGTTGGTTTCCATGGTTTGTGCAAAATATTTCAGCATTGTGTGGGTTATTATCATAACGCAACACATCGTATGTTATTTATCGAGCAGTCAATTCCCAGGTATTTCATAGCAAATTACGCCACCACACCGTATTTTGTTGTTTCCATGAGAAAGCAGTGGATTGCCAGGATATTGATTGTGAATAATAATCGCATATTATGGTACCCACTGGGCACACGACGTTTTTGAAACGTTGAATCAACGTCATTGACGTTGATTCAACGTCTCTTGAACGTCGTGTGCCCAGTGGGAGCCGCAATCATCTCTGTTTTATTAGGCTAAATTGCTTCCGCCACAACATCATTGCGAGGATATTACCATAAAAACCGCGCGTAAAATCATTTAGGTGGGAAACCACTCAATATCTTCTGTACCATATTTCAGACGAAGTTTCAGACGGAGAAGTAAGATCTTGGTCAGGTCTTGGTCAGCATTTGACCCAGATATTACACAGAAACTGTGAATTATCCAGCAAATGTTGTTTTAGCCCTTAAAGCGCTGAAATAGGAAAGGGATTTTTATTTTGAAATCATCATAAATGTCTTATTTATCTTAACCGCTTGATTTGAATAGCTATGTTGTGGATCTACGGCCATTATAAATATTTTAATTCTTTCAGTGCAGGGACCGTCTTTATACGTCTACAGACGTCTGATTCTGACGTATAAAGACGGTCCCCGCGCTGAAAGGGTTAATGGTACGACAGCGTAACATGGGTCGATAATATGTGATTTGGTGATTGGCTGAGATCAAAGGCTAACAGGATTTTATTAGGTCAACACTATTATTGTCCAAATCTAAAAAAACGTTTGTTTTTTGTAGAAAGCGTCATCTGTTTTGAACCCTTTCACCACCAAGTCCTATTCTTTTATGCTGAGTGATATGATGTGCAGCTTAAAATGGCTCTGTTGGAGAAAATGTTAAGGGAGTCGGATTAATTGTGTCAATCAATCAAGCAAACAAGCAAGCAAACAAGCAAACAAGCACGCACGCACGCTCGCACAAACTCACGCACGCACGCACGCACGCACAAACGCACGCACAAACGCAAGATAGCTAGCTAGCTAGCAAGCAACCAAGCTACCAAGCAAACAAGCAATCAGTCAATCAAGCAAGCAAGCTGGCAAGCGAGCAAGCAAGCAAGCAAGCATTCAAGACGACACGCAAGCAAGCAAGCAAGCACGCAGGCGAGATAGCTAGCTAGCAAGCAAGCAAGAAAGAAAGCTAGCAAGCTAGCAAAATTATTTAATAATTATTTTATAATTGACTATTTAATTGAATTATTAGTATTACGTGTTGAGCTTATTTTACAAAACCAGAGTATCAAACCAATAATGTGGCAATATATCACGTTCTATTCATTCAATTAGGTTTGATTTGCATATTAATTATGCATAACAAATTGTATTTGATTTAATAAACCATTAGACGATTCCATGTACCACTATTAATATTCATATAAGATTAAAGCAGCTTAATCAATTGTCTAAATTGGTATGGCTATTTTGTTTAGTAATGACGTAACTTCGATTACGGTTCTACAACATATTTGGAAGGCCTATAAACCGCCTCATTGTCGTATTATTTGTCATACATTACATCAACAATATTATAATAGATTCGACAAGTTTAATGATGATATTATACTGCAATATATGCCCCACATATAACAATCAAAAGTATATGTACGTATATTGCGTAAGTATGTACAATATATACGAAACTATATTCTAAGAACAATTAAACAAGCCATTCATAAAAAAAACATAGGAAACCCATCCAAAGCGTGATACATTATCAACGTAACCAGATACCGTGAAAACAGCAGACAATTAGCATGATATGATGTTGCCATCAAGTACAATAGATGTATCGGTATTACCCTAATAAAATTGTTTCAAAATAAGATGGTGTAGGCCTACATTTAAAGATGTGATCTTCACAATTTACCATGACACCTATTGAACAAAAATGAATTAATGATTCCATTACATTAATCGCTTCTTTCACTTAATCTCTTTTAATTAGAATACACATTGTCAGGCATTCAGAATAAATGACTTTTCAGATCATTCAATTTAGCGTGATTATTATTCATAGAAGATTAAAAGAGCTAAAGTGATTGTCATAATTGCTTATTCCAATTAATTGTTAAACTGCGATGCCGCAAAACTAAATGTGTTATGGTGATGTACATTATTCATTATGCACTTTTTCCGGTGCAATATTAAAAGTACATATAAATTGCACCCTACGCAAACTATAATAACAAGAATAAGCCATAGTGTCTATGTGCACATAGAGGATAAACTGGACCATGAGAGGGTAAGATAAATCAGATAACACTGCTCATCCAGACACAGAATCCTAAATTCAAGCCCAGGTGGTCTGAGGTCGAATACGCAACTTCTCAGTGACGTAGGATCCCCCAACACTGTATCTTTACAAGTGAGTGGGAAAAATGTCTACAGGAAGGCTCTAGTCCGAAGCGTAATAAAATCAACAAACTGTTCATTTAGCAAAGAATAACAAGGAAGTGATGAAAATCTCCCGCTGTGACACAATGACAAAGAAGACAGCAGGGCACATAATGTAAGAGGGCGATCAGATCACCTGGAGAAAGAAAGAACAGACATGCCCAACCTTTAACACTTTCACGCCTGAATTATTTTGTCATCTTCATCCACTACAAGCCGCGAATTGCTGTCGCAATTCTCGACTTGTAGTGGATGAAAATGATTTGAAGTTGGTGAAAAAGATAATGAAAATCGCCATGTATTGGTAAAAATACCCTTTGTCTTAGAAAAATTAAGTCTGTTTTCATGGATGCAAAATGATGCTTTGATGGTAAACCGTTGACAATAATTGACATTTTCACCCAGTTGAAGTTGTGTCTCGCATCACGTGGGGACTTTGTTTGATTTGAGAAAAAACATTTGCAAATCGTGATGTTTAAACGCTCATTTCGTTCCCAAAAACTGTGATTTAACCCGCTAACAAACACGATTATATGCAGCGCTTAGCGGTGTAAAGGCATAATGTAGGAGGAGGGTCAGATCAACCGGAGACTGAAAGAACAAACATAGCTAATAGAGACACTGATGAAAGATGGAATCATCAGGATCAAGGGACGAAAGGCATCAGCCGGCCTGTTCTTTTGGATAATAGAAGGTAGTCTACAGTTCATTATCTAAAAAAAGGCTAACAAATAAAGACAAAAAGATTGAGCAGGGAGAAACAGGAAATCACCATCATCAAAAGTTTGGAAACTTGGATGAAAAGGAAACGTTGTTTATCATGTGGAGGGTGAAAAGTCAAAATTAGGTTTTTCAACATTAAAAAATATCACCTGAGAGAATGCGCAAATTAGGTATCAAACCCTATAGATCCACAGTTAGAATTTATGTTAGCTTGTTTAATTGTTTAGCCCATCAATAGCTCATTATGCATTAAACACCAAGCACGAGAAAAGCCTTTTCAAAAATCCCTTTTTTAGCCGATTAAATTATCGTTATTAGAAACAGAATGTGTGTTTAACTTCAACATTTGGTCTCAAATAAAACGAATGTGAGTATTTTTCACCCACTTGAAGTTGGGAATGTCGACTTTCTCACTCTATGATACATGATACGCTGCCTGGCTGATGTGATACTTTGTTACTGTAGCTACAAAAGGTATTTGTCATTTTCAACACGATTCCACGTGAATCTTTTTGTGTACACTTAAACATGTAGAGTTAGCCAATTCTGTACGAACAACCTGTTTTTAATCAGGTTACTTATTTAAATTAAACTAATTATCGACCATTTCAAAGCATGGAGTGAGGTTGAGTGAATTTCTAGTCATCGCTTTGACGATGTGTGCTCCTGTTATATTATTATCAGACTTCTGTCTGGGTTGAAACAAATATCAGTGACATTGAAAATAATGAGAACAAAACAGATGAAAGACGCACCTCAACATGTGAAAATCAAAGAGAAAAGACGCCTATTAGAGATCAGATGGACACAGGACGACTATCAGTGGTCAGATGGACACAGGAATATCCAGTGAATCCCAGACGATCAATATCAAGGAATTAACCTCTAAAGGACAAAGTGCAAACAATTTAAACATCCACCACTTGAAATTGTGTCTCGCTGCCGCGAACCACAACTTCAAGTTGTGGAAAATTACACATATTTGTTCAATTTGAGACCGAGCCAAACATTTATAAATTCAAAACAGAACTGTGACTTAAACTGTCAATAAAACCCATTAGAAGCTACTATAGTCGTGTAGAGCGCTTTAAGGTTAACCCTTGAAGCGCTGAATTATTTCTGTATCAACCATGGAGACCAAAGTTTTTTTTTAATTTGAAATCATCTGTCTTAGTTAGCTCTTTCTGATTCATTTGAACACCTATGTTATGGGTCTCTGACCGTTGGAAATATTATTATTCTTACAGTGTGGGTATCGACTTTAGACGTCAGAATCTGACGTCTACAGACGTCAGATTCTGACGTCTAAAGTCGATCCCCGCGCTATAAGGGTTAACATTAAGAAAACAGGTATCACGTACATGACAGAAATATACACGACGACCTCGCCATGAACAACTGCGTCATTGGAATATGGGAATGAAAAAATAACATTTACATAAAGTCCTTGTGTTATTGTGCTAGGAGCTCTTTTGACTTAGGGACCATTCAGGCTTTGCCTAAATAATTATCGATCTTAACCTTTAAAGCGCTAAGCATTTCCAAAAATGTTTTAATCATTTTTTTTAGCTTATTAAATCACAGTTATTGTTAACAAAGTATGTGATGAAACATCAATATTTGAAAATATTTGGTCTCCAATTAATCAGATATGAAACGAATAATTTTCATCTACGCGCAGTTGTGGGTTGCTGTAGCGAGACGGGCGGGGGCCCTAGGGTAGTGGTTAGCACCGCTGCCTTTCACGCCAGAGTTCGGGGCTCAGTTCCAGGTCTCGGCGGTTTGAAAGAAACAAAAATGTTTCTTCCCCATCAACGTGTGAAAGTCAGTATTGTGGGGAGCCTCCGTGACCGAGAGGTAGCGTGCTCGGCCTCAGACCGCCAGAGCTCGAATTTCGAATCCTGTGTCTGGAGGACAGTGTCATCTCAATCATCTCACCATCCTCAGGAGGTTCTCCTGGCCCAGTTTAGCCTATATGTGCACAAAAGTGGCCTAAAGCCCGATTCATTTCATTTCATTTTGCTGTAGCGAGACACATCTATAAGTAGGTAAAACTTTACATTATGTAACTTGAAGATTTAAAACAACTGTATCTGCATTTAGAAATGGATTGGTGGATGAGCAAAAATACGGTCTATTTTTACGTTCAGTAAATTACTAATGTTAAGAATAGCCTACATCCCCTTACCATTTGTAACATCATTATACGATATGACCTCACACAACGCCTACATTGTTTTCACGAAGCAGAAAAAGTCAGGCTCCACTTGGTATTGTTGAATTCATAAAGTATATACATGATACATCATTAACATAAGATTTCCCACCAGTCCCTCACAATTTACATTTACGACAATTTACGGCATTTACTACATAAACATATAAAATGCTACGAGCATCAATCGTTGTTCATGAACCATTTCTGTTTACGTTTTCATATGCAAAGGTGGTACATATAGATATGCACCGGATACTCTGTGGCAGATAGTGCCAAATTTGAACAATCTTATTTAAAACGTTAAGTTGCAAACAATCTGTGCGACAAATAATCGGAATTATTTTTACCATCGAATTTGCATTTAATATATTACTTCTTTGAACACTTAGCATCACATTATCGAAATGTTATTATAATGTTGCAAAAAATTTAAATACTTGTCACAGATCTTAGCAATATGTGGTGGCTGACAGGAGCTCAAACTGCAGATTGCAGACTGCAGAATGCCATATTATTAAATGTCGCTCTAATCAGTCTGTAACATCACGGAAAACCGCGACTTGAGGAATCCAGGCCAGACGATAGACACTGACAAGAGGAAAGATTACTTGACAAAATATGACGGTAGACCAACGTTTAACCAACATTGATTCATCGTCTTGTGTCTGCTGGGGAGCCTTCATCAGAGTGTGGAAGGGGGCCCTAGGGTAGTGGTTAGCACCGCTGCCTTTCACTCTAGAGTTCGGGGTTCGGTTCCCGGTCTCGGCGGTTTGAAAATATTTCTTCCCCATCCACGTGTAAAGTCAATATTGTGGGGAGCCTCTGTGACCGAGAGGTAGCGTGCTCGGACTCAGACCGCCAGGGCTTGAATTTCAAATCCTGTGTCTAGAGGACATAGTCCCAGAGCTAGGGGGGTTTTATTTGTGTTGAAAGGTCCATACGATCCAAGAGTTCCCCCTATAATGAAATTTTCTCAGGAATCCGAATCTGCGCGTCTTACAAAAATCATCCTGTCCAAAAGTACCGTAAAAACCCTTTAGACACTAGTACCGTCAAAATCGCAAACCGCAATTTGAAATATTGCGTATGAAGTGATTGTTTGCTAAAATTGTGGTAATTTTCTATTTAAATAATTTTTTAATTATTTATTATCCTCACATATGACACAGGCTTTCACATGGATGTAAAATATTTGTGTCTGATCAATGACAAATACACAATATAGCTTTAAGTAGGTATTTTAACACGTAATTTTACTCATTTTTCATACTTTTTAACTAAATAGACAAAATACTTTTCTCTCAGCCGATTTTTGTATAGTACAAATGTTTAGTTTTGATTGAAACATGTTCTAGAACTATTGTTGACTTAAAATAACCCATTTGGAATAAAAACAATGAGTTATGTGAACATACTACTCGCTTTTTTCGTTAGACGTAAAATTAGTTCGCTTTTCTTCAGGCTCGGGAAAACTGACCATATCTCACATTTTTGCCCACTGAGTAGTCAAATTTTAAGCTATATCAATATATTTGATATCAATAGAAAGCTACTGGCACAGGCCGTCCCAATGATGTAAAATATTTTGTATCTGATCATTGACAAATGCACAAGAAAGCTTTAAGTTGGTATTTTAACCCTTAATTTGACCTTTTTTCATACTTTTTCAGTAAATAGTCTAAATACTTTTTTCTCAACTAATTTTTGTGTATAATAAATACTTAGTTTTGATTCAAACATGTTCTAGAACTATTGTTGACTTAAAATAAACCCATTTGGAATAAAAATAGTGAGTTATGTAAACATATTACATGCTCTTTTGTTTACACGTAAAATTTGCGTGCTTTTCTATGAGTTCAGGAAAATTGTATGTATCTCACAGTTTTGCCCAATGAGTAGTCAAATTTTGAGCTATATCAATATATTTGATATCAATAGAAAGCTATTGGCACAGGCCACGTATGTAAAATATGGTGTGTCTAATCTTTGACAAATGCACAAGAGAGCTTGAAGTTGGTAATTTAACACTTAATTTTACCTATTTTTCATACTTTTTCGGTACATAGTCAAAATAATTTTCTCTGAACTGGTTTTTGTGTATAATAGATATTTAGTTTTGATACAAACATGTTCTAGAATTATTGTTGACTTAAAATAAACCCATTTGGAATAAAAAATGATGAGCTATTTGAACATATTACACACTTTTTTTGGTTGGATGTAAAATTTGGGCACTTTTCTCCCCCCCCCCCCCCCCCCGGGGAAATTGACAGTGTTTCACATTTTTGCCCAATGATTACTGGTTACCCAAATTTAAAAAAAATGTACAAACATCTTTAATATCAGGTAAAAGTAACTATTAAGGGCTTTAACGTGGATACATAATATTTTATTTATGTTAAATACGAAATGTACAACAATTAAGCGCTAACTTTGTATTTTATCCCTCCATTTGAACAATTTCCAACGTTTTCTTGGTCAATACCATCAAGACTTCTCGCTTATGTTAACTTTATATGGTATAAATGTTTGTTATTACTTTTACATTCTTTGGAGCCATTTTTTAAAAGTTATCTTGACGACTGAAGAAGTGATCACAGCCATTTTTAAAGTTATCTCAGCCACTACAAAAGTTATTTTAGCCACTGAAGAAGTGATCATAGCAACTTTAAACGTTATCTCAGCCACTACAAAAGTGATCTTGGCCACTGCAGAAGTGATAACAACCATCTTAAAAGCTACCTCAACCACTACAAAAGCTATCTTGGCCACTGAAGAAGTAAATACAGCGACTTTAACATTTTTTTCATCCACTACGAATGTGAACTTGGCCACTGATGAAGTGATCACAGCAACTTAAAAAGTTACCCCGCCAATGCAAAAGTTATCTTGGCGAGTGAAGATGTGATCACAGCCACGTTAGAAGTTATCTCAGCCACTACAAAGGTGATCTTGGCCACTTACAAACTGGTGTCAGCCAATTTAAAGGTTATCCAAGCCACTACAAAGTGATCTGGGCAACTGAAGAAGTGATAACAGCCACTTTTAAAAATATCTAAACGACTACAAAAGTGATCTTGGCCACTGAAGAAGTGGTTACAATAACTTTGAAAGTTATCTCTGCCACTATAAAATTGATTTTGGCAACTGACGAAGTGCTCATAACGACTTTAAAAGTGATCTCAGCCACTACAAAAGTTATCTTGACCACTAACAATCTTATGTCAGCCCGTAAAAGTGATCTTGGCCACAAAAAAATGATCTTAGTCACTGAAGAAGTGATCACAGCGACTCTTAAAAGTTATCACAGCCACTACAAAAGTGATCTTGGTCACTGAAGAAGTAATCATAGCCACTTTAAACGTTATCTCAGCCACTACAAAAGTGATCTTGGCTACTGAAGAAGTGATCACAGCCACTTTAAAGGTTATCTCAGCCATTGCAAAGGTGATCTTGGTCAGTAACAAACTGTTGTCAGCGACTGACAAAATTATCTAAGCCACTACAAAGTGATGTTGGCCACTGAAGAAATGATCACAGCCACTTAAAAAGTTATCTTAACCACTACAAAGTTGCTGTGATCACTTCTTTAGTGGACAAGATCAGTTTGTTTGTGACCAAGATCAGCCTTATGGCGAATGGGATGATTTTTAAAATGGCTGTAATGGCTTCTTAAGTGGTCAAGATCACTTTTGTAGTGACCTAGATCATTTTTTTAGGGACTGACATAAGATTATTAGTGGCCAATATCACTTTTGTATCGGCTGAGTTGACTTTTAAAGTGAATGTGATCACTTCTACGGTGGACAAGATCAGTTTTTTGTGGCCAAGATCACTTTTACGGGCTGACATAAGGTTGTTAGTGGTAAAGATCACTTTTGTAGTGGGTGAGATAACTTTTAAAGTGACTGAGATCACTACTTCAGTGGCCAAGATCACTGTTGTAGTGACTGAGATCACTTTTGAAGTCGCTGTGAGCACTTCGTCAGTGGCCAAGATCATATTCATAGTGGCAGAGATAACTTTCAAAGTTATTGTAACCACTTCTTCACAGGTCAAGATCACTTTTGTAGTCGCTTAGATATTTTTAATAGTGGCTGTAATCACTTCTTCAGTGGCCCAGATGACTTTGTAGTGGCTTAGATAGCCTGTAAATTGGCTGACACCAGTTTGTTAGTGGCCAAGATCATCTTTGTAGTGGCTGAGATAACTTCTAAAGTGGCTGTGATCACTTCTTCACTCGCCAAGATAACTGTTGCATTGGCGAGATGACTTTTTAAGTTACTGTGATCATTTCATCAGTGACCAAGAGCACTTTTGTAGGGGCTGAGATAACTTTTAAAGTCGCTGTGTTCACTTCTTCAGTGGCCAAGATAATTTTTGTAGTGGTTGAGGTAACTTTTAAAGTCGCTGTGATAACTTTTTCAGTGGCCAAGACAACATTTGTAGTGGCTGAGATGACGTTTAAATTTGTGATGATCACTTCTTCAGTGGCTAAGATAACTTTTGTAGTGGCTGAGATAACTTTAAAAATGGCTGTGATCACTTCTTCAGTCGTCAAGATAACTTTTGAAAAATGGCTCCAGAGAATGTAAAAGTAATAACAAACATTTATACCATATAAAGTTAACATGAGCGAGAAGACTTGCTGGTATTCACTAAGAAAACGCTGGAAATTGTTCAAAAGGAGGGATAAAATACAAAGTTAGCGCTTAATTGTTGTACATTTCGTATTTAACAGAAATAAAATATTATGTATCCACGTTTAAGCCCTTGGTAGTTACTTTTAACTGATATCAAAGATGTTGGTACATTTTTTTATTTTGGGTACCGGGTACTCATTGGACAAAAATTTATTTTAAGCCAACAATAATTCTAGAACATGTTTGAATCAAAACTAAATATTTATTATACACAAAAATCAGTTGAGAGAAAAGTATATTGACTATGTACTGAAAAAGTATGAAAAATAGGTAAAATTAATGGGTTAAAGTACCAACTTCAAGCTCTCTTGTGCATTTGTCAAATATTAGACACAAAATATTATACATCCGTGGCCTGTGCCAGTAGCTTTCTATTGATATCAAATATATTGATAAAGCTCAAAATTTGGCTACTCATTGGGCAAAACTGTGACATACATACAATTTTCCTGAGCCCAAAGAAAAGCGCGCAAATTTTACGTCTAACCAAAAAAGTATATAATATGTTCACATAACTCACTATTTTTATTCCAAATGGGTTTATTCCAAGT
The DNA here is from genome assembly GCA_964017125.1 of Flabesymbios commensalis. Lineage (NCBI taxonomy): Eukaryota > Metazoa > Annelida > Polychaeta > Terebellida > Flabelligeridae > Flabesymbios > Flabesymbios commensalis. The sequence continues at coordinate 12,853,862 of OZ024907.1, forward strand.
CAACAATAGTTCTAGAACATGTTTGAATCAAAACTAAATATTTATCATACACAAAAGCTGAGAAAAAAGTATTTTGACTGAAAAAGTATGAAAAAAGGTCAAATTAAGGGCTGAAATACCAACTTAAAGCTTTCTTGTACATTTGTCAATAATCAGACACGACATATTTTACATCCATGTGAAGGTATGTGCCAGTAGCTTTCTATTGATATCAAACATATCGATATAGTCAATATGGTCAATTTTCCCGAGCCTGAAGAAAAGCGAGCTAATTTTACGTCTAACGAAAAAAGCGAGTAATATGTTCACATAACTCATTATTTTTATTCCAAATGGGTTAATTTTAATTCAACAATAGTTCTAGAACATGTTTGAATTAAAACTAAACATGTATACTATACAAAAATCGGCTGAGAGAAAAGTATTTTGTCTATTTAGTGAAAAAGTATGAAAAATGAGTAAAATTACGTGTTAAAATACCAACTTAAAGCTATATTGTGTATTTGTCACTGATCAGACACAAAATATTTTACATCCATGTGAAAGCCTGTGTCATATGTGAGGATAATAAATAATTTAAAAATTATTTAAATAGAAAATTACCACAATTTTAGCAAACAATCTCTTAATACGCAATATTTCAAATTGCGGTTTGCGATTTTGACGGTACTAGTGTTTAAAGGGTTTTTACGGTACTTTTGGACAGGATGATTTTTGTAAGACGCGCAGATTCGGATTCCTGAGAAAATTTCATTATAGGTGGATCTCTTAGATCGTATGGACCTTTCAACACAAATAAAACCCCCCTATCTCTGGGACTAACAGTGTCATCTCAATCATCTCACCATCCTCAGGAGGTTCTCCTGGACCAGTTGAGCCTGTATGTGCACAAAGGTGGCCTAAAGCCCGATTCTTTTCATTTCATTTTTTCATCTGAGTGTAGTTCTCGACAACGCATGCAGCTCAATGTTTTCATTTGTGATTTTATCAATGATAATTTAATCGCGAAATCAAGAAAATCTTTCAAACTACCATATATCTTTAACCCCCCCCCCCCCCCCTAAGTAATGCGAATCTGAGGATTTCACATTGAAAACATGCAATATTACCTTTTTGCGAATCAATTTGACTGGAAGTTACGGAAAACCGTGATCTTTTATCACGTGTTTTGAAAAACAGACTTGATTAAAAAACAAATCATTTTTTAATAATCAGCAATTGCAGCATCAGTTTATTTAACCCTTTCAGCTTAGACGTTAGATTCTTACGTATAAAGACGGTCCCCGCATCGACAACAAATATATAAGGTCCGTAGACCCATAACATAGGTATTCAAATGAAGCTGAAAGAGCTAACTAAGACATTTATGATGATTTCAAATTGAAAAAAACTGTGGTTTCCATGGTTTATGCAACCATATTTCAGCGCTTTAAGGGTTTATTGGTGAAATCAGTTGATTTTTCTACTGTTTATTTGTTGAAGAGGATTTATTTGTTTTCCTAAATAATATTTTCACAAGGTCAAGGACACAAAAGTAAACAATTCGTCGCCTCGGAGCTAAAGGATCCTATCTGACACTCGTCAGAGTGGCAGATAGGATCCTTTAGCTCCGAGGCGACGAATTGGGAATATATTATACATTTTATCCTGAGCGATGACTTTTTGGGTCACGGTTTTCCGCCATGTACCAGAATGCTCATAAGACCCATAGACTGCAGTACCGGATTTATATAGCTGCAACTGCCGACGCCGCTGTTGTTGGTGCTGTTTCTGCAGCTGCTGCTGTTGCTGCTGCTGCTGCTGCTTCTGCCGCTACTGTCGCTGCTGCTGTTGCTGTTTTTGCTACTGATACTGCCGCCACTGCTGTTGTTGCAACTGCTAATCTTGTTGCCGCCACTGCTGTTTTTGCTTTTCCATTTATTTGTTTTGCTACAACTTTAATTACGTAACAGCGGCTTTTTTCTTCATCGTGTTTTTATGTGTTTTCCTACTGCTTCCATTTTTTCTCCTACTCACTTAGACTCCGTTTTCCTTTCTGATACCGGACTATGGTATACTATGGTACTGGATGTTTTATCCCTTTCAAGTCTGTATTCACCATTGAAATCGTCATCCTCTACAAGCTCCCAATATTGTTGTCACAATTCTCGCCATTTAGTTAATGAAGAAGAATGGGTGACAAATTGCCATATTTATATTGTTAAAACTATTTCCTGGAAACAGTTGTCCCAAAACCCTTATTAAGTCAGCTTGAAAAAATGTAAAATGATTATTTGGATGCATACTGCATACCTTACAACGCTGAAATAATGATGTATAAACCATGGAGACCAAAATGTTTTTTTCTACTCGAAATTAACAAAAATCTCTCAGTTAGTTTTCTCTGCTTCATTTGAATACCTATGTTATGGGTCTACGGCCATTATAGGCCTAAATATTTTACTATTACAGTGCGGGGATCGACTTTAGACGTCAGAATTTGACGTCTTCAGACGTCAGATTCTGGAGTCTAAAATCGGCTGAAAGGGTTGGTGGTTTATCTGTCCTGTGTTCTGGAGCCCTGGTTATAGCAGGCGTGACTGAGCCGCTTGGTATCTCACAGAAAGCTCCCAGCAAACACACGACGCTCAACCAAAGTTAACCCGTTGTTGGCTCCACGTCGTAGATGGTGGGCCAACAAAAAACTAGCATTGCTTCGACGTTTTGTGTTTGCATGGCTACTGAATGTTAGATATTGCGCTCCACTTGTTCAATCGTCCTCCGCTGCAACTGAAAATACGCCACCAGCAAACACAACCGGATTAATGGTAGGCCAACGTCACTGTCGCTGGACCAACATTAAACCAGCATTGGTTCAATGTAACGTGTTTGATGGGCAGCTACCGTTAGTTTCATCTAAGTGGATCATGAAGGTTTTTGTGTTGCTTCAGAGATATGTATGTAATGTGAATAGGTTCCTCTATGGTTTACCCCTTTCAGCGCGGGGATCAGCTGTAGACGTCAGATTCTGACGTCTAAAATTGATCCAAGCACTGAATGAGTGAAATATGTATAATGGCCGTAGACCCGGAACATAGGTATTCAAATAAAGTGTAAAGAGCTAGCTAAGACATTTATGATGATCACAAATTTAAAAAAAAATAGTCTCTACGGGTTATATAAATTTCAGAGCATGAAGGTTTTCCCATTAACACACACTTTGGTATCGTTAGCAAATAGTAGAGTCTACTGGGAATAAAATGGTTGGTACATTAGCCAAATCATTCACATAAATTTAAAAAGAAGTGGTTCTAAAATAGATTATTGTGGTACTCTATATAATATGTTTAAATAACCGCATATTGCTTTCTATCTTGTAAAGGAATTTTTTAAAAATAAACATTTTATATCAATATCTAGAGATCTAATGTCATGAAGTACGTTAAGCTTTATATTATTGTTAATCTATAAAGCTACACCACCACCCTGCTTTGAAAATATGTGATTATGAACACCAGTGTACTTTCCTATATTATATAGATCAACATGATAATCATGGAGTCAAGTTTCACTGGATCAAATAATTCCATAATTCTTCAATTGCATTGATATTAATTTGGGCTTGTGTATATCCACTGTGGTCGGTCACAAGTCGCACTGTAAACTTTTTCCGGGTGGTTGGTATTTATCTAGTTTTAGTTTCCTCTGTGTTGGTGAAATCAGTTGATTTTTCTACTGTTTATTTGGTGAAGAGGATTTATTTGTTTTCCTAAATAATATTTTCACAAGGTCAAGGACACAAAAGTAAACAATTCGTCGCCTCGGAGCTAAAGGATCCTATCTGACACTCGTCAGAGTGGCAGATAGGATCCTTTAGCACCGAGGCGACGAATTGGGAATATATTATACATTTTATCCTGAGCGATGACTTTTTGGGTCACGGTTTTCCGCCATGTACCAGAATGCTCATAAGACCCATAGACTGCAGTACCGGATTTATATAGCTGCAACTGCCGACGCCGCTGTTGTTGGTGCTGTTTCTGCAGCTGCTGCTGTTGCTGCTGCTGCTGTTTCTGCCGCTGCTGCTGTTGCTACTGTCGCTGCTGCTGTTGCTGTTTTTGCTACTGATACTGCCACCACTGCTGTTGTTGTAACTGCTAATCTTGTTGCCGCCACTGCTGTTTTTGCTTTTCCATTTATTTGTTTTGCTACAACTTTAATTACGTAACAGCGGCTTTTTTCTTCATCGTGTTTTTATGTGTTTTCCTACTGCTTCCGTTTTTTCTCCTACTCACTTAGACTCCGTTTTCTGATACAGGACTATTATTCTATGGTACTGGATGTTTTATCCCTTTCAAGTCTGTATTCACCATTGAAATCGTCATCCTCTACAAGCTGCCAATATTGTTGGCGCAATTCTCGCCATTTAGTTAATGAAGAAGACTTGGAATGGGTGACAAATTGATATATTTATATTGTTAAAACTATTTCCTGAAAACAGTTGTCCCAAAACCCTTATTAAGTCAGCTTTAAAAGATGTAAAATAATTGTTTGGATGCATACTGCATACCTTACAACGCTGAAATAATGATGTATAAACCATGGAGACCAAAATATTTCTTTCAACTCGAAATCAACAAAAATCTCTCAGTTAGTTTTCTCTGCTTCATTTGAATACCTATGTTATGGGTCTACGGCCATTATAGGCCTAAATATTTTACTATTACAGTGCGGGGATCGACTTCAGACGTCAAAATTGCGTCTAAAATCGGTCCCCGCACTGAAAGGGTTGGTGGTTTATCTGTCCTGTGCTATGGAGCCCTGGTTATAGCAGCCGTGACTGAGCCGCTTGGTATCTCACAGAAAGCTCCCTGCAAACACACGACGCTCAACCAAAGCTAACCCGTTGTTGGCTCCACGTCGTAGATGGTGGGCCAACAAAAATCTAGCATTGCTTCAACGTTTTGTGTTTGCTCGGCTACTGAATGTTAGATATTGCGCTCCACTTGTTCAATCGTCCTCCGCTGCAACTGAAAATACGCCACCAGCAAACACAACCGGATTAATGGTGGGCAAGCGTCACTTTTGCTGGAACAACATTAAGCCAGCACTGGTTTAATGTAACCTGTTTGAAGGGCAGCTACCGTTAGTTTCATCTAAGTGGATCATGAAGGTTTTTGTGTTGCTTCAGAGATTTGTATGTAATGTGACCAGGTTCCTCTATGGTTTACCCCTTTCAGCGCGGGGACCAGCTGTAGACGTCAGATTCTGACGTCTAAAATTGATCCAAGCACTGAACGAGTGAAATATGTATAATGGCCGTAGACCCGGAACATAGATATTCAAATGAAGTGGAAAGAGCTAGCCAAGACATTTATGATGATCACAAATTAAAAAAAATGGTCTCTACGGGTTATATAAATTTCTGAGCATGAAGGTTTTCCCATTAACACACACTTTAGTATCGTTAGCAAATAGTACTGAGAATAAAATGGTTGGTACATTAGCCGAATCATTCGCATAAATTTAAAAAGAAGTGGTTCTAAAATAGATTATTGTGGTACTCTATATAATATGTTTAAATAACCGCATATTGCTTTCTATCTTGTAAAGGAATTGATTCAGCTAATTTTAGTTAATTTGGGTCTATATATATATATATATATATATATATATATATATATACATTGCTCAAGAGGCAAGTTCATAAGATGAAAAAGTGGGTTAGCAATAATATTAAATATACATTTGAAATATTATTTCTCACTCCATCCCAGCAAGGACTACAATCGCTAAGTTTTAAGAATCCTCTTAGAATTTAATTATTTCTGGTTGGTGTGAGAATTAAAGAATCGGTATTACGTTTATCAAAATAATAAGTTATGCCTGTAGTATCGACTTCTATATGGTTTGCTACATCAGGTCCTACATTTACAAAATTATTTTTGGGTACACCAACAATCTTGTGTTTATCTGCGGTAGTATTTTCACCAATAATGAATGTGTAACACCTGGAAGAGGTCATCTTCTTATTTTATTTTATAAGATTATAATTGTCTCAGTTGTGGTAATGCAATCATTCAGCATTTCTCACTTCAAGATTAATTATATTTCTATTACATTTGTGTTCCTTCTCTGAAATATGATTAGAATGTGTCTGAAACATATCATTTATTTTTCTTGTCATCAGACGTTTGAATTATTCACTAAGCCCCTCCCTACACTGCAGATTTTTCAAAAAATTAAAAATATTCTAAATTGTACCTCGTGACCACCCCCCCCCGTGTATAAAATACGAATCAGAACGTTCGATTTCACATGTGCACATTCTTTGTCAATTTTTAAAAAATAAACATTTTATATCAATATCTAGAGATCTAATGTCATGAAGTACGTTATATTATTTTTAATCTATAAAGCTACACCAACACCCTGCTTTGAAAATATGTGATTATGAACACCAGTGTACTTTCCTATATTATATAGATCAACATTATAATCGTGAAGTCAAGTTTCACTAAATCAAATAATTCCATAATTCTTCAATTGCATTGATATTAATTTGGGCTTGTGTATATCCACTGTGGTCGGTCACAAGTCGCACTGTAAGCTTGTTTCGGGTGGTTGGTATTTATCTAGTTTTAGTTTCCTCTGTGTTGGTGACGCTGCCCATGTCTCTGTATAATTAGGCTGGTGTTACTTTTTCTTTCCTTGTGATTCTAGCTGTGATTTATCTCTTCTTGTGACGTCTGCCGCGAACTGTGTAGGACCTGCTAGATTTTTCATGTGTTTCTTCACTGAAGCAGCTGCTTTTGGTTGTGACAGCCCCATCAAAAACTGTTTTTCTTTTCTTCTCTTCGTGGTGCCAGTGCGTGTTCTCTGGTTGTTACAGGGTTCATTCTCTTAGTTTCCTTGTGTTTTAACCTATAACTCACGTTAATAGGCCAAACCTTTTAATCGCTAAATCTTAGGATTTAACTTTTCACTCACTTTAAGCTGTGTCTCGCTACCGCAACCCACAGGGAGGGGGCCCTAGGGTAGTGGTTAGCACCGCTGCCTTTCACGCTATATTTCAGGGTTCATTTCCCGGTCTCGGCGATCTGAAAGAAGCAAAAATGTTTCATTCCCATCCACTCGTAAAACTTGGTATTGTGGGGAGCGCCCGTGACCGAGAGGTACCGTACTCGGCCTTGGCCTCCAGGGCTTGAATTTCGAATCCTGTGTCTGGAGAGCAGTGTGATCTCACTCATCTCACCACCCTCAGGAGGTTCTCCTGGCCCAATTTAGTCTGTATGAGCACAAAAGTGGCCTAAAGCCCGATTCATTTCTTTTTTACCGCAACCCACAACATCAAGTGGTGGAAAATTAGCAAATAGTGATGTTTAGACACTCATTCATTCCAAACAGTGATTTAATCTGATAATATAATGAGCTCGAGACGACTGTGCTTTAAGGATTAACCTCACCCTGCCTTGACAATAGCCTAGTTAGTATTGTGGGGAGCCTCCGTGACCGAGAGGTAGCGTGCTCGGCCTCAGACCACCAGGGCTCGAATTTCGAATCCTGTGTCTGGAGGACAGTGTCATCTCAATCATCTCACCATCCTCAGGAGGTTCTCCTGGCCCAGTTTAGCCTATATGTGCACAAAGGTGGCCTAAAGCCCGATTCATTTCATTTCATTTGACAATAGCCTCTCCTGGTTTTATGTGTTTGCTGAGATTATCTTCGTATACTTATGTAAACAGGGGCGGAGCCAAAAAAAGGGGTCCGATTGATAAAAATGGAATTTAGGTGTCTATCATCTCTTTAATTAACCTTTGTAAACCCTCAAGATTCATTGAAGCATCATTATGCGTCTCCGAAGAATGACTCAACGACCTTTTCATAAAACTGTTTTAATGATAACACTATCTCTTTTTTATTTGTCGCCAACTTCAAGTCATTTTCAGCCACTACAAGTCGAGAATTGCGACAGCAATTTGCGGCTTGTAGTGGATGAAGATGATAAATATTATATACCTTTACGTTTCGAGCAATAATTTGTAGTCTCTCCCCCCCCCCTAATATATTTGATAACTCTATATGGCACCTGGTAAGGTGCTGCATACATTCAACCCTTTTAGCGTGGAGAACGTTTGTTCAATGTTGGTCCAGTGTTGTAGACGGTGGGCCGACATTGAACCAACCTTGTGTGAATGTCTCATTTTTTGCTGGGCTGATGTTTGAATATGGCAGACACGTGTTGTTCTCATTCATACCAGCTGCTGCTGTGTTTTTTGACTGTATTCTATTATATTTTTGTAACAATAGGCAGCTGATGCCACATGGAGACAAATGCGGACAACATGAACAAATTATGTAAGTAAAAACAAATGAAACGAATGGGGTTTTAGGCAACCTTTGTGTACATTCTGGGCCTGCATGAGACCTTCTGAGGATGGTTTGATGAATGTGATGACACTGCCCTCCAGACACAGGAACCGAAATTCGGGTCCGTGCGGTTTGAGATCTCCCACTTTTCAAGCAGGCAGCTTTAACCACCACACCAGGGACCCGCCGTTATTCTGTAAGTACAGACTAATCGAGTTGCAAAGGCAAACAGCAGTAACTGCATACTTAAAAAAACGCAGTTACTGCTGTTTGTTTTTACAAGGGAATGCTCATGCTGGTGCCTTCAAAAAGCGAAGAACAGCAACAGCTTATTTGAAAAGTAAGTTGTTCACAGCTTACTTGAAAAGTAAGTTGTTTAGCGCTGAAATATATGTTTGTATCAACCATGGAGACCATGGGGCTTTTTATTAATTAGAAATCATCATAAATGTTTTAGTTAGATCATTCCGCTTCATTTAAATAGTCAAGTTATGTGTGTACAGCTATTAAAAATGTGTAATTTCTTCCGTGTGGGGATCTGTAAACGTCAGAATCTGAATTATATAAACCTCATATTGTGGGTAGCTGTAGCGAGACATAATTGCAAGTGGGTAGGAATTTATTCGTCTAATGCTACGCTTTAAGGGTCAAGCTTTTAGAGTTGATTGCTTTTTTTCACGGCAAATCGCTGCTGATGCTTTCGTGTTTGTCATTGTTTAATTGTATGTGCATAAAAAGAAAACAACGCGAGAAACAGTGCAATTACTTTGCAATATTCGCTGCTGTCTCTGTTGTAGTTTTATTTTGTGTTGATGCAAATACGAACGGCAATAACTGCTTTTTTGTCCTCCTACTTAAAAATTATGCAGTTACAGCTTCCCCTGTTCTTTCTTCAGCTGGTGCTTCTCTTGTTCTTCCCCTCTTATTGCCACCCATTGTGCCTCTCTTGTTCTTGCCCTTGTTCTTTTCCTCTACTATTGCCACCACTGGTGCTTCTGCTGTGATGTGGCAGCTGCGCTGCTCTCTAGTGTGGGCAGAAGGGTCGTTGATTAAGCGCACGCCACAAGGCGGCATTTAATCCCGGCATAGCAGAGGCTCGTGTGCCACACCTGGGATTGCGGGCCCTGGCTGGCTCGCTGGGAGGGAGGAGACGCAGGCATAAAAGTGGGATCATCGCGGTGGATCTGATCACTGCTGGTGGTCTGGTGGTCGCGCCGGCACCTTCACAGGGACTGGATATTATAAAAGACCAGCCGTCAAATAGCAGAGGTCAGCGTCCTCACATACAGGTATTTATAGGAAATGCAAAAGGTGCTAATTTGAGTGCGATATGGGGAAATACAGCACTCGTTCAATGAATAAGGTGTGAGCCTTTGGGCTCACACCTTATTTATTGGACGAGTGCTGTATGTTACAATATGGCCCCAAAAATGAACAGCCCTTGTAATTTCTCACACAATCAGGTCACAGAATTCACTTAATTGCCATACGCTGCAGCTTAAACTACAGCTAGAGTGCGATAATGGGTGATGCCGATATGCGTCTCATTGTGAGAATCGCTGCAGAGAGAGTGAGAATGATTTTCATTCACGTCGAGACGTAAATCACTCCCGCAATTCTCATTTAAAAGTGAATGACATTTTGTGAAAATGCAATTCTCCCCTCAAGGTGAATGCCATTGTGAAAATTGTATAAAGATACCATGACTTAGTGTAATATTTTGTTAACGAAAGAGAGGGGGCGTGGTGCATTGGTAGAGCGTTTGATTATCATGCTATTCAAAACGGCGTCTAGGGTTCGAACTCCTGCATCGGTCTTTGAGATAAATATTTATATGTCTTCCATCTGTCAAGTCAGTGCAACAAAATGAAATGAATCGGGCTTTAGGCCACCTTTGTGCACATATAGGCTAAACTGGGCCAGGAGAACCTCCTAAGGATGGTGAGATGATTGAGATGACACTGTCCTCCAGACACAGGATTCGAAATTCGAGCCCTGGCGGTCTGAGACCGAGCACGTTAACTCTCGGTCACGGAGGCTCCCCACAATACTAACTTTCACACGTGGATGGGGAAGAAACAATTTTGTTTTTTTCAAACCGCCGAGACCGGGAACCGAGCCCCGAACTCTGGCGTGAAAGGCAGCGGTGCTAACCACTACTCTAGGGCCCCCGCCCAGAGTACAACAACAAACACGATAAACCGATCAATGTATGCTCGAAGTTGCACCACCGTCTACGACACTGGCCCAACATTACACCAAGATGATTTCAAATTGAATAAACCCTTGGTCTTCATTGTTTATACGAAAATATTTCAGCACTTTAAAGGTTAGACAAGACTATCGACGTTAATTTCTGCGCGCTCAAGACCAACTATGCTGCTTTAATGTTGGCCCACTGTCTACGACACTGGTTTAACATTAAACAAACATTGATTTAATGTCTTGTGTTTGTGGGGCACTGCTGGTGGTTCGGACACGCCGACAAGCTCACAGCTCCAGCCAGAAAGTATAACACGTCAAAGTAATGCTGGTTTATTGTTGACCCACCGTCTTCGACGCTGGGCCAACATTAAAACAGCATTGGCTTAACGCCTCTTGCATGGTGCAGCCAGTATGTCACGGGAGTGATGGAGTCATCTGCTGTGTGCTCAGCAGACCCGCGTCAACCAGCAGATGGGAAATATCACTACAGCAAAACATTGCGCTTTTCTGTAAAGAATTGAAGATCTCCTTGGAATAAACAGATACATTCACCTGTTATGTGCTCAGCAACATTATAACCTACAGATCCAACAAAGTAACATTCAAATTGAGCTCATTAACAAGAGATAATCTCACTGTAAGGAATGATTTAGATTATCTGTAAAGGATTGAAGATATCATTGGAATACAGCTAAATTTTTAGCCCTGCGTCAAAAAAACAGATTAAAATTCCACTGGCAGACGTATTGTACATATTCAAGGAATAAAGCCCATGATTGAGTCATATGTTATGTACTCTAAATCAAACCTACATCAAACTACAGTTTGCAAATCTCTTTAGATGAAAACATTCAGATTATCTGTACAGTACTGATGAACCTCGCGTCAAAATGAAATGAAATGAATGGGGTTTAAGGCCACCTTCGTGCACATATAGACTAAACTGGGTCAGGGGAACCTCCTGGTGATGGTGAGATGAATGAATGGTCACATAGGCTTCCCACAATATTGACTCTTTACGAGTGAGCGGGGAAGAAACATTTTTGGGTTCGAGCCCGCGATCTCTGACTTTCCAAACAGGCAGCTTTAACCACTACACCAGGCCCCCGCCCTCCCGCGTCAATCAGTAGGTTGGAAATCTCATCAGAGGAAAACATTGTGGTTCTCTGAGAAGTATGGAAGACCTCCCTGGATTAACCCTTTGCCTGCTGATCACGACAATAGTCCTTTTTATCTCGTTTTTTTTTAGCCGATTAAATAACTGTTATTGGGTTTAAAATGGCAGTTTAAACATCAAGATTTGTAAATGTTTAATCCCAAATTAAAGAAATATGATTAATTTTCACCCACTTGAGGTTGTGGATCGCGGTAGCGAGACACAACCTCAAGTGGTTGAAAATTTAAATAAATTTACAAGATAAGGGTTAAGCACAGGCTTTATCCGCAACCAACAAAGCGCTTAAAGCAAGTGGGTGGTTATGTAAAATAGAAAATATGGACTAACCAATCTGGTGCTGAATTGATTGCTCCTATGTTTCATTCATTTGAAATTCAAATTGCAATCTTCAGCTTGAAATAACGAGAAATAATTATAGTTGTAAAAATTAACATGTCTCCATTTGATTTTTTTCATTGATTGAATATATATGTCACCGAGTTTATTTTCAATTTCAGTGTAATTTATTTCGTTTGAAATTTGCTAGAAAACGTATGTATAGCTTACAAACGATCCCAGAAGCACAATGGCTTAATTGGACATAAATGTATAGAAAGTAAAGTAAAGACGTAAGGACTGACAGTGCATGTAGCCGGTCACGGTGCACAGCTTAGATACTCCAGCAGACACGAGGTGCCGATTCAATGTTGTTCTAATGAAGTAGACGTAGCCTGTGGCTGCAGAGATCCAACAAGAGCCAGTATAAAACTTGAAGAACTGCGAGATGTGGCCGGTGTTTTTATTGATGTATTAGGTTATAGCGTCAAGTTTTTCCTGACTTTCTCTGATATTTCAGCAGCAGTCAGAAACGGCTGTACGATCCGCGGACTCCGCAGGATTTTCCAGAATCAATGCGAGATAAGTCGGGCAGATTTGATTGGTAATTTTACGACACGGTGGCTTCAGGACTCATCAGACTGCAGACTCTCCCATTACGTCTCTATTTGCTTTGTGCTGGACTAAAGGCTACAATTACCGTCAGAGAGACGAACACTGTGCACCGAGGCATTCATCCTTACAGCGCTGAATTATTTTGTAAAAACATGAAGATCAAAGGTGTTTTTGTCAATTTGAAATCACCATAAATGTCTTAGTTACCTCTTTCTGATTCATTCGAATACCTATGTTGTGGGTCTACGACCATGAGAAATATTTTAATTCTTGCAGATTTTGTTTTGCAGTTTTTATATAATGGCCGTAGACCCATAACATAGGTATTCAAATGAAGCAGAAAGAGCTGACTGAGGGACATTTATAATGATTTCAAATTGAAAAAACCCTTTAGTCTCCATGGTTTATACAAAAATATTTCCGCGCTGTAAGGGTTGAACGGGGCTGCCATTGAATAAAGACCAACAGCAGCACCGGCACAGAGATCAAAGATTCCTGCCCTGTTCGCCGTACTTTCATCACCGCGGGAATGGATATAAAAGACCAGCAGTGAAATAACAGAGTTCAAGAGAAGGGGACGTGGCGCATTGACAGAACGCCTGACCGCTTCGACAGTCATGCATACGTCCCAGGTTCAAACCCTGCTGAAATTGTGGGGTTTTCAGAGAAATAGGCTTGTTTCTCCGTTCTCAATGTGACGAGGCGACCACGTTAACGGCGGCCTCGTCGAGTTAAGGTTGATACCAGTGTATCGACATCAATTTCGCTCAGGGCCACGGGGTGCGCGCTCCTTCAGCAGAATTCATTGTCAGAGGACAAGGTATTTCTGATATTGAGATGTGAATTGCTGTTTTGAATTAAAATGTATAACTTCTATAAAGTATCCCGAGTATAATATCTTAAATGAAGGAGAGGGGTTTAGTAAAAGTGTACAAATTATATAAAGTATATCGAGTATACTATCCTAATTGAAGAAGAACGGTTTAGTGAAAATGTACAAACTATATAAAGTATACCGAGTATACTATCTTAAATGAAGGAGAGGGGTTTAGTGAAAATGTACAAATTATATAAAGTATATCGAGTATACTATCTTAAATGAAGGAGAGGGGTTTAGTGAAAATGTACAAATTATGCAAAGTATACCGAGTATACTATCTTAAATGGAGGAGAGGGGTTTAGTGAAAATGTACAAATTATATAAAGTATATCGAGTATACTATCTTAATTGAAGGAGAGGGGTTTAGTGAAAATTTACAAATTATATAAAGTACACCGAATATAATATCTTAAATGAAGGAGAGGGGTTTAGTGAAAATGTACAAATTATATAAAGTATACTGAGTATACTATCTTAAATGAAGGAGAGGGGTTTAGTGAAAATGTACAAATTATGTAAAGTATCCCGAGTATAATATCTTAATTGAAAGAGAGGGGTTTAGTGAAAATGTACAAATTATGTAAAGTATACCGAGTATACTATCTTAAATGAAGGAGAGGGGTTTAGTGAAAATGTACAAATTATGTACCCGAGTAGGCCTATAATATCTTAAATGACAGAGAGGGGTGTGGCGCATTGATAGAACGCCTGAATATCACTGCATGCAGTCAAGACGATATCCCGGGCTCGAACCCCACTGATGCCACGTTCATCTTTCAGAGAAATATATTTTTTCTCCCATCTCATCGTGGCTAGATGATCACGTTAATGGCGGCCTGAGAGAGGTAAACCGAGGTATATATCGGCGTTATACCATGTACTGTCCGATGCTTGTCATCGATGTTTGTCATCGATGTTATGCATATATTCAAACTGTTCAAAGCTCTACACTCTAAACAAGATAGGTTCTATAGAAGGAACCCTTCAGTACAATCACCATGCAGCCCCAGGAGAACCCTTGCAGGGTTCTCCTGGGGCTGCATGGTGATTGTACTGAAGGGTTCTTTTTAAAAAACCTATGCTGTTTAGAGTGTATTGTGTGCAGTACCGGTAATATCTATGGCATCGTGTACCATAAAGAACCATTGCAGGCATACGATAAGAGTTTTATTCTGTCGTGAAATTTCCATGATTAAATGGAGCCCGAAGGGCTTTTTCCATTTCCAATCGTGATTAAAATCTTTGTTAGCTATTTCCGTTGCATGGTAATACCTATGTTATGGGTCTATGGCCATTATAATTTTGTAATTCTTGCAGTGCGAGGATCGATTTCAGACGTCATATTCTGACGTCTAAAGTCGGTCCCTGCACTGAAAAGGTTATTCGTGACATTACATTATGACATGAGTGTGCTAGCGCAGCCTGATTTTTTATGTGAAATGTGATCGTAGTCTATATATAAACGATATGTATACGTATGTATTTACACGTGGATCTCACATTGCAAAGCATCAAACCACCCAGACCGATTAGATGCTGTAGATCACATCGACGAGACGAACATTCAAATTAAATGATAAATGTCGATTCTAGTAAGTCAATTTTTCTATAAATATATTTCTCGTAATCTATAAATATAAACACCATATGAGTGTCGCTGCAACAAGACCTAAGATCACTAAATTAGTGCAACTTTGATTCGAACAAATATAAAAGACCAGCAGTGAAATAACAGAGTTCAAGAGAAGTGGACGTGGCGCATTGGCAGAGCGCCTGACTGCTTCGCCAGTCGTGCATACGTCCGGGGTTCAAACCCCGCTGACAGTGTGGGTTTTTCCGAGAAATAGCCTTGTTTCCCCGTTCTCAATGTGACAAGGCGATCACGTTAATGGCGGCCTCGTCGAGGTAAGGTTGAAATCCGTCCATCGACAGCAATTTCGCACAGGGTCACGTGGTACGCGCTCCTACAGCAGATTTCATTGTCAGAGGACACAGGTATTTCTGGTCATTTCACTCAACTTGAGATGTGAATTGCTGTCGCAATTCCCATCTCAAGTTGAGTGAAAATGTACAAATCCTATAAAGTTTCCTGAGTATAATGTCTTAAATGAAGGAGAGAGTTTGAGTGTAAATTTACAAATTCTACAAAGTATCCCAAGTATAATATCCTAAATGAAAGAGAGGGGTATACACGTTTCTCCCATCTCATTGTGACTAGACGATCACGTTATTGGCGGCCTGAGAGAGGTAATCCAGGGTATATATCGGCGTCATCCCCTGTACTGTCCGATGTTTGTCATCGATGCATATAGATCTTCAAACAGTTCAAAGCTCTAACGGGTTATAGTGTGCAGTACCGGTAATATCTATGGCATCCTGTACCATGTGTACTATAAAGAACCATTGCAGGCATACGATAAGAGTTTTATTCTGTCGTGAAATTTCCATGATTGTGAAAGCTCGTAAAGCGATATTTACTCACTTAGTCTCGTGTTTTTTACTATAGTATAATTTACTGCCCGTTACTGCTGTCGTGCGTGACAATAACCCTTACAACGCTGAGATATGTTTGTATAAATGGAGCCCGAAGGGCTTTTTCCATTTCCAATCGTGATCAAAATCTTTGTTAGCTATTTCCGTTGCATGTTAATACCTATGTTATGAGTCTATGACCATTATAATTTTGTAATTCTTTCAGTGCGAGGATCGATTTTAGATGTCAGAATATGACGTCTCTAGACGTCAGATTCTGACGTCTAGAGACGTCAGATTCTGACGTCAATAGTCGGTCCCTGCACTGAAAAGGGTCAATCGTGACATTACATCATGCCATGTAAACTGCTAGCGCAGTCTGATTTAAAGGTGAATTGTGATCGTATAGTCTATATATAAACGATATGTATACGTATGTATTTACACGTGGATCTCACATTGCAAAGCATCAAACCACCCAGACCGATTAGATGCTGTGGATCACATCGACTAGACGAACATTCAAATTAAATGATAAATGTCAATTCTAGTAAATCAATTTTTCTATAAATATATTTCTCGTAATCTATAAATATAAACACCATATGAGTGTCGCTGCAACAGGACCTAAGATCACCAAATCAGTGCAACTTTGATTCGAACAAATATAAAAGACCAGCAGTGAAATAACAGAGTTCAAGAGAAGGGGACGTGGCGCATTGGCAGAGCGCCTGGCTGCTTTGCCAGTCGTGCATACGTCCGGGGTTCAAACCCCGCTGACAGTGTGGGTTTTTCCGAGAAATAGCCTTGTTTCCCCGTTCTCAATGTGACAAGGCGATCACGTTAATGGCGGCCTCGTCGAGGTAAGGTTGAAATCCGTCCATCGACAGCAATTTCGCACAGGGTTACGTGGTACGCGCTCCTACAGCAGAGTTCATTGTCAGAGGACACAGGTATTTCTGGTCATTTCACTCAACTTGAGATGTGAATTGCTGTCGCAATTCCCATCTCAAGTTGAGTGAAAATGTACAAATCCTATAAAGTTTCCTGAGTATAATGTCTTAAATGAAGGAGAGAGTTTGAGTGTAAATTTACAAATTCTACAAAGTATCCCAAGTATAATATCCTAAATGAAAGAGAGGGGTATACACGTTTCTCCCATCTCATTGTGACTAGACGATCACGTTATTGGCGGCCTGAGAGAGGTAATCCAGGGTATATATCGGCGTTATCCCCTGTACTGTCCGATGTTTGTCATCGATGCATATAGATCTTCAAACAGTTCAAAGCTCTAACGGGTTATAGTGTGCAGTACCGGTAATATCTATGGCATCCTGTACCATGTGTACTATAAAGAACCATTGCAGGCATACGATAAGAGTTTTATTCTGTCGTGAAATTTCCATGATTGTGAAAGCTCGTAAATCAATATTTACTCTCTCAGTCTCGTGTTTTTTACTATAGTATAATTTACTGTCCGTTACTGCTGTCGTGCGTGACAATAACCCTTACAACGCTGAAATGTGTTTGTATAAATGGAGCCCGAAGAGCTTTTTCCACTTCCAATCGTGATCAAAATCTTTGCTAGCTATTTCCGTTGCATGTTAATACCTATGTTATGGGTCTATGGCCATTATAATTTTGTAATTCTTGCAGTGCGAGGATCGATTTTAGACGTCAGAATATGACGTCTCTAGACGTCAGATTCTGACGTCTAGAGACGTCAGATTCTGACGTCAATAGTCAGTCCCTGCGCTGAAAAGGCTCAATCGTGACATTACATCATGACATGTAAACTGCTAGCGCAGCCTGATTTAAAGGTGAAATGTGATCGTATAATCTATATATAAACGACATGTCTACGTATGTATTTACACGTGGATCTCACATTGCAAAGCATCAAACCACCCAGACCGATTAGATGCTGTGGATCACATCGACTAGACGAACATTCAAAATAAATGATAAATGTCGATTCTAGTAAGTCAATTTTTCTATAAATATATTTCTCGTAATCTATAAATATAAACACCGTATGAGTGACGCTGCAACAAGGCCTAAGATCACCAAATTAGTGCAACTTTGATTCGAACAAATATAAAAGACCAGCAGTGAAATAACAGAGTTCAAGAGAAGGGGACGTGGCGCATTGGCAGAGCGCCTGACTGCTTCGCCAGTCGTGCATACGTCCGGGGTTCAAACCCCGCTGACAGTGTGGGTTTTTTCCGAGAAATAGCCTTGTTTCTCCGTTCTCAATGTGACAAGGCGATCACGTTAATGGCGGCCTCGTCGAGGTAAGGTTGAAATCCGTTCATCAACAGCAATTTCGCACAGGGTCACGTGGTACGCGCTCCTACAGCAGAGTTCATTGTCAGAGGACACAGGTATTTCTGGTCATTACACTCAACTTGAGATGTGAATTGCTGTCGCAATTCCCATCTCAAGTTGAGTGAAAATGTACAGATCCTATAAAGTATCCTGAGTATAATGTCTTAAATGAAGGAGAGAGTTTGAGTGTAAATTTACAAATTCTACAAAGTATCCCAAGTATAATATCCTAAATGAAAGAGAGGGGTATACACGTTTCTCCCATCTCATTGTGACTAGACGATCACGTTATTGGCGGCCTGAGAGAGGTAAACCAGGGTATATATCGGCGTTATCCCCTGTACTGTCCGATGTTTGTCATTGATGCATATAGATCTTCAAACTGTTCAAAGCTCTAACGGGTTATAGTGTGCAGTACGGGTAATATCTATGGCATCCTGTACCATGTGTACTGTAAAGAACCATAGCAGGCATACGATAAGAGTTTTATTCTGTCGTGAAATTTCCATGATTGTGAAAGCTCGTAAAGCAATATTTACTCACTCAGTCTCGTGTTTTTTACTATAGTATAATTTACTGCCCGTTACTGCTGTCGTGCGTGACAATAACCCTTACAACGCTGAAATATGTTTGTATAAATGGAGCCCGAAGAGCTTTTTCCATCTCCAATCGTAATTAAAATCTTTGTTAGCTATTTCCGTTGCATGGGTCTATGGTCATTATAATTTTGTAATTCTTTCAGTGCGAGGATCAATTTTAGACGTCAGAATATGACGTCTCTAGACGTCAGATTCTGACGTCTAGAGACGTCAGATTCTGACGTTAATAGTCGGCCCCTGCACTGAAAAGGCTCAATCGTGACATTACATCATGCCATGTAAACTGCTAGCGCAGCCTGATTTAAAGGTGAAATGTGATCGTGTAGTCTATATATAAACGATATGTATACGTATGTATTTACACGTGGATCTCACATCGCAAAGCATCAAACCACCCAGACCGATTAGATGCTGTGGATCACATCGACTAGACTAACATTCAAATTAAATGATAAATGTCGATTCTAGTAAGTCAATTTTTCTATAAATATATTTCTCGTAATCTATAAATATAAACACCATATGAGTGTCGCTGCAACAAGACCTAAGATCACCAAATTAGTGCAACTTTGATTCGAACAAATATAAAAGACCAGCAGTGAAATAACAGAGTTCAAGAAAAGAGCACCGTATATGCACAACCTCGATGTGGATATCCGACGCGACCGGGACTCGAACCCAGTACCTCTGAGATTCGAGCCACAACCGGATTGAATGAGCCATCGGGGCCGTCCTTCTCATGTGAAACGCCATCAAGGATCTACAGAAGACTTTGGGCCAGTGTTATACTGGTGCTGGAACATCATTTGCGACGCTGGCACAACTTTAAACCAGAATTGGTCTTTTGTACCCTGAGCAGGCGCTGACTGAAATCTACTACCCCTTCCATCAAGCGCAAGGCGATTTAGTGTTGGCGTGAACGTCTCATGTTTGCTGAGATAAGCAACCACAAGACATTGACCAAATGTTGGTTCATTGCTGGTCCACCGTCTACGGCACTGGGCCAGCATTGACTCAGCACTGGGTGAATATTTCCTATTTGTTGAAATCTCTCTCACTGGGTATAACTCTGCGTTTGATGTTCACCTCCAGAACCACCACGTTCTTCTCTGTGTTTTTTTCTTCTGGATTTAGAAGCCGTAAATGGTGATCCCTCCACCCAGGGCTGTTAACCCATTCCGACCCAGGGCTGTTATAGTAACCCTTAAAAAACTGTTGTCGACTGCAGTAGACATTCTGTGTTTATACTAGCACCTGTAAAACCAGTTAATAAAAGTAAAATATGTCTTCAATCTTTAAACACTGATATATTTTGAGACTTTAATTTCGCAAATCACACAAAATTTTCAGTCACTTTAAGTTGTGGATCGCGGCAGCGAGACACAACTTAAAGTGACTGAAAATTTAAATTGAATATATCAGTGTTAACCCATTATGTGCCGCGAGCTAACCAAACTGTACAATGTGTACGTAGTGTTTGGCCTACGGTGGTATATTGTTGGACCAAAGTCGCAGGCGGCGGGCCAATAATAAAACGACATAGATTCAATGCAGGTTATGTTTTTTTAACATTTCTATAGCTGATCAGTGATTACTCACTGCGTACAGTGAGCTAGACCAGAAAGTGGACACGTTACGCTGATCATCTAGGGTCTACTTGGTTATTTTTGGACTAACTTCGCAGGCTATGGATCAGCATTAACCCCTACAGCGCGGGGATCGACTTTAGACGTCAGAATCTGACGTCTGTAGACGTCTGATTCTGACGTATAAAGGCTACCCCCGCACTGTAAGAGTACACATATTTATAATGATCGTGAACCCAGTACATATGTATTAAAATGAATCCGAAAGAGTTAACCAAGACATTTATGATGATTTAAATGTGAAAAACCTCTTTGATCTCTTGGTTAATATATAAATATTTCAGCGCTGTAAGGGTTAAACGTATATAGACTCAGAGTATAAGTGGACTGGGGCTTTAATAGGTGATCAATCATTTGTCACGTGAAATAAAACATCACGTAGAAATACTGCCAAGAACCGCGGACATTTATTTATACTGCAAATAATACAAAGGAGAAATACATATTTTTTCAGCCCGGTCGTGTAATGGTCTTGTATAGATACATTCATTCTGTGCCAGGTGAAGGTAGATTATAAAAAAATATATTAACCCATGTGCTCCTGAAGTGTTGCTTCTATTTCTGAAATAACAAAACGATATGTTTATTTATGAAAATAAAAATCTCGGAAATGGAGTTATTTGAAACAACGTTATCTTTTTCGGGGGTGTTTGACTTTATATGAAATAGCTAACTCTTAAACCGCTAAGTTAATTAATTTAAATTTTTATCCAGTTGAAATTGTGTCTCGCTACCGCGACCTACAACGTCAAGTTTGTGAAAAATACTCATTTGTGTTTAAATTGAGACCAGGCGTTCGCAAATATTGATGTTTAAAAACACTTTTCGTTCCCTATAACTGCGATTTAAACGTCCAGTAAAACGGATTAAAAATGTCAAAAGTCGCGCTTGGCGGTTTGAGGCCTATAACGTCATAAATATATACGGGTATAGCAGCACAAGGGTTAAGGCGGGAGTATAATAACAATGATCAGTATATAGCTCTACAGAATCTGCATACACTACGACGTCAGAATACAGGTGTATGCCATTAGTCAGCTGTTTACATTGATATATATGGAGTAAAGTTGACACACGATTATCACTGAGAGAATGATCGGTCTGCGAATCAGGTAAATAAAACGATGTATAAGCTGGTAATGCACGACGTATGAATAAGAAATATAACTAATTTCAGCTTTATTTATTAAATTACAAGAGCGATATAATAATAATGGCGAGTTATTATATAGCGCAAATACAATGCTCTGTGCACTTCACACATATTACCCCTGGTCACTGGACCCGCTCATTCATGTACCATTTCAACTCCCTTTTTGGAGCATACAGCACTTGCCACCATTTCGGCGCTAGGAACTAATCGCACACATTGCCATCTCTGTCCTACCAGGTACTCATTTACACCTGAGTCAAGTGAAACATGTGAGGGTAAAGTGCCTTGCACAAAGACACAACATCGAAATAATGCCCCAATATTGCGAGGGGAGAAATATAATATTTCTTTGAAAAGCCTACACCAAGCGGTATTCGAAATCGCACGGCAGGCAGCGACATTGACAAAGCTCCGCGCTCTAGCCATTGCTCCACGCCCCTCTCCTTTCTGCTGTGAGGTGTCATATTCTTACTTGGTCCGATAACTTCATATCTGCCGTGACATCTAATAAATAATATATGATAATTTGAAGATCAGTGCGTCAATAATTTTAGCTTCACCTTTAAGAACATGTAAAACTGCAAAAAATAGTATTTAAGCCAATGCTGACTAGATACTCTATAGTACTTAATGGGTTAGCTTCGTAAAGCTAGAAGCCGCACATGTTATTCAGATTACTAAGGTATTGAGAGGTTTAACCTTTTGAGAGCCAGAGTAATCTATGACGTGAGCTATCCATCAACTTTTGTTTAATTCATATTTCGATCTGGAAAATACAGGGAATTGTTAACTACCCGTTTAAACCCGTAAAATAAATATTATACTTTGTTACATTACATTGATTAAAATATACGGACAGACAGACAGATATTTTATTGACAGAAAAAAAGTCATTACAGACTTATTTATCATAGAAATGAAAGAGATATATCGTCGCCTCGGAGCTAAAGGATCCTATCTGACACTCGTCAGAGTGGCAGATAGGATCCTTTAGCTCCGAGGCGACGATATGTACATGTATATATACAAGATTGTTAATTTGTTAAAATCATATGACAATATGCATGGTATGACATACACAACTAAAATCATGTTAAGTGGCATTGCCAAAATAAAAACTGGGTATTTCGATAATATAAATGACTACTACTTAAAATAAATTAAAAAATAACATAGAGGTCTATCTTTTTGTTTTCCGCACCAAAATATAGAACAAAACAGTAAATATAAATTTTAACAGCCTATATTTTGAATATCAGCAACGCAGTGGAAAATGGCCTTAATGTTCAGGAGTAATATCTCAACTTAAAACAAATATATGCTCCGTTCATATTATTTAACTCGTCCTAAGCATACGATATTAACCCTTATACTTAACCCTTTAACCGCCAAATTATTCAATTTGAATTTTAACCCACTTGAAGTTGTGTCTCGCTGACGCGATCCACAACTTCAAGTGAGTGAAAATTATTCAGATTTGACAAAATGGAGGTCAACTCTTTTCAAATCTCGCTGGTTGATGTAACATTTTATCTTTAACATATTCAGAATGTGGTACCTTATGTGCTAATAAAAAATGAAAACCCGAATATATGCGGCACCGGCGGTGAAAGGGTTAATCCTTTTCATCAGCCGATGAAATCACTGATATTGGGAATGAGCTACACTGTCCCAAGGCACACACACTGCTACGGAGTGTAGGAATGAGCAAGATTGGCAAATGTTTGGTCACAAGTTAAACAAATATGAGTAAGTTTAAATCACTTGAAGTTGTGGGTCGCGGTAGCGACACATAACTTCAATTGAGTCGAAATATCATTGATTTAACATACACAATATGCTGCCACTTTTTTCTTTGCAAATATTCACGTTGTTAATGTCTTTCACAGGTATATTTGAAAACTAGAGAATGAGAATGCTTTCTTCAGCCAGAAATATACATTGCCTTGACGTTGACGTTTCTCATAAATAAACATCAGTGATACCCGTATATGGAAGAGGATTAGGAGTCAAAATGAGATTTTGCGCGGACGACATCAGGATTTTGCTGACAAATAAATGTGTGCTATCTGTTCATATAGTATATGTTTATAAGACGGATAACAGTGTGTGAATACATATTTGAAATCAAAGTTACGTGAATATATCTAGAAAACGACTGTTCAAATTATGTAGCCATGTGATGTGTGGTAACTTCTTCTACGTAGGTGCTGAATTTTGCTGTTATTTTTCGAACGAAACTGATGCTAGAGACAACCCGATATAAGATAAATGAACAAATCTACTTAGAAGAGAATGTCATATCTGTAGCGAGCATGTACGTCATATGCATGACAATTTGCAAGCCAGCTTATTCGAATTCTGACCCATAACTCACCCGAAGCTGATATGGCCCTGTTTTAGGTCATATGTGCTTAAATGTGGCCTAGATCCAGTAATATTACGAGTGCGCAGTGGGTCAACACTCAGCAGTGTAAGGCCCGATAAATCGGATTATATTCGCTTTCGGAACAGATGTATTGACGGCAAAGTGTCGATTAACCCATTTCACCCTTTAACTGTCAAGTGTTTACCATTTGACCCTTTAACCGCAAAGTTTTTACCATTTGACCCTTTAACCGCCAAGTTTTTACCATTTGACCCTTTAACCGCCAAGTGTTTACCATTTGACCCTTTAACCGCCAATTTTTTACCATTTGACCCTTTAACCGACAATTTTTTACCATTTGACCCTTTAACCGCCAAGTGTTTACCATTTGACCCTTTAACCGCCAATTTTGTACCATTTGACCCTTTAACCGACAAATTTTTACCATTTGACCCTTTAACCGCCAAGTTTTCACCATTTGACCCTTTAACCGCCAATTTTTTACCATTTGACCCTTTAACCGACAAGTGTTTACCATTTGACCCTTTAACCGCCAAGTTTTACCATTTGACCCTTTAACCACCAAGTTGTTACCATTTGACCCTTTAACCGCCAAGTTTTTTAATTGGAAATTTCACTCAATTGAAGTTCTGTCTCGCTGACGCGGTCCACAACTTAAAGTTAGTGAACATTATTCAAATTTAAAAAAAATGAAGGTCAATTATTTTAAAATCTTGCTGATTGAAGTCACCTTTTATCTTTGGCATGTTCAAAAACTGGTAGAAGAAAAAAATAATCGGGAAAATGTTGAGTGATGAGTTCCAAATACCATGGTTGAAAATACTGGTGTTTCTGCAACATTTTTTTCATGTTCAAATGGGCGATATGTGGAGGTTCTGGCAAATTTAAGATATTTAAGAACGAATGTGTTATAATCCATAGAATTAAAATCCGAAAGGTGTTTTGAGATTTCAATCTGTATAATATATTTTAAATTTAACTTTCAATTGTGAATTTTAATCACAGTTAACCCCTCAAAATTAAAAAAATATAATAAAATAAAAATAAAAAGGAATTTAAAGGGTGAAACATGCCACAGTCAGACTGATATTGTGCGGATTTTCTTGCCCCGTATTTTAGGCATGAGAATCACATTCCTAAGATCTGAGTTGAGAAATTTAAATATTAAGATACCATCCGTGTTAGGACCAGTTGTGTCCACCAGGTACAGAAATATCCCCTACAAGATATGTCCGCAAAAAAAAAACAGAAATATATTGTGGCGAACATTTCATTTTACGTTTTTTGCGGGCATATCTTGTGGCGGACATTCCTGTACCTGTCTTGTCCTAACAAGCCATGCAAATCTCGCTGATTTTAGCAATATGAACACTGGATTTACAATATTAACCATTGTGGCTGTTTCAGGATTTCAATGGTTAACCAGCCTCAGTCAGGTCAACTGGATTATCTGCGGAATCCTGAGTAATCCGTGCGTGACAGCGAGACAAGGCTGAGGACACCATACCCACCATCCTCACAGCAAGTGTGAGAGAGGAAAAGACAACACGGACAAGCAATACTGCAAGGGAAAGAAAGCGAAGCAATGGTGTGATAGAAAAAAGGACACTAG
Source organism: Flabesymbios commensalis (assembly GCA_964017125.1). Taxonomy (NCBI): domain Eukaryota; kingdom Metazoa; phylum Annelida; class Polychaeta; order Terebellida; family Flabelligeridae; genus Flabesymbios; species Flabesymbios commensalis. The sequence continues at coordinate 12,879,602 of OZ024907.1, forward strand.
CAGTGCAGTAGAACAAAAGTGAACAAAATTGAACATACTGAAATATAACAGATGACAACAATGCTGAACAGAGGTTTCTAAGGCAGAAGTGTGGCAGAAGATAGCAATACTGAAGGGAGAGAAGATACGTAATACGTGTCAGGTGGAATTATGTGAGCAATACTGTGAATTGGTGAAGCAGTAAACTACTGCACTAGTAGAAAGGGCCGCAATACTACAAAAAGGGCTCTTAATAAAAAACAACAATACTAATGTAGAGTAAACAGAAGCTGTCGTGTCATAGAGTGTTATTCAAACAACCCGGTAAGTGAAGGAGGGACGGAAATAGTGCAATAGAAAAACGGTCAGCAATATAATACTGTAACATACGCAACGACAGCAATACCACAACAGAGGATTCTTACAGCAATGTTGTGAGACAGGATAACACAACAATATACCTACTACAACAGAAAATAGGAAAGAAATACAACAATAGAAGCGAAAAGAGCAATAAAAAGTGGGTTTTGAAGGAGACACACTGCTACGTGCCAAATGCGATCATCATTTATTTTAATATTACAAATCGTTTTTGAAATATTATAAATATTTTCAGACAAGGAAATATATGTACTATGCTTGTTGAAAAACGGGTATGAATTGCATGAAGATTATGCACAGAAATGCATACATGACACACCCTTACAAGCAGCACTATACATAATATGTATCAGCTATATATATATTAATGAACTACGCGATGTCCACGCCGCAAGAGCGTATCAGCTGAAATTACTTCATAACATGATTAAAAAATAAATACTGCTGGTACTTACTTTGAGATACTCTAATTCAAACAAATATAAGAGAATACTTACATCTTATCTGGACAGTATTTACAGCCAGCATATGACAGCATGTTGTATTCGCTGTGAGCTTTGAATTACGAAAATCACAGTGAATGAAAGCTTTCTAGTGCAATATTTCAACACAAAATCTCAGAAAATACTCATTTCGCTGAGTTGTATTATCGTTTAGGAATTTAATTGTTTTATAAATATACTTCACGACGCACATATGCGTCACTAGCAGGTAAAGGCTCACCTCTGGGAACACAAGGGTGTCTTCCCCCGGCAATGGGTTTCTGACGTCGTGTTGTGTACAGGCTATTATCATATGCGTCACTAGCAGGTAAAGACTCACCTCTAGGAACACAAGGGTGTCTACCCCCCCCCCCCCCGGCAATGGGTTTCTGATGTGATGTTGTGTGCAGGTTATTATCATGTGCGTCAGTAGCAGGAAAAGGCTCACCTCTGAGAACATAAGGGTGTCTTCCTGTGGCAATGGGTTTCTGATGTGGTGTTGTGTGCAGGCTATTCTCACGCTGGACTTGGCTGTGATGCGCCTAACTGAGTTGTCTTGCTGATGGCATGGCACACACTTGTCCCCCTGTAAATAGCAGACGGGCAGCTACTTGATGGCATGCCATGTCTCTATAGATGGCACAGACGCGTGTAGTCAATTATAGCGTCATCACTGTGGAAATACAAGGTCAGGAGCACGGCTTCTATCCGCGGACGGACCACGGCAATATGAATAACATTAAATCCTGGAAAGTGAATGGCGTAACACAATCAGAATGCGTGGTGAAGCTCTATGAATATGGATGCTAATAAAGTGCGCTGGCAGCTAGATAGAAGGACCTGTGGAAACCAGAGCTTATACACGGACATCTCCATGGATGCCATTATAGCTGCCATGTTTACAAATCTGGGCGTAAATTTAATTTTGCTTTGACATGCCCAGTTGGATGTTTTACATCTCCCACTCACGCTCGCAGTCGGCATAATAACTCACAGAGCTATATATAATATGCTGCTGGCTGATGAACTTTTACTCTAGGAATTATCATCTCTACAGATTTAATGATCACCAGTGCGCTGCGGAATTTTTTGTTATTAATTTTTCATTCATTTGAAGCTGGAATTGCTGACGCAATTTCCAGCTTCAAATGACGAAAAAATATTCCAGTTTGTGTAAAATAGGCACCTCCAAGAATTGGATTATTTGACTATCAACACGAGGTTGACCTGGCCCAGTTGAGCCTATATGTGCACAAAGGGTGGCCTAAAACCCCATTCATTCCATTTTATTTTCATTTGACTATCGAGAACATTAACCACAAATTATTTTATCAATATCAGTGGCATGTGGTGTGAAATATGTATATACGGCTCTAGCAACACGAGAGTTAATCGTTTTCTTCTTGTAATTCAACGATACTGTATGCCATACATGGATGATCATTTGATATTCTCAATCGTGATGAAATGATCGTGCTGGCTAAATTCACGGATTCACTGGCACGACTCTCTCTATATATAGATACCATTGGTCAATCAACGCAATGAACGATATCATGTGCGGATATTTCACTCATTGCTAAAGGCGGATTAAAAGACTGTTGTGAATATGGATTTACACTCAAATAATGATATTTGTGCTGCGTGAGAAGCTCTGGTACGAAGCTTCCACACAGAAATGTTGACTGAGCGTTTGATATCTGGAAGATAAATTCTGATCCCTTAAACATAGAAATCATCAAGTTAACCTTGCAGTAGCAATGATTCTCTACACACTAGTGACCATGTGCTACTTTACAGTTGCAATGATTTTCTACGCACCACAGGAATAATGATTAATATGAGTCTCCTGCACTGCTATTTCATAGTGAATGTATTACACACTGCTGTAGTGGCCAGGTACAACCTTACAATGGCAGCGACTTTCTGCAAACCAGAATGATTGATATGAGTTTTCTACACTGATATCCAATGTGATTTCATAGTGGATGTATTACGCACTGCAGTAGTGGCCAGACACTTCTTTACAGTAGCAACGACTTTTTGCACACTATAATGATTGATATGAGTTTTCTACACTGGTATCCAATGTGATAACTCAGGGATTTTGTAGTGAATGTATTACGTGTTGCTTCTGTGATGGGGCAGCGTCTGGCTCGTAGAGAGGTGGAGGATGGGCTGAGGCTGTACACAAGACAGGAATATGATGCAGCAGTCCGTAAATGGAAGAGGGCCCTTCACCGGATCCACAGCAGAAGGGATAAGTTCGCCCTGCTTGGGTACCTCGCCTCGGCTCATTGTGACTGTGGGAAGTACAGGGATATGTTGGCGTACGCTGTCATGCAGATAGACCTCGCCAACGATGCCGACTGCTCCAACATGCGAGCGGAGGCGTACCTCAACCTGGCGAGAAGCAACGAGAGGCTATGTGAGTATCACAAGGCGGTGTCATACTGCAGACACAGCCTACAGAACCAGGCCAGGGACACCAGGGTACATGGGTTTGTGTATCTCTGTGAGGCCAAGGCTTACTTCGGGTTCAGTAACTTTGCCCAGACGTTACGTAACCTCGAGCAGGCTATGCTCATCGCTCGGGAGTGTGACGATCAGTCCTTGGAGCTCCATATCTATATCACTTTGGGACAGCTGTTCACAAGACTTAAGGATTACGAGAAGGGTCTCACATTCCACCTGAAGGCTGCCGAGCTGGCCAAGAACTTCAAGGCCTGTGATATGGGCAATAAGTTTCAGCGCCTGGTCTATTATAATCTGTCAGTGCCTTACAGAAAACTGGGCAAGTTTAAAGAAGCTATGGATTGCTGTGAGGTAAGTCAATAAACTACAAGAATCCAACAAACACGATACGTTGAAACAATGTTGGCTTAACCCTTTAACCACCGGTGCCTCATATGTTCGGGTTTTTTATCGGCAAATTAAGTACGACATTTTAAAAATGTTAAATATCAAATGTGACATCAATCAGCAATATTTGAAAACAGCTGACCCCCATCTTGTCAAATCTGCATAATTTTCACTCACTTGAAGTTGTGGATCGCGTCAGCGAGACACAACCTCAAGTGAGTGAAAATTCAAATAAATAATTTTGCGGTTGACGGGTTAATATTGGGCCAGCGTCGTAGACGGTGAGCCAACATTATGCCAACATTGGGTCAATGAATCGTGCATACTGGAAATATGTAATTTTCACTCTCTTGATGTTGCGCTTGAAGTTGTGGGCTGCGTTGGCAAGACACAACTTCAAACTTTTTCAGAACTTTTGATGGAATTTCGCGGCGTTTCAACACACCATGTTACCGGCATTGTGTTATGCAGACCTGGTAGTTCTATGGTATGCAATCATCCTCATAGTAGTATCAAATAGAACCATAAAGCGCTGAGGTATGTGTGCATACACCAAGAAAACAATGATTATTTTCAATTTGAAATCATGATAAATGTCTTAGTTAACTCTTTTCGCTACATTTGAATACCTATGTTATGGAGCAACGACGATTAAAAATAGTTTACTCTTTCAGTGCGTGTATCGCCTTTAGAAGTCAGATTCTGACGTCTAAAGTCGATCCCCGCGCTGAAAGGGTTAGCCTAAGTGTCAACCCCTAATGTAGTAATGGCGTCTATGGACGTGTTTAGCCTCTCAGTGTGTCCGTGGTTATATTCAGTATATTATTTATAGGAGAAATAAACATTAAATTTACAAGACTGGCATGCTTCGATTCAAATTGCACAGATAGAAGTAAGTGTTAATATTAATTGTTTTTACCTTGCACGATTCATGTTTATTGGGCCCGTTACAATGGTACATTGGAGTAGTGGTATTTGTTTGACTGTAAAAGCAATATGTCAAGTTTTTATTTCAGAAAGAGCAATGTTTTATTATTCCTTACAGCGCGGGGATCGACTTTAGACGTCAGAATCTGACGTCTGTAGACGTCAGATTCTGACGTCTAATGTCGATCCCTGCACTGTAAGATTAAACATCAGACAAGCCCTCACCTCACCTATCCGTGAGTGATGACTTGCCTAGAAAAAAAATGATATTCTTGACTGAATCATTTCTTTCAGAATCCGATTCAACCAGCATTTCAAACAAACCAAACTAACTGATCTGCGTGATACACTCTATTGTTCTATTCATCTTTGATTCCAGGATACTGCGTTTTCCATTTTTTTACCCAACCATTTAACAATAACAATAAGCAGGTTGCGATATGATATGATTGGAAACATGATGGCCGCACAGCCGCCTTCATTCACGGCCGCAAACGGAAAGAAATGAAATGAAATAAATGGGGTTTTAGGCCACCTTTGTGCACATGCAAGCTGAACTAGGCGAGGAGTACCTCGTGAGGATGGTAAGATGAATGAGATGACACTGCCCTCTAGACACTTAATTCGAAATTTAATCCACTTCGGGACAGTGGAGAGAAGTTGCGCATAGTCGTTCAATGTACGTAACTCTAAACGTAAACTATTTAGGATTGGACTTTTTAAACAGCCTCGATGGACCACGACATAATGGGAATTAATCGTGTGAGAGTGGGCGGGATCCCTGGTCTAGTGGTTAACACTCTCGATCTGTCAAGTCGGTACTATATGGCTCGTCGCCGCTCTTCATAAAAGCAAAATTATCAAAGATTCGGGTTCTTGTGTCCCTGATCCAATATCTCATGTTAATCGTTAACCCGTATCCTGCTAAGCACATTTATGTAAAATTTAAATCACTTGATGTTGTGGTTAAAATTACTCATATTTGCTTAATTTGCCAGCAATCATTTACAAATGTTGATGTTCAAACATTCATTTAATTCCCAATAATAGTGTGCACTAATAAAATGGATTAAAAACGACTAATGCGGTGATTAGCAGGCGAATCGTTAATTATCAATGTTTCTGTATTGCAGAGAGCCTCTATAGCCGGGAGGTAGCAGGCAGACAAATATATAATTAAAAGTCACTACTGACTTACTTGTCATAAATATGTACATATATGTAAGTACAACAGGATTGTCATGGTTATAATAGTTCTGTAGAATCACACTAAAATAATACAAAGCGTAGTTTTAGTTTTAATTAATTACCCCTTCATCTATAATTTATACAAAATCATCAGACCCCCCCCCCCCCCAGAATCTTCCCAGTTCACCCCTCCCCCTCTACCCATAAATTATGAACGTTCTCAAAGAGCGTTTCGTGTATTACGCATGAGAAGGTCTATTTTAATCTCTCTCCATGACACATCGCCCGTCACACCTGTAACAGGCTGAAGCACCACAAGTGCATCGCTCACCAGCTCATCAATCAGCTAATGAGTTCTATCAATTATGGAAATATGGATAATGATACTTCTCCGTAAATCCAACAGGTAGTAACTGCTTACTGTTCAAGTAATGAGTTTCGTCAACTATGGATGCATAGATAATGCTACTGCAAAGCTGAAAAGGCAGTAACCTCATACTTTGCAAGAAATGAATTTCGTCAAATATGGACGTATAACTAATTGTACTGCATGCAAAGCCTAAAGGCAGTAGCTGCTTACCTGTCAAGTAAGCCGCTACTGCCTTTTGGATTTGATAGATGACATACGTGAGGAATTGGTCAGGAAACAATAGCGCCATGCGATGTCTATATGGCCCGTGGATATTCTGATCATTCTATCGCTTTATTATATTCATGCACATGCCTCTCCATGATCAAGTAATCCACTTTCACATTTTCGCATTCTGCTTCATGTACTTCTGGTAAATACCATGGAGCGAGGTGCGGTCTGTAAATAATCATTATATATTTTATTATATCATGCACTCTATAACACAATGTACTGTTGTTATTAATAACGCTACATAGTCTACATAGATATGTCGTCGTCTATCTATCTGTAAACCAAAGTGAAATAATTATTAGGCCTGAATGAGAATGGGTGGTTGCTCTTTCTCTCATCATTTAATTAATCTATTGATTTATAAGTCCATTTATTCATTCATTATTTAATAACTGGTTCGTTCTTTTTTTCATTTATTCAATTTTTATTTTTTATCATTCATTTCTTCATTCATTCATTTTTTTCACTCATTAAATTATTAAATTATTTATATGCTTTCATGTACATTTATCATTTTTGTACATTTATTAATTTATCCATTCATCCATTCAGTCTTTATTTAATTTGAAATTAACCTACACATGAGTTGTGATTTAATTAAAATCGTACATGTATATATTTTAATTTACCTAGCTCCATTTAAATAGTGGCTGATGCAGTCTGGCTATGGCGACATTAAACGCCTGTGTGGTCTGGCGGGTTTGGAGATTTTATGATAATAGCACTGTTTAGCATTGTTAGCAATCTCTGTTTACCTAGACTGTAGCTTCAATAATGTGAGGTCTCACACAAGTAATTAGTCCCATAGACTTGCATATATTATCGCACACACGCTGGAGGCCACAGGCCTATCAGGGATCGCTCAAATCCACTAAGCATGCTAAGCCATGAAAAATTTGTAGTTGTGAATTCAAGAAAAATAATTTAAATGGGGGTTAGCCTTCATTTTTTAATAGTTACAGCCGAAGACAGTTATTACCCTCAAAAGAGGGGGGGTGGCATTGTCAGTGACTCTCACGGTTTAGAGAGAGGTTGTGATTCATATTAATACGCCACTTTGTATTTCTTTTGTGTTTTCTGGGAATTCTAAGCACAGAATCAACCATTGTCCGGGAAAAAACCACATAGTACATTTTCATAAATAATTCTTACCTTCCTGGCCACACTAGCTACCGGGATCGGCGGAGGGCGGGGGGTGGGGGTGACGAATAATATCAAAATAGTTCAAAATATTTTTACTTAGCACATTTCAAGTAATTAGTTGGGTGGGACCTTGAGTCAAAGGACGTCATTTCTACTTACATGTAAGTGGCACAGGACTTTGCGTATACTACCTTTTTATTCAATTAACCCATACAGCTCGGGGATCGACTTTAGTCGTCAGAATCTGACGTCTGTAGACGTCAGATTCTGACGGCTAAATATATCCCCTTATTGTAAGATTAAAAATATTTATAAAGGTCGTAGACCCATACTATAGGTATTCAAATGAATCAGGAAGAGCTAAATAAGACATTTATGATGATTTAAAACTGAAAAAAACCTTTCGGTTGCGATGTTTTTTTTACAAATTAATTCAGCGCTTTAACAGTGTTTAAGGTATTAATTCGATTATAGAATGTGTCATGTCGTGTATCTATGGGACGCTCTATGATTTAACCCTTTTACCCTTATAACGCTGAATTAATTTTGTATAAATCATGGAGACCAAAGGGTTTATTCCATTTTGAAATCATCATGAATGTCTTAGTCCTTAGGATTTTTAGAATATTTTCGTGGAACTGTTTTAATAATAACAATATCTTTTTCGTTCATTTGCCACCCACTTCAAGCTATCTTCATCCACTACAAGTCGAGAATTGCGCCAGCCATTCGCGGCTTGTAGTGGATGAAGATGACAATGGTAAATTCAGGCTTGAAAGGGTTAAAGCGTAAAACACACCAACGCGAACGCAAGCGCAAGCGCGAGCGCGAAGATTATCAAACACACTATTTTATTATTGCAAAAACACACTATACCTGCCGTCAGAGTAACTTTTTCGTGGAACTGTTAGATATGCTAGAACAATAACGATATATATATTTTTAATTTGCCACCTACTTCAAATCATCTTAATCCACTACAAGTAGAGAATTGCGACAGCAATTCGAGGCTTGTAGTGGATGAAGATGACAATGGGAAATTCAGGCTTGAAAGGGTTAAAGCGTAAGACACACAACCTGAACGCAAGCGCTACCGCGAGCTCGAAGATTATCAGACACACTACTTTAAAAATACCAAAACTCACCAACGTAAACAGGTGAAGGCAAACGCGATGTTTTCGTCTTCGCGTTGTTGTGTTTTGGAAATGATAAAATAGTGGGTTTTAACCCTTAGAGCGATGAATTAATTTGTATAAAACATCGCAACCAAAAGGGTTTTTTCACCTTAAAATAATCATAAATGTCTTAGTTAGCTCTTTCCGATTCATTTGGAATACCTATGTTAGGGGTCTACGGCGATTACAATTATTTCTACACTTACAGTGCGGGGATCGACTATAGTAGTCAGAATCTGACTTCTACAGACGTCAGATTCTGACTACTTTAGTCGATCCCCGCGCTGTAAGGACTACTCACTATAACTGTTTGCAGTTGATTTTTGAAGCCACCACTCAAACCATTGTCATCTGGTTTGCTGTATCGCGTTAAATGCCATGGTTATTTTAGTGGGTTAACCCATATACACTCGCATCTTCTTTGAAAAATCATTTTCGATTATAGAATTAGCATTTTTATTTGAATGTCAGAAGTTGTTTGTTCTACGTTCAACCCAACCGAATGCTAGGTGTGAGCCATTATCATATTGAATAAGCGGACACGGTTTCTAGATAGATAAATATAGATATTTATTGACGGCGGAAAGTCTATGTAGACTTGTCGTCATTAAAATGAACAGTACATCATCATATGATACAGTGCATAAAACGATAAAAAAAGAGTAAGTGGTGTAAATATGTGTACAGTTATCAAATGCTTTAAAATAATTAAAAGACAAATACATGTTACAAAAACTATAATACTATACTTACAGTGCGGGGATCGACTTTATGAAAATATTTACAATGGCCGTAGACCCGTAACATAGGTATTCAAATGAATTGGTAAGAGCTAACTAAGACATTTATAATGATTTCAAATTGAAAAAAACCCTTTTGTTTTTCATGGTTTGTACAAAAATATTTCAGAGCTGAAAGGGTTAAGGATTCTAAGGAACATCAGGGATTGCATGATAAACTAGAGGCCAGTCACCATCTGCTCTTTATCATAGCTCCTGCACAGATGCTAACCTAATATTGATCTGCCGAGGGATTATCTGGGGAAATCTGCCATTGTTACTTGGTGAGAAAGTAAATGCAATCCTTATTGGGAACCACCTTCCCGTGACAATCAAATGAATATTAACTAGAGTGATATTTTACGGACCAAACATACTCTTCCATTAACATAATGCGACGCAGAACAACTTTTATCTCCAGTAATTTAATATTACACATACACTGATTTTTTCTTGACATTATCAATATTATTGTTGTGTTCTTTTAAGTTGTTTTACATTTTTCTTGGAGAAATTATTATGTTAATGAACGTAAAATGACCTCATAAATTTATTTATGTCACAAGAGTAGGTCTACTATTCAAAAGTTTGTAGATTTTGAGATAAATTATGAAACATCGCAAAGCTTCTGCCAAACGTTGTCTTATCGTAAATTCTTCTGTAAAGCTTGGTAATGTCATAGCAAAGTTTAGCTGGGATCAGCTTGTATGGTAAAAAACTTATTACTGTAACATTAATTAACATTGCATGTACCAAGTGTATTATGGCGTATATGAAGTTTATTGTTAACTCTTATCGCGCCAAGTTAATTTATTTACCCCTTTAACCTCCGGTGCCGTCCATATTCGTTTTTTACATTTTATATTAGCACATTACATATCAGTTTTTAAACCTGTCAAAGATAAAAAGTGACATTATTCAGCAAGATTTAAAATTTTTTGACCTCCGTTTTGTCAAATCTGAATAATTTCCACTCACTTGAAGTTGTGGATCGCGTCAGCGAGACACAACTTCAAGTGAGTGAAAATTAAAATTGAATTATTAGGTAGTGTCTCGCTACCGCGATACACAACCTAAAGTTGTTTAAAATTACTCATATTTGTTTAATTTGAGACCAAACATTTACAAATGTTGATGTTTAAGCAGTCATTTCAATCCCAATAACAGTGATTCGATCGGCAAATGAAACAGATTATGAAGGACCATAGTCGTGATTAGCGCTTTAACCCTCAAAGTGCTGAATTAATTTGCGAAAAACATCGCAACAAAAGGTTTTTTTTCAATTTGAGATCATCATAAATGTCTTAGTTAGCTCTTCCTGATTCATTTGAATACCTGTGTTATGGGTCTACGACCATTATAAATATTTTTATTCTTACAATGCGAGGATCGATTTAGACGTCAGAAGCTGACGTCTAAACACGTTAGATTATGACGACTAGAGCTGATCCCCGCGCTGTAAGGGATAAGGGTAATATTAGAGTGCATTCACGTGTAGATTCAACCATGCCTCAGAAATATGGTTGAATTGTGTTATCGTGCTTAATGTTAGATAACCTATTACACGTTTTACAGAACGTTAGACAAACTCTTGTCCCATCGCGAATTCACCGAGTTATTAATCAGCACTTTTAGCGTTTGGACCGATTTCAGACGTCAGTATATTTATTTACGTCTATCGACTTCAGATTCTAACGTCTAAAGTCGATCGCCGAATTAAAACAGTAAAATATTTATAGTGGCCGTAGTCCGATAACAAAGATATTCAAATGAAGAACTATAACTAAGAAAAAAAAATTACAAAAATATTTCAGCGTTGTAAGGATTAACCCTTACAGCGCGGAGATCGACTTTAGTCGTCAAAATCTGACGTCCATAGACGTCAGATTCTGACGACTAAAGTCGATCCCCGCACTGTAAGAGTGAAAATATTTATATTGGCCGTAGACCCATAACATAGGTATTCAAATGAATCCGAAAGAACTAACTAAGACATTAGTGATCATTTCAACTTTAAAATAACCCTTTGGTCTCGATGGTTTATGCAGAATAATTCAGCGCTTTTAGGGTGAAAAGGATGTCAGTTTGTGCTGTGTGCGCAATACTAATGAACATTGTATTCACGAGCACTATATGAAGTGTTTTCATCAATAATAAATTATCTTATCATATACGTTGATTAAATGCAACACTCCCAATAATACATGCATTATTTCTCGAGTCTCGTTCTTGGCCATTAGCTGTGCCGTTAATCGAGGCACTTCTGCACAATAGATATATCTGGGACTGATTAATTGAATGAGACTACCGGGTGTCGTAATCAGGGATTATTGTCTTACGTCATCACATCTGAATGACGTTACTTAATCTGAATGACAGCGTAAACCCTCACATCCCCAGGTAGGAAATCGATATTTTTATCAATGTTCCATTTTTATCAATGTTAAATTACCTAATACATATTAATTACGTTGGTCGTGTTGATTTAACCCTTAAGGCGCTAAATTAAATAAAAAAAATTTACACTTGAAGTTGTGTCTCGCTACCGCGACCCACAACCTCAAGTGATTGAAATTTGCCCATATATGTCTAATTTGAGACCAAATATTTACAAATCTTGAAGTTGAAACACACATTTCCTTCTCAATAACTGTGATTTAGCCTGATGATAAAACAGATTTAAAACGACTATGGTCGTGCCCGGTGGTGTAAGGGTTAACCCTTTCAAGCCTGAATTTATTATGGTCATCTCTATCTACTACAAGCCGCGAATTGTTGTCGCAATTCTCGACTTGTAGTGAATAAGGATGACTTGAAGTGGATGAAAAAAATATTTTGTTTCTATTACACAATTCCATTATAATTTTTGTTCTAAAATCCACAGGTTTTTGCAAATTAAGTCATTCTTCAGAGATGCAAAATGATGCATTGATGCATTCGTCTAAAGGGTTAACGCAATTCAACACAATAAATGTATTAGTTATGTTTCTATATTTACTTTGTCTTATATAAGAAAGTAGGCCGCATACATTCTTAGAACAGGTATGTATGTGGAACCCTTCTATATGTTGTTACTCTATGAAAAATAACCCTCATACTCAATGACATCTTATTTTAACCCTTTAACCGCCGGTGCTGCGTATATTCGGGTTTTCATTTTTTATTAGCACATTAAGTACCACCTTTTAAACATGTTAAAGATAAAATATGACATCAATAAGCAATATTTGAAAACAGTTGACCTCCATTTTGTCAAATCTGAATAATTTTCACTCACTTGAAGTTGTGGATCGCGTCAGCGAGACGCAATTTCAAGTGGGTGAAAATTCAGATTGAATAATTTGGCGGTTAAAGGGTTAACTCGATAATCATGACAACAATCCTTTTCTATATCTGTTTCGTTAGCTGGTCAAAAATCACTGTGATTAAGAAATAGTGTGAATGAAATGAGTGCTCAAACATCAACATTTGCAAATGTTTGGTTTCAAATTTAAAAAATATGAGGAATCTACTCCGATTTGAAGTTGTGGGTCGCGGTAGCGAGACAGAACTTCAAAGTGGTGAAATTATTTATTTATTTAATTCAGTTAAGGGTATAGATGTATTCAGTACATCCCAATAGACAATCAAAAATATGCAGTCTGGCCATAAACTCTGTGCTGATATATATGTTTAGCATTTTATTTATGGGGTGCGATAATCAGGGATTATTGTCTTAGGGCACGATAACTGAGTGACAGTATAAACACTTTCAGGTCTAGGTTAGAAATGTATATTTTTACACATTTGACGTTGTGTCTCGCTATCGCGACACACAACTTCAAATGTGTAAAAATATATATACCCGTCGTCAGATCAACTTGTATCCCATGTTTTCGCCGATTTCTCAATCAATTCTCAACCAATTTTCAATTTACCTTTGCAAGGACTATTTTCTGCAAGGATTATTTTTCTGTCACTCGGCGACTACCGTGAAATTTTCATCGGAAAATATTATATAGCTAGAAAGGTAAACCATCTGGCATGTAATGCAATTCAGGGCTAAAAAGAAACTTTAATTTAACCAGTTTAATGGGTTTGTAGAGGGACGTCGTAATTACAAATTTAATACATGTCAAATAATCTAACTTTAAAACTTTATTATATTTTTCAATGAAAATTTAACGGTAGTCGCCGCGTGACACAAAAATAATCCTTGCAAGATTTCATTAAAATCGGTTAAGAATTGACTGAGAAATCGACGAAAAACATGCGATACAAGTTAATCTGACGGCGGGTATAGATTACTTCTTTCACTTGCCTAAGCTATGAAAGGGTGTATCTGCCACATTGCAAAGAGACAGAATCATCCCTTTATATTCAAGAGGAGGCTTTATGTGTATCATCTATGGAGAGTAAATGAAATAAAAATATAAGTTGGTAGCGGTAATGATGAGCTAGTGTCTTATATCATTAAATTAGAGTGAAAACACAAAGACCAGTGCAGGTCAGAAATTGATAAAAATGTTTCTTCCCCGTGTTATTGTATTGTGGTATTGTAGGAGCCCGTTTGAGCGAAAAGTAGCGCGTTTAACCCAAGTGTTAAATTGTATGATAATAAAAACAGAGCTAATAACCAAGGAACAACAAATAAAAATTGCATCAATAAAGGACCAATATGTCACAGCTGAGACTGATACTTTCAATAAAACATTGACACGTTTTGATTGAATATCGTACCTGAAATTACCAAAACCTGTCAGTCGATAGGCTAATTAACTACATCAAAACGGCGACAGCGCTTCAGGGATAATTATATTCATCAAGGTGAAGTGATATTAAGTCAACGTCGAGCCAATGCTGAAGCAATATTTCTGACACACACCAATTATCGAACAAGCTTCGCACTAATCTATTAATTATAAGGATATCGTAGCTAATTATTAAGTGGATTATCTACGAGCTGGAAGGTCAGTGTTTGAAAATTATTATTAATATGATTTACCCCACAGAGACCAGTGTTGTGTAGAGACTGTGAGTATATTCAATAAATAAATAAATAGTTGTCGTTATAAAAACTGTTATCGCTACTAAATCATTTAATATAGCAAAACACACCTATGACGGCTGTCCATTGATAATGCAGTAGATAGGGCTCCGTTGTTTTTAAAGTTATTCCTCGTTTATTTCCAAACTCATCGTGACCTAATTCCTGGCTCTAATAGAATGTTTTTCTCTCTCTTTAACATGTACATAGGCAGCAAACGATCCACTTGATCAATCGTTGCCAATTGTAAGCCTACGATCTTTTGTCAGCATGCATGCTAGAAAGCGGTACCCTTATCAGAGACCATCATATTTTAGTCAGATCCATACCAAAGGCGATCACAAATGCGATCAGACCTCCATTACGGTCATTTTTGTGTATTCCCATTTCGCCCACAATTACTTGTGTAGAGCGTTTATGCTTTACAGTCATCTAGATGTCATTGCTGAAGATACAAAACAAAGTTATTGAGTTTAAAATATATTGATAAAATGCGCAGTATTTTTGTTAGATATAGATATATAGAAATAGATATATACAAATGTATAATATATAACAGTTGATATTTACTGGTTGATGTGATTGAGTCGTTTGTCCATCTAAATAACCAAGAAATAACCGTTATGTCGTTAATGTGGCATTCCTAAACAACAGCTACGTGCACATAAAGGCTGGCAGAGGAAACAATAAGGTTTTGCGGAGCTTGTTTTATAGCTGTGTGTCAGAGGTGATCGTAGTTCTCTTTGGAGATATAGGATAAGTTACTGGACTACAGGTCACTTAAGCCACACATTCTATTCTTGACCACACAGACAAATCAAGCAGCAGTAACTGCGTGACCCTTTCAGCGCGGGGACCGACTTTAGACGTCAGAATCTGACGTCTATAGACGTCAGATTCTGACGTTAAAAGCCGATCCCCGCACTGAAAAAGTAAGCTAAGGTCCCCGTAGACCCATAAAATAGGTATTCAAATGAAGTGGAAAGAGCTAACTAAGATATTCATGACGATTTCAAATATAAAAAAAACTGGTCTCTTGGTTTATATAAAATTTTCCAGCGTTAGGAAGGTTATTATAAACGTAAGCTGTTGTTTGCCTTTGTCTGTTAGCAAACTGACCTTTCACGGCTAAGGGGTTTTGTCAAGTTAAAATAATTCCAAAAATCCGAGAAAAACTCGGAAGTGTGTGGGTGGATCAAGCCCCAACTCGGATTTTAATTTTTTTTTGAAATTTTGTGTTTTTTCGTGTTTTCTGTGTTGTTTTCATGTTTGAAGTGTTCGCAAAAAAAAAAAACTTGGATAATGGGGTGGGTGGGTGCGGTCCGACTAATCCGAGTTTTTCTCGGATTTTTTTGAATTATTTTAACTTGACAAAACCCCTAAGCCCGATTGCAATCATCGTTTTTAATCCATTTTATTAGACGATCACATAGACTGAGTGTTTTAACATCAAGTTTTTCGAATATTTGGCTCCAAATTAAAGAAATATGACTGATGTACATCCACTTGAAGTTGTGCGTCACGGTAGCAAAAAACAACTTCAAGTGTTGTTCACCCAATGCTGGTTTGATGTTGACCCATCGTCGCATACGGTGAGCCATTGTTAAACGAGCATTGGGTGAATTTCTCGTGTTTGTTGGGAGTAAAAACAGCGGTAACTTGAAAAGAAAGCAATTATTGTTTTTTAACCTTTACCCGGCGGTATCAAAGATCAACACTAACGATTGCTCGTTAGCGCGTCTGCTCAATTATCAAGTCTGACTGCAGGGCAAAGGGACGGTGGCCCTGGTGCAGTGGTTAGAACTGCCTGCTTGGGAAGTCGGAGATTGAGGGTTCAAAGCCCGCTCTGGCATTCAAGTTTCAAAGAAACAAATGTTTCTTCCCCATTGACTCCTAAAGATTCAATAGTGTGCCTACATAACCATGATAACCGAGAGGTAGCGTGCTCGGACTCTGTTTCTCGAATTCTGTTTCTGGAGGGCAGTGTCATCTCACTCATCTCACCCCCATATGTGCACAAAGGTGGCCTAAAACCCCATTAATTTTATTTCATTTGCAGGGCGTATGCTCCTGTGTTCATCCCCGCGTTCGCTCGGTTATTTTTTCGTTAGTTTTTGACACATAGTATAACATTATTATATCTTAATTGTGATTTAAACGATCGTGAATGTTAGTGGGCATTCTGTCCGAAAACAACAGGTTCCAACCCTTAAAGCGCTAAATTAAAAAAACTATATATACATTTTTACCCACTTGAACTTGTGTCTCGCTACCGCGACCCACAACTTCAAGTGGGTGATAACTGCCCATATTTGTTTATTTTAATTCAATTCAATTCAATTCACTGTACAAGATATAATATTAAGAACAGTTTGATAACATATACAAATAACATAAAGATATATACATTAGGGACATAATAAAAAGTAATAATATCACTGGAGTACAAAAAAGTAAATGTACACCTGGGAGAGAAGCTAAACAGGATCCATTGGAGCCTTTGCTAGTAGTTCCCACCCAACATGTTTCAATTTCCACCAACCCTTTATAATATTATTTATATTATTTGAAACCTAACGTTTGCAAATATGTATCTCTAACCCTTTAATCGCCAAATTATTTAATTGGGATTTTACCCACTTTTTTTTGTCTCGCTGACGCAATCCACAAATTCAAGTGGCTGAAAATTATTCAGGTTAGCTATTATCAAATCTCGTGGATGGATGTCACGTTTCATCATTAACATGTTCTAAAGCTGGTATTTCATGTACTAAATTAAAATAATATAAAAAAAACGAATATAATAGGCACCGGTGCTTGCATTCTTGAATGTAAAACAGCACATATATATTTTTATATGCAAGCGATAATGTTGATAAGGGACAGAAGGATACATCATATGTTACCTATCACATCACATGGCAGCTAGAGCGACTACAGAAGGACTATTTTATCGCCGAATCTATAAGCCTACCATGATAAATTAAGGAATTTTAACTTTTAATTTATCGTGTTTGCTGTCCATTTAAAACAGTAACAATTTTGCAAACAGCAACAACTGCTTACTTATCAAGTAAGCAATTACTCCTCTTTTCATATACATGTCAAACAGAAAAAAACTACTTTCTTTTCAAGCGAACAGTTTTTCGCTTAGCCGCATAGCAGGTTGTACTGCACAATTAGGTGCTTCAAAGAAACAGTGGCAGTGACATTGGGCCTCGAGACCCTAACCCCTCTGGTGAGAGACAGCAATGCCTGCAGCATATTTAAACACAAGAGCTATTAGCTATGCAATTCATTTTTTGTCCACGTGAAGTTGTGTCTCGCTACCGCGATCCACAACGTCAAGTGACTAAAAATTATTCGGAATCCTAATATTTAACTTACGAAAATTATCTGTGCTTCCTATTTGAGAGATATTTGGCTTTAACCCTGAATTACAGCGCTGAATTATGCCTGCATAAACCATGGAGAATAAAAGGTTTTTTTCAATTTGAAATCGTCATAAATGGCTTAGTTAGCACTTTCCGATTCATTTGAATACATATGTTATGGGTCGACGGCCATTATTGTTTTAATTCTTTCAGTGCGGGGTTCGTCTGTAGACGTCAGATTCTGACATATGAGGAGGTCTCCGGACTGAAAGGTTTAAAATAACCAGGTTCACAAGGGCTGACGAAAGTACTGACATATCATTGTAGTCGACATCAGTGTTCTGGGGGTTAGGATTCAGACCCTGCTGATATTCTGAGAGGAGTTCAGTGTGTCTGTGGCAGCCAGAGACATCACAATCACATTAGGTGATCTGACATTTGAGGCAGTGATTGTATTAAAGAAGGGAAGGAAGGAACACAGTCTGGTGCCACTCCTGTGATTTTATAAAGGTCGACACACACTTACCTAGAAACAGGAGATGTTGAAACAAAGTCGTTTTAATGCTGGACCAGCGTCGTGATTTTTAGCAGGCTAAATTTCAGTTTTTAGTAATGGTGTTAATGTTTAAGCATCAGGACTTTTAAATATGTGGTCCCAAATTAAATAAATATCAGTTATTTGCACACACTTAAAGTTGTAGGTCGCTGTAGCGAGACGCAACTTCGGGTGGGTGAAAATTTCAGATAACTCAGATAACTTAACGCTTTACCCATTACAACACTGAAAACTTTTGTATAAACCATGGAGACCAAAGGTTTTTTTTCAATTTGAAATCATCATGTCTTAGTTAGCACTTTCCCCTCATTTGAATACCTATGTTATACCTTAAAGATCATTTCTTCGTTTTGTAGCATAGTTGGGGGGGGGGGGTACATATAAATAATAAATTTCTGTATCATCAGTTCTGTATCTGGTTCATTACGCTCAGTAATAAATCCGTACGGCTTGTTACTTTATTTCTCATCACATGCACTTTTCATTTCAACCCAGCAAACACGAGACGTTCACCCAACATTGGTTCTATGCTGGCCCACCGTCTGCGACGGTGGCCCAACATTAATCCAACATTGGATGAACTTCTCGTGCTTGCTGGGAATGTATATAGGGCAGGTGCAGTTTTACACCAGGTGGGGGACTACCGCTACATGTCAGGCTGCGTGCCGATGTCATGTACATGTGACGGGTGAGTGTATGTACAGGTCAGGGAACATGATTACCTCCCTCAGGGGGTCCATGTTAACCCTAGTAACACACAGGTGTGTGCTCTCATTTTTATTCTGGTATACTGTAAATCTGGTGATTTTGGCGTGTCTAATATTTTCTTGACTTTCTGATTTTGGAACTTTCACGAAATTAGGAATTCGGGAATTTTCATTTTTCTTTAGTAGCGCTATTATAAAAATAATTTTCGCGATATTCTTGAATTCACGAATTTTTCTTCCTCGCCAAATTCGCGAAAATTAAAACCTCGCGAATATTACCCGATCTACAGTAGACTCTAATTTCACTCACTTTGAGATGTGATTTTCTGCATCTATTTCCATGTCAAGGTGAATACAAATACACTCGTTTTGGTTGAATACGTATTCCTAATCATTATAGAACTTAAAAGGTAAGAGTTCTTCATAGTGGCGAACTATAGTTTTTATTCAATGATTTAATCAAAAGGTACCATGTAGGCCAGTAACACGAGGAGCTATATGTGCGGGCCTAAAGTCCGATTAATTTCATTTACTTATTACAACAGCTCACTCACTCACTCACTCACACACCACACAAACATGTATTGTTTGTGCACCTCCCAGAAAGAGGCCACTTATCTTCTCGCTAATAATTCAGAGATAATGTTTAACCAGAGTGGAAAATTAGCAAAAATCGTTAGCTTCTCCTTCCTTTAAATCACTGCCGACTCACATTGAACACGAGACATTGAACCGGTGTCATTTTAATGCTGGCCCATGGTCTGCGACGCTGGCCCAACATTAAAACCACACTGCTGAATGCTTCGTGTTTTTCGGATGCGCGTTCATTTCTCAGCAAACACAAGACATTGGAGAAATGTTGGTCTAGCATCGGCCCAGCGTCATAGACGGTGTACCAACATTGGACCAACATTTAGTGTTATGTGTGCTTGTGTGGTAGTGTTCCACTAGAAGTTTATTATCTGATCCATTAACATGATTAAAAAACACTCAAATTGTCTGGCTGGTTTCCATGATAAGACAAAACTCTCATTTGTAAAATTGCAATACCGCATAATTGTATGGAAGTAATTAAATTCACTGTGGAAAATAGATAGCATGGGCTAATACAATTGAAATAACCAAATGCAAACTACACAGGCTATATTCGTGGTATTTCACACGCAATTATTTATATTCGTGGTATTTGACACGCAATTATTTATATTCGTGGTATTTGACACGCAATTATTTATATTCGTGGTATTTGACAAACAAGTATTTATATCTGTGGTGTTTGACACGCTATTATTTACATTCGTGGTATTTGACCCGCAATTATTTATATCCGTGGTATCTGACACACAATTATTTATAATCGTGGTATACAAGTATTTATTTCCGTGGTATTTGACACGCAATTATTACTATTCGTGGTATTTGACACGCAATTATTTTTATTCGTGGTATACAATTATTTATTCCCATGGTATTTGACACACAATTATTTATAGTCGTGGTATTTGACCCGCAATTATTTATATCCGTGGTATCTGACACACAATTATTTATATTCGTGGTATACAAGTATTTATTTCCGTGGTATTTGACACGCAATTATTACTATTCGTGGTATTTGACACACAATTATTTATATTCGTGGTATACAAGTATTTATCCCCGTGGTATTTGACACACAATTATTTATAGTCGTGGTATTTGACACGCAATTATTTATATTCGTGGTATACAAGTATTAATTCCCGTGGTATTTGACACACAATTATTTATATTCGTGGTATTTGACACACAGTTATTTATCATGTTTATTTTCGTAGTATTTGACACACAATTATTTATATCCGTGGTATACAAGTATTTATTCCCGTGGTATTTGACACACAATTATTTAGTCGTGGTATTTGACACGCAATTATTTATATTCGTAGTATTTGACACGCAATTATTTATATTCGTGGTATACAAGTATTTATTTCCGTGGTATTTGACACACAATTATTTATATTCGTAGTATTTGACACGCAATTATTTATATTCGTGGTATACAAGTATTTATTTCCGTGGTATTTGACACACAATTATTTATATTCGTGGTATTTGACACGCAATTATTTATATTCGTAGTATTTGACACGCAATTATTTATATTCGTAGTATTTGACACGCAATTATTTATATCCGTGGTATACAAGTATTTATTCCCGTGGTATTTGACACACAATTATTTATAGTCGTGGTATTTGACACGCAATTATTTATATTCGTAGTATTTGACACGCAATTATTTATATTCGTGGTATACAAGTATTTATTCCCGTGGTATTTGACACACAATTATTTATAGTCGTGGTATTTGACACGCAATTATTTATATTCGTAGTATTTGACACGCAATTATTTATATTCGTGGTATACAAGTATTTATTCCCATGGTATTTGACACACAATTATTTATAGTCGTGGTATTTGACACGCAATTATTTATATTCGTAGTATTAAAATAAAAGTATAAAAAGTATAAAAGTCCTCAGTGCTTACCGATCCTTGGGGCATACTACTGGTTTAGATTGTTGGCACGGAGTATCCGTATCAAATTTCGAAAAGAGACTGGTTGCCCACTCGTCAGAGCCCAGTATACACGAGACATGTCCCGATGCAGGTCTAATGTTGGACCAGCGTCGCAGCGCGCGCATTGGGTGGGCTCCAATTTCCGCGAAAAACGGGACTTCAAGAGATAAAAATACATTGCTCCAACTGATTTTTTTCATAACCCCCATTAACTTTGTAAAAATAGGTTAAAAAATATTGGGTCAAACTTCAAATTAATGATACATTTATGAAACACTACACCCCTTTACAAAATATGAATTGTTGTATGATTGCTTTTTTGTTCACTTGATGTTGTATCTCGCTAGCGCGACCCACAAACTTCATATGGGCAAAACATACTCCATATGTGTCATTTGAGACCTATAGTTTGCATTTTGTGTTGTTTATTATGTCACTCCCAGGATATAAAACATAGTATATTTGATATGAAAACAGAAAAAACAGATGAGCTGTGATGGGATTTCAAAGGAAAAAATAAAATCTGACAAACCCTTCTATGGCTTATCGATGGTTTCCGGGAAGAAATACTAGTTGGAAACGGTTTCCGGGAGAAAACACTCCATGGTTTAGATGCGAGAGCCAGCAAAAAATAAGCGCTGACCCAATGTTGTTTTAATGTTGGGGCAGCGTTGTAGACGGTGGACCGACATTAAATTAACGTTGGTTACCTGTCACGTGTTTGTTGATGGCACTCTGGTATCATCTCATTATTTACAGAACTGTGGAGACTTGACAGCAATGTGTGAACACTTTACGATGCATACATCATCCCGGCAAACAGGAGGTCAATGGTGGCATAATGCTGGGCTACGACCGTGAACGGTAGGCCAAGATTAGTCCAACGTTGGGCCAATGTCCCACATGTGTTGGGATTATGACATCTCGTTCTCATCTTTATTAGTGTGCTGACCATAGAGATAGGCAAAGTGTAGTGGTCCGAACGGTAGCAAAATGAATGAATGAATGGATGAATGAATGAATGCAAAAATGAATAGATGAATGACTGAATGAATAAATTAATGAATTGCTGGATAGATGTATTGGAATGTCTCTCACTCTAAATTCATTCATTCGTTATATTTGATAACTGATATAATAATAAATTTACAGCAAAACACAAATTACGATTGAAAGAAATATAAACATATCTGAAACCCAAAAATATTTACTTAATTTCAATGTTCGTTCGTTCGCTCGCTCGTTCGTTCGTTCGTTC
Organism: Flabesymbios commensalis; assembly: GCA_964017125.1. Classification (NCBI taxonomy): domain Eukaryota; kingdom Metazoa; phylum Annelida; class Polychaeta; order Terebellida; family Flabelligeridae; genus Flabesymbios; species Flabesymbios commensalis. Next base: position 12,902,650 of record OZ024907.1, read on the forward strand.
GTTCGTTCGTTCGTTCGTTCGTTCGTTCGTTCGTTCGTTCGTTCGTTCGTTCGTTCGTTCGTTCGTTCGTTCGTTCGTTTGTTTGTTTGTTTGTTTGTTTGTTTGTTTGTTTGTTTGTTTGTTTGTTTCGGACCGTGTGTAACCTTTCTGCGGTATGCCAATAAGATTTTTCTGATGGCCTAGACTTTATCTGTGGACCTCTGACAGTCATGGCGTCAGCCGGTGTCTCTTTATTCCCTAATTGAATCTCTGTCTCAAATGCCACGTCACCTAATGCGATTGTGATGTTTGTCTCAGCCATTAAGGTCAATTATTCTCCACCTTTTTTTGAAGACTCTTGAATTGTGATACTGATGCATTTGGACAAGCACCTGTTTCTTTATACTGAGCTATGCGTGATATCTAGGGGTATCTAAGAAGATTTAAAAAATTTAAACCGTACCATTATCACATGCAAATAAAACGTCATATAAAACCATCTTTATCTGACATTGAAGGTGATGATTTTTCTCTGCAAATTACTCCCTAACTCTTTCAGTGCGGGGACCGTCTTTAGACGTCAGAATCTGACGTCGTTGGGCGTCAGAATCTGACATTTGTAGACGTCAGCTTCTGACTATACAGACGGTTCCCGCGTTGAATTAAGCAATTTATGATGGTTTAAAATAAAAAAAAAACCTTTGGTATCCATGGTTTATATACAAATATTTCAGCGTTGCAAGAGTCGTTTTCGTGTGCATTCTGTCTCATCCGTTCTCAGTCCTAATAATTTCGTGATAGTGATGTATCAGCGTGCAAGAACAAACAACCTGCTCGCCACTTCTAATAAGTCTTTTAGCAACATGTCTGAAACGCAGTGCCAGACAGGCATCCCATCTATAAATCACCATATAACAAATCAGCTTTAAACAGGACTCTATAGACTGTTCCTCTAAGTTCCTGATCAATCAGGTTGCTGATTTCAGGTTGAATTCTAGAATAGTTTTTTTTTGGTTGCGGCCGCAAAACTTTCGAAGTGTCTCCCTTTAGAAATAAACAAATTCTGAATACCGACAATAATTTCGAAAAAATATTTGTAAAAAATCGTATTTTGGATAAGTTTTTTATGACAAAGACTTTGTGTCTTGGATTGCTCGATTGACAGAACGGACGACGAGAATGGACCTCATTAGGATTTGCAACGCCTCCGAGCACGGAACACCACTGATTTAGGCGCACTACAAGTCGTTTTATTTATTCATTCATTGGCTACACGTCTCATGTTTTCTTGTCTGGCTCCAGGCGTTGATTCAATGTTGTTTTACTTTCGAGCAAGCGTCGCAGCATTCGACGATGGCCAACACTGTGCCAACATTAGCTGAACGTCTCGTGTTTATTGGGTGTACGTCACCTACGTCACCTACGTGGCATACGTCAGGATGTAGCGCAGGTGACGTGTTAAACCTATTATGGGCTGGACATAAGCTGCCCCAGAGACAAGGGCCTTATTAAGTCAAGGAGAAAGGACGAAATTCGATAGATTCGTAGATCAGAATGTACGAGGCAGGAAGCGCAGAGTAAATTCGGATCTTCGAATCTGTCATATTTGATTTCTTTCTTCGACTAAAAATATACAAATTAGGTACATGTGGTTCAAGATTTTATATAGAAAAACACAATTTAATTGTCAGCGTGGTAAACCACAAAATATCAGCCATGCAGTGTCATGGGTAACCTCGCATATTGTGCCCTCACAGTAGTATATTAACCCTATATAAAGCATGAGTGAGTATTGTTCTACGTCGCTTTCTGTACAATCATGGCAATATCACGACGGGAGGAAACATGAAATCGGGACTATATGCCCTACTCTTTTTGAATAACCTAGCAGGTTCTTTATAGTGCACAGTACCATAGCCAGCACTGCACACTCCAATCCTTTGAACAGTTTGGACCTCTGCATATACACAACCTCGATGAGAAACATCCCACCCGGCCGGGATTCGAAGTATTTCGAACCACAAGCGGTGCGAATGAGCCATCTGGGCCGGCCAAGTCTGTATATAAGGAGTCAAGCTGCAACTGTGTTTCGCTGTCGTGTTATAAAAAATACCTACAGAATTATGCAAAAGGTTCACTCAAAGCGACTGCTAATCTAACATACTTTTTACTCATTTCTCCTTCAAATTTTCTGGCTTTAAGTGAACATATAAAGGGTAAAAACCGTTACAGGCGCGATTAGCACTTCAAGGATTAAAACAAACTATTTTATTCATCTTTACAAAAAAAACATATAGTGGAAATACTTTCATGTTTTCGGGTAGCACATAATAGACTGCTTGCACGAGTCTGCGCAGTGAACAATTGTCTGATTAAAACAGTTCCAAGTTGCTCACTGTGTGGCGTGTTGTCATTGATAAGTGTGTAACAGTTGTCTGATTAAAACAGTTCAGCGTTTCGTGTGGCGTGTTGTTATTGAAAAAGGTGTATTGGAAGAGTTATGTCATTATAGTCAGCTCTACTTCTAAACTTTAAGCAGAACTACAATCGTTTATAATATGTTTTATCAGCCGATCAAATCACAGTTATTGAGGATGAAATTAGTTTTTAAGCAGCAAAATTTGCAAAATCTTTGTTTCAAATTAAGGAAATGTGAGTAGTTTTCACCCTGCTGGAAGTTGAAAAATCAAAAAAGGTAACTTAGCAAGTAAAGGGTTGACCTTTTCAGTGCGAGGATCGTCTTTATATGCCAGAGCCTGACGTCTGTAGACGTCAGATTCTGACGTAGTATAAAGACGATCCTCGCACTTCAAGAATTAAAAAAATTAGAATGGCCGTAAACCCATAACATAGGTATTCAAATCAAGCAGAAACGCTAAGACATTTATGATAATTCCAAATTGATCAAACCCTTTGGTCTCCATGGTTTATACAAGAATATATCAGCGCTGCAAAACATCTCTCATTGTTTCACGTGTGATCGCAGCTGAAACTGGTCCGATGATTTATGTATGGTTCGTATTGGCACAGGAAATTGTCTTGGCGCATGTCGCAAGTCATAATATTATGCTCAGGAAAAGACTGGCACAGCTGGTTTGTGAGAAGTGTAAATCTGGGTATTTGTTTTGTAAACTATACCAGCGTCTCGGTGAATGTTTTTCCGTTTGTATAAAATAAATGAGCGTTAAATGTGTACTATTGGCATATATGTTGCTAATTTTAACACCAGAATAATACTTCATAGTAAAATCAATTGCAGATATAACAAAAGTACATATTGCATAAGTGGCTAAAATCAATTCCGAGTTTATTTTATAATTGTAAGTTTTTATTCGACATTTAACTACATGTACAGGTGTCCTAAATAGCCCCACGTTACCTATGTGAATTGATGCCTCAAGACCAAAAGATTTGTTTTCAATTTGAAGTCATCATAAATGTCTTAGTTAGCTCTTTCTGCTTTCTCTGAATACCTGAAAGGGTTAACGTGAAATTTAGTCAATTAATATATCCAAGTGTACTTTTTTAGGAAGCGCTTAGATCTAGGCTTTATTTATTTCCAGGAATATATACTTCTTTCATTGAATTTTTTGTAAATATAACATGTATAGACTATCAAGATAAGATCAATGAGATGTTCAATCCGACGTCAACATTATCAAGGCAAGCATGACTATGATCTATACTTAAGAATACAACTCAAGAATACAAATTAGTCTGTGCATCAGTATATTTATCTGATCGATTGCCTCTGATAAGTTCCAGCATTATTAAGAAATCAGTAAACTTTGAAACGTTTTTTCATCAATCATAAATATAATGGAGAAGTCTACATATGATACAGGTTCAGGTGAACATAGTCCAATAAGCTGAAAGAGTTGCAGGAAATATTATATTTTTATTTAAACTATTTATATTGGCCGTAAAGCCATAAAATAGGTATTCACAGGAAGGTGAATGAGCTAACTAAACAGTTATGATGATTTCAAATTGAAACAACCCGCCGGTCTCCATGATTTATACAAACTATTTCAGCGATTTAAGGTCAAGGGAATTGTCAGGAGCAAGTCATAACATCACGTATAGCCTGGAGGAACACTAGAAGCACATTTGATGTTTTGTCGGAATATGGCAGGTCAACACATCGACCTTCCATTCTCCAGTCAAACATAAACCAGCGTTAATTACGGCCACAGCGCCATCTCACCCCCCCCCCCCCTCCTGCCGTGATGTGGGCGTATGAATACAACCAGCTACATTAATGTTCACAAAAAACCTAAGTGACTATTTTCCAGCAGGATTGACTGTAATATAAGCTGACCGCGGGGACATGGATATAATGGTGCACAGACATGCACACTTTTCTCGTTTCAGACCAGCTTTATTTATTGCAGTGCCGTTTTAATTACAAATACACAGTCAAATGAGGAAAAAAACAAGATGAACATGCCAAGCCTACACGGACATTGACCCGATGTGTGCTAACATTGGCCCAACATTATGTAAACATTGGATTCGCCCTTAAAGCGCTAAATTAAATAATTAAAATTTCCACCCACTTGAAGTTGTGTCTCGCTACCGCGACACACAACTTCAAGTGTGTAAGAAATACTCATGCTTGTTTAATTTGTGACCAGACATTTGGAAACCCTGGTATTTAAACACTAATTTCCCAATATCAGTGATTTGACGCTAATAAAACAGATTTAAAAGGACTATAGTCGCGCTGCTATTAGTGTGAAAAAGCTAGCATCTCGTCCCGTTTACTGGGTGGAGATGCTGTAATTAATGGAAGATGGGGTTTGGGGTTTACCAGAGGACTTCTCTGAATAAAAAAACTTTATGAATAGTAATTAGGAAAATGAACAAATAAATGAGTGCAATGAAAGACTAAATAGTGTGGGGTGTTTGCCAGGGTATTTATATGAATAAATGAATGAATGAATGAATGAATGAATGAATGAATGAATGAATTAATTAATTAATAAATGAATGAATGAATGAATGAATGAATGAATGAATGAATTAATTAATTAATTAATTAATTAATTAATTAATTAATTAATTAATTAATTAATTAATTAATTAATTAATTAATTAATTAATTAATTAATTAATTAATTAATTAATTAATTAATTAATTAATTAATTAATTAATTAATTAATTAATTAATTTAATTAATTAATTAATTAATTAATTAATTAATTAATTAATTAATTAATTAATTAATTAATTAATTAATTAATATGAAATTGCCGTTTATGTAATCAGTCATTTGCATCAAATGGCCATTAAACATGTCACAACATTAAACATCAAACAATACACATAATGGGGATATACTGCATATGTTTTCTCTTATTCATCGAAGTTCCCTCGCCCCTCGCACGCCATTATTAATTAATTAATTAATTAATTAATTAATTAATTAATTAATTAATTAAATAATTAATTAATTGATTAAATAATTATTAATTAATTAATTAATTAATTAATTAATTAATTAATTAATTAATTAATTTATTAATTAATTAATTAATTAATTAATTAATTAATTAATTAATTAAATAATTAATTAATTAATTAATTAATTAATAATGGCGTGCGAGGGGCGAGGCAACTTCGATGAATAAGAGAAAACATATGCAGTATATCCCCATTATGTGTATTGTTTGATGTTTAATGTTGTGACATGTTTAATGGCCATTTGATGCAAATGACTGATTACATAAACGGCAATTTCATAGCTGCAAAATATTGGTTGAATTTCAAAGGTAACAAAGCATATGGTTGTACAGCAAGATGTAAATGGTAAGGCTATGATAATTAATTCAACTGTAATGTAAGATTTTATATGTTGTTTCTCAACAAACATCTTTTCGGACATGGACCAGGGGCTAGGGCTTCAACCAACACTGCATATGCGTGGTAAAGTTTATAATACCGTTGCTAAAATCCAGGCTTCCTGTCCACGTCTCCAAATGCTACTTCTGCCCGCCACCCACACAAACATCATATCCACCGATCACCCAGATAACACCAGACGTTGAACCAATGTTAAATTAATGTTGGTCCAGCGTCGTATTGTTCCTGATGTACTGTTAAGTCAGCAGTTCTTGCTGTTTGACTTCGCCCCACAATATCGCCCACACCATGACCCGCCAGATCTACTCTACATGTACTCCATTCCTAAATTCCCTCTTCTGGATTTTCTCTCCCGTGTCCCGTCCATCCTTCCCTTTCTTCCGCCAGGATGACATCCAGCCCTAATCTCTTCTCAGATGTTGACTTCCGCTCTACGTTTCATGACTTCCGATCTGCGCAGACGACCGTTTTATAGCCTGGTTATGGTCACCAGGTGACGCGTCAGTCACCGACTAGCCGACCAAACGGACTGGCGCTGTTGTTGATGCACATTTTGAGAGCTGTAGGACGGATTTATTTACAAGGTTTTCTGAACTTCCATGACAGAAATGTAGCATAGATTGCTAAAATTCAGAGCTCAAATCCTGCGTCTGGAGGGCAGCGTCATCTGATGATGCTTTCTTGGATGTGTCCCAATTCTTTGCTGCTGAGATTCTAGGTGATCCAATTTTCTTATATCCAGGTAGTTATTAGGCACTTGAAATTGTGGATTGAGGTAGCGAGATACATCTTTAAATCACTGGGAATTTAATGCTTCCAGTACGGGGACCGAATTTCTATATACGTCAGAATATATTTGCACCGGGCTTGGGCCCATAACATAGGTATTCAGATGAAGCGGAAAGAGCTAGATAAGACATGTATGATGATTTCAAATTGAAAAAAATTGCCTTGTTCGCTCGTTTTATATAAAAATATTTCAGAACGTTAAGGATTAAACGAATCGTGCAGAACTCCAAAGAGTATATCTATAACTTATTTTCTATAACTTATATTCAGCTGTAGCATAATAAATACATTTATCTTTGCCAAAATGGATTATATCTATAATATTTTTAGTTACGCCATAGGGTTGCAAACACGAAAAGAGGGATAATGCTTACTTCGTGTCAGCTGCGTGTATAAGAGGTGACTTTGACCATTCGGTGAAAACGATCATTGAGGGAGACATCAATAAAATAGGGTTTTCTTGTATTGATCTTTAGTGGTCTGTGGTTACATTTGTCTTCTTTCGTGCCTCTCAAATCCAACCGGCGAATCAATCAGGAATACAACATAGAACATCCACAGAAGAAGAAGAGAAATATGTCAATTTATTTGAACCATGTGAAAAATGCAATTTAAACTTTTTTTAAATAAGCTTGTAGTTCTGTGTTCCAAATAATAACGCTAGTAATGCACCAATCTCATAAACTGTGATTGTATCAAATTCTCAAGACAGATTGTCCTCCATCTATTTTCTGCTAGAATAAAAGCAAGAGTAACATGTTTTTATTATTCCACAGCCTTCTATTGCCGTAAAGCTGAATATTTTTTATATTATATTGATGATTTTTTTTTGCTAATTTTCAAGTGAAAATGTTCATCTCATAATAAAAACTAACATATGATGCACAATGAGGACTATGACATGTGTGACGTTTCATTGAACGCTTTTGTGAGCCAACAATGATCGTTTTACTTGAATACATAATTATAATATTATAATTAAGGTTAGTAATGTCAAGGTTGTAACTCATAACTTAACTTTTCCCCAATTTTAAATTTATTTTTAAATTTTGAATATTCAAGTCTATTTGTTCTTTGAATAATATGCTGCAATACGATGATCTGAGATACAAAGTATAGATCCAGCTGACATAATGTCATAACGCTATTTAAAACATTAGTTGTAATTTATTAATACCTTTAGTGATAAATAAAATGATAATGCTTGAGAATTGTAAATCAACCAAGAATTGCCGAGTGGGATATGCTTTACCAAGAAAAGTAGTTTACCGCTGAAAAATTGCCAACGGGACATTCTGTCCAATGACTGGATCAGTATGTAAATTTAATTGAAAAATGTCATACTAATATTTACAAATAGGAAAATTACAGAAATCAATGCCTTAAAGGGACATGCCCAGGTTTAAAATAAAAAAAAAATCCGTGATTTTATTTTGGCTTCTTAATATGACCATATGATATAAACATGTCCAGAGATTAGAACTTCAATTTTTTTTTTAATTTTTGTGCTGCGCATTTACCAGTTAGGCTAGATATAGAGACGAAATTCCCGTATTTCTTATTTTTGACATGGTTGTCAATAATTAAAAATCAGGAATTTCGTCTGTATATCTAGCCTAACTGGTGAATGCGCAGCACAAAAATTAAAAAAAACTTTTGCAGTTCCAGTTTATGAACATGTTTACATCATATGGTCATATTAATAGGCTCAAATAAAATCACCGATTTTTGATGATTTTAGACCTGGGCATGTCCCTTTAAGTCTCAATAAACTGATTTGTGAGATATTCGTTAATATTTTCAGCTGTTGCTACACATAGATTGCTTCCATGCTGTTTTGGCAGTCATAAAATTACGACGACCTCTAATACCATGATCAGCTGTATGTGGGAATAAGGACGTCACAGAAAGTGTTTGCTGGAAGTGGTAGCAGGATACTAACATCCTTAATGTCAATGCAGATAGTCCTTAATTTCCATGGAGATAGCATAGTGCTTCTCATTTTAATACATTCAAGTGTGAGCTTGAGTGCATTAAAATGAAACAATTTTATAAAAAAAAACAGAATCACAGAACATCCTCTTGTGATATATTGTACCAGTTTTCTCCATAACTACTACTAAACTATTTAAGTTGGTGCATAAATTCAACGAGAAATCGTAAAAGATTAAGGTATGGTGACAATTAACGACTTACAAGGGTCTGGAGTCCATGTCACTCATAATCTTGAAATGCAAACTCCCTTTGCTTCCATTAGTTAAGATTTATCTTGTCTTTTTTATTGAAAATATGAGAAAGTTAAGATTATAACAATCTTAAAATGTTTAGTGGGATAGGACCCTGGGTATATGTATACTCTGTAACTGGTAAAAGGACATTGATGTGAAGCGTTGCCTGGAAAATACTGGCTCTTTGGTTTTTTATTTTTTTATTTGACTTTCCCGTTTAAAAACGTACAAAAAATGGTACAATATCATTATTTTAAATGAACATTTTTTTCCAACATGGTAATTAACTTGGTTGACGGGAACGGGGCGAAAGGACCTCTGCGAGGCCTGTCAACCATTGCATTAAAATAAAATTTTATAATAAACAGTAGTATGATGATAGCCCATTATGGCTTCGCTACAATATGACTAAAAGAGAATTGAGGGCCAGACAGAGACAGCTACATTATCAATATGAGCTTAACTACATTAATAAACTTGACAAAGCTGATAATATCGACCAAAAACTGTTTTGGCACCTGATAAACCGGAGACTCAAACCTAGGGTAGGTAACGAATGTGCTTTTAAAAGGCCCGATGGCCAATACGTAACCGACCCTATAACCATTAGAGATGAATGGCGTAGTTATTTCGAGCACATTTATACACCAAATTCAAATAACCAAGACAAAAAGTTTGACGAGCATGTAAAACAGGTGGTAGCTGATTTCTCTGCTAATATAAACACTGATCGCGAGATGCACGTTTGTAATGATGTTATAATGCCAGGTGAACTTGAAATTGTGTGTAAACAATTAGAGCTTAATAAAGCTTGTGGTTACGATGGTATTCGTGCAGAAAATCTCCGGCACGCAGATAAAACTACTTACTTTGTGCTTAGCAGAGTTTTCTCCGCAATGTTTTTAAATGGATACAGACCTGAATGTATGAAACGTGGTATTATCATTCTTATACCCAAAGGTAAAAAAGATCATAGTGATCCGAATAACTACAGAGGTATAACCCTCCTTAGTACACTTAGTAAGGTATATGATAAAATCCTACTAAAGAGATATGAGAATTGGTTCAGAACCACATTATCTAATCTGCAAGGGGTAGCAGAGAAGGGTGGCTCCAGTATAAATACTGCTCTGTTACTACACGAAGCTATTGCCCATACTGAAAACACCTATGTAGCACTCCTTGATGTAAAGAAAGCGTTTGATAGTGTCTGGATAAAGGGACTTATGTATAAACTCATTAATCTAGGAATGGATAAGCGGCTGTGGTCCGTTATTTACGATAGCTACAATGGGTTCAAATGTTTTGTTAAGATAGCTGGAGGCCTATCCAATTGGTTTTGTCCCCAACAGGGAGTACATCAAGGTGATGTCATGTCTTTGTACCTTTTTTGCATATACAACAATGACTTGTTAAATGAACTGGTAAGCATAGCCTGTCCTATTTCTATTGCTCATACAATACTTACATGTCCAGCCTTTGCTGATGATATCGCTGTTGCTGCCAAGTCAGAATCTACTTTACAATATATAGTTGACGAGGCTGTTAAACACAGTATTAAATGGAGATATAGTTTTAATTTGGACAAAATTCGAATACTTGTTTTCTGTAAAAAATAACAGAGTGCGTATTGTTAATATCACAATAAGAAACCAGTTATTAAAACAGGTTGACAGTCACCTTCATGTAGGTATCCCATTATGCAGCACAAAAAAAAAGCAGATAAAGACTTTTGTAATGAAAGGATTACCTGTCACAAAAAGCTTGTAAATATGATTTTAAGTATTGGTAGCAGTACTGGTGGGATTAATCCTATCAGTGGTAGTAAACTGTACTGGGCTGTGGCAGTGCCTAAATTACTATACGGGTGTGAGGTGTGGTCAATGAGTGAGCAGAGTGTATTAATGATGGAGCAGGCTCATGTATGGGCAGCACGCGCCCTGCAGAGTCTGCCAAATCACAGCTCATGTCTAGCGGTCACTGCTTCACTTGGATGGCTGAGTATTGAGTCACACATTGACATAAAACGGTTATGTTATGTACACAGGTTAATTTGTGCTGAACCTCGCTCCATAGCCCGTAAATTGACTGTTCATGTTTTTATGTAAATGTATATAGATAAAGATATTTCTACATATGAGGGACCCATTGCTGTTTTATATAAAACTTGTAAGAAATATAATCTAATGGATATCGTGTACAATGAATTATTTTTTAGTGCAACTCCCATGTCATCTACACGTTGAAAAAAATGTGTTTATAACTCTGTAAGTCAACAGCATATTGCGCGTTGGAATATGTCCCGCATAATGTATACAAGTTTATATTTGTTTAACAAATGTGTGCAATCTGTGAACTGTTTATGGATTTTGAAGGTTGCAAAACGTAATCAGGCTTTTTTAAGTAAATGTAAAACTGTTGCTAGGATTTTAATCGGTAGCGGATGTATCTTTTATAGTTTTTCAGGTGATAATGTCCGACATTTACAAATATGCTCTCTGTGCGATTCTTATGACAGATTAACTGTTGCTCACGCGTTGTTGAGCTGTGCGAGTCTTGAACCTCTTAGAAGTATCATCTGGGCCGCTGCTACTCAGTCTATGCCCGGTCCTCTGGCTGAGTCGTTAGGCTCGCTTTGTGACAATGAGAAAATGATTATGTTATTGAGCGGATTGAATTGTCCTTACATTACAGGTTATATATGAGGACATTATCACTTTTCTCGCCACAATGTACACCAAGTTCAAAGCGAATTTAGATCGACTGTGATTTCCCACGAGCTGTTCACAATACCTTGAAATGTCACAGTAATCATACGAATTTGAGCCATTTTGGGATTAGAGTTGGACCCACCCCGGCCGGCCCAGTGCGTTGGCCCTGTGTTGATCTGATCTTGGGCCAACGTCGTATACGCTGGACCAGCATTGGATCGACATGGGACCGACGTATTGTGCCGGCTGGGTGGTTTCAGGCGGTGTACCAGCCTTGTGCCAATTTCTGCTGTACTTTTTCGTTTGTACTTTTATAATCACATGCTGCAATGTTTCACCCTCTGTACATAATGTTTTTAATGTGTGTATTTGGTACGTTTTTCAATAGAAGTTCTGACGCATTTATGTAATGTCAAATAAAAAAAGAAGATTTATTAACATTTATAATTAAAATTAGCTACGCAATTAATTATTTATTTATTGGTTTTAATACTATGTAGAATTATATTTGTATTGTCTTAACTGTATACCATGTATCACACATGTACTTCAATATGGAGGTGAATAAAGACATATATATATAGGATTATATAAAACCAATATAAAACCAACTGTTCATCGGTGTTAGGTGTTACCTTACTTATCATGTAAGGCAACGTCATATCCAGTGTTCAAAATAACAATATTTTGTGTACGTGCTATTTAATAAATATACATAGTAGATTATACATTTTGTGATATGCACACATAAAATATAGATAACTTACAAAAAACTACTGTCTGTCATCAGTTTCCCACACCAAACATTGATGAGCTACCACTTAGGTATATTGCATTGTGATGTGAGGTCAAACAGGCTTATTGCTGACCAGAACGTATAAAAGATCATATTGTAAAACAATACTATTAGTGTAGCTGAGTAGCCGTTAAAGGCTATTAAAGGATATATTAAAGGATAATTTGTGAGCCTTAGGCCAGCACATGTATTTCTCCGCGATATCAGATGTTAAAATGTATCGATATAGGCTTAATTATTAAAAGCTTATTGATTCTATTTCAAAATTAATTGTATCCCCATTTCTCTAGTTCATAATTTATTGATGTGGTTCGAGTGTCATTTCAATGACTGGTAATCATCGTAATAAAGGTCAATAAGCACAATGCTTTTGATGAATGGTGAAATGTCACATTCCATGGCCTTGAGAATAATTAATATTCAAATCCATTGAAAACTCTATGACATAAATAATGCCATTCAGTGTTGTCACATATTTTTTTGTATAGTTTGTTATTATGGTTAATATTCTAACAAACTATTACATTTAAACAATTCTACATTTTGAGAATCATATAAATATTTTAAAAATAGTACACGTTACTATGTGGTTAATCTGTTATACTGACGTAAACCATGTATTTCCCTCGGGCGTTGTCACAGATAATCTGCTTCGCATAGCTCTCTCTGACGTAATAACTTTTTTCCTGATGTTATCAAACTGAGAAACAGCTTTACGTATTTCCCTCGGGCGTTCTCATGCAAGGGCCCTGGTGCAGCTGTTAAAGCTGCCTGCTTAGAAAGTCGGAGATCGGGGGTTCAACCCCGCTCTGGCATTCAAGTTTCAAAGAAACAATGTTTTTCTCCGCTCAGCCGTAAAGAAGCAATAATGTGTGTGTGTGTGGGGGGGGGGGGGGTTCTCTGTGACAGAGAGGTAGCATAATCGGCCTCTGACCGCCAGGGTTCGAATTTCGCATCCTGTCTCTGGAGGGCAGTATCATCTCATCATCCTCAGGAGGTTCTCCTGACCAAGTCTAGCCTGTATGTGCACAAAGGTGGCCTAAAGCCCCATTCATTTCATTTCGGGCCTTATCATACTTAGCATCTGTTCCACATATTTTCCTCAGTGGTTAACACACACATTTTGGATCGTTTTACGTATTCACTGCAGCACGCCTAAATCGAAGTCATTATCGCACACTAAGCGGACCATAATGACTGTGTCCGGGAAAAGGCACTGTAAGGAGGTGCCACCAAAACCATGCTTCCTTCACGGAAATGCACCGTGACTACTTTAGCAAACTGAGCTGAAAATTGACCAAGGCGTCCCAGGAAATAAAATAAAATTAAAAGAAATGATGGGGGTTTAGGACACCTTTGTGCACATATAGGCTAAATCGGGCCAGGAGAACCTCCCAGGAAACACAGGGAGTTAAACCAATGCTGATTTAATGCCGTCTTTAAATTAGCATTGGTTGAACGTTTTCGTAGTTTCGCATCGGCCTTTTTTGTTAGTTCACATTCTCATATCGTTATTTGCAATTCGTAAATTTATGGTAGATTTTCTTCGCCCGCCCGCTTTTTCATACGTTTTTGTTATATTTTTCCAGTTTGCCAGTTGTAAGAAATGAGAATTGGATGATAGCAGAAATGCATATTAAGCATTTCCGATGATAAGTAAATCTTCTTAAAAAAGACAATCCACCATTAGGCGATTTGTTTTAATTCAAATATTATCAATAGCAGTGTAACAGGCATCAATCACATATAAAGGTATTTGACCCGCATCTAGATCACCTCCCGTAAATCAATGATTTAATCAACCGCTTGAAAAGATCACAATTATTCCCGGTTCAGAGGGGTATATGTTTCAAGAAGTGTCCGTATGGAAACAATAACTCAACGGCGAACATGGGACGTTGGCCAATGTTGATTTATTGTTGGCCTGCCGTCTGCGACACCGGCCCACCATTAACCCAGCATTGGATCAATGATTGCTGGGTCGGAGATTATTCAGATCTGGACGAGCGACTGGACAAACTGAAAGGCGGACTCTATCAATCAAAATCCACACAATATCTTCACAATTCCCGTCCAGCATTATTTATTTTGTAACGTTTTCGTTATTTATCAGACAAAGTGACCAGAGGGTTCATCTTATTGTAGATGTCTCATTTCAAATTTATCAATTCGTGCATTGCAAAAATGATTAATTTTTTCAACTGCTGCTTTGATTGGCAATAAATGTTAAGGGCGTAGACCACTCACATGCATGTTATTCAACCGCTTGGATATATCTCTGTAATCTGCGCGATGTTTTCTGGGTTCAGATCTGGCACGCTGTGAGTACACAGTGGATACTTTAATCCTCAATTTACCATTGGCCTCTTTATTCACCACAAGCCGCGAATTGCTGTCGCAATTATCGACTTATCGTGGATGAAGATGACGCAAATGAGTGGCAAGTAAAAAAAAACGTATTTATTCAAACAGTTCCTCGAAAAATATATTTCTGAAGAAACTAGACGTAGGAAATTAGGTCATTCTTCAGATTTCAGAGATACACAATGATGATTTAATGAGTCGTGAGGGTCTAAAGGTCAATACCATAAACCTTCTTTTCTTCGCTTAGTAGCACATGCGTCCCCAAGTAAAGGTGCGCTTGTTGTCATTTGTAGGTGCAGGTGCTTGTGAATGAAATCGGTTACAAAATCCAAACAGACACGGGCAAAAAGATTAAAGATTAAACGAGATATTGTTGATATTGCTCAATTTTTATATTCATCGACACAACCCGAGAAAAATGTTGCGTTTACACCGGGTCAAACCATTAAGCTGAATTAAAATACACCCGTGACGTCAGACTATTGTTAAAACTGTAGATTTGGATCTACGAATCTACTGTTATTTTTAATACTGGCCAGGCCGGCACAATATACGGGTTTAATCATGAACCTGTATGACTTATGTTGCATGATTTAACCATGCGATTAAAATTTGAGATTTTCGATATTAAATGTGGCATTCTGTGTATTTTAAGTCGAAGAAAGAACTGAATTACAATAGATTCGTAGATCCGAATATTCGGATCTACGAATCTATAGAATTCCGTTCTTTTTTGACCTAACTTAACACCTGAAACGCTAAATTAGATAATTTAAATTTGCCACTTGTGTCTCGCTACCGCCACCCACACCTTCACGTGGGTGAAAATGACACATATCCGATTAATTTGAGACAATTCATTTTCAAATCTTGCTGTTTAAACGTTCATGTCAATAACTGTGATTTTATCAACTAATAAAACAGATTGAACAGATTAAAAACGGCTATAAAATTACATAGTCGTGCTTAGCGGTGTTAATAATGCTCACAACTATATGAGCTGAACAAAAATAGCATTTAGGGCAGGTGTTATGTGACAGCAAATAGAGGAGCATATTTGTGGCGACTTATGGCCTCATTTGATGAAACATGCGATACCCATGATAATATGATAGTGATATACACGATCTTTCATGAACACTATAGCGATATTTTATTGTTATCCTTACAACCACATAGATGTTATCCCCTCCTCTACAACGAGAGTTGGACTATTTTCGAGTCACGCGGCAGTGA
The DNA here is from genome assembly GCA_964017125.1 of Flabesymbios commensalis. Lineage (NCBI taxonomy): Eukaryota > Metazoa > Annelida > Polychaeta > Terebellida > Flabelligeridae > Flabesymbios > Flabesymbios commensalis. The sequence continues at coordinate 12,918,619 of OZ024907.1, forward strand.
AATTTTCATCAAAAAAATTATATAAAGTTAGACCATTTGACACGTAGTTAATTTATTATTGCGACGTCCCTCTATACACCCATTAAACTGGTTAAATTTAAGTTTGTTTTTAGCCCCTAATTTAATTACATGCCAGATTGTCTAACTTTTTAACTCTACAATATTTTCCGATGAAAATTCTTCGATAGTCGCCGCATGACTCCAAAATAGTCTTTGCAAAATTTCATGAAAATCGGTTGAGAATTGACTGAGAAATCGGCGCAAAACATGCAATACAACTTAATCTGACGACGGGTATACTGTAGATCTGTTAATTTTCGCGTTTTTTAATTTTCGCGAATTTCTGATTTTGGGACTTTTCACGAAGTTTAGAATTCGCGATTTTTCATTTTTCTTTACTAGCGCTACTATAATTTTAATTTTCACGAAATTCCTGAATTTGCGAATTTGTTCTCTTCGCAAGATTCACGAAAATTATAACTTCGCGAATGTTACCAGATCTACCGTAAAGCGCTGACATGTTTGTATACATGTATAAACCAAGACACCAAGGGTTTCCGTTAATTTGAAATCATCATGAATGTCTGAGTTAGCTCTTTCTGCTTTATTTACTTCCTAATTTGATTCCTAAAATGATGAATATTTTACACTTTCAGTGCTGGGATCTTCTTTAGACGTCAGATTCTGACGTCTAAAGTCGATCCTCGCGCTGAAAGGGTTACCGAGACCCAGGCTTTGTGAGCTCATGCTTCTCTCAGTATTAATCATATCATATGAAACGCACAAAACTGTTTTTTTCCCGCCGCCTTGAAGTGTGATTTCAGCTCACGATCAGATGTGTGGGTAGGGATGATGTATGATAGAATACTGTGAATAGAAGTCAATATTATCAGTGATGCATACTGCAACTTGTATATCTTACACTGTGTGAAATGAAAGAACAGTGAATCTAAGCATAGCAAAGTCAAACAACTGTAACTAATCCCTTGAAAAAGAAACATTTACGGCTGTTATCCCAGCAAACACGAGACATCCGACCAATGTTGGGCCAATACTGGGCCAGCGTCGTAGGTAATTTTGAAGTTGTGGGTCGCGGTGGACAACTTCAACGACAGTGGACCAACTTTTTATTGGGCCAACATTGGGTAGATATCTCGTGTTTGCTGGGCTGGTTTGCAATCATAGGATCATTTTACTTGTAAAGTAAGTAGATACTGCCTTTTTGCTTTGCACGGCAGTCTAAGGTTATACAAGGCAAGAATAACTTACATAATTAATTTGTGGAGTATAAACATCGATTTAAAGGGTCAATGTAAAGCATATGCATCATTATGCATAAGGCTAATACAGTTTGTAGAGGGCTTTATACGAGGCAGATACTCCTCAAATGGTTCACCCATATCGGAGGCATCTGATTGGACGGAATTGCGATGTCGACCAATCAGAAACAATTACCATATGGATAAGAATTGCATGTCCATGAGCAATATGTTTAGCATAAAATCATTATAAAATACTCCGTTCTTCTTCTAAAGACATTTATAAACCCATCGATCATCAATTTCAGCATTATCCTCGCATCTGTTAGAGACCAGCCAAAAACATGAGACGTTGGTACAACGTTGGCTTACTGTTGGACCACCGTGTTATCAGGTTAGAATATTATGAATTACTTTCGTCATGAGCCGTCCATAGAAAGTCATAATACGATATAAATAAAACAGGTCAATAGCATCAAGTTCTGATATAAATTATCAGTTTTATTTTACACTTCTTCTCTGACTTTAGATCACGATATTTATCTATTAAAAGACGTGTATTTTCAGAAAATTTTGGTTTTGTATTCAAATTTTTATAACGCTTTTAGTGGGAAGACCAGGGAGCAAGCTGCTTGTACCAAATTCGTTGAAACGCAGTGATTTCATCGAAGACCCTTCTAAATGGCTACTCGGTGAAAAAATATTATATACAAAAACCCTCCTTCATACTTCATTGTAGGCCTATCACCTAGCTTGGTGAAAATATTAGAGGGCAATGCTATTGAGTTTCACAGAATTGCACTATGTCCAGCCAAACGGCTCACCTAATCTTATGCTATATATATTAACATAGCATGTTTACCATATATATATCCCGATAATGACGTGATGTCGTCCAAAATAAAACTATAATCACGCTTAGCAGCACGATTTGTAAATGGACGAATTACCTTGTCAACAGAACGCATGCCGTGTAATGAAGCTGACTGTGAGAGACGTAACGTCAAGTATGCAGCCACTTTGTCTGGCTAAATATAAATGTCATTAGGTTTGCTAGGCTTGGCAGAGTGGTTATTTTTTGTCTCATATATTTTGTGTGCGACGTTAGCCGTTAATTATGCGCTTGTTATCATTATCATCATTTCTATTTCAACTGGATCGCTGTATATATATATATATGTGTGTGCATGTAAACTATGCAATATATATATCTACTAATACAATATACTATATAAGAGTATTCTAAAACAGAATGTAATACCTTTTCCACCCACCTATACATGTAAGTCTATCGATCATATCACCATGGTAAATCAGCACTCCAACAGACACCCGTGTTTTGTGAGGCCTGTGAGACTCGTTGGTCAATACCCACATTACTGTCGAGGACTGTATTTTCGAGATCGTGCCTTGGCATCAAATGTGAAACTAGCCAGCAATAACATTTTGAGCTCCACTGTTTCTCGTATATTATTATTATTTAATTTGTCTTGCATCAATAAGTATACCCACCTAATATTTCCATATTTCCCGTATGATCGGATATCTTTGAACACCAAGTGATCACTAACGTGAAGGCCTGTTAAGGCCAGTTGTGTCTGACAGGTACAGAATTGTCCACCACATGATATATCCACAAAACCTAAAATGAAATGTTCGCTACAAGATGGACATTTATTTGTGTGTTTTGCGTGCTCGCTACATATCTTGTGGCGAATATAGTTTTTTGCGGTTTTTTTTATACTTATACTTTAGACATCGTTCACATAGACAGGTGGAAAAATTTCAAAAGTGGCCAAATAAGCAGTGCAGGACTGCAGGGTGGACGGAATGTTAGGGGTTGGTAATCACATCAGCCATTATCTACTACATGTACCTATACTAAAAACATTTTAAGTGGATAACAACAAAATACATCGTTTATTACAGAAATATAGCAAAAACAAAACGGCGGCTATATTCAGCCCTAACAACTTATCTATATAGTCAGGTCGCAGAGGGTGAACCTTGCAAATGGTTATATACAAACTTATTTGCGGATTATTTATGCATGATATGTCTCGATTGATATGAGCAAACATGCCAGACTGGCACCTTTAAGCATTTTTAATTATCAGTGAAAATTCAAAAAGGCCGCCATCAACTAATGAAAAATCGACATATATACTGAGTGCGGGGTAGAAATTTGGGTGTCAGAGCTGAAAATTGGCCTGAGTATCCTCAAATAGTCATATATCTCTCTCAAAAGGATTCAAAAATTGTCCATGAATCCTATGTCGCGTTGGGCCGAAAAACGGCAAAAATACAAGCTGGCCGCCAGCGGATATTAAAAAAAAAAAATTCAACTAGTAATTCGATAATCAGATGTGATATGTCATTTCTGACTAATTTCGGGGCGTGGAACCCATTTCTTTACCTCAAGTTACAATTATAACCCACATGAAGGTCAAAACATGATCACAATTGGTTAGATTGAAATACATTTTTTACTAGTAGTTCAATAGTTACATGTGATGTGACCATCTTTGTAGCGCTAGTATCAATAATGTCATTCTAGGCATCAATTATGCGATAAACATTAGATAGCTGAATTTGGTGACTGTGGATCTATTTGAGGGCATAAGTATGCTACAATGGAAGTCTTCGGGATCTTTCAAATCCAAACTTGATCTAGATAAATTCAAACTTGACTAGTGGGTAGAATGAAAAAATGAATACAATCGTTTCTCAGTGTTTCATCCATCCATTTCTAACAGGGCGCTGCGCCATGCTGTCCTTCATGAGCGCAATGTTGCCTTTCATGAGCGCCATGTTGCCCATCATCTATTGAAAAGGCGTCAACTATTGTCACTTCCAGCTCAAACCCACCCTGGTCATCGTGACTGATTAAACACGATTATACTTGGCATTCACACCTATGATGTAGCTATTAAACCGATTACATATGGAAGGCGCTAGTCAAAAATTAATTCACACAGCTAAACAAAATGCATCATTATGTATCTTCATCTTTTTTTTTTTAACTTAGTACATGGATATTCCAATTTTACTATTCATTATCAACAACAGACATCGGAGTCATCAATCATTCATACACTGTACGACCTCTTGTATTTTCAATGGAACATGTTTTATTGTCTTGTTTTATTTAGATCATGTTTTGCAGAATTTGATTGATATCATTCGCCTTTCAGTTTGTCTGGCCCCTTGTCACGACTTTTATAACCATTCTCTGCTGAGAGCTGCTGGGTGCTGCATTTGAATCTGGATATTGCTTCAAAAGTGGAACAAATAATTCAGCAGTACAGGTTTATGACCAATTCTCGGCGCACTTTTCTAAAGTAGCCACGGTGCATTTCCGAGAAGGACGCTGGGTTTTAGTGGCACCTCCTCACAGTGTCTGCTCCCGGACACAGTCATTATGGACGGCTTAACGTGGCATAATGACTTTGACCACACCGTGCTGCACTGAATAGGTGAAGCAGATCCTGAGTGTGATAATGCCCGAGGGAAAAACCTCATTTACACCAATATAACACATTAACCCTGAAAGAGCCTAATTATTTCTGCATAAACCATGGAAACCGACGGGTTGGCTCTTTACGATTCATTTGAATATCATGTTATGGGTCTACGGCCGTTATAAATTGTAACTCTTACAGTGCGGGGATAGACTTTAGTCGTTAGAATCTGAGTCTACAGACGTCAGATTCTGACGACTAAAGTCGATCCTCGTGCTGTAGGAGTTAAGAGCATACTCCGCAAATAACAGACGTTAATCTTACGTTGGTGGAACGTAATTGAATTTGAATGATGTAAAATATCAGTATAAAGCTCACAACACCCTTATATTGTGAAGATAAATGTGCAGGTTTATAGTCTGATATCAAGTCTGAAGACCTATCGTCCGACTTTAAATTTTACCCCCTGGTAACTGGACCTGTTCTTTCATCTGCCATTTCAACTCCATTTCAGCATACAGTGTGCAGCCATTTCGGCACATTGAACTTATCGTACACAATGCTATCTCAGTCCACCAAGTAATCAGTTCACCTGAGTCAAGTAAAACATTTGAGCCTTGCCCTACGACACAACATCGAAACAATGTTTTAAGATTGAGAGGGGAGAAACATGAAATCTCTCAAAAAATCCTGCATTAAGCGGGGTTCGAAATCGCACGGCAGGCAGCGACATCGGCAATGCGCCACGCTCTGGCCGTTACGCCATGTCCCGCTCTTGTGATGGGATTATATAGCAGCTAGTTAGTTTAGACGAATCTTAGCTATTTATAACTATAGCTAATTGTTCTCCTGACAATCCTAACGGAATTTCTTTATTTTTACTACAATCGAAAATCTGGAAGCTACTTGTTCCACGAATAAAATGCTTGAGTATTGTATTTATTATACCACACTAAACATGGGTAGCGTTTTATATTTCCTCGCACAATTAACGATATACTAAGGCTAGGGCAACTGCCCCTGATTGTCAATAATGCAGTGCGTTTGAAACATAATGGAGGCTGCAAAATTGCAATGGCTCTGAATATGAACGTGTTTTAGCCATGTTTTAAAGACTTGTTCTATGGATGTTCTAGTTTTTTTTACTTTTAATCCATTCACGAGAGGCTATTGAGAGACATGAAAGAAGACAAATGTAACCACAGATCACTAAAGATTAATACAAGAAAACACTGTCTTGTTGATGTCTCCCTCAATGACAGTTTTCACAGAGTGGTCTAATTCACCTTTTACACGCAATTCACACAGCGAAAACATCGAGCAAAGTAGTAATGTTTGAAGAAATGAATACCAGTATGTCAATAGTGATTGTTGTTCATGGTCTCTTAAATGTTTGTGTTGTATTTACCGCTTATCATAATCATATTAGGAAGAGCTGGTGGAAATTAAAACATGTTGGATGGGAAATAGTAGCAAACGCTCCAATGGATCCTGTTTAGTTTTTCTCCCAGGTGTACATTTACTATTTTATATTCCAGTGATGTTATTACCTATATTATGTACATCGTGTGTATATTTTTTTGTTTTGTTATATATGTTATCAAATTGCTAATAATATTGTATTTAGTACACTGAATAAACTTAATTCAATTGAATTGAATTGAGTAATCCATGCTGGGCCACAGTTCGCTAGGGTTAAAAGATCGAATCATGTTCAGTGCAGTGTCTCCTGACCTAATTTAATATTCATTCATTCATCTATGCATTCTTTATCAATTTATTAATTTATTAATTTATTAATTTATTAATTTATTAATTTATTAATTTATTAATTTATTATTTTATTAATTTTTTAATTTATTAATTTATTCATATATTTATTTATTCATTTAATTATTCATTTATTTTATTCATTTTATTCATTTATTCAAAATACGTTCGGTTTTGAATTTGTTCATTCATACATTCATTCATTCATTCATTCATTCATTCATTCATTCATTCATTCATTTATTCACTCATTTATTCATTCACTCATTCATTCATGCATGCATTCATCCAATCATTCATTCAGTTATTCATCCAATCATTCATTTATTCAATCGTTTGTTTATGTATGCATTCGTTCATTAATTAATTCATTCATTCATACATTTTTTCATTCATTGATTCATTGACTGATTAATTAGTTAGTTAATAACCATAAGGTGTAAGGAATTAAGTTATTCATCAGAGATGCCAAATAATAATTTGATGCATCGTGAGGGTTTAACGGGTTAAGCTAAGATTAATATTAAGGATCTCAGTAGAATGAGTCGCAGCAGTTTAAAAAACAGAATAAAATATAGTTCTGCCTGTCTGACAAAAACTCAATGACGTCAGTCACAGAAGTCAATGGACCATTTATCATGAGAAAAATCAAGGTGTTTTTTTTAAATGATGGCACAAATGTTTCGCTGCCATGTGTTTTGGCCCTGTCTCCTGAATGTTTTCACGGAAAATTTAACATCCATTCACTGCAAAAAACAGAGGAACAAGGGAACGAGCAAAAACTAAGTAAATACAGTCCTGCCCACGACACGACATGGATGATTTATGCATTGACTGTAAAACTTGGTGAAAACGGATTAAACACAGTCAGACGTAAAGCCCCGCCTACACCGATTTTGAAAAACACAAGAACTAACAATGAGAAAAAGTTACGTGTACTCGTGTAGTTCCGACGTTTAACTCATAGTCGATTTAGTTTCATTAGAAAATACACAATCAAAATGCCCACTGAAATGTTTTAATTTGAATTCTATTTATTTACTGCTGGATCTGGGGTCTCCTGAAAATCTATTCTGCAGAACACAAGAAATAACAAGAAGGGAAAAAAGCTAAATATAGTTCTGATCCCAGACGTTCAAATCCTGGACGATTTAGTTTCTATTGAGTGTGGAAATTAGAGCATACACAATCAAAATGCCCACTGAAGTGTTTGTATTGAACATCTATTTATTGCTGAATCTGAGATCAATTGAATGAGTTGAGCTCTGTAAAAGGCAGTTGGTGAAATGATTGCAAGCGGTGATTGTAAAGGTCCACCAAAAACATGAAACATGAGGTTGACATTACCCTACCAGTGCGGGGACCGAATTTAGACGTCATAATCTGTGTATAAAGACTTCAGATTCTGACGTTTAAAGTCGATCCCCGCACTCAAAGAGTAAAATAATTATAATGGCCATAGAGTAATAACATAGGTATTCAAATAAAGCGGAAAGAGCTGACATTTATGATGATTACAAATTGAAAAAAAAATCATTTGATCTCTTTGATTGATATAAACATAATTCAGCGCTTTAAGGGTTAACCCCTACAAGTCAAAAATTATTAGATATAAATTTTTGGTCATTTGAAGTTGAAATGACTGAAAATATATGTGATTTGTCAATTCAGCATATATCAGTGTTTAAACATTTAAGAAACATTTTATTTTTAACAACTGGTTATACGTGTGCTAATAGAAATGCAGAATGTGTACTGCAGTCGACATCACATCAGTGCTCTATCAGTGCTCTAGGAGTTAAATCACACAATCCATAATATTATATGTTTTTAAAGTATTTTGTTAGATTGCATCCATGAAAAACAGCGATGTATTTTGTAATAGCTGATTGGTTTTATGTTGTTAAATATTGTCCATTGTCTAACTTTCCAAGTCACGAAGCTAAATAGTGTGGAATTATATCATTGTTTATTCTAGCACTGAATGCACATTTACAAACTCGGAAAATTCCTCTCTGAAAATTATACAGATTTTGTAAATTTTCTCAATAAAATAAATCGGCAACAGTGATGTCATAGAACTTAACGGTGATATCATAGAGCTGTGGGTGTTTTTTTGTGTCAAAATCATGAGTCCTGGTGATCAATATCCCAGACGTGATACAATGAACAAACACACACACCGAAAAGCCTAAATCACGTGTCGAATATTATAATTATATTTATTCAACTTGAATCTGGACAACTTGGGTAGAATGACCAATAACGCCGGACAATTCAATGATTTAAACGCATTGGCTTGCTTGACTATGTCATTAATTTCTCTATAATTTTTGGCAGATTCGATCTCTAAGATTATGTAGCAAGGTATTAACAATCAACTAATCACAACCGTCATTTACTTCCTTGCCAACTTTCGTAGACTCGATCTGTAACTGTATTAACAATCAGTTAATCAGCTAGCGCCAGACTCAGATCTTATTAAGCCGTGTTTCACAGAAATTCAACGTTTTTCAATTACTCTAATATTTACAAGGTTTTAAAACGAGCATCTAGCAATTTGAACCGTTCTAAAAATCATAATAGGACAGTGTTATAGATCTGTGTGCCTATGTGAGTCTGAGTTATCTCACTCCAGCCCTTTTGTCACCTAATTGACCTTCGTCACCTACGTGACACAGTAGGAATGTGACATGAGTGACGTGTTAAATCTATCATGGGCTGGACATGAACTGCTCCAGAGACCAGGTTTCTGACCCCGTAAATCCCAATTGTCCCAACTATTTGTTTGCTGGAATACGACCATTGGGCCAAATTTTGATGTATGAGGTGGTACTACAACATAGTTCATGACATGAAAAATGTTTAACTTGAAAGATGTTTTAATTTAATTTAGCATGAACTGAACTTGAGGTCATGTAAAGTCTAACACCTGAGGGCCAGTCTTCCCATTACATATTTATCAAGTCACATTAGACGAGGATGGACCCCCTAGGCATTCATAAATAATGAACAGATTCTACCACATCTGTCTCTCTTGTGAAGTGACTTCTACTGGCATTATGTTGTCTCCGTGTTTTTCAGCGCTAACATATTGCTTGCATCACCTAAATTTTGATATTCATGATTATATAACGCAACTTACCATTTAATTACTGTGTCGTTAAGCATTAAAAATGTTAAAGAATAAATTAATCAACGCCAGATGCAGGGGTAAACTACCATACCGGGGCCTCTGCATATTATACAAGCGATCCGGCTGAGTCCCTCAGGCTGCTGAACTATCACGATGTGTTAACCTTTTAACCGCTAATCACGATTAAAATCGTTTTTAATATTTTATCATCAGATTACTTCACTGTTATTGGGAACGAAATGTGTCCTTAAACATAAAAAATGCTAATATTTGATCTTGAATTAAAGAAAGATGACTAATTTGCACCCGCTTGTAGTGGGTCGCGGAAGCGGGACAAAACTTCATCTTACTTAAAACCGTATATATACGGTCGTAGCAGCCGAAAGGTTATTGGCCACGGGACTCGGTATGGGGTTTTAAAATGATTGATGAATGCTCCTTCTCGTGGGTATAAAGTCAGGTTTTTCTCCAGGCGAATCCCGTCAATCAGTCTTCGTGATGTGTCACTTAACAAACTAAGATCTTCCCAGAAGCTCTAAGCCATACATTAGCCTGTCTAAGAGGCGGGGTTATATTACATATCTTCTCAGACGCAGCACATCGTTCAGGAGGCAGTGCTCAAAGGTGTCTACTTTCACATGGTACACCTTTCGACCCTCAAAGCGCTGAATTAATTTGTAAAAAAATCGCAACCAAAGGTGTTTTTTTTCAATTTGAAATCATCATAAATGTCTTAGTCAGCTCTTTCTGATTCATTTGAATACCTATGTTATAGGTCTACGGCCATTAGAAATATGTTGATCCTTACAGTGCGGGGATCGACTTTAGTCGTCAGAATCTGCCCCGTCTACAGACGTCAAATTCTGACGCCTAAAGTCGATCTCCCGCACTGTGACAGTTCCAGTCCCACAACTGCCAACCATTAGGCCTATGTCGGGATGTTCTTGTATCTTGCATATATAATTTAAAGTGAATTTACCAAACCTGAAACGCGCCCTATGTCATTGTGCAGGTTAATGGTTTGAGAAAAAAAACATTAACCCTTACAGCGCTGAAATATTTGTGTATAAACCACCGAGCCCTAACGTTGTTTTTTTCAATATGAAATATTGAATCACAAATGTCTTAGTTAGCTCTTCCTGCTTCATTTGAATACCTATGTCAAGGGTCTACGTCCATTATATTTTTTAATTCTACCAATGCGGTAACCGTTTCTAGACGTCAGAATCTGACGTCTATAGACGTCAGATTCTGACGTTTTTCATGCTACGATTCTCAGTGGGAAGAGGAAGAAGGGTTCTTGCAGCGTTTTAATCACAGCGGATTGAGTCTTTCATCTTATCTTTTGTCCCATATTTGTTTCGTTTTATATTTAAATAATTATTTTTAAAAATCATTTTGTTTCAATGTTTTAACGACACTATAGAACAACTTTATTTCACTGGTGGACAAATATAACTCACCCCCTAAGCAAAAAAACATTGAAAAGCGTCTCCGAAATGATAATATAATATAATATTCACTTTATTCATACGAGGTACAATTGATACATACATAAATTCAAAAGAAGGTAATCAGTTCATGTGTCAATGTAGACTCTGGTGATATGATTATTTTTGTTGATATTGTTAATTGTCCGTGGCCGTCTGGTGTATGAGGAGCTCCAAATCTTTTCGTGTATATGTGTTATAGTCCATAATATGCTCTCTCATGTGTATAGCCTCTTTAGTCTAGACAAGATTAAGGTTACATACGAGCCAGAATTGATTTCTGGATCCACTTGTGTTTCCATCATTTAACTTTTATACCGCTTTATTGTTTTTCTATGGACGTCAGATTCTGACGTCTATGGTGTTTCCCTGAGCTGGGTTTATTTTATTCATAAATATATATGATATATGGCTAACGCAGCATCACGGTACAAAACCTTATGGGAACAAAACTAATGCAGAATCCCGGTACAGAGAGTGAATGGAGGATTAATGCTGATCTAATACATCCAGCATTGGCTCATTATCCAACTTATTTGCTGGTATAACAGTCAGCATGGCACTGGCGTCTATACCTTATCACCCAATACTATATTTGGATGCTGTGCCAGCATCGGAGATGTTCGTCAAGCATCGGAGATGCTTGGGTAGCATCGGTGATGCATGGCCAACATCTGAGATGCTCGGCCAGCATCTGAGATGCACGGCCAGCATCGGATATGCTCGGCAGCATCGGATATGCTCGGCAGCATCCAGTAAAGGCTGTACCGACGTCCCATACATTTACACTTACCTCTATGGCCCCATGTTTACTGGGATCGTCTAAGAATTAAGTTGTGGATGTAAACTAGGACTATTGATTTCTGGAGTGGAGAAGATGGTTTGGTGGTAAATGGGGTGGATGAACACGGACTTGTCACTAATATCACTGGGCGCATCCAGGCAGCGCAAAGGGGTGGCGAGTCTGTGAAAGAAACATCAACAAGTTGCCAGACAGAACTTCAAGTAGAATTGAAAACATTAGTTCAACGCGATGTTGTTACCCAACGACCAGTCAAATAACACAGGGCCTGGAGTTGTTTGTTTTGTATTTCAAACAATGTATCAGCTATATGTCTTTCCAGGCTGGCTATGAACAACATAGCTTTGGTATTCTACTCTCTAATTTAAATAGCAGCCGAATGGTCGGGGGCTAGAATGCCAGACTAGGTCCACAGTCCGGATGGATAAAAAAAATGTGCCACATTTTTTATTGTGTTATCAGGGGGCTTTTCATAACGCGGGAATATTTTTTTATTTCTACATTTTTTTGGGGGGGGGGGGATTTTTTTAGAAAGTGTTGTTAAATTATTTTTTCTCATTCACTTTGAGAGGGAATTATTTTTTTCCAGACTATCCAGAGATACTTTTTTCTTTCAGCCTTTCACAGCACAAAATTATTTATTTCCAAAAACCTGACTGAAGCCCCCGCATTATTTTAATGGACGCCACCAGAGTAAAAAACACAGCTATTTGAGCAGGTAATGCCTGAGCACGACCGACGTGGCCATGATCTTGATGTCAGATGTCAGAACATTACATGTCAAGTAGCCCTATATCTGGGCGTGCTACGTTTCCGCATGACTGGCAATTATATCACGCCCAGTCTGGTCATCAGACGTGGATGTCTGGCTGGCTGGTGTGCAGCATAATTAGGTTTAGAAACTAAACCACGGACAGTACTGTTCAAAAGGTGGCTTTTATCGTTGGATTGTGGCGAATTTGTTGATCTACACTAACCACAGACCTGGAATCTAGGCCGAAAAAGTGAAGGTCACCAAACCAGAAATCTACTGATTTCTGGTGTACAGAAGACAAGATGTAACAGTCCAGCCAACTACGCCACGGGAGCTGTCGTTGATGAGGCCATCACTTTTATGGGGACAAGCATTATTAAATTAGTTTAGCTTTCCGTATAAAAAAGGTGGGATTCCAGCACTCAAATATTTTACCACCATGTGATTATTCAAATTGCGTATTAATCCAGAGTTTTTGTTCTCATCATCTCGAATCTGTATTAGATGATTAGAAGGAGATGACTAAATCACCGATATATATATAGGCATATGTATCTATATATTCGGCGTTAAAGGCCAATTTATCAAGCTAAAATATATTTTATAACAACAAGTGAAAGCTAAAAATAAAACGTACAATCTTACTTCAACGACTGAGCCAGTTCGCCACCCATACGTCCGCATAAAGTTCTAAAAGTTGTTCTCTTTGAGAGAAGATGGTGGTTGTCTGACCTTGGTTTCTAGACGCAGGTCACACCTTTTCATAAATCTGTGGACTCCATAACTCCCAAACAATACACAGGGCCGTCTTGTTGACTCTCCTACTGTACACGACTACTGAGTGGCTCTTTATCGTTCGTTCATTTGAAAGGAACGGATTTCTCAGCTTGACACCTCCAAAATCGTATTTGTTTCACTAATTATTTTATCATTTTCCATCAAACATTGATTGAACATTTGCTGAGTATTCACCACCCATTTAACCCTTACGAAGCGGGAATATTTTTGTATAAACAGTGGAGACCAAAGGGTGTTTTTTATAATTGAAATCATCATAAATGTCTTAGTTATCTCTTTCCGCTTCATTTGAATACCTATGCTATGAGTCCACTGCCATTATACATTTTAATTCTTTCAGTGTGGGGATCGACTTTAGATCTGACGTCTGTGAACGTCAGATTCTGACGTCTAAAGACGCTCCCGAGCTAAAAGGTTTAATATGATATGACATTCACTCTGCACTTGTTCAAAGTCAGACCGCCGTCTGTGACTCTCTCGCAACTTTAATACTACACAGGCTGACCTTCTCGTTTTCATTGGACCCTCTCCCATGTCTTGACCAGTGATTTATATAAGACTCTCGCTCTCAGTTACTCTATTGTCCTCTCTCGGTATACACAGCGTCTCAAATTATTAAAAGCTCCATGATTAGACTGTTAATCTCACTCATAAAGTATTGCACATAGCACTGCATGTTGGTACAGTACTAGTTCAATGTTCAACAGCGTCGAGGATAGTAGCCCAATGATGAAATCGCTTATATTGTTATATTGGGCCACCCTGATTGGTCATTTCTGTCAGAGTGGCACTATTTTCTTGTGATAATGGGAGGAATATACTCATAAATTGTAGGGGATATAGAAAATATGACTGACTGACTGACTGACTGACTGACTGACTGACTGACTGACTGACTGACTGACTGACTGACTGACTGACTGACTCACTGACTCACTGACTCACTCACTGACTCACTGACTCACTCACTGACTCACTGACTCACTCACTGACTCACTGACTCACTGACTAGCAAACACGAGACGTTGACCCTTGTCCAATGTGACCACCACCGGCTCATCGTCTTGTGTTTGCTGGCTATCAGGTAGTGATGAGTTTCCCCTGTGACCTTAAATAGGCAGCTTCGGAATTAGCTCAGTGAACCTAAAAATGACATGTATGTCACCACAGCTTCAACCTTCAAAATGAGGTCACGATAGCGATTAACCCGACGCATTTGCAAATCAACATCTAGCCCAGATTTAAAATACACCTCTGTCGTCAGTCTAATATATTTTTTTTTAATAGAATATTTGAATTTAATTTTTTACCCACTTGAAGTTCTATCTTGCTACCACGAAACGACCCAACATTTGCAAATCTTGATATCTGAAGTCCCATTTCATTCACAAATTATGTGATTTTATCGACTAATAAAAACGATTTTGCATTAGAGAAGTTATTTCGCCGATCGCAAACAATACGGTAAATAGAAAAAATTGTAAAATACTAGAAAAACAAAATAAAAACCGGCGTACCACAGGGTTCAATACTTGGTCCTTTTCTATTTGTCATATACACGTATATCAATTATATCTCGTTGGATGGTAACATTTCACAGCAATAATATAGGCACAACGCACTCTAAGCTCTATTAGATTGATTACAAATGTGAATATTACCAATGAATTCTCAAAAGTAAGTTAAAAGTGAATAAACTCATATCATATGCCTCAAAACAGTTACAGATTCAGTTGAACATTGAAGGAGTATAACAGCTTTAATTATTTTTGTTTAGCTATATATCAACACTTAAATTGTTGCGATTGCAGCAATAGCATTGGAAAGAAATTATCTAACCACATCAGATTTCCACATAAACTAATACAAATATATATGGTGATTCTGTACAAATATTTTATTCTAAACAGCTTAAGCTATGGGATATTATATTTGGGTTTATAATACTGGTATGTTCTCTCTCTTTAACCCTTTCAGCGCGGGGACCGTCTTTAGATGTCAGAATCTAACGTCTCCTCAACGCGGGGACCGTCTTTATGCGTCAGAATCTAACATCTCCTCAACGCGGGGACCGTCTTTGTATGCGAATGTTGTACGAAAAATGTAAATTTTTTTTTAAAAATATGATGGACCTAGACCCGTCACATAGGTATTCAAATGAAGCGTAGAGAGACCTAACTAAGACATTTATGGTGATTTCAATTTGAAAAAACCCTTTGATCTCCATGGTTTATATACAACTACTTCAGAGTTTTTTGTGATGGCGTGATTGCTAGCGTCACCATCACCCGACTGGGATATCATTGGTCAAAAGAAATATGGCTATAATGTGTTAATCTTTCAGCACGGGGACCGGCTTTATACGTCATAATCTGATTCTGACGTATAATATAAAGATGGTCCCACACGGAAAGAAATAAAATATATATAATGGTCGTAGACCCATAAGATAGGTACTCAAATGAAACATGAATAGCTATTTACTATGATTTCAACTTTAAATAACCCTTTGGTCTCCATGGTGTATACAAAAATATTTCAACGTTGTAAGGGTTAAAGTGCTTTTCTCACATTTGGGAATTTGGGAATTTCAGCTTAACCCTTAAAGCGCTGAATTTTTTATGAAAACCATTGAGGCAAAGGGTTTTTTTCAATTTGAAATCATCATAACTGTCTTAGTAAACTCTGATTCATTTGAATACCTAAGTTATGGGTCTACACTTACAGGGCGGGGATAGATTTTAGTCGTCAGAATCTGACGTCTACAGACGTCAGATTCTGACGACTAAAGTATATCCCCGCGCTGTAAGGGTAAAACTATGCAAGAAAGAATGCAATAACATACATAATGATCGGCAGTGGAATTAAGATTAAAACGTATGTCATGTGAGAGTAGACATATTAGAACACTGTTTTCTCAGCGATGTGCTGCGTCTGAGAAGACATGGAATAGAACCCCGCTTCTCAGACCAGCTAATGTATGGCTTAAAGCTTCAGTGAAGATCTTAGCTTGGTAAGTGACACATTACGGAGACTGATTGACGGGATTCGCCTGAAGAAAAACCTTATTTCATACCCACGAGGAGAGGCATTCATCAATCATTTTTAAACCCCATACCGAGTCACATGACCAATAACCTTTGGACTGCTACGACCGTTTATTTACGGTTTTACGCAGGTGTTATTTGTAAATAAATGGTTAACAAGCAAGACTAACATAGCTGGAAAAATATTTTTTATCTTTCGAAATAAATTATTTTTCGGAATCTCCCGAAATGAACTGTTTTTTTCCGAAATCAACAACAATCTAATGCGGGAGCTGGGCAGAAAAATACACATGTTTTTTTGGTAGTGCGCGGCCTAAATATAATGCGTGCGCTCATCTAAAACAGATAAAAAAACATAGTGGCCTAAGGGCTAAACCATATAGTGTTGTATGTTACAGGACGCCTTAAAGATGGCGCTTGACGAGGGAGATCGCCCTATTCAGGCCAAATGTCTTTGCTGCTTCGCTGATATTCACAGAAATAGAAACGACGCCGAGGTATAGTATTCAAACTTACTACCTTGAACTTCTATTCTTAGCTTGGCAAAGGCGATGAAAAACATAGCATTTCTGAACGTCATTGGAATGGCGATGAGGCTATTGAAATTATAAAACACCATACTTATTTTGAAAATTCGGTGATGAAAAGATATACAGTCACTATGCTCAGCTAAACATATATTTTATAAATTCAAAATTCGGTCAGTTTCTAATTTTATTAAATGAGCTGAAGGACAGATAATTTCAATTTGATGCTAATTATTTACAAAAAAAACTAATATAAAGGACTACAATTTTATACCAGAAGGTTCGATTTGTAATGCTCATGTCGGCTATTTATTTAGGAAATTATTAATTTACAACTAGAACTGAATACAATTGAGCATTATACTACACCACACA
Organism: Flabesymbios commensalis; assembly: GCA_964017125.1. Classification (NCBI taxonomy): domain Eukaryota; kingdom Metazoa; phylum Annelida; class Polychaeta; order Terebellida; family Flabelligeridae; genus Flabesymbios; species Flabesymbios commensalis. The sequence continues at coordinate 12,936,038 of OZ024907.1, forward strand.
CGTGGAAACGTATCACGACAGGTATGCAAGAGCTGAATGTATGACGTAGTCTGTAAGTTACCAAACGTCACAGTTTGTCAATAGTTTTTAAAATATTTGTATTTTGTTTCAGCAAGCCTTCCCACGTTATGAAACCGCGATGACCCTGCTACTGGAGATAGGAGATCGCTATAGTCAGATAGATGTACTGAGAGGAATGGCTAAGACAATGGTGCTACTGAAGGAGCACACCAAGGTATGCGAGTGTAAGGTACGCATGGTGCACCCTCTGTCTCTCTCACTCTAACTCTCTCTCTTTATCGACTTTAGACGTCAGAATCTGAGATTTTAGACGTCAGAAGTCGATCCCCGCACTGTAAGAATAAAATATTTCTAATGTCCGTAGACCCATAAAATAGGTATTTAAATGAGGCGGAAAGAGCTAACTAAGACATTAATGATGATTTCAAATTTCGAAAAAACATTCGATATATGTGTCTCTCTCACTCACTCTCTAACTCTCTCCCCCCAGTAAGCACGAGACGTCGACCTAACCCTTAAAGCGCTGAAATATTTTTATGTAAAACCATGGGGACCAAAGCGTTTCTCAGTTTCATATCCACTTTGTCCTTCCCTCCTCTATCTCACTATGTCGATGGAAACAGTGTGAATTATAACATAATGACATAGTAGAAATGTCATTATAACACTAACCATGTAAAATAGACAGTGGCAAAATGTCAAAACCCCTCTGGAAATCACAATAGGTTGCTGTCCATGTCAGAAATATACTATGATATATAGTGATCACATTCTTGTCAGAATCTGGACTAAATGGAGGCCATTTTGTATTTTCCCTATATAGTGCTAAAATCGATTTTTAAAAGTTGCATCTATCCTGAGTATGGTCACTAGATATCATAGTAGTATGTTTCTGAAATGAAGGCAACCTGCTAACATTCCGAACTCCCAGAAATTATTTTTCATTTTTGCCACTAGTCTTTATATAGAAACATACTAGAATCACATACTATGCTGATTACTACATGACATTAATCATTGTAATGTAATCATGGAGAAGCCCCGCTCCCTGTATCTAACCTTCTAACTGTGTTTATGGAATAAGTGTGAAACTAATCTGAACTAGTCTAAAATCTACTAGAATAACATACTATAATTAAACAACCACAACTGAACCAATACCTTAACTGGACATAACATCTATTTTTCTCGTGCTTGTTGTTTGAATAGGATAACCTTTTGGAATTTTCTAAGTGATGCCTTTCTTATATTCTTTCATTCTGTTTTGTTCCTAAGTTGTGACTGTCATGTTAATAGCTTGACAAACATGTTTTTATAATTATTCATATTTTAGTTTCGTTTTTTTCCTTTCTTTTATTAAACCACAGAAGGACAAATGATATTGTATATGATTTATTTTTTACAGACGTTTTTCGCAGTTTATGTCAGTTGTTCAATACACAAAGACGTTAATCTTAATCATATTAATATAAATTTAACCTTGTTGATAATTTGTTATATTAATGCTGACTTAACAAACACAACCCAATGAATGCGCAATAAGAGTAAGAGTGCAGCATTGGAGGCTGCACAGAGCAGATTGGGAGGCCTTCCAACAGTCTTGTGGGGAGAGCCTCACAATCTCTCAATTTGAGAATGAAGAGGGGGTTGATGACCCTATAGCCCTTTTTACAGCCAAGTTACACAATATAGCAGATAAAAGCATACCCAAAACCTCGACAGTTCCCAAAAAACTCGACAAACCCTGGTTTGATGAAGGTTGCCGAAAGGCAATAGACAAAAGGAAAAAATCCTTGCAAAAATTTAAAAAACATCCAACTAGACAGAACCTTGACGGATATAAGAAAGATTACGCTAAGGCTCGCCGCACAATCAGTGAAGCCAAGCGGCAATCTTGGAGAGCATATGTCTCCACACTAAATAATAATACATCGGCAAAACATACTTGGCAAATGCTGCGCAGAATCAGTGGCAAGAGGAAAGATAAAACCATCAAGTACCTTGTCACTGATTCTGACACAATAACCAATAAAACGGATATTGCAGAAACGCTGGCGACATCCTTCGCTGCTAAATCATCGCCAGATCATTATCAGGAAAAATTTCGAAAGATTAGGGACAAGGAGAAGGAGAACACATTGGACTTTGAGTCAGATAATGACGAAAAGTACAATGTTGATTTCTCTAAACGAGAATTAATTAAATCTATCGCTCAGGCAACTGATTCGGCAACTGGCCCTGATGAAATTCACTACCAGTTTCTGAAACATTTGCCTGATGTATCACTTGATCTGTTGCTTCTACTCTTGAATGATCTGTGGCAATCTCAGGATTTCCCAGATGGATGGAGAGAAGCAACAGTGATCCCGATCCCTAAACCTGGAAAAGATCGAACAGATCCTAATAATTATAGGCCAATAGCATTGACAAGTTGTCTTTGCAAAATCATGGAGCGCATGATCAATCATCGTCTCACATGGTTTTTACAAGACAATAACATAATAACTAAATATCAATGTGGTTTTCAAAAAGGAAAGAGCACCACAGACCATTTGGTCAGACTAGAGACTTATATCCGTCAAGGTTTTGTTAAAAATCAACATACAGTTGGAGTATTTTTTTGATTTAGAAAAGGCCTATGATACCACATGGAAGGGTGGTATCATGAAAGATCTCCATGAAATGGGCCTGAAGGGTAGATTACCCTTATTCATTGACAATTTTTTAAAGGGGAGAAAATTTAAAGTCCGCTTAGACAACACCCACTCTTCACTAAATCCACAGGAGGAGGGTGTCCCACAAGGTAGTATCCTTTCACCAACTGTATTTACCGTTAAAATAAACAGTATAATTGATGCTTTACCAGACGATATTGAAAAATCATTATATGTTGATGATCTGGCTGTTTACTGCCAGTCAAGCAATATGGCAATAATTGAGCGGCGCCTGCAAGGTTGCCTCGATAAGTTGGTGACTTGTGCGGATGAGAACGGCTTTAAATTTTCTCCCACAAAAACTTTATGTGTACATTTTTGCAAAAAAAATGGCTTACAGCCTGAGCCTAATCTCAAACTATATGGACAACAGCTTCCTGTTGAAGAGCAGGTCAAATTTCTTGGTCTGTTTTTCGACAAGAAGCTCAGTTTTATTCCACACATCAAATATATGAAAGATAAGTGTAGGAAAGCATTACAATTACTACGAGTTATATCCAGCAAGGATTGGGGTGGTGACCGGACAACCTTACTGAGGATTTACCGGTCTCACATCAGATCCAAACTGGATTATGGTTGTATTGTTTATGGTTCAGCGAGACGATCGTACTTAGCAGTACTTGATCCAATCGCGAACCAAGGTTTGAGATTATGCTCAGGGGCATTTCGAACATCACCAATCGAAAGTCTTCAGGTGGAGACCGGTGAGCCCTCTTTAGAGACTCGCCGGTTGAAGCTGAGCCTGCAATACTATATGAAGATGAAAGCAAATCCTGAGAACCCAGCATACTCGTGTGTTGTCAACCCAGAGTACAAGAGACTGTTTAACAACAAGCCAGGGACTATACCTACTTTGGGTATAAGGCTTCAACCCCATCTGGAGGACATGGAGGTGGAGCTCGACGCAATTAGCGTTGTGCGCCCACCAGAATGTCCACCCTGGCTTCTCCAACAGCCTAATATACTTTTTAACCTCTCAGATCTCAGGAAAGGAGACACCTGTCCCCTTGTCTTCCAGAGCATGTTGCTTGAGTTATTTTGTAGATTTCCGAGGCACCGGAAGGTGTATACTGACGGATCAAAGGAAGACAAGAGGACAGCTATGTCCTTTGTCTGTGATGATCATGAATTTAGCTGCCGCATCAACGATGAGGCTTCAATTTGCACAGCAGAGCTGTTAGCTATTGAAGCTGCCATCGAATACATCTGGGATGGTAGTGACGAGGAGTTCATGATCATCACAGACTCGCTATCTTCATTGCAGGCTCTTAAGAGTCAAAAACTCAACAACCCAATTGTTTCCGATATTTTGCATATGTGTCACTACTTGTCTGGGCACAAGGACATTGTTTTCTGCTGGGTACCCAGCCATATTGGAATACAGGGTAATGAACGGGCTGATGTTTTGGCCAAGGCTGCCCTGGATAAGACAAAACAGTTTTATTATATACCATATACTGATTTCAAGTATAACATCTCTGTCTACCTTGATGACATTTTGCAAGGTGAATGGAACATCAATGTCACCAGCAAATTGTTCGAGGTACAACCAATCATTAAGCGATCTTTTACACCAATGGAACGCCGAAGAGATGACGTTGTCTTATGCAGGGCCAGAATTGGCCATGCCTATTTCACAAACGGCTATTTATTGAGAGGAGAATTGCGACCTATGTGCTGCAATACTCGTCTCACTGTAAGACATGTCCTTCTCAGTTGTGCGAAATATGCGCACATCAGAAGGATATATTTTGCATTTAATTCCTTATTTGAGTTATTCAGGGACACCCCTGCTGGTTTTATTATTCAGTTCCTTCGGGAATGTAACCTATATTCTATGTTTTAATTGTTAGACTTAGACTTGTAGTTTTTACACAATCACTCCAATTTCATGGAGATATAGTGACTTGATAAGTCGTTCATTTTATAATAACTTCATATTTTACATTATTTATACTGATATTTTTATACTCATTAAACTGTGTTGTAGTGCAGGCGCTACAACATGTCATCAGACTCGTTACATATAGGTGCCAGGAGCATCATCATCTTATCATATCAACACTTTAAACTGAATATTTTAGTACGATCATGTTTTTATCGGCTTTGTCTTTCCTTTACTACTTTAACTATACAATATGGGATATTGTAATACCTGGAATTTTCACTTAAATGGCCATACTGGCCGAAAAGTGAAGTAAAGCATTTTACTTACTTACTTACTGAATGCGCAATGGTTAGTAGGATATTGCTATTTGGATATTTGGAAATGAATATTATTTATGAGTATTTTTTTTTAATTGTCAAAATACTACTTATCACTTTTTTGGAATAATTGATATCATTCAACTTCATTCAATCAAGTGTATTTAAAATTTATGGAGTTTAATTCTGTTAATTGTTGGTGTGAATAGTGAGGTTGATATTTCAAAGACACCAATATATTTGACATAGAGCTTTTCAATTGAATTACATAGTAGCATTGGCGGAATTTCTCAGGTTGTCGGCAGACATGAATGAGCCTTGACAGATAATGTTTTATTGATACCATTTAAAAGTCATGTCGTTTTTGATTTGTCATACGTATTCAATAGTATGCCAATATACATTGCAAACACTAGATTATATTCTTTTTAGACTTATTATTAGTCGGAACTTTCCAAAACCTTATTTATGTGATATGTGAAGTTCCCTTTTATACCTGTTGGAAATATTTTAAAAGATATCACATGTAAATGAATGTTAAAGGGAGTTTCAGGCATATCATACCATTTTATATTATTTAGATTGTATTAAATGTAGATTTTATGAATATATTACAACTATTAATAGTATAAAATCACAGGACATGTAATTCATATCGTAAACAGCATTTACATAATAATTGTATTTCCCATTATTGAAAAAAATTATAGTTCAGAGATATGTAAATGACGTGACGTGTATGGTGTATGTTATACTTATTGTTTCAGGCACTGGAATACCTGACCAAGGCCTTAGAACTCGCTCACTCTATAGGAAATAAAGTAAGTACCATGGTGAGATGCAACTATATTTCACCTTATTTTTTTCTTTAATGTTGGTCTGCTTCTGTACTGTCTTTGAATTGTTTCTGTACTTTACTGGACGAGGTTCTGTATTTTTGTATCCACTCTTTTTCTGTACAGTTTCTGTCTCCGCTAGAAATGTTAAAACTACCTTAAATTAGCTACAGGTAAATTGTCACTCATGCTTGGTGTAAGTTGGTGTCTGAAACTACTGTTTGTTTTTTTATTTCTGTTTCATTAATACACGAGTATCTGCTTTTCTGTTGTTTCTCTAATTCTTTATACATTTTTTCCTCTCCCAATAACCCAATATTACTTGCAGTCACCTACAGATGACGTTGTTTACAGTTTATTTATTGTTTAGTCTACTCTTCTGTCACTTTATATATACTGTTGCTGTACTGTTTCTCAGTTACAGATGCTGCACTGTCACTTACGGATGGAGGAGCTTTACGGATCCCTCAGTGACCAGGATCAGGCTGCCGACCAGTCCAGGAGGGGGCGCCAGCTGCTGGAGGACATGGAGCTCATGTGTGGTGTATGTGGTCAACCGATGGGAGACAAACCTGACAGACTGGAGGCCCTGGCCTGCTGCCATATTGTACATACAAGGTGAGGCTATAATAGACTGGAGGCCCTGACCTGCTGCCATATTGTACATACAAGGTGAGGCTATAATAGACTGGAGAACCTAAACATACAATGTGAGGCTATTATAGACTGGAGATCTTGGCCTGCTGCGATATTGTACATAAAAGGTGAGGCTATGTTAGACTGGTGGCCCTGGCCTGCTGCCATATTCGACATGCAAGGTGAGGCTATAATAGAATAGAGGCCTTGGCGAGGCTACAGTAACTGTCTACTTTGTTGACTAGACTTTTTTAATGTACTTTTTATAATGCCACAAAACACGAGTTGATCTCCGTCTTGTATCCTGGCCTCTGGCTGGAATGAATTAACCAGCTATTGTTGTTTGCCTTTTTTGAGTATAATCTTGGACTGATCAGATTAGAATGCTGTACCATCGAGACATTCATGCACAATAAATATATGTACCATTGTCTGGGGCTTTGTGGAAAAAGCTGTTTTAAATGTCTTGAAATCAGTGGGAAGAGCAGTGCTAATTGAAAAAAATTGTAAGCCTATGAGGTCTGTAGCGATTAAATAATGTGATATGATAGTTCTGAGGAAGCAATAACGTTAGTATCATCTTATATATAATCCCTTACAGCGCGAGTATCGACATTAGATGTCAGAATATGACGTATGTAGACGTCACATTCTGACATCTAACGTTGGTCCTCGCACTTAAAGAGTAAAATATATATAATAGCCATAGACCAACAACATATGTATTCAAATGAAGAGGAAAGAGCTAACTAAATGATTTATTTAAAAAAACCTTCAGTTTCTATGGTTTGTATAAGAGTATTTCAGCGCTTTAGTGGGTAGTCATATTAATTTTCAACTGTACTGTGACACATGTGTTTCACTCGCAATTCGGGTGTCGTTTTAATACTAACCATGGTAGCATTGTTGTGAGAACATTTTCGTCAGCTTCAAATATGATACTTAGCAATTATTACGCTTTTAACTTTGAGAGCCTGGTGCAGGCATGTTCTCCAGCCGATATGTTGTCAGTATATTAAGCCCTCACAATGTCTTAGTTATGTTTCATTTGAATACCTATGTTATACGTCTATGGCCATTATAAATAGTTGTACTCTTTCAGTGCTGGAATTGACTTAAGACGTTAGAATCTGACGTCTATTGACGTGAGATTCGGACGTCTAAAGACGGTCCCGGTGCTGTAAGTGTTAAGCCAGACTTGCACGCTGCATAAGGAGATGGTCAAAACACACCTGAGTAAGTAGTCATAACCAGTATAATCTGATGCATACACAAGAGGGGAAGGGGTTGCACAATACACAGGACTAATGTCACACAGGTTGAAGGTAGTATATAGTATATCACAATATAATAAATTAGGAAGCAATGCATAGTAAATATTACTTCAATAATTTAATCAACGTTCCTTATTTTTTGCAGTTCTAATTATTTATATAATCAGGTCTTTGATTGTTTTTTTCAGATGTGCGTCCCAGCTGGCTCAGATGCACTCTTCACCTGACACACTTAAAGAAGAGTCACCTTTGCCCTGCCCCAGATGTCACGCTAAGAGAAGTACTGCTAACTCACCGGCCAAATCTGTTTATATATAGCCTGCTCAACCGCTGTAACATGATGGAATACAGCAATAATTAGAACAACGCAAAGCCGGAAAAAAAGACATCAAGCCAATGTTGATTTAACGTTGACTCATCGTCTATGATGCTGGATCAACATTTAGCCAGCATTTGTCCCGCATTTTGTGTGTTGGGAAGCCATACTCACAAGAAACAGTAGCAATGCGAAGAAATAGCGACAAAGTAGATGGAAATAAAGAAAGCCAGGTGTCATCGCTGCAAAGTGAAACTATTAAAGCCAAAAACTATGGGAAAATGGAATAATACTCTAATATATGGTGAACAGCTATTGAAGACATGGTAACAATAAACCGCAGCGAAATAGAACTATAACGAACATAGCACATAAACATCCCAGCAAACACGATACATCGACACACTGTTTGTCCAACAATGTGTCGAGGTCGCGTGAATATCAACGCTAACAACTTGTAATATCAGTCATTGATGGAGGATTATATATGAGTTTCCATGATGAACACACCACCTTGGCTAGAAGGTCATGGGGCTTCCCTGTGAGGAGGATTTCTGCTGTGAATTTACTTTTACGTTCTTGGGAATACATCATATATCTTGATGTGTGAGTTTCTCTCTCCATTTGCAACAACACGTTAATGAAAATGACTTTGCCTTATACAATATCGCATTCTAATACTGAGGACTTACTGAGAGGGGTTGATTTTCTTATCTCAACATCGACACATTTCATTTTCATTCTTTTAACCCTTAGACTGACTGGTACGCACAATTATAGTCTTTTTTATTCCGTTTTATTAGCTGGTTAAATAACAGTTATTGGGAATGAAATGTTTGTTTTTATTTACAAATTTGTTATCAAATTAAACAATATGAGTAAGTTTCAGCCACTTGACGTTGTGGGTCGCGATAGCTAAACATAACTTCAAGTGGTTGATTTTTAAATGTAACGCTTTAAGGGTTCTATTAAGGTGGGAATAACTGCTAGGATTCTTGCCAAACTTAGGTCAATATTCTCGTGTCTTAAGGTAGCGTTTGAAAGGGTCACTTCCAATGAGGGGTATCTAAAAAAAAATTTTTTTGTTGTTTGATCATTAGTAAAAAAAAAGATTAAAACGATGCGGATTTTTTTTTGTATATAACATACAACAAACAGCCTTTAAAAATTGATGTACTGCACCTCAATAATCAACATTCTGAGAGTGCATGAATGTTGTCATGTGCTCTCACATTTACCATTTCATTTATCTCGCGCACAGCTTCTAGTGAATTCGTCCTTCTTAATTGAAATTAGTCCATCTTGATCACTTTTGATTTGTACCACATCTGTGGCATTATTAAACTTATGAACTGACAAATTTAGCTTTTACTAACAACTCTATATATGAAGGTTCGGTTTTGATTGATATTTCGATGAAATAAGAAGGCTACCAACTAAAATTTTAAGATCGTTCTCATTTCAACTTTCTTTCATTTTCACCAGAAAAGTTACGACTAATTTTACCATTTCCATTGGAAATGAAAAATTAGTGGGAAGAAAATTGGTGGAAACGTCAATTTTATTATTCTTATTGATAAATATCCCATAACGTTCAAACGTTTATTTTTGTTTAAAACATTGGTGTTCTAATTTATCATGGTTATTCCGTGGTGTGAAAAAAACTGTGCTCCGTTTCAGGCTTTTTAAATCCAACTTGGACCTCGACACACTTCTGGAAAAAAACTTTTTTTATAACGTTGTGTTAATGTTGAGCCAAAGTTCCGCATGCTCGCCAACATTAACCTACAAAGTGAGAATTAACACATTTCCAGAGAGCCATATAAGTATCAAGTATCAGTATCAGCCCTTGAAAAGCTTCACCAATTACAGTTATTTTTGCGTTTTTTCCATTATGTCATTTTACATACGTATATTTGCTAATACCATTATTTCTGATGTAACTTTTTGTCCAAAATGTAACATTTATTTTTAAACTTTGTAGGCTTAAGTGCGTAGCTCATCATTTAGAAATGCATCTTCACTTCACGCACAAACACGCATTTTTCACAAACACTTATTTTATTGTATATATGTTATTAACATATATATGACACTTTATGTGCGCGGGTAGTGTATATTATAATCACAATTGCATAAATAAAATTATCAGTTTCTTCATCGCATAGGGATAGGTTGCGTAACCATGGTTACTTCACTCATGATCACCACACTCTGTACTTATTAAGCATCACTCGTCTTGCACATATACACAGCGTTCATGTATTCAATATTTTGCTCTTGTTACATGTATTTTTTGCTGATATTAAAATGTGTTATTACAATGTCTTGTGTTCTAACTGATATTTATTGAGTTACTGAGGTCGATTTCCATTATAATTAATTGTATTATTACCACATGAAATAACAGATGATTAGCATAGGATTTAATGAAATTAAATCGGTGATTATTATAGCATTTAATTAAACCTGCATCTTTTATTGATAAACCCCTTTCAGTCCATACAACCCTAGAACAATATGCTTTACAATTGTAATTATGTATGGTTTATACGTTAAGTAAACGCTAAACAAATGCTAAACACGCTAGAGGAATGCTAGATCATGTAGATGTACATGTGCCTTACGCATTGTGCATGGGAAGAAGCATCTTCCTGGCAGCAAGTCTTGACACAGCGAGGCCGTCAGGCCAAGCCTTGCTGAATTAGCCATACCATCCACCTATTGGGGTAGCGAGGAAGATTTAGATATTGAATATTCATTAGTTTTTCAAAAAATGTCATTTTAATGTTAACCCGCTCCCTGCGACGTTGGCTTACAATTAATTCAACCCTCACGCAGGTGTCTGGTGGGATGTGGTGGTGTGTGTCTGAGACGTTTCCGGTGAGCTACTCGGCCAGCAGACATGTGTTGTTTAATGTGGGGCCGGTGTCGTAGACAGTGGCCCCACATTCAAACAACACTCATGCCAGAGGTCAAACTTGGGTCAAACAGAAAAAATATCTTTAGAAAGTCCCCACTCCAATAGGCGGATTCAACGCTGTTTCAGCAAGGTCGGTCTACGACCTCAGGAGTAGCCTGCTTTGCAGAGGAAGATGGAGAAGAAGTATTTGACGAGTTGGAGACGGTTTCGAAAGAAAATACTCCAGCGTTTGATGACGTAATAAATGAAATGAAATGAATCGGGCTTTAGGCCACCTTTGTGCACATATAGGCTAAACTGGGCCAGAACCTCCTGAGGATGGTGAGATGATTGAGATGACACTGTCCTCCAGACACAGAATTCAAAATTCGAGTCCTGGCGGTCTGAGGCCGAGCACGCTACCTCTCGGTCACGGAGGCTCCCCACAATACTAACTTTCACACGTGGATGGGGAAGAAACAATTTTGTTTCTTTCAAACCGCCGTGACCGGGAACCGAACCCCGGACTCTGGCGTGAAAGGCAGCGGTGCTAACCACTACCCTAGGGCCCCCGCCCGTTTGATGACGAGACGTCCCAACAAATAATGCACGCTGACTCAATACTGTTTGCATACAGTCATGGCGTCAGACGATGTTTTCTCATTTCCCTAATTAAATATCTCTTTCAAATGCCACGTCTCCTAATGTGATTGTGATGACTGTCTCAGCCATTAATGCCAATTATTCTCCATCTTCATTTGAAGATTCTTGGATTGTGATACTAATGCAATTGTATAGACATATTTTAAACAATTGAAACAGATACAAAATAGTAATAGGAGGTTTCGTTCGCTGAGTGGTGACATGATGACTGGTTTCGTGCAGGCTGCTGTAACTGTGCAGGGGTGGAGGGGGCGTAGCGCTCCGTCGTGTGATTCAAGTCAGTGCAGATCCATTGAAGTGGAAGTCAGGGCAAGAAAAAATGTACTGTGGCAGCATAAAACAGTTTTAGCTGATGCAATTAGACAAGCACCTGTTTCTACTGAGCTATGCGTTATATGTAGCATTATCACATAAAACGTCATATAAAACCATCTTTATCTCATATTGAAGATGGTATTTTTCCTCTACAAATTACTTCTTAGCCTTTCAGTGCGGGGACCGTCTTTAAACGTCAGAATCTGACGTCGTTGGGCGTAAGAATCTGACGTCTACTTGACGTCTAAAGACGATCCCCGCACCGGAGCAGTAAAAAAAATATAATGGACGTTGACCCTTTTCAAATTGAGAAAAAACTTTTTGGTATCCATGGCTTATATAAAAAAGAATTCAGTGTTGTAAGGTTATCTTCGTGTGCATTCTGTCTCATCCGTTCTCTGTTCTAATAATAAAAACTATTCTAAGTTCGAATCGAGTAGCTGTAATCAGCTTAAACGGCCGAAAAAAACGGATTTACCATAATAACATCCACCTCCTTGTCTGAAACGCATGCATCGGTTTATTTACCGTTTATTGACCGTTTATTGACCGATTAAAAATTAATTATTTTATTATTATGTCTAAAATGTTGTCGCTCCTTAATATAATTGACACACACCCGACTTTTTTTAACACCGATGACTTAAAGGACCGGTTATGTGATGTCAATTTGTCAATATAACCGGTGGATCACTCTTTGCAACTATAATTTTTGATAGAATGACTAATTAATCTGCACAAACTATGTCTGGTGGCTACACTGGGGCGTTCAGCCTTTCCTATACTAAATTATCTTATTTAAATTTGAACCCACTTGAAGCTATCGTGATACTTAATTTGAGATCAAATATTTCAAATATTGATGTTTAAACACTCACTTTACTCCCGATCACAATTGGCTAATAAAATGACGACTTAAACGAATGTAGTCGAGATTAGCGGTGAAGCGATTAAGATTGAAGATGTGTAATAGTCAGGATTTGCCAGGACACGACAGTTATTGGTCATTCTGATTGAATCATGGCCATCGGCAAATTCACATCGGGACGATTATCAACAACTATGCTAGATAAATTCGTCTTGTTGAGTCATAATAATCAATATTGTTATGTTATAACAGGGGATGGTTTGTTGTATCACTGATTTTTTTCTTTACAAAAAAGATAGTGGGAATACTTTCATGTTTTGGGGTAACACATAATTGGAGTTATGACATTATGGTCAAATCTACTTTGAGCGCTAAGAAAAACGATACAATCGTTTAACGTACTTTTTATAAACCGATCAAATCACAGTTATTGAGAATGAAATCAGTTTTCAAGCATCTAAACTTGCAAAATATTTCATTCAAATTAGGCAAATATGGGTGATTTTTCCCATTATAAATATGTTTACTCTTACAGTGCGGGGATCGACTTTAAACGTCAGAATCTTCACTGAAAAGTCGATCCCTGCACTGAAAAAACACAAATATTTATAATGGCTGTAGATCCATAACATCAGTATTCAAATGAAACAAAAAAAGCTAACCTTAACATTCATGATGCTTTCAAATTGTGAAAAAACGTTGGTCTCCATGGTTTATACAAAATATATCAGCGCTTTAAGGGTCAAGGAGCCAGGAGCAAGTCATAACATCACATCCAGACTTAGGGAACACTAGCAGGACGTGTATGGTTTTGTCAGAATATGGCAGGTCAACATATCGACCTTCCATTCTCCAGTCAAAAATAAACCACAGTGTATAACGGCCACAGCGCCACCTCAGCCCCCCCCCCCTCCTGGCGTGGTGTGGACGTATGAATACAACCAGATACATTTATGTTCACAAAAAATCTAAGTGACTATTTTCCAGTAGGATGGACTGTAATATAAGCGGATCGCGGTGAATATAGATGTATGGTGCACAGATATGCACACTTGTGTCGTTTCAGACCAACTCTATTTATTTCAGTGCCAGTTTAATTACAAATACACAATCAAATAAGGAAAAAAACAAGATTAACATGCCAACTATACACGGTTTAATATCTGCAAAAGATTGATTGAGCTTCAAAGCATAAATGGTAAGGTTATGATGATTACTTCAACGGTGATGCAACATTATTTCTGACATGGGCCATGTCATCCAATAATGCACAGGCCTACACAGCGTGTCTTGTGCTGCTGGAACCGTATTATTTATATACGGTTTTAAACAGGTTTTAGAAATATCACTAAATTTGTGCTCTTCAAGTCAGCAGTTCTTGTTGTTTGACTTCGCCTCACAATCTCGCCCACACCATGACCCGTCAGATCTACTCTACATGTACTCCATTCCCAAATCTTCCGGATTTTCTCCCGCGTCCCGTCCATCCTTCCCTCTCCTCCACCGGGATGACACCCAGTCTTGATCTCTTCTCAGATGTGGACTTCCGCTCTACGTTTTATGACTTCCGATCTGCGCAGACGACCGTTTTATAGCCTGGTTATGGTCACAGGTGACGCGTCAGTCACCGACCATCCGACCAACCGGACTGGCGCTGTTGTCGATGCACATTTTGAGAGCTGTATGACTGATTTGTTTACAAGCTTTTCTGGACTTCCCTGACAGAAATGTAGCAGGATCGAACACAGAATGCTAGAATTCAGAGCTGGAATCCTGCGTGTGGAGCACAGCATCATCTGATGTTACTTTCTTGGACTAATTTATGAACACTTGCATGATCAGATTTTAATATAAAATGTGTCCCAATTCTTTGCTACTGATATTCTAGGCGACCTGATTCTCATATCTCCAAGTATTTATCATTCACTTGGAATTGTGGATTGCGATGGCAAGATACATCTGCAAATTACTTGAAATTTAGCCATTTCAGTACCGGAACCGAATTTCTATAGACGTCATAATATATTTCTAATTGACGTGGATCATAGTATAGGTATTCAAGTGAAGCGGAAAGAGCTAACTAAGACATGTATGATGATTTAAAAAATAGCTTTGTTCGCTGGGTTTATATACAAATATTTCAGAGCGTTAAGGGTTACATGAATCGTTTAGAACTCCAAGAGTTACATCTATAATTACGTATTATCAGCTGTAGCATAATAAATACATGTATCTTTGTCGTAATGGATTAGACCTATAAAATTTTTAGTTTACTTTTTGTTTTCATAATAGGCCATGGGATTGTAAGTACGACAAAAGGGATAGTGTTTACTCTTTATTGTTGCGTTTTAACCCTTTAAACCCTCACGATGCATTAAAGCATCATTTTACATCCCTGAAAACTGACTTAGTTTTCCAGCAAATAAGGGCTTTAGAATGAAAATTTCCATGAAACTGGTTTACTAATACATGGCAATTTTCTTCAATTTTTAAACCACATCAAATCATCTTCTTCCACTAGAAGTCGAGAATTGCGACAGCAACTCGCGGCTTGTAGTGGATGAAGATGACAATGGTAAATTCAGTCCTGAGAGGGTTAAAGGGTTGAATAACCCTTTTCGTCAATGGTGCCTATAGCGATAATGTTTACTTTGTGTGAGTTGCACGTAAAAGGGGAATTTGATCACTCTGTGAAAACGGTCATTGAGGGAGACATCAACAAGACAGGGTTTTCGTGTATTGATCCTTAGTGGTCTGTGGTTGCATTTGTCTTCTTTCATATCTCTCACAGGTCGCCTGGAGAATCGAGCAGGAATAAAACATAAAAAATCCACACGAGACCAAGAAAAATATGTAAATTTATTAAAACTACGTCAAAATACAGGAACAAATTTTTTTAAGAAAAGCTTATAATTCTATGTTTTAAATAATAAGGCACTGACCTCATATATGTTCTGCTAGATAAAAAGCAAGAGTGACATGTTTTTATTATTCCACAGCCTTGCATTGCTAAAGCTACATATTTTGTATATCATATTAATAGTTTTGTTTTATTATTTTAATGTGCAAATGTTCATCTTCTACTAAAAACCACCATATGATGCAGAATGAGGTCTGTGACATGTTTGACGTTTGCTTGACTGATTTTGAAAGCCAACATTGCTCGTTTTCCTTAAATAAATGTCATATTAGTATTGGTGCTAGTGATGTCAAGCTTCTAACTCATAACTTATCTCCCCTCCCCCATTTTACCTTTTTTTTAATATTGAATAGTTAGTTCTATTTGTTATTTGCATAATATGCAATACGATGTTTTGAGATACAGAGTAAAGATCAACCTGGGAGAATGTTATGCACGCTATTTTAATTATTAGGTGATCTTTAGTTTGACAATACCATTGGTAATAAATAAAATGGTAATGCTAAAGAAGCTGCCTTCTTGGAAAGTCGGAGATTGCGATTTCAAACCCTGCTCTGGCATGCAAGTTTCAAAGAAACAAAATGTTTCTTCCCCGCTCACTTGTAAAGATTCAATATTGTTGGAAGCCTCCGTGACAGAGAGGTAGCATGCTCGGCCTCAGACTGCCAGGGCTCGAATTTAGAATTCTGTTTCTGGAGGGCAGTGTCATCTCATTCATCTCATCATCCTCAGGAGGTTCTAATGCCCAATTTAGCCTACATATGCACAAAGGTTGCCTAAAACCTCAATTATTTTATTCGAGTTCATTTGCTTTACCAATAATAGTAGTTTACGGCTGGAAAATTGTTAACAGAACACAGTCCAATGACTAGCTCGGTATGTACATTTAGGCCTACTTGAAAAATATTTTCACGATAGCAAAATTAAATAAATCATTGATAGAGCCCTGAGCCTCAATTAACTGATTTGTGAGACCATTTTTCATATATTCAGCTGTTGCTACACATAGATTGCGTCCATGCTGTCCATACTGTGCGGTATATGGGAATAATTATGTCACAGGAAGTGTTTGCTGGAAGTGGTAGCAGGATACTAACATCCTGAATGTCAATGCAGATACTACAGTGCTTCTCATTTAATATTGTTTTTTTTTTAAATGACTCAATTTCATAAAATACACGCAATGTCTTTCAGTGCCGGTATCGACTTCAGACGTCTATAGACGACAGATTCATACGTCTAAAGTCGATCTCATTTAAACCATAACATACTCAGAATCTCAGAACGTCTTCATTGTGACAAATACATGTACCAGTTTTCTCCATAACTATTACTCAAACTATGTAAGTAGGTGCATAAATTCAATGAGAAATCATAACAGGTTATGATGTGGTGACACAAAACGACGACATTTATAAATAGAAGAATAATGTGTGAGCCCTTAGGCATGCACCTTAGTCCTTTCAATATTTTGTGATGTATTTCTCCACAATATCAGAGGTTAAAATTGAGCAATATAGGATTGATTATTCAAAGCTTATTGATTCTGTTTCAAAAGCGATTGTTTCCATATCTGGCTAGTTCATAATTGCTTAATGTGGTGCGAAAAACATAATGCTTTTTATAAATTGTGAAATGTCACATTCCATTCCATGTCATTTGGGAATAATTTATATCAAAACCCATTGAAAACATCATGACAAAAACAATGACATTGAGTGTTGTCACATATTTATATTTTTTACAATTTGCTATTATGGGTATTATATTATAACAAAGTATTACATTTATACAACTTTAAAATATGGGAATCATATAGATGTTGTTTTCTTCACCACACAATTACGGGTTATTATGTTATCAATTAGTCATACTGATGTAAATCATGCATTTCCCTCGGGCGTTATAAAACTGATAATCTACTTCACGTATTTCTCTCTGGCGTTATCAGACTTAAAATCTGCTTCACATATTTGCCTCAGGCATTATCACACTGAGAATCTGTTAAACGTATTTCCCTGGGGTGTTAACATTCTCTAAATCTGGCTCACGTATTTCCCTCGGGTAATTCCAAACTTAGAATCTGCTTCACGTATTCACTGCAGCACGGAGTGGTCAGAGACATTATGGAACGCTAAGCTGTCCACAAAGATTTTGTCCGGGAACAGACACTGTAAGGAGGTGCTACAAAAACCCTGCTTCCTTCATGGAAATACACACTGGCTACATTAGGAAATTGAGTTGAAACTTGCCCAGGCGTCCCAGGAAACAAAGTGAATGAAAGCAATGTTTATTTAATTCCGACCCATTGTGCGCGACGCTGGTCCCACATTAAATTAGCATGGCTCAACTTATCCGTAGTTTCGCATCGGCTTTTTGTTAGTTCGCATGTTCATGTCGTTATTCGCAAATTGTAATTTGATTCACACTTTTCTTGTTTTGTTTTTTTAAATATTTTTATTCCTTCATTTATTCTTTCATTCATTCTTTTATTGTTTCATTCATTCAAGTTCACGTCTCAAACAATATTGAGAAATGGATGATAGCTATATCTTCT
Source organism: Flabesymbios commensalis (assembly GCA_964017125.1). Taxonomy (NCBI): domain Eukaryota; kingdom Metazoa; phylum Annelida; class Polychaeta; order Terebellida; family Flabelligeridae; genus Flabesymbios; species Flabesymbios commensalis. The sequence continues at coordinate 12,954,265 of OZ024907.1, forward strand.
TAAACACAGACACTCAACCATTAAGCGATTTTGTTTTTAATTCAAATATTACCAATAGCAGTGTACGAGGCATAAATCATATAAAGGTATTTGACCCGTATCTGGATTGCCTTCCATAAATCAATGATTTAATCAACAGCTTGAAAAGGTCACAATTATACCCGGTTCAGAGGGGTATATGTTTCAAGAATTGTCCTGAATGGGAACGATAACTCAGCGGCAAACACGGGACGTTGACACAATGTCGATTTAATGGTGGGCCACCGTCTGCGACGCCGGCCCACCATTAACACAGCATTGGGTCAATTATTGCTTGGTGGGTAGCAGCCGGCTGAACAGCTTTCATGGATTATTCCGATCGGGACAAGCAACTGGACAAACTGAAAGGCGGACTATATCAATCAAAATCCACACAATATCATCACAGTTCCCGTCCAGCATTATTTATTTTGTCAACTCGTCGTTTTCGTTATTTATCAGATAAAATGAGGGGAGGGGGGTCATCATTGTAAATGTCTCATTTCAAATTGATCAAGTCGTGCATTGCAAAATGATTGATTGTTCTAACCGCTGCGTTGATTAGATGATTGACAATACATGTAAACTCTTACAGTACGGTGATCGACATTAGACGTCTGAATACGTCAGATTCTAACGTCTAATGTCGGTCCACGCACTGTAAGAGTGAAGAATATTTACAATGGTCGTAGACCCATAACATAGATTTAAATGAATCGCAAAGAGCTAACTAAGACATTTATGATGATTTAAAATCAAAAAGACCCTTTGTTCACCATGGTTTATACAAAAATTGTCAGCGCTTTAAGGTTTTAAGGCGTACACCACTCATACGCATGTTATTGCAAAGTTGGATATATCTCTGTAATCCGCACGGTGTTCTCTGGGTACAGATGTGGCACGCTGATGATACACAGTCAACGCCGGATTTAGGTGTGTGAAGGCCCCAGGCCAAAAAAATTATTGGTCCCCAATAGGCAGGGGTCTGGGGGCCACTTTATGCCCCCAGAAGCTGACGGTGTTTAGATTACTGGAAATTAGTTCTGAGCAATTAAGAGGGTCAACCTGCATCCTATTAAAGTTATATTTTCTGTATATTCCTTGAAATGTAACACTAATGGAGAGTTTGATAAGATGACAGTTACCGTCACTATATAGATTTACCCTTTAGTTTTGAAATCATTGATTTATAGCCTACCTAATTATGACATAATACGAGCACTTTCAATAAAAAAAGCGTTTAGTATTGCTGCTTCGTTGATGATACCATGCTTAATAAACCTCAAAATGTATCAGGCTTAGTATAGTAGGCCTACATATTGGTATAGGCAGCAAGGCTACACTTTTACAGGCCCAGTAACACCATTCACCATGGAGATCAAATGTTACCTTTTATTGCAATATCTGTAGACCTATGTGATATTTTTTTATTTCACTTTCTGTCTACTTCAGTTGGATCCCAAACTAGACCTAGTACTGATGTGGGGGTTAAGAAAAAGAGCAATACGAGGCTTCACAAAGTTAAGCTTCATTTAATGATGCCGAGCGAAGCGAGCTAAAACTTTTTTTGAGGGCCAATAAATATTTATTTACAGCATGTCCTTCAGACAACATTTAATTTCATGAAAAATCAATCTCAAAATATTTATTTAAAAAATACGCTACTCCCCCTCGATATTGAATGGTGGCCACCTAAAGCACAGGGGCCCAACCAGTTATTCAATGATCTGGACAGAACGGAATTAGGGCCCATGCTGCCATGCCAGCTGGATGCAGGAAAACTTGTGAATTTCATGAAAATTATCAGCATTGAAGAGTAAAACACAGGGGCCCCCAACCAATTATTCACCCATCGGTACAGAATAGGAAATAGGGCCCCCTGCCAGATGATGTTTATGTCAAAAGCATCAGAGAAACATGAATTTCAGGAAAATGTTCATTACATGACAGCCCCCCCCCCCCCCCCAAGCAGTTGCTGTATCACTATGATGCAGAATAGGGCCTCCCAAACTATAAAAAATTTATTGATGCAGTCATATATGTGAGGGAATGAGCATGTCACATGGAACGAGCGCGCGAAAAAAAAGTTTCAGTAGGCCCTACAAATGTGGTGGGCCCTAGGCCAATGACCTATATGGCCTCGCTGTACACAGTTGACTATTTCTTTCAAGCCTGAATTTACCATTGTCATCTTCATCCACTACAAGCCGCAAATTGCTGTCACAATTATCGGCTTCTAATGGATGAAGATGAAGTAGGTAGCAAATGAAAAAAATTACGTTCATTTTCACTTTGTGATTCCAGCCCACGATCAGATGTGTGGGTAATATGCATTATTAAAACAGTTCCATGAAATGTGTCTCTCTAAAGCCACTGGGCGTAGGAAAATAAATCATTCTTTAGATTTCAGAGATGCAAAATGATGATTTGATGAATCGTGAGGGTCTAAAGGTCAATACCATAAACCTTCTTTCCTTCACTTAGTAGCACATGCGTCTCTAAATGAACGTGCGTTCATTGTAATTTGTAGGCGCAGGTGCTTGTAAGCGAAGTCGGTTACAAAACTCCACACACACACCGGGCTAATAGATTAAACGAGATATACTTGAAATGATGAATCGTGAGGGTTTAAAGGTCAATACCACAAAACCTTCTTCCCTTCGCTTAGTGGCACATATGCGTCCCCAAGTAAAGGTGTGCTTATTTTCATTTGTACATGTTGTAGGCGCAGGTGCTTGTAAGTGAAGAAGGTTACAAAATCCACACAGACACGGGCTAAAAAATTAAACCAGTTATACTTGATATAGCTCCAATTAAATATTCATCTCGCTAATTGTCTTTTAATTGAGAAGTAAAATAATGACATTTCAGCTACTAAATGGGGGTTGGGGACACGAACGAGAAAAATGTAGCGTTCACCATGTTTACACCGGATCAAACTATCAAGGGCGGGGGCCCTAGGGTAGTGGCTAGCACGGTTGCCTTTCACGCCAGAGTTCGGGGTTCGGTTCCCGGTCTCGGCGGTTTAAAAGAAACAAAAATGTTTCTTCCCCATCCACGTGTGAAAGTCAGTATTGTGGGGAGCCTCCGTGACCGAGAAGTAGCGTGCTCGGCGTCAGACCGCCAGGGCTCGAATTTCGAATCCTGTGTCTGGAGGACAGTGTCATCTCAATCATCTCACCATCCTCAGGAGGTTCTCCTGGCCCTCCTGGTCCTTAGCCTATATGTGCACAAAGGTGGCCTAAAGCCCGATTCATTTCATTTCAAACTATTAAACTGAACTTAGTTAAAACATAAAACGCTAAATTAGATAATTTAAATTTGCCACTTGTGTCTCGCTACCACCACCCACAACTTCAGATGAGTGAAAATGACATATATCTGATTAATTTGAGACAAAACATTTGCAAATCTTGCTGTTTAAACACTCATTTAATTCTCAATAACTGTGATTGTATCAACTAGTAAAACAGATTTAACAGATTAAAAACGACTATATAGTCGTGCTCAGCTTAGCGACTTATGGCCTCATTTGATGAAACATGCGATACCCATTGAATGTCAACATCATGATAATATGATAGTGATATACACGATTCTTCATGAATACAAGCTATATTTCATTTTTATCCTTACAACCAAATAGTTGCTGTCACCTCCTCTATAACGAGAGTTTAACCCTTAAACTCTGACATGATTTCATGTAAGCCAAGACACCAAAGTTTTTTTTTTAAATTTGAAATCATCATGTCTTAGCTAGCTCTTCCCACTTCATTTGAATACCTATGTTATGGGTCTACGGCCATTATAAATATGTCACTTTTTCAGTGCTGGGTTCTACTTTAGACGTCAGATTCTGACGTCCAAAGTCGATCCTCGCGCTGAAAGGGTTACTGAGACCGTGGTTATTGAGCTCATGGTTCTCTCAGTAATAATCATATCATATACAAAACCCACAAAACTGCTTTTCCAGACGCCTTGAAGTGGTAAAAAATCGTTCGTTACTTTGAGAGAAAACTGACAATTTTGATGTTCAAACACATATTTTATTCCACTAATCGTTCAATACGCTACTACGAAAATGCAACACAATCGTTGTCGTGTTTGGCGGAATAATCATAGAATATATGACTCATTTATCATCGCCAGAGACTGTAAACTGTGATTTTCACTTTGTGATTTCAGCTCACGATCAGATGTGTTGATAGGGGTGATGTATGATAGAATACTGTGAATAGAAGTCAATATTATCAGTGATGCATACTGCAACTGTGTGAAACGAAAGAACAGTGAATCTCAGCATAGCAAAGTCAAACAACTGTAACTAATCACTTGAAAAAGAAACAGTTACCGCTGCTATCCCAGCAAACACGAGACATCCGACCAATGTTGGGCGAATACTGGGCCAGCGTCGTGGGTAATTTTCACTCACTTGAAGTTGTGGGTCGCGGTAGCGAGACACAACGGTGGACCAACATTTTATTGGGCTAACATTTGGTAGTTGGGTAGATATCTCGTGTTTGCTGGGATGCCTTGCAATCATAGTATCATTTTACTTGTAAAGTAAGCAGATACTGCCTTTTGACTTTGCACGACAGTCTAAGGTTATACAAGACAAGAATAACTTACATAATTAATTTGTGGAGTATAAACATCAATTAAAAGGGTCAATGCAAAGCTTATGCATAATTATCATGATTATGCATAAGGCTAATACAGTTTGTAGACATCTTCCTCTGCAAGGCTGGCTATTCCTGAGGTCGTAGACCGACCTTGCTGAAACAGGGTTGAATCCGCCTATTGGAGTGGGGACTCTTTAAAAATACTTTTTCTGTTTGACCCAAGTTTGACCTCTGGCATGAGTGTTGTTTTAATGTGGGGCCATTGTCTACGACACCGGCCCTTCATTAAACAACACATGTCTGCTGGCCGAGACAGTCGCAGACAGTGGGCCAACATTAAAAAGACATTTTTTGAAAAACTAATGAATATTCAATATCTAAATCTTCCTCCCTACCCCAATAGGTGGATGGTATGGCTAATTCAGCAAGGCTTGGCCTGACGGCCTCGCTGTGTCAAGACTTGCTGCCAGGAGGATGTTTGTAGAAGGCTTTATACGAGGCAGATATTCCTCAAATGGTTCACCCATATCGGAGGCATCTGATTGGACGGAAATGCGATGTCGACCAATGAGGAACTTTTACCATATGTATAAGAATTGCATGTCCATGAGCAATATGTTTAGCATAAAATCTTTATAAAATACTCCGTTCTTCTTCTAAAGACATGTATAAACCCATTGATCATCAATTTCAGCATTATCCTCTCATCTGTTAGAGACCAGCCAAAAACATGAGACGTTGGTACAACGTTGGCTTACTGTTGGACCACCGTCTACGACGCTGGCCCAACAATAAGCCAACGTTGGACCAACGCCTCATGTTTGCTCGGCATTTATCAGGATTTATCGCTTTCTAACATACTCATACATCAATATGAATTCAAAGAGTCACCCTGAAATACGTTACGTGGTTTGTCATTGGAGAACTCTGCACCAGAAATCTCTGTTCGCTGCTCTTCCGTGTTATCAGGTTAGAATATTATGAATTTCTTTTGTCATGAGCCGTCTATAGAAAGTCATAATACGATATAAATAAAACAGGTCAGTAGCATCAATTTCCGATATAAAATATCAGTTTTATTTTACACTTCTTCTCTGACTTTAGATCACGCTATTTATCTATTAAAAGAAAATTTTAGTTTTGTATTCAATTTTTTATAACGCTTTCAGTAGGAAGAACAGGGAACAAGCTGCTTATACCAAATTCGTTGAAACGCAGTGATTTCATCGAAGACCCTTTAAAATGGTGAAAAGAATATTATATACAAAAACCCTCCTCCATACTTCATTGTAGGCCTATTACCTAGCTTGGTGAAAATATTAGAGGGCAATGCTATTGAGTTTCACAAAATGGCACTATGTCCAGTCAAACGGCTCACCTAATCTTATGCTATATATATATATATATAGCTTGTTTACCATATATATATCCCGATAATGACGTGATGTCGTCCAAAATAAAACTATAATCACGCTTAGCAGCACGATTTGCAATTGGACGAATTACCTTGTCAACGGAACGCATGACGTGTAATGAAGCTTACTGTGAGAGACGTAACGGCTCATATGCAGCCACTTTGTCTGGCTAAATATAAATGTCATCAGGTTTGCTTAGCTGTTATTTTATATGTTTCATTAACCGGCCAGATACCAGGCTTGGCATAGTGGTTATTTTTTGTCTCTTATATTTTTTTATGCGGCGCTAACCGTTAATTTTACACAGGATAAAGCCCCAGGAGTACTACATTCTTAGCTGTGAAAAAGGTTGAGGACGAAGGTCGATGCCTTTTTCACAGCTAAGAATAGTTATTTTTTGTTTATCATTATCACCATGTCTATTTGAAAGGGATCGCTGTATATTATGTGCATGTAAATTATACAATATATATATCTACTATTATAGTGAACTATATACGAGTATTATAACACAGAGTGCAATTCCTTTACCACCCATCTATAAGCCCATCGATCATATCAATATGGTAAATCAGCACTCCAACAGACACCCGTGTTTTGTGAGACCTGTGAGACTCGTTGGTCAATACCCACATTACAGGCGAGGACTGTATTTCCGAGCTCGTGCCTTGGCATCAAATGTGAAACTGGCCAACAATAACACATTAAGCTCCACTGTTTCTTAAACATACTATTTTATTTGTCCTGCATTTATACCTATAACCACACAATAAACATACATATTTTCCGTATGATCGGATACCTTTGCCTAGTGGTGGCTAACGTGAAGGCCTGTTAGGGCCAGTTGTTTCCCACAAGTACAGAATTGTCCGTCACAAGATATATCCCCAATATATCCACAAGATGTGGCGGACATTTATTTGTGTGTTCTGCAGACATATCTAGTGGCGAACATATTGTTTTGCGTTTTTTTGATACTTAGACTTTATTCATCAGAATCTTACGTATACAGACTTACGTATACAGACGATCCCTACACTGAAAGGGTTAAGGTAATATGGAATATATGCTGGCACACTTTGTTTTTTCTCGTTCACAGTGTAAGCTGTGATGATATTGACTTCCTTTCACTGGTATGGTAGTCTATACCATACATCATCCCGAGCCACATATCTGATTGTGAGCTAAGACCAGTAGCGTAATTTAGAAAGTAAAACGAAAAAATCTGGAAATTGTATATGATATGATTAAATGCGAGTATAATTATTGTACATTTGTGTGTCAGTGTGCGGCTGCGTGTTTAGTACACAGATACATTTTGTTTAAGTGAGTGACGAATTTTATCCAAAAGCGTCATTTGCAAAATGCATCATCACGACGAAACACGCAATGTGCCACTCCGGTGAACTGGTGAATGCTATGAAGGGACAGTTTGTACATCACCATTGTCTTTGGTGATGTTAATTTGCCAGCACAATTTCCACCTCTAAAAAAGACAATTTAATAAAATAACCAAACCCTGGAAAAACCCCGATATGATAAAATAACCAAGCCCTGAAAAAGAAACGTAGCTAAACATCACGGTGTCTGCAAATCACTAACATATGACAATAAACAGTATATACTCATGTAAATCTTGTGTTAGAGCATGTAAACCAAAAAATGAATGCTTACAGCGTCCTTATCATATTTATCATTTATTTTGTCATATGCAACAGAATGCATGAATGTCAATTCTGATAAATCATCCATTATTATGGATCTTCATCTCTTAACAAAAGTTTTATTATTCTAGCGCAGATATATTCCAATTTTATTATCCATTATCAACAACAGACATCGGAATCATCAATCATGTATACATTGTACGACCTCGTGTATTTTCAATGGAACAAGTTTTATTGTCTTGTTCTATTTAGATCATGTTTTGTAGAATTTGATTGATAGCATTCGCCTTTCAGTTTTCCCAGCCCCTTGTCACGACTTGTATAACCATACAAAGTTGTGTGCTGCTAAATTATAGTGCAGTTATTGAACGATACATCCTTTTGAATCCAGTACAATTTGACCTTTCAGTGTACTTGATTAAAGCACTGAGTTTTGAAAGGCAATATGATTTGGTCCGAACGAAAACATTCATTGTAGCAATTTTGTTTTCATTTACCACCCACTTCAAGTCATCTTCACCCACTGCAAGTCGAGAATTGCGATACCGATTCGCGGCTAAATTGTGGTGGATGAAGAGGGCAATGGTAAATTCCGACTTGAAAGGGTTAAAAAAATACTTATACATGTATGTGTAAATTAAAAAAAAAATCTTTACACGTTTGTGTAAGTTAAATATTTACACTATACAACATTTTTCCGCAACTGATTATAGAATGTGTGTGTAGTTAATATGTTCCTTTGGTGTAATTAATATCTTTATTTATGCATAAGGCTTGTATACTGCCACAGTTACTGCTGTTTTCCCTCCCACACCTGTATACCGTGTTCCATTATGGCACTGCAGTACCGGACAATGTAATGGTTATAAACCCTTGCATTGATAGACCCATACTCCATGTATATTGGTTTTTCAACAAATTTGAAGCGAGATAAAATACATAATAAATTGACAATTTGCTGTTGTGGGGGGCGAGTATGTGTTAAAATGATTAATTTTAGGAGGTGTCTGCTTCTTATAAATGTAACTGTTTTTCTGCATTTGAATCTGGATATTGCTTCAAAATGTCCAGTTTCAAATTACTGAAATATGGAACAAATAATTCAGCAGCACAAGGGTTATGACCAAGTCTCGGCGCACTTTGCCAAACTAGCCATGGTGCAATTCCGAGAAGGAAGCTGGATTTTAGTGGCACCGCCTCGCAGTGTCTGCTCCCAGACACAGTCATTATGGACCGCTTAACGTGCCATAATGACTCTGACCACACCGTGCTGCAGTGAATAGGTGAAGCAGATCCTGAGTGTGATAATGCCCGAGGGAAAAACCTCATTTACACCAATATAACACATTAACCCTTAAAGCGCTGAATTATTTCTGCATAAACCATGTAAACCAAAGGGTTTATTCAATTTAAAATCATCATAAATGTTTTAGTTAGCTCTTCCCGCTTCATTTGAATACCTATGTTATGGGTTTACGACCATTATAAATATGTTTACTCTTACAGTGCGGGGATAGACTTTAGAATCTGACGTCTACGAACGTCAGATTCTCACGATTAAAGTCGATCCCCGCGCTGTAAGGGTTAAAGCGCAGTATCTGACGTCTGTAGACGTCAGATTCTGATGACTAAAGTCGATTCCCGCTCTGTGAGGGTTAAGAGCATACTCCGCAAATAACAGACGCTAATCGTATGTTGGTGGCATGTTGAGCCAGCTGCGCATCGCAATTCTCACCTCAATTTGAATGATGGTGTAAGATATCAATCTAAAGCTCAAAACGCCTTTATATTGTGAAGGTAAAGGTGCAGGTTTATAGTCTGATATCATATCTGAAGACCCATAAATGTTACCCCTGATCAATGGTCCTGTTCATTCGCGTGTCATTTCAACTCCACGGAGAGCATACTGTCCTGCAGCCATTTCGGCGCATTGAACTTATCGTACACATTACCATCTCTGTCCTACCAGGTACTCATTTCCACCTGAGTCAAGTGAAGAATTTGAGGGTGAAGTGCCTTGCCCAATAACACACCATCGAAACAATGCCCCAAGAATGAGAGGGGAGAAACATGACATCTCTCTGAAAATCCTGCATCAAGCGGGGTTTGAAATCGCACGGCAGGCAGCGACATCGGCGAAGCGCCACGCTCTAGTCATTACGCCATGTCCCTCTCTTGTGATGTATAATATAGCAGCTAGTTAGTTTGGACGAATCTTAACAATTTATAACTATAGCTAATTGTTCTCCTAACCATCCTAAAGGAACTTCTTTATTTTTCCTACACAACAAAAGATGAATCAGTATTGTATTTTTCATATCACACTAAACATGAATAGCGTTTATATTTCCTCTCACGATCAACGATGTACTAAGGCTAGGGCAACTGCCACCGATTGTCAAAAACTCAGTGCGTTTGAAACATAAAAAGGGCTGCAACTGCAATGGCTCTAATTATGGACGTGATTTAGCCATGGTTTAAAGACTTGCTCTATTGATGTTTTATGTGTTTTTTTCTTTTAATCGATTTGCCGGTGACTTTTAAGACACATGAAAGCAGACAAATGTAACCACAGACCACTAAAGATCAATACAAGAAAACCCTGTCTTGTTGATGTCTCCCTCAATGACCGTTTTCACAGAGTGGTAAAATTCACCTTTTACACGCAACTCACACAACGAAAACATCGAGCAAAGTATTAATGTTTGAAGAAATGAATACCAGTATGTCAGGAGGGATTGTAGTTCATGGTCTCTTAAATGTTTGTGTTGTAATTACTGCTTATCATAATCATATTATAAAAGGCTGGTGGACATTCACTATTTTATATTCCAGTGATATTATTACTTTGTACTTATTATGTACATCATGTATATTATGTACATCATGTATTATTTTTTTATATATGTTATCAAATTGCTAATAATATTGTACTTAGTACACTGAATAAACTTAATTGAATTTAATTTAATTGAATGACCCATGCTGGGCCACTAATCGCCAGGGTTCAATCATGTTCAGTGCAGTGTCTCCTGACCTGATTTAATATTCATTCATTCATCTATGCATTCTTTATTATTTTATTAATTTATTAATTTATTAATTTATTCATTTGATTCATTTATTCATTTATTCGTTTATTCATTTATTCATTTATTCATTTATTCATTTATTCATTTACTCATTTATTCATTTATTCATTTATTCATTTATTTATTTATTTATTTATTCATTTATTCATTTATTCATTTTTTTATTTTTTTATTTTTTATTTATTCATTTATTCATTTATTCATTTATTTATTTATTCATTTATTCATTTAGTCGTGCATTCATTTATTTATTGATTCATTTATTAATTTATTCGTTTATTCGTTTATTCATGTATTCATTTATTCCTTTATTCATTAATTCCTTTATTCATTTATTCATTTGTTCATTTATTCGTTTATTTATTGATTCATTTATTCATTTATTTATTTATTCGTTTATTTCTTTATTCATTTATTCATTTATTCATTTATTCTTTTATTCGTTTATTCATTTATTTATTTATTCATTCATTTATTCATCTATTCGTTTATTCATTTTTTCATTCATTGATTCATTGACTGAATAATTAGTAAGTTAATAACCCTTAGGTGTAAGGAATTAAGTTATTGCTCAGAAATGCAAAATGATAATTTGATGCATCGTGAGGGTTTAACGGGTTAAGCTAAGATCAATATTAAGGGTCTCAGTAAAATGGGTCGCAGCATCTTAAAAAAAAAGAATAAAATATAGTTCTGCCAGTCTGAGAAAAATTCAATGACGTCAGTCACAGAAGTGGATGGACCATTTATCATGGGAAAAATCAATGTGTTTTTCTTAAATGATGGCAAAATGTTCCGCTGCCATGTGTTTTGGCCCTGGCTCCTGAATGTTTTCACGGAAAATTTAGCATCCATCAACTGCAAAAACAGGGGAACAAGGGAACGAGAAAAAACATAGTAAATGCAGTCCTGCCCACGACATGTAGCCATGGATGATTTAGTATGCATTTACTGTAAAACTTGGTGAAAACGGAGTAAACACAGTCAGACGTAAAGCCCCGCCTACACCGATTCTGAAAAACACAAGAACTAACAATGAGAAAAAAGTTACGTGTAGTTCCGACGTTTAAGCCATGGTCGATTTAGTTTCATTAGAAAATACACAATCAAAATGCCCACTGAAATGTTTTAATTTGACATCTATTTATTTACTGCTGGATATGGGGTCTCCTGAAAACCTATTCTGCAGAACACAAGAAACAGGAAGAAGGAAAAAATATAGTTCCGATTCTAGACGTTCAAATCCTGGATGATTTAGTTTCTATTGACTGTGGAAATTAGAACAAACACAATCAAAATGCCCACTGAAATGTTTGTATTGAACATCTATTTATTGCTGAGATCAATTGAATGAGTTGAGCTCTGTAAAAGGCAGCTGGTTAAATGATTGCAAGCGGTGATTGTAAAGGTCCCCCAAAAACATGAAACATGAGGTTGACGTTAACCCTACCAGTGCGGGGACCTAATTTAGACGTCATAATTTGTGTATAAAGACTTCAGATTCTGACGTCTAAAGTCGATCCCCGCACTCAAAAAGTAAAATATTTATAATGGCCATAGATTAATAACATTGGTAATCAAATGAGGTGGGAAGAGGTAACTATGACATTTATGATAATTCCAAATTAAAAAAAAATCTTTTGGGCTCTTGATTTATTTAAACATATTTCAGCGCTTAAAGGGTTAACCCCTAGAAGTCTCAACTATTAGGTATAATTTTTCCGTCACTTGAGGTTGTGTCTCGCTCTCACGATACACAACATAAAAGGGACTGAAAATATATGTGATTTGTGAATTCAGCATATATCAGTGTTTAAACATTTAGGAAACATTTTATTTTTAACAACTGGTTATACGTGTGCTAATATAAATGCAGAATGTCTGCTGTACTAGACATCACATCAGTGGTCTATCAATGCTCTAGGAGGTAAATCACACAATCCATATCATATATGTTTTTAAAGTATTTTTTAGTTTGCATCCATGAAAAAAAAACGATGTATTTTGTAATAATTGATTGTTTTTATGCAATCACAAGATTGTCTATTGTCTAAATAGTGTCCATTGTCTAAAATTCCAAGTCATGTAGCTAAATAGTGTGGAATTATATCATTTTGTATTCTAGCACTGAATGCACGTTTACAAACTCGGAAAATTCCTCTCTGAAAATTATACAGATTTTGTAAATTTTCTCAATAAAATAAATCGGCAACAGTGATGTCATAGAACTTAACGGTGATATCATAGAGCTGTGGGTGTTTTTTTGTGTCAAAATCATGAGTCCTGGTGATCAATATCCCAGACGTGATACAATGAACAAAACACACACCGAAAAGCCTAAATCACTTGTCAAATATTAAAATTATATTTATTCAACTTGAATCTGGACAACTTGGGTAGAATGACCAATAACGCCGGACAATTCAATGATTTAAAACGCATTGGCTTGCTTGACTATGTCATTAATTTCTCTATAATTTTTAGCAGATTTCATTTACTTCCTTGTCAACTTTTGTAGACTCGATCTGTAACTGTATTAACAATCAGTTAATCAGCTAGCGTCAGAGTCAGATCTTATTAAGCCGTGTTTCACAGAAATTCAACGTTTTTCAATTACTCTAATATTTACAAGGTTCTAAAACGAGCATCCTGCAATTTTAACTGTTCTACAAATCATAATTGGACAGTGTTATGGATGTCTGGGCGTATGTGATTCTGAGTTATTTCACCCCAGCCCTTTTGTCACCTAATTGACCTTCGTCACCTACGTGACAGAGGAGGAATGTGACATGAGTGACGTGTTAAACCTATTATGGGCTGGGCATGAACTGCTCCAGAGACAATGTTTCTGACCCTGTAAATCCCAATGCTGTGCAAGCTGAATACATGACTCATAGTGACCAGCGTGTCGTGTGTACCACCCATCCCAGAAAACATGGAACGCTGACCCAACTATTTGTTTGCTGGAATATGACCATTGGGCCAAATTTTGCTGTATGAGGTACTACAACATAGTTCATCACTTGAAAGTTGTTGCGTTTGATGTACCATGTACTTGAGGTCGTGTAAAGTCTAACACCTTGAGGGCCAGTCTTCCCATTACATATTTATCAAGTCACATTAGACGCGGATGGCCCCCTCAGGCATTCATAAATAATCAACGGATTCTACCACAGCTGTCTCTCTTGTGAAGTGAATCCTACTGGCATTATGTTGTCTCCATGTGTTCCAGCGTTAACATATTGCTTGCATCACTTAATTTTTGATATTAATGATTATATAGCGCAACTTACCACCTGATTACTGTGTCGCTAAGCATTAAACAGGGGTAAACCACCATACCGGGGCCTCTGCATATTATACAAGCGATCCGGCTGAATCCCTAAGGCTGCTGAACTATCACGATGTGTTTACCTTTTAACCGCTAATCACGATTATGATCGCTTTTAATATTTTATCATCAAATTAGTTCACTGATATTGGGAACGAAATGGTGCTTAAACATCAACAATTTTTAATATTTGATCTTGAATTAAAGAAAGATGACTAATTTGCACCGGCTTGAAGTAGTGTGTCGCGGAAGCGAGACACAGCTTCATCTTCCTTAAAACCGTATATATGCGGTCGTAGCAGCTCAAAGGTTATTGGCCACGGGACTCGGTATGGGGTTTTAAAATGATTGATGAATGCTCTTTCTCTTGGGTATAAAGTCAGGTTTTTCTTCAGGCGAATCCCGTCAATCAGTCTTGGTGATGTGTCACTTATCAAACTAAGATCTTCCCAGAAGCTCTAAGCCATACATTAGCCTGTCTGAGAGCCGGGGTTCTATTACATATCTTATCAGACGCAGCACATCGTTCAGGAGGCAGTGCTCAAAGGTGTCTACTCTCACATGGTACACCTTTCGCAACCAAAGGTGTTTTTTTCAATTTGAAATCATCATAAATGTCTTAGTCAGCTCTTTCTGCTTCATTTGAATACCTATGTTATAGGTCTACGGCCATTAGAAATATGTTGATCCTTACAGTGCGGGGATCGACTTTAGTTGTCAGAATCTGACGTCTACAGACGTCAGATTCTGACGACTAAAGTCGATCCCCGCACTGTAAGGGCTAATGTACAATTCCAGTCCCACAACTGTCAACCATTAGGCCTATGTCGGGATGTTCATGTATCTTGCATATATAATTTAAAGTGAATTTACCAAACCTGAAACGCGCCCTATGTCATTGTGAAAGTGAATGGTTTGAGAACAAAACATTAACCTTTACAACGCTGAAATATTCGTGTATAAACCACCGAGCCCAAACGCTGTTTTTTTTCAATATGAAACCATCATAAATGTCTTAGTTAGCTCTTCCTGCTTTATTTGAATACCTATGTTATGGGTCTACGGCCATTATATTTTTTTAATTCTTTCAGTGCGGTAACCGTTTTTAGACGTCAGAATCGGACGATTATAGACGTCAGATTCTGACGTCTAAAAACGATACCCGCGCTCAAGAGGTTAAAAGCTCACGCAATATTTGACGCAGGCCCAACATTAAAACAACGTTGAACAAATGTTTCATGCAACGATTCTCAGTGGGAAGAGGAAGAAGGGTTCTTGCAGCGTTTTAATCACAGTGGATTGAGTCTTTCATCTTATCTTGTGTCCCATATTTGTTTCGTTTTATATTTCAATAATTATTTTTAAAAATCATTTTGTTTCAATGTTTTAACGACACTATAGAACAACTTTATTTCACTGGTGGACAAATACAACTCACCCTTTAAGCAAAAAAACATTGAAAAGCGTCTCCAAAATGATAATATAATATAATATTCAATTTATTTGTACGAAGTACAATTGATACATACATAAATTCAAAAGAAGGTAATCAGTTCATGTGTCAATATAGACTCTGGTGATATGATTATTTTTGTTGATATTGTTAATTGTCCTTGGCCGTCTGGTGTATGAGGAGCCCGAAATCTTTTCGTGTAGATGTGTTATAGTCCATAATATGTTCTCTCATGTGTATAGCCTCTCTAGTCTAGAGAAGACTAAGGTTACATACGAGACAGAATTGATTTCTGGATCCACTTGTGTTCCCATCATTTAACTTTTATACCGCTTTATCGTTTTTCTATGGACGTCAGATTCTGAAGTCTATGGTCTGAGCTGGGTTTATTTTATCCATAACTATATATGATATATGGCTAACGCAGCATCACGGTGGAAAACCTAATGGGAACACAACTAATGCGGCATTCCGGTACAGAGAGCGAATGGTGGATTAATGCTGATCTAATACATCCAGCATTGGCGCATTATCTACCTTGCTTGCTGGTGTAACATTCAGCATAGCACTGGCGTCTATACCTTATCACCCAATACTATATCTGGATGCTGTGCCAGCATCGGAGATGTTCGTCAAGCATCGGAGATGCTCGGGTAGCATCGGTGATGCACGGCCAACATCTGTGATGCTCGGCCAGCATCGGAGATGCTCGGCCAGCATCTGAGATGCTCGGCCAGCATCGGAGATGCTCGGCCAACACCGGAGATGCCCGGCCAGCATTCAGTGAACGCTGTGCCAACGTCCCATACATAGAACTAACAAACACTTACCTCTATAGCCACATGCTAACTGGGATCTTCTCAGAATTAGGTTTTTGATGTAAACCAGGACTATTGATTACTGTAGTGGAGAATAATGGTTTGGTGGTCAATGGGGTGGATAAACACGGACTTGTCACTAAAATCACGGGGAACATCCAGGCCGTGGGAAGGGGTGGCGAATCTGTGAAACGGTAAAAATATCTTGATTGCTTGGTAGATGTTATTACCCAGCTAGGGGGCGACCATTCAAATAACAGGGGGGGGGGGTGTTTTATGAGATCGTTTTTTATTTCAAACAATAACACCAGTTTTACTGGTGTTATTAGACAGCTCCCTACCCGGGTACCGAGTGTCCATTTTAAAATCACAATGCATTGTGAATTTATTATCAGAAAGTGTGAATAAATAATTTATTTCTACATTCTTTGGGAGGGAATTATCTATTTCCAGGCTATCCTGAGATTTTCAGCCTTTCACAGCACTAAATTATTTATTACCAAAAATCTCCAGCACCCCCCTCCCTTTATTATTGTAATGGTCGCCCCCAGAGTAATAACACAGCCATTTGAGCAGGTAATGCCTGAGCACGGCAGACGTGCTCATGATATGGACGTCTTGCGTCAGAACATTACATTGCGTCAAGTAGGCCTATATCTGGGCGTGCTACGTTTCCACATGTCTGGCAATTATATCACGCCTAGTCTGGTCATCACACGTGTGATGTGGATGTCTGGTGGGCTGGTGTGCAGCATAATTAGGTTTAGAAACTAAACCAGGGACAGTACTGTCCAAAAGGTGACTGTTATCGTTGGATTATGGTGAATTTATTGATCTACACCAACCAAAGTCCAGGAATCTGGGCCGAAAAATTGAAGAACACTAAACCAGAACTCTACTGATTGTAACAGTCGTGCCAACTACTCCACGGGAGCTGTCGTTGATGAGGTCATCACTTTAATGGGGACAAGCATTAGTAAATTAGTTTAGCTTTCTGAATAGAAAAAGGTGGGATTCCAGCTTTCAAATATTTGACCACCATGTGATTATTCGATTTGCGTATTAAGCCAGTGTTTTTGTTGTCATTATACCGAATCTGTATTAGATGATTAGGAGGTATATGTAAGTATATATTTATTATATATATTTAGTTTTAAAGGCCGTTTTTTTCAAGCTAAAAATAGAACGTACAATTGTAGAACAACAAGTGAAAGCTAAAAATAGAACGTACAATTTTATTCCAACAACTGAGCTAGTTCGCCACCCATACGTCCGCATAAATTTCTATGAGTTGTTCCCTTTGAGAGAGGATGGTGGTTGCCTGACCTTGGTTTCTAGACGCAAGTCACACATTTTCATAAATCAGTGGACTCCATAACTCCCACACAATACACAGGTCCGTCTTGTTGACCCTCCTACTGTACACGACCCTCTCGTTTTCATTGGACCCTCTCCCATCTCTTGACCAGTGATTTATATAAAACTCTCGCTCTCAGTTACTCTATTGTCCTCTCTCGGTATACACAGCGTCTCGAATTATTAAAAGCTCCATGATTAGACTGTTAATCTCACTCATAAAGTATTGCAAATAGCACCGCATGTTGGCACAGTACTAGTTCAATGTTCAACAGCGTCGAGGATAGTAGCCCAATGATGAACTCGCTTATATTGTTATATTGGGCCACCCTCTTATGTCTGCTTGGAATGTCGGCCTACCGGATTGCAAATGTGATCCGCACAAAAACCATCCCATATGTGTATGCTATCTCATCTGTATAACAATGGAATGACTGATTGGTCATTTCTGTCAGAGTGGCACTATTTTCTTGTGATAATGGGAGGAATATATTGTAGGGATGCAGAAAATATGACTGACTGACTGACTGACTGACTGACTGACTGACTGACTGAATGAATGACTGACTGACTGACTGACTGACTGACTGATTGACTGACTGACTGACTGACTGACTGACTGACTGACTGACTGACTGACTGACTGACTGACTGACTGACTGACTGACTGACTGACTGACTGACTGACTGACTGACTGACTGACTGACTGACTGACTGACTGACTGACTGACTGACTGACTGACTGACTGACTGACTGACTGACTGACTGACTGACTGACTGACTGACTGACTCACTGACACACTGACTCACTGACTCACTCACTGACTCACTCACTGACTCACTCACTCACTGACTCACTCACTGACTCACTCACTCACTGACTCACTGACTAGCAAACACGAGACGTTGACCCTTGTCCAATGTGACCACCACCGGCTCATCATCTTGTGTTTGCTGGCTATCAGGTAGTGATGAGTTTCCCCTGTGACCTTGAATAGGCAGCTTCGGAATTAGCTCAGTGAACCTAAAAATGACATGTATGTCACCACAGCTTCAACCTTACAGAAATACCTTCAAAATGAGGTCACGATAGCGATTACCCGACGCATTTGCAAATCATCATCTAGCCCAGATTTAAAAAACACCTGTGTCGTCAGTCTAATATATTTTTTTTAAATAGAATATTCGAATTTAAATTTTAACCCACTTGAAGTTCTATCTTGCTACCGCGAAACGACCCAACATTTGCAAATCTTGATATCTGAAGACCCATTTCATTCACAAATTATGTGATTTTATCGACTAATAAAAACGATTTTGCATTTGAGAAGTTATTTCGCCGATCGCAAACAATACGGTAAATTGATTTTTTTTTTAATCTTATAAAAACAAAACAAAAACCGGGATACCACAGGGTTCAATACTTGGTCCTTTTCTATTTGGCATATACACGTATATCAATTATATCTCGTTGGATGGTAACATTTCACAGCAATAATATAGGCACAACGCACTCTAAGCTCTTTTAGATTAATTACAAATGTGAATATTACCAATGAACTCTCAAAAGTAAGTTAAAAGTGAATAAACTCATATCATATGCCTCAAAACAGTTACAGATTCAGTTGAAAATTGAAGGAGTATAACATCTATTGAATGTGATGGTAGCTTTAATTAGTTTTGTATAGCTATATATCAACACTTTAATTGTTACGATTGCAGCAATAGCATTGGAAAGAAAATATCTAACCACATCAGATTTCCACATAAACTAATACAAATATATAATATGTTGATTCTGTACAATTATTTTATTCTAAACAGTTAAAGCTATGGGATATTATTTTTGAGTTTATAATACTGGTATGTTCTCTCTATTTAACCCTTTCAGCGCGGGGACCGTCAGAATCTAACGTCTCCTCAACGCGGGGACCGTCTTTATACGTCAGAATCTGACGTCTTCTTTGCGCGGGGACTGTCTTTATGCGTCAGAATCTGACGTCAGTTGACGTCAGATTCCGATATATGCAAAGATCCCCGCACAGAAAGAATTTTAAAAATATATGATGGACCTATACCCGTCACATACGTATTCAAATGAAGCGGAGAGAGCTAACTAAGATATTTATGGTGATTTCAATTTGAAAAAACCCTTTAGTCTCCATGGTTTATATACAAATACTTCAGAGTTTTTGAGATGGCGTGATTTCTAGCGTCACCACAAGTGGTTTACCCGACTGGGATAATTTTATTTTGCTGCACATATATATATATATATATATATATATATATATATATATATATATATATATATATATATATATATATATATATTGGTCAAAAGGAATATGGCTATAATGTGTTAACCTTTCAGCACGGGGACCGTCTTTATACGTCAGAATCTGACGTCTACATACGTCAGATTCTGACGTATAATATAAAGATGGTCCCCGCTCGGAAAGAAATAAAATATTTATATTGGTCGTAGACCCATAAGATAGGTACTCAAATTAAGCAGGAATAGCTATTTACTATGATTTCAACTTGAAAAAATCCTTTGGTCTCCATGGTGTATACAAAAATATTATAACGTTGTAAGGGTTAATGTGCTTTTCTCACATTTGGGAATTTGGGAGTTTCACTTTAACTCTTAAAGCGCTGAATTTTTTTTTTGAAAACCATTGAGGCAAAGGGTTTTTTTAAATTTGAAATCATCATAACTGTCTTAGTTAGCTCTTTCTGATTCATTTGAATACCTATGTTATGAGTCTACTCTTACAGTGCGGGGATAGATTTTAGTCGTCAGACGTCAGATTCTGACAACTAAAGTATATCCCCGCGCTGTAAGGGTAAAACTATGCAAGAAAGAATGCAATAACAGACATAATGATTGGCAGTGGAATTAGGATTAAAACGTATGTCATGTGAAAGTAGACATATTAGAACATTGTTTTCTCAACGATGTGCTGCGTCTGAGAAGACATGGAATAGAACCCCGCCTCTCAGACAGGCTAATGTATGGCTTAAAGCTTCAGTGAAGATCTTAGCTTGGTAAGTGACACATTACGGAGACTGATTGACGGGATTCGCCTGAAGAAAAACCTTATTTCATACCCACGACGAGAGGCATTCATCAATCATTTTTAAACCCCATACCGAGTCACATGGCCAATAACCTTTGGACTGCTACGACCGTTTATATCCGGTTTTACGCAGGTTTTATACGTGGTATTTGTAAGTAAATGGTTAACAAGCAAAACAAACATAGCTGGTAAAATATTTTTTATCTTTCGAAATATATTATTTTTCGGAATCTCCCGAAATGAACTGTTATTTTTCGAAATCAACAACAATCTAATGCGCGAGCTGGGCAGAAAAATACACATGTTTTTTTGGTAGTGCGCGGCCTAAATATAATGCGCGCGCTCATCTAAAACAGATAAAAAAACATAGTGGCCTAAGGGTTAAACCATATAGTGTTGTATGTTACAGGACGCCTTAAAGATGGCGCTTGACGAGGGAGATCGCCCTATTCAGGCCAAATGTCTTTGCTGCTTCGCTGATATTCACAGAAATAGAAACGACGCCGAGGTATAGTATTCAAACTTACTACCTTGAACTTCTATTCTTAGCTTGGCAAAGGTGATGAAAAACAGCATATCTGAACGTCATTGGAATGGCGATGAGGCTATTGAAATTATAAAACACCATCCTTATTTGGAAAATTCGGTGATGAAAAGATATACAGTCACTATGCTCATCTAAACATATATTTTATAAATTCAAAATTTGGTCAGCTTCTAATTTTATTAAATGAGCTGAAGGATAGATAATTTCAATTTGATGCAAATTATTTACAAAAAAACTAATATAAAGGATTACAATTTTATACCAGAAGTTTCGATTTGTAATGCGCATGTCGGCTATTTATTTAAAAAAAAATTAATTTACAACTAGAACTGAATACAATTGAGCATTATACTACACTACACACGTGGAAACGTATCACGACAGGTATGAAGGAGCTGAAGGTATGACGTAGTCTGCAAATTACCAAACTTTACAGTTTGTCAATAGTTTTTAAAATATTTGTTTTTTGTTTCAGCAAGCCTTTCCGCGTTATGAGACCGCGATGACCCTGCTGCTAGAGATAGGAGATCGCTATAGTCAGATAGATGTACTGAGAGGAATGGCTAAGACAATGGTGCTACTGAAGGAGCACGCCAAGGTATGCGAGTGTAAGGTACGCATGGTGCACCCTCTGTCTCTCTCACTCTAACTCTCTCCCTTTATCGACTTTAGACGTCAGAATCTGACGACTTTAGACGTCAGAAGTCGATCCCCGCACTGTAAGAATAAAATATTTCTAATGTTCGTAGACACATAACATAGGCGGAAAGACAATAATGATGATTTCAAATTGAGAAAAAAACATTCGATATATGTGTCTCTCTCACTCATTCTCTAACTCTCTCTCCCCAGTAAGCACGAGACGTCGACCTAACCCTTAAAGCGCTGAAATATTTTTGTATAAAACCATGGGGACCAAAGCGTTTCTCAGTTTCATATACACTTTGTCCTTCCCTCCTCTATCTCACTATGTCGATGGAAACAGTGTGAATTATAACATAATGACATAGTAGAAATGTCATTATAACACTAACCATGTAAAATAGACAGTGGCAAAATGTCAAAACCCCTCTGGAAATCACAATAGGTTGCTGTCCATGTCAGAAATATACTATGATGTATAGTGATCACATTCTTGTCAGAATCTGGACTAAATGGAGGCCATTTTGTATTTTCCCTATATAGTGCTAAAATCGATTTTTAAAAGTTGCATCTATCCTGAGTATGGTCACTAGATATCATAGTAGTATGTTTCTGAAATGAAGGCAACCTGCTAACATTCCGAACTCCCAGAAATTATTTTTCATTTTTGCCACTAGTCTTTATATAAAAACATACTAGAATCACATACTATGCTGATTACTACATGACATTAATCATTGTAATGTAATCATGGAGAAGCCCCGCTCCCTGTATCTAACCTTCTAACTGTGTTTATGGAATAAGTGTGAAACTAATCTGAACTAGTCTAAAATCTACTAGAATAACATACTATAATTAAACAACCACAACTGAACCAATACCTTAACTGGACATAACATCTATTTTTCTCGTGCTTGTTGTTTGAATAGGATAACCTTTTGGAATTTTCTAAGTGATGCCTTTCTTATATTCTTTCATTCTGTTTTGTTCCTAAGTTGTGACTGTCATGTTAATAGCTTGACAAACATGTTTTTATAATTATTCATATTTTAGTTTCGTTTTTTTCCTTTCTTTTATTAAACCACAGAAGGACAAATGATATTGTATATGATTTATTTTTTACAGACGTTTTCGCAGTTTATGTCAGTTGTTCAATACACAAAGACGTTAATCTTAATCATATTAATATAAATTTAACCTTGTTGATAATTTGTTATATTAATGCTGACTTAACAAACACAACCCAATGAATGCGCAATAAGAGTAAGAGTGCAGCATTAGAGGCTGCACAGAGCAAATTGGGAGGCCTTCCAACAGTCTTGTGGGGAGAGCCTCACAATCTCTCAATTTGAGAATGAAGAGGGGGTTGATGACCCTATAGCCCTTTTTACAGCCAAGTTACACAATATAGCAGATAAAAGCATACCCAAAACCTCGACAGTTCCCAAAAAACTCGACAAACCCTGGTTTGATGAAGGTTGCCGAAAGGCAATAGACAAAAGGAAAAAATCCTTGCAAAAATTTAAAAAACATCCAACTAGACAGAACCTTGACGGATATAAGAAAGATTACGCTAAGGCTCGCCGCACAATCAGTGAAGCCAAGCGGCAATCTTGGAGAGCATATGTCTCCACACTAAATAATAATACATCGGCAAAACATACTTGGCAAATGCTGCGCAGAATCAGTGGCAAGAGGAAAGATAAAACCATCAAGTACCTTGTCACTGATTCTGACACAATAACCAATAAAACGGATATTGCAGAAACGCTGGCGACATCCTTTGCTGCTAAATCATCGCCAGATCATTATCAGGAAAAATTTCGAAAGATTAGGGACAAGGAGAAGGAGAACACATTGGACTTTGAGTCAGATAATGACGAAAAGTACAATGTTGATTTCTCTAAACGAGAATTAATTAAATCTATCGCTCAGGCAACTGATTCGGCAACTGGCCCTGATGAAATTCACTACCAGTTTCTGAAACATTTGCCTGATGTATCACTTGATCTGTTGCTTCTACTCTTGAATGATCTGTGGCAATCTCAGGATTTCCCAGATGGATGGAGAGAAGCAACAGTGATCCCGATCCCTAAACCTGGAAAAGATCGAACGAAAAGATCCTAATAATTATAGGCCAATAGCATTGACAAGTTGTCTTTGCAAAATCATGGAGCGCATGATCAATCATCGTCTCACATGGTTTTTACAAGACAATAACATAATAACTAAATATCAATGTGGTTTTCAAAAAGGAAAGAGCACCACAGACCATTTGGTCAGACTAGAGACTTATATCCGTCAAGGTTTTGTTAAAAATCAACATACAGTTGGAGTATTTTTTTGATTTAGAAAAGGCCTATGATACCACATGGAAGGGTGGTATCATGAAAGATCTCCATGAAATGGGCCTGAAGGGTAGATTACCCTTATTCATTGACAATTTTTTAAAGGGGAGAAAATTTAAAGTCCGCTTAGACAACACCCAATCTTCACTAAATCCACAGGAGGAGGGTGTCCCACAAGGTAGTATCCTTTCACCAACTCTATTTACCGTTAAAATAAACAGTATAATTGATGCTTTACCAGACGATATTGAAAAATCATTATATGTTGATGATCTGGCTGTTTACTGCCAGTCAAGCAATATGGCAATAATTGAGCGGCGCCTGCAAGGTTGCCTCGATAAGTTGGTGACTTGTGCGGATGAGAACAGCTTTAAATTTCCTCCCACAAAAACTTTATGTGTACATTTTTGCAAAAAAAATGGCTTACAGCCTGAGCCTAATCTCAAACTATATGGACAACAGCTTCCTGTTGAAGAGCAGGTCAAATTTCTTGGTCTGTTTTTCGACAAGAAGCTCAGTTTTATTCCACACATCAAATATATGAAAGATAAGTGTAGGAAAGCATTACAATTACTACGAGTTATATCCAGCAAGGATTGGGGTGGTGACCGGACAACCTTACTGAGGATTTACCGGTCTCACATCAGATCCAAACTGGATTATGGTTGTATTGTTTATGGTTCAGTGAGACGATCGTACTTAGCAGTACTTGATCCAATCGCGAACCAAGGTTTGAGATTATGCTCAGGGGCATTTCGAACATCACCAATCGAAAGTCTTCAGGTGGAGACCGGTGAGCCCTCTTTAGAGACTCGCCGGTTGAAGCTGAGCCTGCAATACTATATGAAGATGAAAGCAAATCCTGAGAACCCAGCATACTCGTGTGTTGTCAACCCAGAGTACAAGAGACTGTTTAACAACAAGCCAGGGACTATACCTACTTTGGGTATAAGGCTTCAACCCCATCTGGAGGACATGGAGGTGGAGCTCGACGC
The DNA here is from genome assembly GCA_964017125.1 of Flabesymbios commensalis. Classification (NCBI taxonomy): domain Eukaryota; kingdom Metazoa; phylum Annelida; class Polychaeta; order Terebellida; family Flabelligeridae; genus Flabesymbios; species Flabesymbios commensalis. The sequence continues at coordinate 12,979,654 of OZ024907.1, forward strand.
AATTAGCGTTGTGCGCCCACCAGAATGTCCACCCTGGCTTCTCCAACAGCCTAATATACTTTTTAACCTCTAAGATCTCAGGAAAGGAGACACCTGTCCCCTTGTCTTCCAGAGCATGTTGCTTGAGTTATTTTGTAGATTTCTGAGGCACCGGAAGGTGTATACTGACGGATCAAAGGAAGACAAGAGGACAGCTATGTCCTTTGTCTGTGATGATCATGAATTTAGCTGCCGCATCAACGATGAGGCTTCAATTTGCACAGCAGAGCTGTTAGCTATTGAAGCTGCCATCGAATACATCTGGGATAGTAGTGACGAGGAGTTCATGATCATCACAGACTCGCTATCTTCATTGCAGGCTCTTAAGAGTCAAAAACTCAACAACCCAATTGTTTCCAATATTTTGCATATGTGTCACTACTTGTCTGGGCACAAGGACATTGTTTTCTGCTGGGTACCCAGCCATATTGGAATACATGGTAATGAACGGGCTGATGTTTTGGCCAAGGCTGCCCTGGATAAGACAAAACAGTTTTATTATATACCATATACTGATTTCAAGTATAACATCTCTGTCTACCTTGATGACATTTTGCAAGGTGAATGGAACATCAATGTCACCAGCAAATTGTTCGAGGTACAACCAATCATTAAGCGATCTTTTACACCAATGGAACGCCGAAGAGATGACGTTGTCTTATGCAGGGCCAGAATTGGCCATGCCTATTTCACAAACGGCTATTTATTGAGAGGAGAATTGCGACCTATGTGCTGCAATACTCGTCTCACTGTAAGACATGTCCTTCTCAGTTGTGCGAAATATGCGCACATCAGAAGGAAGTATTTTGCATTTAATTCCTTATTTTAGTTATTCAGGGACACCCCTGCTGGTTTTATTATTCAGTTCCTTCGGGAATGTAACCTATATTCTATGTTTTAATTGTTAGACTTAGACTTGTAGTTTTTACACAATCACTCCAATTTCATGGAGATATAGTGACTTGATAAGTCGTTCATTTTATAATAACTTCATATTTTACATTATTTATACTGATATTTTTATACTCATTAAACTGTGTTGTAGTGCAGGCGCTACAACATGTCATCAGACTCGTTACATATAGGTGCCAGGAGCATCATCATCTTATCATATCAACACTGTAAACTGAATATTTTAGTACGATCATGTTTTTATCGGCTTTGTCTTTCCTTTACTACTTTAACTATACAATATGGGATATTGTAATACCTGGAATTTTCACTTAAATGGCCATACTGGCCGAAAAGTGAAGTAAAGCATTTTACTTACTCACTTACTGAATGCGCAATGGTTAGTAGGATATTGCTATTTGGATATTTGGAAATGAATATTATTTATGAGTATTTTTTTTTTAATTGTCAAAATACTACTTATCACTTTTTTGGAATAATTGATATCATTCAACTTCATTCAATAAAGTGTATTTAAAATTTATGGAGTTTAATTCTGTTAATTGTTGGTGTGAATAGTGAGGTTGATATTTCAAAGACACCAATATATTTGACATAGAGCTTTTCAATTGAAAGACATAGTAGCATTGGCGGAATTTCTCAGGTTGTCGGCTGACATGAATGAGCCTTGACAGATAATGTTTTATTGATGCCATTTAAAAGTCATGTCGTTTTTGATTTGTCATACGTATTCAATAGTATGCCAATATACATTGCAAACACTAGATTATATTCTTTTTAGACTTATTATTAGTCGGAACTTTCCAAAACCTTATTTATGTGATATGTGAAGTTCCCTTTTATACCTGTTGGAAATATTTTAAAAGATATCACATGTAATATGAATGTTAAAGGGAGTTTCAGGCATATCATACCATTTTATATTATTTAGATTGTATTAAATGTAGATTTTATGAATATATTACAACTATTAATAGTATAAAATCACAGGACATGTAATTCATATCGTAAACAGCATTTACATAATAATTGTATTTCCCATTATTGAAAAAAATTATAGTTCAGAGATATGTAAATGACGTGACGTGTATGGTGTATGTTATACTTATTGTTTCAGGCACTGGAATACCTGACCAAGGCCTTAGAACTCGCTCACTCTATAGGAAATAAAGTAAGTACCATGGTGAGATGCAACTATTTTTTTCTTTAATGTTGGTCTGCTTCTGTACTGTCTTTGAATTGTTTCTGTACTTTACTGGACGAGGTTCTGTATTTTTGTATCCACTCTTTTTCTGTACAGTTTCTGTCTCCGTTAGAAATGTTAAAACTACCTTAAATTAGCTACAGGTAAATTGTCACTCATGCTTGGTGTAAGTTGGTGTCTGAAACTACTGTTTGTTTTTTTATTTCTGTTTCATTAATACACGAGTATCTGCTTTTGTGTTGTTTCTCTAATTCTTTATACATTTTTTCCTCTCCCAATAACCCAATATTACTTGCAGTCACCTACAGATGACGTTGTTTACAGTTTATTTATTGTTTAGTCTACTCTTCTGTCACTTTATATATACTGTTGCTGTACTGTTTCTCAGTTACAGATGCTGCACTGTCACTTACGGATGGAGGAGCTTTACGGATCCCTCAGTGACCAGGATCAGGCTGCCGACCAGTCCAGGAGGGGGCGCCAGCTGCTGGAGGACATGGTGCTCATGTGTGGTGTATGTGGTCAACCGATGGGAGACAAACCTGACAGACTGGAGGCCCTGGCCTGCTGCCATATTGTACATACAAGGTGAGGCTATAATAGACTGGAGGCCCTGACCTGCTGCCATATTGTACATACAAGGTGAGGCTATAATAGACTGGAGATCTTGGCCTGCTGCGATATTGTACATAAAAGGTGAGGCTATGTTAGACTGGTGGCCCTGGCCTGCTGCCATATTCGACATGCAAGGTGAGGCTATAATAGAATAGAGGCCTTGGCGAGGCTACAGTAACTGTCTACTTTGTTGACTAGACTTTTTTAATGTACTTTTTATAATGCCACAAAACACGAGTTGATCTCCGTCTTGTATCCTGGCCTCTGGCTGGAATGAATTAACCAGCTATTGTTGTTTGCCTTTTTTGAGTATAATCTTGGACTGATCAGATTAGAATGCTGTACCATCGAGACATTCATGCACAATAAATATATGTACCATTGTCTGGGGCTTTGTGGAAAAAGCTGTTTTAAATGTCTTGAAATCAGTGAGAAGAGCAGTGCTAATTGAAAAAAATTGTAAGCCTATGAGGTCTGTAGCGATTAAATAATGTGATATGATAGTTATGAGGAAGCAATAACGTTAGTATCATCTTATATATAATCCCTTACAGCGCGAGTATCGACATTAGATGTCAGAATATGACGTATGTAGACGTCACATTCTGACATCTAACGTTGGTCCTCGCACTTAAAGAGTAAAATATATATAATAGCCATAGACCAACAACATATGTATTCAAATGAAGAGGAAAGAGCTAACTAAATGATTTATTTAAAAAAACCTTCAGTTTCTATGGTTTGTATAAGAGTATTTCAGCGCTTTAGTGGGTAGTCATATTAATTTTCAGCTGTCATCAACTGTACTGTGACACATGTGTTTCACTCGCAATTCGGGTGTCGTTTTAATACTAACCATGGTAGCATTGTTGTGAGAAAATTTTCGTCAGCTTCAAATATGATACTTAGCAATTATTACGCTTTTAACTTTGAGAGCCTGGTGCAGGCATGTTCTCCAGCCGATATGTTGTCAGTATATTAAGCCCTCACAATGTCTTAGTTATGTTTCATTTGAATACCTATGTTATACGTCTATGGCCATTATAAATAGTTGTACTCTTTCAGTGCTGGAATTGACTTAAGACGTTAGAATCTGACGTCTATTGACGTGAGATTCGGACGTCTAAAGACGGTCCCGGTGCTGTAAGTGTTAAGCCAGACTTGCACGCTGCATAAGGAGATGGTCAAAACACACCTGAGTAAGTAGTCATAACCGGTATAATCTGATGCATACACAAGAGGGGAAGGGGTTGCACAATACACAAGACTAATGTCACACAGGTTGAAGCTAGTATATAGTATATCACAATATAATAAATTAGGAAGCAATGCATAGTAAATATTACTTCAATAATTTAATCAACGTTCCTTATTTTTTGCAGTTCTAATTATTTACATAATCAGGTCTTTGATTGTTTTTTCAGATGTGCGTCTCAGTTGGCTCAGATGCACTCTTCACCTGACACACTTAAGGAAGAGTCACCTTTGCCCTGCCCCAGATGTAACGCGAAGAGAAGTACTGCTAACTCACCGGCCAAATCTGTCTACATATAGTCTGCTCAACCGCTGTAACATGACGTAATACAGCAATAATTAAAACAACGCAAAGCCAGAAAAAAGACATTAAGCCAATGTTGATTTAACGTTGACTCACCGTCTATGATGCTGGATCAACATTTAGCCAGCATTTGTCCCGCATTTTGTGTGTGGGGAAGCCATATTCACAAGAAACAGTAGCATTGCGAATAAATAGCGACAAAGTAGATGGAAATAAAGAAAGCCTCTCATCACTGCAAAGTGAAACTATTAAAGCCAAAAACTATGGGAAAACGGAATAATTCTCTAATATATGGTGAACAGCTATTGAAGACATGGTAACAATAAACCGCAGCGAAATAAAACTATAACGAACATAACATATAAACATCCCAGCAAACACGAGACATCGACACACTGTTGGTCCAACATTGTGTCGATGTCGCGTGAATATCAACGCTAACAACTTGTAATATCAGTCATTGATGGAGGATTATATGTGAGTTCCCATGATGGACACACCACCTTGGCTTGAAGGTCATGGGGCTTCCCCGTGAGGAGGATTTCTGCTGTGAATTTACTTTTACGTTCTTTTGGGAATACATCATATATCTTGATGTCTGAGTTTCTCTCTCCATTTGCAACAACAAGTGAATGAAAATGACTTTACCTTATACAATATCGCACTCTAATACTGAGGACTTACTGAGAGGGGTTGATTTTCTTATCTCAACATCGACACATTTTATTTTCATTCTGTTAACCCTTAGACTGACTGGCACGCACACTTATAGTCTTTTTTATTCCGTTTTATTAGCTGGTAAAAGAACAGTTATTGGGAATGAAATGTTTGTTTTTATTTACAAATTTGTTATCAAATTAAACAATATGAGTAAGTTTCAGCCACTTGACGTTGTGGGTCGCGATAGCTAAACATAACTTCAAGTGGTTGATTTTTTAATGTAGCGTTAACCCTTTAAGCCCTCACGATACATTAAAGCATCGTTTTACATCCCTGAAAACAAACTTAATTTTCCTACAACCAAGGACTATAGAACGAAAATTTCCATGAAAATGGTTTACTAATACATGGCAATTATCTGTAATTTTTAAACCACATCAAATCATCTTCATCTACTACAAGTCGAGAATTGCGACAGCAATTCGCGGCTTGTAGTGGATAAGGATGACAATAGTAAAATCAAGCTTAAAAAGATTAAGGGTTCTATTAAGGTGGGAATAACTGCTAGGATTCTTGCCCATCTTAGGTCAATATTCTCGTTTTTTAAGGTAGCGTTTTAAAGGGTCACTTCCAATCAGGGATATCTAAAAAAAATGTTTTTGTTGTGTGATAAAAAAAAGATAAAAACAATGCGGATTTTTTTTTGTATATAACATACAACAAACAGCCTTTAAAAATTGATGTACTGCACCTCAATAATCAACATTCTGAGAGTGTATGAATGTTGTCATGTGCTCTCACATTTACCATTTCATTTATCTCGCGCACAGCTTTTAATGAATTCGTCCTTCTTAATTGAATTTAGCCCATCACTTTTAATTTGTACCACATCTGTGGCATTATTACACTTATAAACTGACAAATTTAGCTTTTACTAACAACTCTAAATGAGAAGGTCCCGTTTTGATTGATATTTAGATGAAATAAAAAGGCTACCAATTAAAATGTTAAGATCGTTCTCATTTCAACTTTCTTTCATTTTCACCAGAAAAGTTACGACTAATTTTACCATTTCCATTGGAAATGAAAAATTAGTGGGAATAAAATTGGTGGAAAGGTCAATTTTATTATTCTTATTGATAAATATCCCATAACGTTCAAACGTTTATTTTTGTTTAAAACATTGGTGTTCTAATTTATCATGGTTATTCCGTGGTGTGAAAAAATGTGTTTTGTAGAATAAATATAAATAAAAATGAGAATGTTTTGGGTACGACGGACACCGCTCAGCTAAAAAATGGAATACTTTGTCAAAAGGGCACTGACTCGGCATGTGTAATGTTCTCTTGATCGAAGCAAGCTGAACAGCCCTAGGAGCTGTGCTCCGTTTCAGGCTTTTTAAATCCAACCTGGACCTCGACACACTTTCGAAAATTTTTTTATAACGTTGTGTTAATGTTGAGCCAACGTTCCACAGGCTCGCCGGTGTTAGCACAACATTAACCTACAAAGTGAGAATTAACACATTTCCAGAGAGCCATATAAGTATCAAGTATCACTATCAGCCCTTGAAAAGCTTCACCAGTTACAGTTATTTCTGTGTTTTTTTCGTTATGTCATTTTTCATACTTATATTTGCTAATACCGTTATTCCTGCTGTAACTTTTTGTTCAAAATGTAGCATTTCTTTTTAATCTGTGTAGGCCTAAGTGCGTAGTCCATCATTTAGAAATGCATTTTCACTTCACGCACACTCATTTCTCACAAACACTTATTTTATTTTATATATGTTATTGACATATATATGACACTTTATGTGCGCGGGTAGTGTATATTATAATCACAATTGCATAAAAAAATTATCAGTTTCTTCATCGCATAAGGATAGGTTGCGTAACCATGGTTACTTCACTCATGATCACCACACTCTGTACTTATCAAGCATCACTTGTCTCGCACACATACACAGCGTTCATGTATTCAATTTTTTGCTCTTGTTACATGTATTTTTGCTGATATTAAAATGTGTTATTATAATGTCTTGTGTTCTAACTGATATTTATTGAGTTACTGAGGTCGATTTCCATTATGAATAATTGTATTATTACCAGATAATAACAGATGATTAGTGTAGGATTTAATTGTATTATTACCAGATAATAACAGATTATTAGTAGTGGATTTAATAAAATTAAATCGGTGATTATTAAAGCATTTAATTAAACCTGCATCTTATTTTTAAACCCCTTCCTGTCCATACACCACTAGAAAGCCCAACAATATGCTTTACAATAATGTCCATATGTATGGTTTATACGTTAAGTAGACGCTAAGCAAATGCTAAACACGCTAGAGGAATGCTAGATCATGGAGATGTACATGTGCCTTACGTATTGTGCATGGGAAGACGTATTTGACGAGTTGGAGACGGTTTCGAAAGAAAATACTCCAGGGTTTGATGACGAGACGTCCCAACAAATAATGCACGCTGACTCAATGCTGTTTGCATATTGGGCCATCGTTGTATATAGACTGTGAACCGACCGAGCGAGCGAGCGAGCAAGCGAGTGAGTGAGTGAGTGAGTGAGTGAGTGAGTGAGTGAGTGAGTGAGTGAGTGAGTGAGTGAGTGAGTGAGTGAGTGAGTGAGTGAGTGAGTGAGTGAGTGAGTGAGTGAGTGAGTGAGTGAGTGAGTGAGTGAGTGAGTGAGTGAGTGAGTGAGTGAGTGAGTGAGTGAGTGAGTGAGTGAGTGAGTGAGTGAGTGAGTGAGTGAGTGAGTGAGTGAGTGAGTGAGTGAGTGAGTGAGTGAGTGAGTGAGTGAGTGAGTGAGTGAGTGAGTGAGTGAGTGAGTGAGTGAGTGAGTGAGAGTGAGTGAGTGAGTGAGTGAGTGAGTGAGTGAGTGAGTGAGTGAGTGAGTGAGTGAGTGAGTGAGTGAGTGAGTGAGTGAGTGAGTGAGTGAGTGAGTGAGTGAGTGAGTGAGTGAGTGAGTGAGTGAGTGAGTGAGTGAGTGAGTGAGTGAGTGAGTGAGTGAGTGAGTGAGTGAGTGAGTGAGTGAGTGAGTGAGTGAGTGAGTGAGTGAGTGAGTGAGTGAGTGAGTGAGTGAGTGAGTGAGTGAGTGAGTGAGTGAGTGAGTGAGTGAGTGAGTGAGTGAGTGAGTGAGTGAGTGAGTGAGTGAGTGAGTGAGTGAGTGAGTGAGTGAGTGAGTGAGTGAGTGAGTGAGTGAGTGAGTGAGTGAGTGAGTGAGTGAGTGAGTGAGTGAGTGAGTGAGTGAGTGAGTGAGTGAGTGAGTGAGTGAGTGAGTGAGTGAGTGAGTGAGTGAGTGAGTGAGTGAGTGAGTGAGTGAGTGAGTGAGTGAGTGAGTGAGTGAGTGAGTGAGTGAGTGAGTGAGTGAGTGAGTGAGTGAGTGAGTGAGTGAGTGAGTGAGTGAGTGAGTGAGTGAGTGAGTGAGTGAGTGAGTGAGTGAGTGAGTGAGTGAGTGAGTGAGTGAGTGAGTGAGTGAGTGAGTGAGTGAGTGAGTGAGTGAGTGAGTGAGTGAGTGAGTGAGTGAGTGAGTGAGTGAGTGAGTGAGTGAGTGAGTGAGTGAGTGAGTGAGTGAGTGAGTGAGTGAGTGAGTGAGTGAGTGAGTGAGTGAGTGAGTGAGTGAGTGAGTGAGTGAGTGAGTGAGTGAGTGAGTGAGTGAGTGAGTGAGTGAGTGAGTGAGTGAGTGAGTGAGTGAGTGAGTGAGTGAGTGAGTGAGTGAGTGAGTGAGTGAGTGAGTGAGTGAGTGAGTGAGTGAGTGAGTGAGTGAGTGAGTGAGTGAGTGAGTGAGTGAGTGAGTGAGTGAGTGAGTGAGTGAGTGAGTGAGTGAGTGAGTGAGTGAGTGAGTGAGTGAGTGGTGAGTGAGTGAGTGAGTGAGTGAGTGAGTGAGTGAGTGAGTTGAGTGAGTGAGTGAGTGAGTGAGTGAGTGAGTAGTGAGTGAGTGAGTGAGTGAGTGAGTGAGTGAGTGAGTGAGTGAGTGAGTGAGTGAGTGAGTGAGTGAGTGAGTGAGTGAGTGAGTGAGTGAGTGAGTGAGTGAGTGAGTGAGTGAGTGAGTGAGTGAGTGAGTGAGTGAGTGAGTGAGTGAGTGAGTGAGTGAGTGAGTGAGTGAGTGAGTGAGTGAGTGAGTGAGTGAGTGAGTGAGTGAGTGAGTGAGTGAGTGAGTGAGTGAGTGAGTGAGTGAGTGAGTGAGTGAGTGAGTGAGTGAGTGAGTGAGTGAGTGAGTGAGTGAGTGAGTGAGTGAGTGAGTGAGTGAGTGAGTGAGTGAGTGAGTGAGTGAGTGAGTGAGTGAGTGAGTGAGTGATGAGTGAGTGAGTGAGTGAGTGAGTGAGTGGTGAGTGAGTGAGTGAGTGAGTGAGTGAGTGAGTGAGTGAGTGAGTGAGTGAGTGAGTGAGTGAGTGAGTGAGTGAGTGAGTGAGTGAGTGAGTGAGTGAGTGAGTGAGTGAGTGAGTGAGTGAGTGAGTGAGTGAGTGAGTGAGTGGAGAGTGAGTGAGTGAGTGAGTGAGTGAGTGAGTGAGTGAGTGAGTGAGTGAGTGAGTGAGTGAGTGAGTGAGTGAGTGAGTGAGTGAGTGAGTGAGTGAGTGAGTGAGTGAGTGAGTGAGTGAGTGAGTGAGTGAGTGAGTGAGTGAGTGAGTGAGTGAGTGAGTGAGTGAGTGAGTGAGTGAGTGAGTGAGTGAGTGAGTGAGTGAGTGAGTGAGTGAGTGAGTGAGTGAGTGAGTGAGTGAGTGAGTGAGTGAGTGAGTGAGTGAGTGAGTGAGTGAGTGAGTGAGTGAGTGAGTGAGTGAGTGAGTGAGTGAGTGAGTGAGTGAGTGAGTGAGTGAGTGAGTGAGTGAGTGAGTGAGTGAGTGAGTGAGTGAGTGAGTGAGTGAGTGAGTGAGTGAGTGAGTGAGTGAGTGAGTGAGTGAGTGAGTGAGTGAGTGAGTGAGTGAGTGAGTGAGTGAGTGAGTGAGTGAGTGAGTGAGTGAGTGAGTGAGTGAGTGAGTGAGTGAGTGAGTGAGTGAGTGAGTGAGTGAGTGAGTGAGTGAGTGAGTGAGTGAGTGAGTGAGTGAGTGAGTGAGTGAGTGAGTGAGTGAGTGAGTGAGTGAGTGAGTGAGTGAGTGAGTGAGTGAGTGAGTGAGTGAGTGAGTGAGTGAGTGAGTGAGTGAGTGAGTGAGTGAGTGAGTGAGTGAGTGAGTGAGTGAGTGAGTGAGTGAGTGAGTGAGTGAGTGAGTGAGTGAGTGAGTGAGTGAGTGAGTGAGTGAGTGAGTGAGTGAGTGAGTGAGTGAGTGAGTGAGTGAGTGAGTGAGTGAGTGACATATAAACATTTCCAAAACCCCAAAATATTTAATTCATTTCAGTGTTTGTTTGTTTGTTTGTTTGTTTGTTTGTTTGTTTGTTTGTTTGTTTGTTTGTTTGTTTGTTTGTTTGTTTGCTTGTTTGTCTGTTTGCTTGTTTGCTTGCTTGTTTGTTTGTTTGGGACCGTGTGTAACCTTCTTCAGTATGACAATAAGATTTTTTCTGATGGCCTAGCTTTATCTGTGGACCTCTGACAGTCATCGCGTCAGACGATGTTTCTTATTTCCCTAATTGAATATCTTTTTCAAATGCCACGTCACCTAATGCGATTGTGATGCCTGTCTCAGCCATTAATGCCAATTATTCTCTATCGTTTTTGAAGATTCTTGGATTGTGATACTGATGCAATTGTATAAACATATTGTATTAAGCAATTGAAACAGATACAAGATAGGTTACGCTCGCGGAGTGGTGACATGATGACTGGTTTCGTGCAGGCTGCTGTAGTTGGTGCGGGGGTGGAGGGGGCGCAGCGCTCCGTCTTGTGATTCAAGTCAGTGTAGATCCATTGAAGTGGAAGTTGGACAAGCACCTGTTTCTACTGAGCTATGCGTTATATGTAGCATTATCACGTAAAACGTTATATAAAACCATCTTTATCTCATATTGAAGATGGTATTTTTCCTCTGCAAATTACTTCTTAGCCTTTCAGTGCGGGGACCGTCTTTAGACGTCAGAATCTGACGTCGTTGGGCGTATGAATCTGACGCCCACTTGACGTCTAAAGAAGATCCCCGCACCGAAACAGTAAAAAATATATAATGGACGTTGACCCATTTCAAATTGAGAAAAACCCCTTTGGTATCCATGGCTTATATAAAAAAATTGGGTGTTGTAAGGTTATCTTCGTGTGCATTCTGTCTCATCCGCTCTCTGTTCTAATAATTTAGTAATAGTGATGCATTAGAAAACAGAAGAAAAACCTGCTCGCCTCTTCAAATATTTTTTAGGGTCCCGTTAATAAAAACTATTCAAAGCTCGAATCGAGTAGCTATAATCAGCTTAAACGGCCGAAAAAAGCGGATTTACCTTAATAACATCCACCTCCTTGTCTGAAACAAACGCATCGGTTTATTTACCGTTTATTGACCGTTTATTGACCGTTTAAAAATTAATTATTTTATTATTATGTCTGAAATGTTGTCGCTCCTTAATATAATTGACACACACCCGACTTTATTTAACACCGATGACTTAACGGACCGGTTAAGTGATGTCAATTTGTCAATATAACCGGTGGATCACTCTTTGCAACTGTAATTTTTGATAGAATGACGAATTAATCTGCCCAAAATTTGTCTGGTGGCTACATTGGGGCGTTCAGCCTTTCCTATACTAAATTACCTTATTTAAATTTGCACCCACTTGAAGCTATCACGACACTTAATTTGGAATCAAATATTACAAATATTGAGATTTAAACACTCACTTTACTCCCAATCACAATTGGCTAGTAAAATGACTATAACGAATGTAGTCGAGCTTAGCGGTGAAGCGAATAAGATTGAAGATGTGTAATAGTGAGAATTTGCCAGGACACGACAGCAATTGGTCATTCTGATTGAGGGCGGGGGCCCTAGGGTAGTGGTTAGCACCGCTGCCTTTCACGCCAGAGTCCGGGGTTCGGTTCCCGGTCTCGGCGGTTTGAAAGAAACAATATAGTTTCTTCCCCATCCACGTGTGAAAGTTAGTATTGTGGGGAGCCTCCGTGACCGAGAGGTAGCGTGCTCGGCCTCAGACCGCCAGGGCTTGAATTTCGAATCCTGTGTCTGGAGGACAGTGTCATCTCAATCATCTCACCATCCTCAGGAGGTTCTCCTGGCCCAGTTTAGCCTATATGTGCACAAAGGTGGCCTAAAGCCCGATTCATTTCATTTCATTTTCATTCTGATTGAATCATGACCATCGGCAAATTCACATCGGGACGATTATCAACGATTATGCCAGATAAATTCGTCTATTTGAGTCATAATAATCAATATTGTTATGTTATAACCGGGGATGGTTTGTTGTATCACTCATTTTTTTTTACAAAAAAAGATAATGGGAATACTTTCATGTTTTGAGGTAACACATAATTGGAGTTATGACATTATGGTCAACTCTACTTTGAGCTTTAAGAAAAACGATACAATCGTTTAACATACGTTTTATAAACCGATCAAATCAGTTATTGAGAATGAAATCAGTTTTTAAGCATCTAAATTTGCAAAATATTTCATTCAAATTAGGCAAATATGGGTAATTTTTACCATTATAAATATGTTTACTCTTACAGTGCGGGGATGGACTTTAAACGTCAGAATCTGCACTGAAATGTCGATCCCTGCACTGAAAGAACACAAATATTTTTAATGGCTGTAGATCTATAACATCAGTATTCAAATGAAACAAAAAAGCTAACCTTAACATTCATGATGCTTTTAAATTGAGAAAAAAACGTTGGTCTCCATGGTTTATACAAAATATACCAGCGCTTTAAGGGTCAAGGAGCCAGGAGCAAGCCATAATATCACATCCAGACTTAGGGAACACTAGCAGGACGTTTATGGTTTTGTCAGAATATGGCAGGTCAACATATCGACCTTCCATTCTCCAGTCAAAAATAAACCACAGTGTATAACGGCCACAGCGCCACCTCAGCCCCCCCCCCCCCTTCTAGCGTGGTGTGGACGTATGAATACAACCAGATACATTTATGTTCACAAAAAACCTAAGTGACTATTTTCCAGCAGGATGGACTGTAATATAAGCGGATCGCGGTGAATATAGATGTATGGTGCACAGATATGCACACTTGTGTCGTTTCAGACCAACTCTATTTATTTCAGTGCTAGTTTAATTACAAATACACAATCAAATAAGGAAAAAAAACAAGATTAACATGCCAACTATACACGGTTTAATATCTGCAAAAGATTGGCTGAGCTTCAAAGCATAAATGGTGAGGTTATGATGATTACTTCAACGGTGATGCAACATTATTTCTGACATGGGTCACGTTCATCCAATAATGCACATGCCTACACAGCGTAGTCTTGTGCTGCTGGAACCGTATTATTTATATGCGGTTTCAAAAATGTTTTAGAAATATCACTAAATTTGACAAAAACAGGAAATCCAATGATGCAAAATTTGATGTGTCTATTTTCCCTACATATAAATGTGTTTCGTCATTTGAAGCTGGAAATTGCGTTAGTAATTTCAGCTTCAAATGTATGAGAAATAGGATCGAACGATTAAGCAGGACAAGTGTTAGGAAAAAATATTGTGGCCAAAATCCAGGCCTCCTGTCCACGTCACCATAAAAGCTCTACCTCTTCCCGCCACCCACACACACACAGGATCACCCAGATAACACCAGACGTTGAACCAATGTTGAATTAATGTTGGTCCAGCGTCGTATCGCTCCTGATGTGCTCTTCAAGTAAGCAGTTCTTGCTGCTTGACTTCGCCCCACAATCTCGCCCACACCATGACCCGCCAGATCTACTCTACATGTACCCCATTCCCAAATCCCCTCTTCCGGATTTCTCCCGCGTCCCGTCCATCCTTCCCTCTCCTCTACCAGGATGACATCCAGCCCTGATTTCTTCTCAGATGTTGACTTCCGCTCTACGTTTCATGACTTCCGATCTGCGCAGACGACCGTTGTATAGCCTGGTTATGGTCACCAGGGGACGGTCAGTCACCGACCATCCGACCAACCGGACTGGCGCTGTTGTCGATGCACATTTTGAGAGCTGTATGACTTTTCTTTTTTTATGACTTTTCTGAACTTCCCTGACTGAAATGTAGCAGGATCGAACACAGAATGCTAGAATTCAGAGCTGGAATCCTGCGTGTGAAACACAGCATCATCTGATGTTACTTTCTTGGACTACTTTATGAACATTTTTATGATCAGATTTTAATATAAAATGTGTCCCAATTCTTTGCTACTGATATTCTAGGTGATCCAATTTTCACATATCCAAGTATTTATTAGACAGTTGAAATTGTGGATTGCGGTAGCGAGAGACATCTTCAAATCACTGGAAATGTAACCATTTCAATACGGTGATCGAATTTCTATAGACGTCAGAATATATTTTAATGGGCGTGGACCCATAACATATGTGTTCAAACGAAGCGGAAACAGCTAACTAAGACATTTATGATGATTTCAAATACATTTGTTTCCTGGGTTTATCGTGACATATTTCAGAGCCTTAAGGGGTAAATGAATCGATCAGAACTGCAAGCAGTATGTCTATAATTTAACGTATACTCATATCAGCTGTAACATAATAAATAGATTTATCTTTGCCGTAATGGATTAGACCTATAAGATTTTTAGTTAAGGTTTTGTTTTTATAATACGCCATGGTACGACAAGAAGGATAGTGTTTACTCTATATAGCAGCGTTTTAAAGGGTGAATGACCCTTTTTCGTCAATAGTGCCTATAGCGATAATGTTTACTTTGTGTGAGCTGCGAGTAAAAGGTGAATTTGAGCACTCTGTGAAAACGGTCATTGAGGGAGACATCAATAAGACACGGTTTTCTTGTATTGATCTTTAGTGGTCTGTGGTTACATTTGTCTTCTTTCATATCTCTCACAAGTCGCCTGCAGAATCGAGCGCGAAGAAAATATAAAAAATCCACACGAGACCAAAATTTTTTTATTAAAACTACGGCAAAATACAGGAACAACATTTTCAAAAATAAGCTTATAATTCTATGTTTCAGATAATAACCTTTGTAAGGCACTGACCTCATATATGTTCTGCTAGATAAAAAGCAAGAGTGACATTGTTTTTTATTATTCCACAGCCTTGCATTGCCGTAAAGCTACATATTTTGTATATCATATTAATAGTTTTGTTTTATTATTTTAATGTGCAAATGTTCATCTTCTACTAAAAACCACCATATGATGCAGAATGAAGTCTATGACATGTTTGGTGTTTCATTGACCGATTTTGAAAGCCAACAATGATCGTTTTCCTCAAACAAATGTCATATTAGTATTGGTGCTAGTGATGTCAATCTTCTAACTCATAAATAAACTCCCCCCCCCCCATTTTACCTTTTTTTTAATATTTAATATTCAGTTATATTTGTTATTTGCATGATATGCAATACGATGATTTGAGATACAAAGTATAGATCAACCTGGCAGAATGTCATGCACGCTATTTTAAACATTAGGTGATCTTTAGTTTGACAATACCATTACTAATAAATAAAATGGTAATGCTAAAGAAGCTGCCTGCTTGGAAAGTCGGAGATTGCGATTTCAAACCCTGCTCTGGCATGCAAGTTTCAAAGAAACAAAATGTTTCCTCCCCGCTCACTTGTAAAGATTCAATATTGTTGGAAGCATCCGTGACCGAGAGGTATCGTGCTCAGCCTCAGACCGCCCAGGCTCGAATTTCGAATTCTGTTTTTGGAGGGCAGTGTCATCTCATTCATCTCATCATCCTCAAGAGGTTCTAATGGCCCAATTTAGCCTACATATGCACAAAGGTTGCCTAAAACCTCAATTATTTTATTTGAGTTCATTTGCTTTACCAATAATAGTAGTTTACCGCTGAAAAAGTGTTAACAGAACACAGTCCAATGACTAGCTCGGTATGAACATTTAGGCCTACTTGAAAAATATTTACCCATAGCAAAATTAAATAAATCATTGGTGGAGCCCTGAGCCTCAATTAACTGATTTGTGATATATTCAGCTGTCGCTACACATAGATTGCGTCCATGCTTTTTTTTGACAGCCATAATAGCCAGTCTGTTACGACAATATTACGACCACCACTAACACCATGATCATTAAAACGTCAGCTGTGTGGTATATGGGAATAATAAGGTCACAGAAAGTGTTTGCTGGAAGTGGTAGTAGGATTCTAAGATCCTTAAGGTCAATTGAGATAGTATAGTGCTTCTCAGTTAATATTGTTTTTTAAAATGACCCAATTTCATGAAATACCCGCAAGGTCTTTCAGTGTGGGTATCGACTTTAGACGTATATAGACGTCAGATTCATACGTCTAAAGTAGATCTCATATAAACCTTAACATACCCAGAATCTCAGAACGTTTCCATTGTGACAAATACATGTACCAGTTTTCTCCATAACTATTACTCAAACTATGTAAGTAGGTGCATACATTCAATGAGAAATCATAACAGGTTATGGTGTGGTGACACAAAACGACGACATTTATAAATAGAAGAATAATGTGTGAGCCCTTAGGCATGCACCTTAGTCCTTTCAATATTTCAATAAGATTGATCAGTATAGGTTTAATTATGCGAAACTTAATGGTTCTGTTTCAAAAGCGATTGTCTCCAAATCTGGCTAGTTCATAATTGCTTAATATGGTCCGAAAAACATAATGCTTTTTATAAATTGTGAAATGTCACATTCCATTCCATGTCATTTGGGAATAATTAATATTAAAACCCATTGAAAACATCATGACAAAAACAATGACATTGAGTATTGTCACATATTTATATTTTTTACAATTTGTTATTATGGTTATTATATTTTAACAAAGTATTAAATTTATACAATTCTAAAATATGAGAATCATACATATGTTGTTTTCTTCACCACGCAATTACGGGTCATTATTTTATTAATGGGTCATACTGATGTAAATCATGTATTTCCCTCGGGCGTAATAAAACTGATAATCTACTTCACGTATTTCTCTCTGGCGTTATCAAACTTAAAATCTGCTTCACATATTTACCTCATGCATTATCACACTGAGAATCTGCTAAACGTATTTCCCTGGGGTGTTATCATTTTTAAAATCTGGCTCACGTATTTCCCTCGGGCGATTCCAAACTTAGAATCTGTTTCACGTATTCACTGCAGCGCGGTGTTGACGGAGACATTATGGCACGCTAAGCAGCCCATAAAGACTTTGTCTGGGAACAGACACTGTAAGGAGGTGATAAAAAAACCCTGCTTTCTTCATAGAAATACACCCTGGCTACATTAGGAAAGTGAGCTGAAAATTGCCCAGGCGTCCCAGGAAACACAGTGAGTTAAAGCAATGTTTTTTTTAATTCCGACCCATTGTGTGCGACGCTGGTCCCAAATTAAATTAGAATGGCTCAACTCATCCATAATTTCGCATCGGATTTTTGTTAGTTCCCATCTTCATGTCGTTATTCGCAAATTGTAATTTGGTTCACACTTTTCTTGTTTTGTTTTTTATTCCTTCATTTATTCTTTCATTCATTCATTTATTCTTTCATTCATTCAAGTTCACGTCTCAAACATTATTGAGAAATTGATGATAGGTATATCTTTTTAAACACAGACACTCAACCATTAAGCGATTTTGTTTTTGATTCAAATATTACCAATAGCAGTTTACGAGGCATAAATCAAATAAAGGTATTTGACCCGTATCTGGATTGCCTCACACAAATCAATGATTTAATCAACAGCTTGAAAAGGTCACATCCTACCCGGTTAAGAGGGGTATATGTTTCAAGAATTGTCCTGAATGGGAACGATAACTCAACGGCAAACATGGGACGTTGGCCCAATGTTGATTTAATGTTGGTCTGCCGTCTGCGACGCCGGCCCAACATTAACCCAGCATAATGATTGCTGGATCAGTGGCAGCCGCCTGAGTAGCTTTCAGAGATTATTCAGATCGGGACAAGCGACTGGACAAACTGAATGGCGGAATCTATCAATCAAAATCCATACAATATCATCACAATTCCCGTCCAGCATTATTTATTTTGTCAACTCGTTATTTATCAGACAAAATGACCAGGAGGGGGTCATCGTATTGTAAATGTCTCATTTCAAATTGATTCAAGTCGTGCATTGCAAAAATGAATGATTGTTCTCACTGCTGCTTTGATTAGCAATACATGTAAAACCCTTTAACCGTCAAATTATTTAATCTGAATTTTTACCCACCTGAAGTTGTGTCTCGCTGCCGCGATCCACAACTTCAAGTGAGTGAAAATTATTCAGATCTGAGAAAATGGAAGTCAACTGTTTTCAAATCTTGCTGATTTTATCTTTAACATGTTTAAAACGTGGTACATAATGTGCTTGTAAAAAAAATAATTCAAACCCGAATATATGCGGCACCGGCGGTTAAAGGGTTAAAGGCGTAGACCACTCACATGCATGTTATTCAACCATTTGAATATATCTGTAATCTGCGCGGTACTCTACCCCTTAACCCTTACAACGATGAATTAAATTGGTATAAATCATGGAGACCAAAGGGATTTAATCAATTCGAAATCATCATAAATGTCTTAGTTAGCTTTTTCAGATTCATTTGAATACCTATGTTATGGGTCTATGGCCATTAGAAATATTTTTACTTTTATAGTGCGGGGATTGACTTTAGCCGTCAGAATCTGACGTCTACAGACGTTAGATTCTGACGACTAAAGTCGATCCCCGCACTGTAAGAGTTAATTTACTATTGGCATCTTCATTCGCCACAAGCCGCGAATTGCTGTCGCAATTATAGACTTATAGTGGTTGAAGATGACGTAAATGGGTGGCAAATAAAAAATAATAACGTCATTATTAAAACAGTTTCTCGAAAAATGTATTTCTGAATAAACTGGACGTAGGAAATTAAGTCATTCTTCAGATTTCAGAGATACAAAATGATGATTTTGTGAATCGTGAGGGTCTAAAGGTCAATACCATAAACCTTCTTTTCTTTGCTTAGTAGCACATGCGTCTCCAAGTGAATGTGCGCTTACTGTCATTTGTAGGCGCAGGTGCTTGTAAGCGAAGTCTGTTACAAAATCCACACAGACACGGGCTAAAAGATTAAACGAGATATACTTCATATTGCTCAAATTTAATATTAATCTCGCTATTTGTCTTTTAATTGAGACGTAAAATAATGACATTTCAGGTACTACACGAGGGTTGGGGACACGACCCGAAAAAAATGTTGCGTTTACACCGGATCAAACTATTAAACTGAACTTAGTTAACACATAAAACGCTAAATTAGATAATTTAAATTTGTCACTTGTGTCTCGATGCCGCCACCCACAAATGAGACATATCTGATTAATTTGGGACAAAACATTTGTAAATCTTGCTGTTTAAACACTCATTTAATTATCAATAACTGTGATTATATCAATTAAAAAAACAGATTTAACAGATTAAAAACGACTATATATAGTCGTGCTTATCGGTGTTATTATTGCTTAAAAGTATGAGCTGAACGATGATAATTGCATTTAGTGCTGGTGTTGTGTGACAGCGAATAGAGGAGCATATTTGTGGCGACTTATGACCTCATTTGAGAAAACATGAGATACCCATTGAATGTCAACATCATGATAATATAATAGTGATACACACGATTTTTCATGAATACAAGCTATATTTCATTATTAACCTTACAACCAAATAGTTGCTCCTTTAGAACGAGAGTCTAACCCTTAAAGCGCTGACATGTTTTGAATATACAGAGACACCAAAGGTTTTTATTTTCATAATCATCACAAATGTCTTACTCAGCTCTTTCCGCTTCATTTTAATACCTATGCTAAGGGGCTATGACCGGTATGAATATTTTACTCCTTAAGTGCGTGGATCGACTTTAGACTTTAGAATCTGACGTCTAAAGACGTCAGATTCTGAGCTCTAAAGTCGATCCTCGCGCTGTAAGGGTTAAAAAGACTGAGCTTTGTGATTTCATGGGTCTCTGAGTATTAATCATATCATATAGCAATACAACACTTTAACCACAAATCTCTTTTTTTCCCGAATCCTTGTAGTGGGTAAAAATCGTTTGTTAGTTTGAGAGAAAAATGACAATTTCGATGATTAAACACATATTTTATTCACACTAATCGTTCAATATGCTAGTACGAAAATGCAATACCATCCTAGTCGTGTTGGGCGGATTAATCATAGAGTATATTTATCATTTATCATTTATCATCACCAGAGACTGTAAATTGTGATTTTCACCATGGTAAATCAGCAATCCAACAGACACCCGTGTTTTGTGAGGCCTGTGAGACTCGTTGGTCAATACCCACATTACTGGCGAGGACTGTATTTCCGAGATCGTGCTTTGGCATCAAATGTGAAACTGGCCAACAATAGCATTTTGAGCTCCACTGTTTCTCGTATATTATTATTATTTAATTTGTCTTGCATCAATGAGTATAACCACCTAATCTTTGCATATATCCCGTATGATCGGATATCTTTGAACACCAAGAGCTAGTGATCACTAACGTGAAGGCCTGTTAAGGCCAGTTGTGTCTGACAGGTACAGAATTGTCCGCCACAAGATATATCCACAAAACGCAAAATGAAATTTTCGCTACAAGATGGACATTTCTTTGTGTGTTTTGTATGTTCGCCGCATACCTTGTGGCGAATATACTTTTTTGCGTTTTTTTCATTCTTTGACTTTAGACATCGTTCACATAGACAGGTGGCAAAATTTCAAAAGTGGCCAAATAAACAGTGCAGGACTGCATGGTGGACGGAATGTTAGGGGTTGGTAATCACATCAGCCATTATCTACTACATGTACCTATACTAACCACATTTTAAGTGGATAACAACAAAATAAATCGTTTATTACAGAAATATAGCAAAAACAGAATGGCGGCCATATTCAACCCTAACAACTTATCTATATAGTCAGGTCGCCGAGGGTGGAACCTTGCAAATGGGTATATACAAACTTTTTTGCGGATTATTGATGCATGATATGTCTCGATTAATATGAGCAAGCATGCCAAACTGGCACCTTTGAGCATTTTTAATTATCAGTGAAAATTCAAAATGGCCGCCGTCAACTAATGAAAAATCGACATATATACTGAGTGCGGGTAGAAATTTGGGTGTCAGAGCTGAAAATTGGCCTGAATATCCTCAAATAGTCATATATCTCTCTCGTAAAATTGTCCATGAATCCTATGTCGCGTTGGGCAAAAATAAAAGCTGGACGCCAGCGGGTATTAAAAAAAAATATTTTTAACTAGTAATTCGATAATCAAGTGTGATATGTCATTTCTGATTAATTTCGGGGCGTGGAACCCATTTCTGTATCTCAAGTTACAATTATAAGCCACATGAAGGTCAAACATGATCACAATCGGTTATAGTGAAATACAGTTTTTACTAGTAGTTCAATAGTTACATGTGATGTGACCATCTTTGTAGCTCTAGTATCCGTAATGTCATTCTAGGCATCAAATATGTAATAAACATTGGATGTAATAGGTGAATTTGGTGACTGTGAATCTATTTGAGGGCATAAGTAGGCTACAATGGAAGTCCTCGGGATCTTTCAAATCCAAACCTGATCTAGATAAATTTAAACTTGGCTAGTGGATAGAATGAAAATATGAATACAATCGTTTCTCAGTGTTTCATCTATCCATTTCTAACAGGGCGCTGCGCCATGCTGTCCTTTATGAGAGCCATGATGCCCTTCATGAGCGCCATGTTGCCCATCATCTATTGAAAAGGCGCCATGCCCCTTTTCAACTATTGTCACGTCCAACTCAAACCCACCCTGGTCATCGTGACTGATTAAACACGATTGGCATTCACACCTATGATGAAGCTATTAAAGCGATTGCATATGGTAGGCGCTAGTCAAAAATTAATTCACACAGCTAAACAAAATGCATCATTATGTATCTTCTTCTTTTGATTAAAGTGTTTTTTTTTAACTTAGTACATGAATATTCCAATTTTACTATTCATTATCAACAACTGACATCGGAGTCATCAATCATTTATACACTGTACGACCTCTTGTATTTCCAATGGAACACGTTTCTCGTCTTGTTTTATTTAGATCATGTTGTGCACAATTTGATTGATAGCATTCGCCTTTCAGTTTGTCCGGTCCCTTGTCACGACTTGTATAACCATTCTCTGCTGGATGCTGCTGGGTGCTGCATTTGAATCTGGATATTGCTTCAAAAGTGGAACAAATAATTCAGCAGTACAGGGTTATGACCAATTCTCGGCGCACTTTTCTAAAGTAGCCACGGTGCATTTCCGAGTAGGAAGCTGGGTTTTAGTGGCACCTCCTCACAGTGTCTGCTCCCGGACACAGTCATTATGGACCGCTTAGTGTGCCATAATGACTCTGACCACACAGTGCTGCACTGAATACGTGAAGCAGATTCTGAGTGTAATAACGCCCGAGGGAAAAACCTCATTTACACCAATATAACACATTAACCCTTTATGTGTTAACATTTTTCTGTATAAACCATGGAGACTGACGGGTTTTTTAATTTGAAATCATCATAAATGTTTTAGTTAGCTCTTTCTGCTTCATTTGAATACCTATGCTATGGCTCTACGACCATTATAAATATGTTTACTCTTACAGTGCGGGGATAGACTTTAGAATCTGACGTCTACAAACGTCAGATTCTCACGACTAAAGTCGATCCCCGCGCCGTAAGGGTTAAAACGCTGAATTATTTCTATAAAAAACATGGAGACCAAAGGTTTATTTTTGAATTTGAAATCATCATAAGTGTCTTAGTCACCTCTTTCCGTTTCATTTGAATACCTATGTTATGGGTATATATGGCTATTATAAATATCTTCCCTCTTACAGTGCCGGAAGCGACTTTAGTCATCAGAATCTGACGTCTGTAGACGTCAGATTCTGACGACTAATGTCGATCCTCACGCTGTGATGGTTAAGAGCATACCCAGCAAATAACAGACGTTAATCGTATGTTAGTGGCATGTTGGGCCAGCTGCGCACTGCAAGTCTCACCTTAACTTGAATGATGTAGTAAGATACCATTCTAAAGCTCACAACGCCCTTATATTGTGATGGATTATATAACAACTAGTTAGTTAGGACGTATCTCAACTATTGTTCTAACTGGGCAACTGCTACTGATTGTCAAACATTCAGTGCGTTTGAAACATAAAAAAGGCTGCAACTGTAATGGCTCTGATAATGGACGTGGTTTAGCCATGTTTTAAGGACTTGTTCTATGGATGTTCTACGTTTTTTTTCTTTTTAATCGATTTGCCGGTGATTTTTAAGACGCATGGAAGAAGACAACTGTAATCACAGACCACTAAAGATCAATACAAGAACACCCTGTCTTGTTGATGTCCCCCTCAATGACCGTTTTCACAGAGTGGTCTAATTCACCATTTACACGCAACTCACACAGCGAAAACATTGAGGATAATAATAATGTTTGAAGAAATGAATACTAGTATTTCAGTAGTGATTGATGTTCAAGGTTTCCTAATTTTTTGTGTTGTAATTACCGCTTATCATAATCATATTATAAAGGGCTGGTGATAATTAAGACATGTTGGTCAGAAATACTAGCAAATGCTTCAATGGATCCTGTTTAGTTTCTCTCCCATATTATGTATATTATGTACATCATGTGTATTTTTTTATATGTTATTAAATTTTTAATAATATTGTATTTTGTACACTTAATAAACCTAATTGAATTGAATTGAGGTAAATTGAATTGAATAATCCATGCTGGGCCACAGATCGTCAGGGCTTAAAGATCAGATCATGTTCAGTGCAGTGTCTCCGGGCCTAATTTATTATTCATTCATTCATTAATGCATTCTTTTTCGTTTAATTATTTAGTCTATTTTTTTAATTTGTTAATTTATTAATTCATTAATTTAGTAATTTATAAATTTATTATTGTAATAATTTATTAATTTATTAATTTAATAATTTATTAATTTATTATTTTATTAATTTATTAATTCAATATTTTTATTCATTTATTACTTTATTATTTTACTCATTTATTCATTTAATCATTTATTCATTTATTATTCATTTATTATTCATTTATTATTCATTTATTATTCGTTTATTATTTATTTATTATTTATTTATTATTCATTTATTATTCATTTATTATACATTTATTATTCATTTATTATTTATTTATTATTCATTTACTATTCATTTATTATACATTCATTATTCATTTATTATCCATTTATCATTCATTTATCATTCATTTACTCGTTCGGTCCTGATTTTTTTTTCATTCATTCATTCATTCATTCATTCATTCATTCATTCATTCATTCATTCATTCATTTATTCATTCGATCATTAATTTATTTAATCATTTATTTATTTATTTATTCATTCTTTCATTAATTAATTAAATAATTAATGCATACATTCTTTTATTCATTGATTCATTTACTGATTAATTAGTTAGTTGATACTCCTTAGGTGTAAGGAATTAAGTTATTCATCAGAGATGCAAAATGATAATTTGATGCATGCAGGGTTTAACGGGTTAAGCTAAGATCAATATTAAGGGTCTCAGTAAAATGGGTCGCAGCAACTTAAAAAGAAGAATAAAATATAGTTTTGACTGCCTGTCTGAGAAAAACTCAATGACGTCAGTTACAGAAGTGAATGAACCATTTATCATGAAAAAATCAATGTATTTTTTTCTAAATGATGGCACAAATGTTCCGCTGCCATGTGTTTTGGCCCTGTCTCCTGAATTTTTCAGGGAAAATTTAGCATCCATTCACTGCAAAAACAGGGGGACAAGGGAACGAGAAAAAAACACAGTAAATGCAGTCCTGCCCACGACATGTAGCCATGGATGATTTAGTATGCATTGACTGCAGAACTTGGTAGAAACGGAGTAAACACAGTCAGACGTAAAGCCCCGCCTACACCGATTCTGAAAAACACAAGAACTAACAATGTAGTTCCGACGTTCGACTGACATGCACGATTTAGTTTCATTAGAAAATACACAATCAAAGTCCAATTGCCCACTGAAATGTTTTAGTTTGACATCCATTTATTTATTACTGGATCTGGGGTATACTGAAAACCAATTCTGCAGAACACAAGAACTAACAATGAGAAAAAAAGGTAAATATAGTTCCGATTCCAGGCGTTCAAACCATGGGCGATTTAGTTTTTATTGACTGTGGAAATTAGAACATACACAATAAAAATGGTGAAATGATTTTAGATTGCATCCATGAAAAACAGCGTTGTATTTTGGAATAGTTGATTGGTTTTATACAATAAAAATATTGTCTATTGTCTGATTAGTGTCCATTGTCTAACTTTCCAAGTCACGTAGCTAAGTAGTGTGGAATTATATCATTGTTAATTCTAGCACTGAATGCACATTTACAAACTCGGAAAATCCCCCTTAGAAAATTATCTAGATTTTGTGAATTGTCTCATTGAAATAGATCGCCAAACGGCAACAGTGATGTCATAGCACATACCATTGATATCATAGAGATTTGTGTGTTTTTTTATGTCAAAATCAGTCTTGGTGATAAATAACTCAGACCTGAGACAAAGAAAAACACACACACCGAAAAGCCTAAAGCACGTGTCAAATATTTAAATTTTATTTATTCCACTTGAATCTGGACAACTTCAATAAGATGACAAATAACGCCGGACAATTCAATGCTTTAAAACGCATTGGCTTGCTTGACTATGTCATTAATTCCGTGTCATTTTTGGTAGATTCGATCTCTAAGATTATGTAGGACGGTATTAACAATCAGTTAATCAGCTAGTGCCTGACTTATTAAACCATGTTTCACAGAGATTCAACGGTTTTTCAATTACTCTAAGCTTTACAAGGTTTTAAAACGAGCATCCTGCAATTTTAACTGCTCTACAAATCATAGTTGGCCAGTGTTATGGTTTTGTGGGCCTATGTGAGTTATCTCACTCCAGCCCTTTTGTCACCTAATTGACCTTCGTCACCTACGTGACACGGTAGGAATGTAACATGGGTGACGTGTTAAACCTATTATGGGCTGGACATGAACTGCTCCAGAGACCCTGTAAATCCCAATGCTGTGCAAGCTGAATAAATAATAGTGACCAGCGTGTCGTGTGTGCCTAATTCATCCCAGAAAACATGGATTGTTGACCCAACTATTTGTTTTCTGGAATACGACCACTGGGCCAAATTTTGCTGTATGAGGTACTACAGTCTAACACCTTGAGGGCCAGTCTTCCCATTACATATTTATCAAGTCACATTAGACGAGGATGGCCCCCTCAGACATTCATAAATAATCAACAGATTCTACCACAGCTGTCTCTCTTGTGAAGTGACTTCTAGTGGCATTATGCTGTCTCCGTGTTTTCCAGCGATAACAGATTGCTTACATCACTAAATTTTTTTATATTAATGATTATATAACACAACTTACCATTTAATTACGGTGTCGTTAAGCATTAAAAATGTTAAAAAATAAATTAATCAACGCCAGATGCAGGGGTAAACTACCATACCGGGGCCTCTGCATATTATACAAGCGATCCGGCTGAATCCCTAAGGCTGCTGAACTATCACGATGTGTAAACCTTTTAACCGCTAATCACGATTAAGATCGGTTTTAATATGTTATCATCAGATTACTTCACTGTTATTGGGAACGAAATGTGTGCTCAAACATAAAAAATGCTAATATTTGATCTTGAATTAAAGAAAGATGACTAATTTGCACCCGCTTGAAGTAGTGGGTCGCGGAAGCGGGACACAACTTCATCTCCCTTAAAACCGTATATATACGGTCATAGCAGCCCAAAGGTTATTGGCCACGGGACTCGGTATAAGGTTTTAAAATGATTGATGAATGCTCTTTCTCGTGGGTATAAAATCAGGTTTTTCTTCAGGCGAATCTCGTCAATCAGTCTTCGTGATGTGTCACTTACCAAACTAAGATCTTCCCAGAAGCTCTAAGCCATACATTGGCCTGTCTGAGAGGCGGGGCTCTATAACATATCTTCTCAGACGCAGCACATCGTTCAGGAGGCAGTGCTCAAAGGTGTCTACTCTCACATGGTACACCTTTCGACCCTCAAAGCGCTGATTTAATTTGTAAAAAAATCGCAACCATAGGTGTTTTTTTCAATTTGAAATCATCATAAATGTCTTCATTTTTTTCTGATTCATTTGAATACCTATGTTATGGGTCTACGGCTATTAGAAATATGTTGATTCTTACAGTGCGGGGATCGACTTTAGTCGTCAGATTCTGACGACTTAAGTCGATCCCCGCACTGTAAGGGTTAATCTACAATTCCAGCCCCACAACTGCCAACCATTAGGCCTATGTCGGGATGTTCTTGTATCTTGCATATATAATTAAAGTTAATTTACCAAATCTGAAACGCGCCCTATGTCATTGTGAAGGTGAATGATTTGAGAAAAAAACATTACCTTTACAACGCTGAAATATTTGTGTATAAGCCACGGAGACCAAAGGTTTTTTCATGTTGAATGCACCATAAATGTTTTTCCGCTTCATTTGAATACCTATGTTAGGGGTTTTGTCAAGTTAAAAAAAAAAAAAAATCCGAGAAAAACTCGGAAGTGGGTGGATGGGTTAAGCCCCAATTCGGATTTTATTAATTTTTTGGAAATTTATTGGGGTTTTTTTGTTGTTATTGTTTTCATGTTTCCAAATGTTTCCCCCCCCCCCGAAAAAAATGGATTGTGGAGTAGGTGGGTGGAGTCTGACCAATCCGAGTTTTTCTCGGAGTTTTGAATTTTTTAACTTGACAAGACCCCTTACAGGTCTACATCCTTTATAACTTCTTTAATTCTTTTAGTGCATATTCTGACGTCTAAAGACGGTCATCGCACTCAAAGGGTTATTATTTTCTTAATGTTGGGCCAGCGTCGTTAACATTTAAACAATATTGAACAGATGTTTTCATGCTACGATTCTCAGTGGGCAGAGGAAGAGGGTTCTTGCAGCGTTTAAATCACAGTGGATTGAGTCTTTCATGTTATCTTGTGTCCCATATTTGTTTCATTATATATTTCATTCATTCATTTAGAGAATTATTTGTTTCTATGTGATAACGACACTAAATAACTTTGAACATTAATTCGCTGGTGGACAAATGCAACTCACCCCCTCAGCAAAAAAACATTGAAAACCGTCTCAAAATGAGAATGTTCTGGAGAAGACTAAGGTTACTTGGTCATTCGCTTGACGTCGCCACTTACGAAACAGAAATGATTTCTGGAGTCACTTGTGTTTCCATCATTTGACCCGTAAACCGCTGAATTGTTTTTCTATGGAAGTCAGATTCTGACGTCTAAAGTCTATCCCCGAGCTTGGTTTACTTTATTCATAAATATATCTGATATATGGCCAATGCAGCATCATTGTACGTAGGAAACCTAATGGGAACAACTAATGCAGAATCCCGGTACAGAGAGCGAATGTTGGATTAATGCTGATCTAATACATCCAGCATTGGCTCATTATCTACCTTGTTTGCTGGTATGACCAAGGATTATAAAAAGAAGGAATCACAACTCAGCCACAGGGTTGGGATCAAAGGATTGTGGTTGTGAGCATGAATACTCTCATTGAGGATGTACAGTAGAGGCCCTTTGTTTCAGACGGTGTATATCAGAGCGTGTCCAATTAGCTCAAGTCACGTGGGACCATGTTCTTTGCAGCTTCTCCAATTTCAGGCTAACAGCTGGATGGCATCTGCCTGGTTACTAACGGAAAAAGAGGCATCCGTACAAATATGCGCAGACGTCACGATGTCGTCATCACGGGGGGATTCCCTGCGTATTCATTACAGTGAGAAACCACGTGGGATGACGGACATTTTGATGCCACTATCATTTCTCTACGATATGTGTCGGTGAAGTTACGTCTAATACTTCTAAAAGACTTCGAGTATGTTTCTGTAAGTAAGGCATTATATCCGTAAATAAAGTAACTTTCCCCAATCCAAAGTAAAACTAAATTTAACAAGAGAAAGATACATGTATTAGTATGATTATGTAAATTTTGTTTGATACTTTGGATTGAAGAAAATGCCCTCTAGCTTCTTTGACCGTACCTCTCCCCCCCCCCCCCGTCATGTATCACCACACGTTTTCTGGTGATTATTCCTATTATTGCCGCACTCATTATGCTTTATAATAGCCCCATTTGTCATCATTTTTTTCAATTCCAGAGAATTGTCCGACTGTTGCATCCCAGCCCAAGATCCTCTAGGCTAATATTCGTTTAAAATAACTGAAGATAACTTGAAAATAGGGCCTCGTATAGGCCTAAATGTTTTCTTTAATTATTTATCCCTAACATTCGGATACATCCAACACCAAAAAATCATCCATCCCAAGTTTAAAACAGCTTTATTATTATTATTTATTATTATTAGAGTTATTTATTATAAAAGTTACCCCAATCACCGCAAAAATGCCTAAATTTTAAAATAGCTGAAACAAATAAACCATTTAAAAATAAAAGGTCAAATTATTGAGTGTGTTTTAATCACACCCCCCTCCCCCCAAAACTAATTCAATTTTAAACGATTTATGCCAAAATTGAAAAAGCCAAGTAAACCCAGGGGGCCTGACTAAAAAAAAAAAATTACTTAAAAAATATTATCGCATATTACATATTAAATATAATCTGGAGAGGCTATATAGGGCCTACTACCGCATTTATTTCGGAAGCGAAAATACGTTTTAAAATAGTCACACCAGTCATGGTGTCAGGTTTATCCGGCATGCTAAACCATCCCGTTTGGGGAGGGGACCATGACCAATAAAAATTAGGGATGAGGATCACTGTCAATGGAGGCATTGATCCCGCAAAGAGCATGGTGACACGATTTTTGGGCCAGTTGGTATTCCTGTATTTTCTATGTATAACAGTCAATATGGCACTAGCTTCTATCTCTTATCATCCAATACCATCTGGATGCTGTGCCAGCATCTGAGATGTTCGTCAAGCATCGGAGATGTTCGGGTAGCATCGGAGATGTAGGGCCAGCATCGGAGATGCTCGGCGAGCATCGGAGATGCTCGGCCAACATTGGAGATGCTCGGCCAGCATTTAGTGCGCGCTGTGCCAACGTCGCATACATAGAAACAAGGAACGAAGAAACAACCTACCTCTATGGCCCCATGCTGACTGGGATCGTCTCAGAATTAGGTTTTGGATGTAAACCAGGACTATTGATTTCTGGAGTGGAGAAGATGGTTTGGTGGTAAATGGGGTGGATGAACACGGACTTGTCACTAATGTCACTGGGCGCATCCAGGCAGCGCAAAGGGGTGGCAAGTTTGTGAAAGAAACATCAACAAGTTGCCAGACAGAACTTCAAGTCGAATTGAAAACATTGATTCAACGCGATGTTGTTACCCAACGACCAGTCTAATAACACAGGGCCTGGAGTTGTTTGTTTTGTATTTCAAACAATGTATCAGCTATATTATGTTTTCTCCAGGCTGGCTATGAACAACATAGTTTCGGTATTCTACTCTCTAATTTAAATAACAACCGAATGGTCGGGGGCTAGAATGCTAGACTAGGTCCACAGTCCGGATGGGTAAAAAAAATATGCCACATTTTTTATGGTGTTATCAGCGGGCTTTTCAGAAAGCGAGAATATTTTTTTATTTCTGCATTTTTGGGGGGAGGATTTTTTCAAAAAGTGTTGTTAAATTATTTGTTCTCATTCACTTTGCGAGGGGATTATTTATTTCCAGGCTATTCAGAGATACTTTTTTTCTTTCAGCCTTTCACAGCACAAAATTATTTATTTCCAAAAACCTGACTGAAGCACCCCCCCCCCCCGCATTATTTTAATGGTCGCCACCTGAGTAAAAAACACAGCTATTTGAGCAGATAATGCGTGAGCACGACCGACGTGGCCATGATCGTGATGTCAGATGTCAGAACATTGCATTGCGTCAAGTAGGCTTATATCTGGGCGTGCTACGTTTCCGCATGTCTGGCAATTATATCACGCCCAGTCTGTTTATCAGCCGTGGATGTCTGGCGGTCTGCTGTGCAGCATAATTAGGTTTAGAAACTAAGCCAGGGACAGTACTGTCCAACAGGTGACTGTTATCGTTGGATTGTGGTGAATTTGTTGTTCTACACTAACCACAGACCTGGAATCTAGGCCGAAAAATTGCAGGACACCAAACCAGAACTCTACTGATTTCTGGTGTACAGATGACAAAATGTAACAGTCCAGCCAACTACGCCACGGGAGCTGTCGTTGATGAGGCCATCACTTTTATGGGGACAAGCATTATTAAATTAGTTTAGCTTTCCGAATAAAAAAAGGTGGGATTCCAGCACTTAAATATTTTACCACCGTGTGATTATTCAATTTGCGTATTAATCCAGCGTTCTTGTTCTCATTATCTCGAATCTGTATTAGATGATTAGAACGAAATGACTACATTAGAGATATATAATTTATTTATATATTCGGCATTAAGGCCGTTTTATCAAGCTAAAAATAGAACGTACAATCTTACTTCAACAACTGAGCTAGTTCGCCACCCATACGTCCGCATAAAGTTCTAAGAGTTGTTCTCTTTGAGAGAAGATGGTGGTTGTCTGACCTTGTTTTCTAGACGCAGGTCACACATTTTCATAAATCAGTGGACTCCATAACTCCCACAAAATACACAGGGCCGTCTTGTTGACCCTCCTTCTATACACGGCTACTGAGTGGCTCTTTATCGTTCGCTCATTTGAAGCCAATGGATTTCTCAGCTTGAAGTCTCCAAAATCGTATTTGTTTCACTAATTATTTTATCATTTTCCATCCAACATTGATTGAACATTTGTTGAGTATTCACCACCCAGTTAACCCTTAGAAAGCTGGGATATTTTTGTATAAACAGTGGAGACCAAGAGGTGTTTTTTATAATTGAAATCATCATAAATGTCTTAGTTATTTCTTTCCGCTTCATTTGAATACCTATGCTATGAATCCACTGCCATTATACATTTTTAATTCTTCTCAGTGTGGGGATCTACTTTAGATCTGACGTCTGTGAACGTCAGATTCTGACGTCTAAAGATGGTCCCGAGCTGTAAGGGTTAATATGATATGACATTGAATCTGCACTTGTTCAAAGTCAGACCGCCGTCTGTGACTCTCTCCCAACTTTAATACTACACAGGCTGACCTTCTCGTTTTCATTGGACCCTCTCCCATCTCTTGACCAGTGATTTATATAAGACTCTCGCTCTCAGTTACTCTATTGTCCACTCTCGGTATACACAGCGTCTTAAATTATTAAAAGCTCCATGATTAGACTGTTAATCTCACTCATAAAGTATTGCACATAGCACTGCATGTTGGCACAGTACTAGTTCAATGTTCAACAGCGTCGAGGATAGTAGCCCAATGATGAAATCGCTTATATTGTTATATTGGGCCACCCTCTTATGTTTGCTTGGAATGTCGGCCTACCGGATTGCGAATGTGATCCACACAAAAACCATCCCATATTTGTAAGCTATCACATATGTATAACAACGAAATGACTGATGAGGATTCGTCAGCTCTGTCAGAGTGGCGCTATTTTCCCTGTGATAATCACTGATAATGGGAGGAATATATTGATAAATTGTCAGGATGACTGACTGACTGACTGACTGACTGACTCTCTGACTAGCAAACACGAGACGTTGACCCTTGTCCAATGTTGGCCCATCGCTGCTGACCCAGCATTACACAACCACCGGCTCATCATCTCGTGTTTGCTGGCTATCAGGTAGTGATGAGCTTCCCCTGTGACCTCAAATAGGCAGCTTCGGAATTAGCTCAGTGAACCTAAAAATGACAAGTATGTCACCACAGATTCAACCTTACAGAAATACCTTCAAAATGAGGGCACGATAGCGATTAACCCGACGCATTTGCAAATCAACATGTAGCCCGGATTTAAAATACACCTGTGTCGTCAGTGTAATATATATTTTTTAAATAGAATATTCGAATTTAATATTTTATTCACTTGAAGTTCTATCTCGCTACCGCGAAACGACCCAACATTTGCAAATCTTGATATCTGAAGACCCATTTCATTCCCAAATTATGTGATTTTATCGACTAATAATAACGATTTTGCATTTGAGAAGTTATTTCGCCGATCGCAAACAATACGGTAAATTGAAAAAATTGTAAAATCTTTTAAAAACAAAATAAAAACCGGCGTACCACAGGGTTCAATACTTGGTCCTTTTCTATTTGTCATATACACGTATATCAATTATATCTCGTTGGATGGTAACATTTCACAGCAATAATATAGGCTCAACGCACTCTAAGCTCTTTTAGATTAATTACAGATGTGAATATTACCAATGAACTCTCAAAAGTAAGTTAAAAGTGAATAAACTCATATCATATGCCTCAAAACAGTTACAGATTCAGTTGAACATTGAAGGAGTATAACATCTATTGAATGTGATAGTAGCTTTAATTATTTTTGTATAGCTATATATCAACACTTTAATTGTTACGATTGCAGCAATAGCATTGGAAAGAAAATATCTAACCACATCAGATTCCCACATAAACTAATACAAATATATAATATGTTGATTCTGTACACTTATTTTATTCTTAACAGGTTAAGCTATGGGATATTATTATTGGGTTTATAATACTGATCTGTTCTCTCTCTTTAACCCTTTCAGCGCGGGGCCCGTCTTTCGATGTCAGAATCTAACGTCTCCTCAACGCGGGGACCGTCTTTGTATGCGACGATCTCCGCACAGAAAGAATTTTAAAAATATATGATGGACCTAGACCCGTCACATACGTATTCAAATGAAGCGGAGAGAGCTAACTAAGACATTTATGGTGATTTCAATTTGAAAAAACCCTTTAATCTCCATGGTTTATATACAAATACTTCAGAATTTTTGTGATGGCGTGGTTGCTAGCGTCACCACAAGTGGTTTACCCGACTGGGATAATGTTATTTTAATGCACATAATAATATATATAAATATATATGTATCTATATCATTGGTCAAAAGGAATATGGCTATCATGTGTTAACCTCTCAGCGCGGGGAACGTCTTTATACGTCAGAATCTGACGTCTACATACGTCAGATTTTGACGTATAATATAAAGATGGTCCCCGCATGGAAAGAAATAAAATATTTATAATGGTCGTAGACCCATAAGATAGGTACTCAAATGAAACAGAAATAGCTATTTACTATGATTTCAACTTGATAAAACCCTTTGGTCTCCATGGTTTATACAACAATATCTCAACATTGTAAGGGTTAATGTGCTTTTCTCACATTTGGGAATTTGGGAATTTCACTTTAACACTTAAAGCGTTGAATTTTTTTATAAAAACCATTGAGGCAAAGGTTTTTTTTCAATTTGAAATCATCATAACTGTCTTAGTTAGCTCTTTCTGATTCATTTGAATACCTTCGTTATGGGTCTACTTTTACAGTGCGGGGATAGATTTTAGTCGTCAGAATCTGACGTCTACAGACGTCAGATTCTAACGACTAAAGTATATTCCCGCGCTGTAAGGGTAAAACTATGCAAGAAAGAATGCAATAACAGACATAATGATTGGCAGTGGAATTAAGATTAAAACGTATGACATGTGAGAGTAGACATATTAGAACACTGTTTTCTCAACGATGTGCTGCGTCTGAGAAGACATGGAATAGAACCCCGCTTCTCAGACCAGCTAATGTATGGCTTAAAGCTTCAGTGAAGATCTAGCTTGGTAAGTGACACATTACGGAGACTGATTGACGGGATTCGCCTGAAGAAAAACCTTATTTCATACCCACGAGGAGAGGCATTCATCAATCATTTTTAAACCCCATACCGAGTCACATGGCCAATAACCTTTGGACTGCTACGACCGTTTATATACGGGTTTACGCAGATGTTATTTGTAAATAAATGGTTAACAAGCAAAACAAACATAGCTGGAAATATTTTTTATTTTTCGAAATCTATTATTTTTCGGAATCTCCCGAAACGAACTGTTTTTTTTTCCGAAATCAACAACAATCTAATGCGCGAGCTGGGCAGAAAAATTCACATGTTTTTTTGGTAGTGCGCGGCCTAAATATAATGCGCGCGCTCATCTAAAACAGATGAAAAAAACATAGTGGCCTAAGAGTTAAACCATGGATTGTTGTATGTTACAGGACGCCTTAAAGATGGCGCTTGACGAGGGAGATCGACCTATTCAGGCCAAATGTCTATGCTGCTTCGCTG
Organism: Flabesymbios commensalis; assembly: GCA_964017125.1. Lineage (NCBI taxonomy): Eukaryota > Metazoa > Annelida > Polychaeta > Terebellida > Flabelligeridae > Flabesymbios > Flabesymbios commensalis. Next base: position 13,015,082 of record OZ024907.1, read on the forward strand.
ATATTCACCGAAATAGAAACGACGCCGAGGTATAGTATTCAAACTTACTACCTTGAACTTCTATTCTTAGCTTGGCAAAGGCGATGAAAAACATAGCATATCTGAACGTTATTGGAATGGCGATGAGGCTATTGAAAATATAAAACACCATCCTTATTTGGAAAATTCGGTGATGAAAAGATATTTGGAAAATTCGGTGATGAAAAGATATACAGTCACTATGCTCAGCTAAACATATATTTTATAAATTCAAAATTTGGTCTAATTTTATTAAATGAGCTGAAGGACAGATAATTTCTATTTGAGGCAAATTATTTACAAAAAAACTATAATAAAGGATTACAATTTTATACCAGAAGGTTCGATTTGTAATGCGCATGTCGGCTATTTATTTAAGAAATTAATTTACAACTAGAACTGAATACAATTGAGCATTATACTACACTACACACGTGGAAACGTATCACGACAGGTATGCAGGAGCTGAAGGCATGACGCAGTTTGCAAGTTACCAAACGTTACAGTTTGTCAATAGTTTTTAAAATATTTGTTTTTTGTTTCAGCAAGCCTTTCCGCGTTATGAAACCGCGATGACCCTGCTGCTGGAGATAGGAGATCGCTATAGTCAGATAGATGTACTGAGAGGCATGGCTAAGACAATGGTGCTACTGAAGGAGCACGCCAAGGTATGCGAGTGTAAGGTACGCATGGAGCACCCTCTGTCTCTCTCACTCTAACTCTCTCTCTTTATCGACTTTAGACGTCAGTATCTGAGACTTTAGACGTCATAAGTCGATCCCCGCACTGTAAGAATAAAATATTTCTAATGTCCGTAGACCCATAACATAGGTATTTAAATGAGGCGGAAAGAGCTAACTAAGACATTATTGATGATTTCAAATTGAGAAAAAATATTCGATATATGTGTCTCTCACTCACTCTCTAACTCTCTCTCCCCAGTAAGCACGAGACGTCGACCTAACCCTTAAAGCGCTGAAATATTTTTGTATAAAACCATGGGGACCAACGCGTTTCTCAGTTTCATATACACTTCCCTCCTCTATCTCACTATGTCGATGGAAACAGTGTGAATTATAACATAATGACATAGTAGAAATGTCGATATAACACTAACCATGTAAAATGGAAAGTGGCAAAATGTCAAAAACCCTCTGGAAATCACAATAGGTTGCTGTCCATGTCAGAAATATACTATGATATATAGTGATCACATTCAGAATGGGTGCAATTTCTTGTCAGAATCTGGACCAAATGGAGGCCATTTTGTATTTTCCCTATAAAGTGCTAAAATAGATTTTTTAAAGTTGCATCTATCCTGAGTATGGTCACTAGATATCATAGTAGTCAGGTCAAAATACAGTTTAACCCCCAAAAAATTGCTACAAAAGGTTTCTCAACTGATTCCAGTAGGGGCAAGTGTACTTTATAACATACTAAAAGTTTACCAAAGTTGGACTCCCGGAAAAGTGTTTTTTTCAATATGGCGTCCAAGATGGCCGCCGAAACCTCTTAATGATCATAGCTAGGTGACTATCAGCCCAAATTTAATTATTTTGATGTCTACACCCAGGTTTTTGGGGGCAAGGAACACATTGAGATCATAAAAAATGATGTTGGTCTATATATATGACACAAAAAAACAGATATGACTAAAATTCAGGTTTATTGATATCACTGAGCTGTTAAATCATTTTCAAAATATGCACAAACACCGATGAAAAAGTTTCATAATATTCAGTTTTGAGTATCATCATTCTCCTCTTCAGATTCGACCTCTTTAGTATTGTTTGGATTGTCACAGTTTTCAGTTTGGCAAGGGCCACATGCAGCAGTGCAGGGGAGTCCATAGCGTTTACAGCAACATTGAGAAGATTTGCATAACCGGGTAAGAGTTCCTCAGGTGCAGCATTGTTTTCGGTCATAATTGGAGTTAACTGACCGTTTTCTTGTTTCCATCCCCATTCAATCGGGTTCATTTCATTTGCCATCCCCATCCACACCATAATTTGAAAGTAAACACGTTGGCTATGGAATCTTGTTGCAGGTGATGTGGGGGGAAGCCGTTCAGAAGTGACAAAAGCTTGAGTGTTTGCCACTTTTTTGGTAAAAATGACATGACGCAATGATGATAGTGTATCATTAGATTTGCCACCAAAGAGATCAACCATCAGGCTTTCTCCAAGATAGGATATGTCCTCTGGAGATTTGTTTTGAAGTATGAATGCACTAGCACAGGACTTCATGACAGGATCAGATTTCACTAATTTCTGGAATGCTGACTTTTTACCAATGCCGAAAATTCTTGAAGTAGAATCACATCCTGAGTAGGCATATACGAAGCGCAACTCATTGCACAAATCTTTTCCTAAAGTTTCTTTCAAGAGGTTAATATTATACACTTTCCGTTCTTTTAACTGCTTGTTTGCATCAGAACGGAAATAAATGACCTTATTGTCTGTTCTGGAATAATGGAGGAGCAAGATCAGCAAATCTGTATCTTCACCGACCAACGTTGTGGTGCAATGATGCCTTAACAATATCAACGTCTGCATCCCTTGGTGACTGAATGACATGGCATCCCCTTTTCAAATTCAAAGTTCAAAGTCTTGCACATTCACATCTGGCCCTGCCACTATACCGTTGACAATGTTTCTCAGAGTGGGATCAGGTGTGAAGGGTGAGCAGGCTTCAAGCTTTGTCCGAATTTTCTCGAGATCAGATGCATCTCTATTAATGCGTGCTTCAGTTGAGTCTTTGTGTTGTGCACTTGTAGTATAGATTAGGTTTGTGAAATCCTGTATTGCCGTGTTGTACTCAGATAAAGTCCAGAGGTTTCACATGTCCTCGGTCATCCCACTGCCACGAGTTAGCCCACCAGTGCTCTTTAAAGACCTCATCAGAGTTTGTTCGATGCCAAGATCACTACTAAGCCCCTCCCAGCATTGATTGCTCCTGCGAATAACGTGAAACCCATCAAGGAACTTTTGATAAAATCTGGGTGTTTTTCCTCCAGGTTGCTTATTTGCTGCAGGCAGTAATGAGCGAATCACAGGTAATTGAAGTGTCCAGCTGCAGCAAAGACTGTTAGGCAATTAGACACTGCCTGTAAATACATCACCCAAGCTCCAGTACGATCCGCCTTGATCAACTTTCTGACCATGCCAACCATACGCTGATAATTCACCCACAACTGGCTGGTCTTTGATGTCTGAGCATGTTTAGATTTATTCTTCTTCATTACTGTCTCGAGTTTGATCAAAGCCACAGAACAAGCAGCATCTGTAAGTGTCTTCTCTCCACTAAGAAGGGAAAAGTACAATTCCTTGGCTTGATCCAGCAATGTCTCAATCTCGGGGTCGTCTTTGACCATTTCCGTTATAACGTGGTTATATAGGCACTTGTCAACAAGAAGATGGCAGCGCAAAGCCCTATGAACAGCTTTCCCCGTCATCATGTACACAACTGCATTTTCTCCATAGACAGTCTCATGTATGTTTTTGAGCCCGGTCCCTTCTATGAGAGTTTCTATGGCTCCCAGCAGGTTCATGAGTGTATAGAAACACCCCAACATCAGAACAAGACCTTTCAGGTGACTATTGTGTGGTGCATCAATGATAATTTCAGCAGCCTTCCAATACAAGGGCTGGTCAAAAGTTACAATGGTGGGAAGATTGTGCTTCTTTTGCAAAAAAAGTCGAATTTAGACACAGTGCACGATTTATCTCCAGAATGAAAATTGATCATAGACAAGACTTTGACTGATGACTGTCCAGAATGCTGGCTCCCCTGATGCAATATATGCATCATCCCCTGCCAATTCGGTGTTGCCTCTTTGAAGCCAAGGGAGACTTCCCACAGAATTTCGATCCTGTTGTCACTGTCAAGAAATCTCGGGAGGTCCTCGAAGACTACCTCATGACAAGCATGCTTTGCAAACCTGTACTCCAAGAAAGGAATTGTCGTCTTGTTTTCAGTTTCCAGCTCTGAGATCTGTCTTCGCGGAATAAGATGGTTTGTCTGTTTTCCAGGGGTGACAGCGGCAATGACACACATTCCGTGAAATGTCCCTTTGTCGTCAATAGTGATGATGTTGTGATCCACATTATCAGCAGCAAAGAAGACAGACATATCCAGCAAATCTACATCACCACCCAGGACATCAGGTTCCACACAATCTGCTGCATTTTTTTTCAAATCTGATCACTTCTGTGTACGATGAACAGAATCCCATTTTATGAAGAGTATCCACAATGTTCTTCGAACGATACAGATGTTGGATTTGCACAGCAAGTCCTATTTGTAGTGGTGCAATGACAGCTCGTGGGCGAACTGCCTGAATAATGGCAAGACCAACTGCCGCAACCTTGCATCTTGTGGCTTTCCCAACGAACAATGTTTCCAGTGCTGTCCGCAGACTAGTCGGAATGAACGATAGGGATGAATCAAGTTTTAAATCATCACTACGTGGATACTGATTTCTCACCGTAGAAACCTGAGATTTTATGTCACTTCTCATTAATCTAGCAGCAGTTTCAATAAAAGCGCGTTTTTGGGATTCTTCATCGCCTTCCTGACACTTTTGCTTGTAGTATGATCATAATCACTGATGTTTGTTTTCTCATCGTAAAAATTTTGTCAAAGCCTTCTCCTTCACAAAAATGAATTGAGTCCTTAAAGTGTTCTTTAGGATTATTTTTCCAACTGTAATTGTCATAGGCTTCTGAATCTGGATTGCAAAAATAACCTTCCATTATGAGTCTCAAAGATGTAACCGTTAGTTTTTCCTCACTGTTCAGTTCTAGGTAAGCACACATTTTCTTAAAGGCTTCATGCTTATCTTCATCTTTAGGACGACCAGACTTTCTGCGCTTTGCATCGGGGGCATTCTGGAACTCTATAGGCACAGACTTGAAGGACCGGAAAAAAACACTACAAGAATGATGATGAAGTCCATCTGCTGCATGCAAATCTCGTAAATAGTATTCAATCCGACCTTTTACAGTAAGTCCCCAACGATCGGGATTCACAGACCTCCAAAATTGTCTCCACAAATTTGTCAGTCCGTACCCGGCAAAAGTGTCCCTTGACCAGGTCAATTGTACATCCACTAAATATGCAATCTTTTTCACTGTCAAAACCTCCACTTGATTGCCTTGTGTTTCTCTTTGCTGGCACAGAAACACTACTTTTCTTTGCAAGATGGCTTTTAATGTTTTTATAATTCATGTACTGTTGACGACTGCTTTTATGCACCCTAGTGTTGGTTTCAACTACAAGATCGTCCTTCTGCTTTACACTGGCTTCATTTATTCCCGTCGCTCCCTTCCATTGAACTGCAACCCAGTTATCACTTGGGTCCTGGATATCCTCCTTGCAGATTGGACAAAAAGCTTGACTGGCTGTGCTTGCACTCATTGTTGAATCAAGTCTGAGAAAGATGATAATTAGTTATTCAAGTTAGATTCGAGTGAACACACGCTTCATGTCAATATATTGAAAATACCCAGTCAACCTGTTAGATAATGTCCCATTTTCATTTTCAATGGTTTTAACGTCTTCCTTGCCCCCCAAAACCTGCGTATAGACATCAAAATCATTAAATTTGCGTTGATAGTTACATAGTTATGACCATTAAGAGGTTTCGGTGGCCATCTTGGACGCCATCTTGAAAAAAACTATTTTCCGGGGGTCCGACTTTGGTAAACTTTTAGTATGTTATAAAGTGCACCAAACCCTACTGGAATCAGTTGAAAAACCTTTTGTAGCAATTTTTTGGGGGTTGAGGGTTTTTGTTCCATATATTGACCTGACTATAGTAGTATGTGTCTGAAATGAAGGCAACCTGCTAACATTCCGAACTCCCAGAAATTATTTTTCATTCTTTATATAAATACTATAATCACATACTATGCTGATTACTACATGACATTAATCATTGTAATGTACTCATGGAGAAGCCCGCTCCCTGTCTCTAACCTTCTAACTGTGTTTATGGAATAGGTGTGAAACTAATCTGAACTAGTCTAAAATCTACTAGAATAATATACTATAATTAAACAACCACAACTGAACCAATACCTTAACTGGACATAATATCTATTTTTATCGTGCTTGTTGTTTGAATAGGATAACCTTTTGGAATTTTCTATGTGATGCCTTTCTTATATTCTTTCATTCTGTTTTGTTCCTAAGTTGTGTCTGTCATGATAATAGTTTGACAAACATGTTTATATAATTATTCATATTTCAGTTTCGTTTTTTTCCTTTCTTTTATAAAACCACAGAAGGACAAATGATATTGTATATGATTTATTTTTTACAGACGTTTTTCGCAGTTTATGTCAGTTGTTCAATACACAAAGACGTTAATCTTAATCATAATAAAATAAATCTAACCTTGTTGATAATTTGGTATATTCATGCTGACTTAACAAACACAACCCAATGAATGAATGAATGCGCAATGGTTAATAGGATATTGATATATAGATATTTTTTCAATTGTCAAAATACTATTTATCACTTTTTTGGAATAATTGATATCATTCACTTCATTCAATAAAGTGTATTTAAAACTTATACAATTTAATTCTGTTAATTATTGGTGTGAATAGTGAGGTTGATAGTTCAAGGACACTAATATATTCGACATAGAGCTTTTCAATTGAGTTACAAAGTAGCATTGGCGGAATTTCTCAGGTTGTCGGCAGACATGAATCAGCCTTGACAGATAATGTTTTATTGATACCGTTTAAAAGTCATGCCGTTTTTGATTTGTCATACGTATTCAATAGTATGCCAATATAAATTGCAAACACTAAATTAAATTCTTCTTAGTCTTATTATTAGTCGGAACTTTCCAAAACCTTCTTTATGTGATATGTGAAGTTTCATTCGTCTTAGAATGTCATACCAAGCATTTAGAACATAATGTAATGTAAAATTATATGTATTAAGTTCATTTTTACCTTAAAAATCGTTTACACGAAACCTTTTATACCTGTCGGAAATATTTTAAAAGATATCACATGTAATATTAATGTTAAAGGGAGTTTCAGGCATATCATACAATTTTATAATATTTAGATTGTATTAAATATAGATTTTATGAATATATTACAACTATTAATAGTATAAAATCACAGGACATGTAATTCATATTGTAAACAGCATTTACATAATAATTGAATTTCCAATTATTGAAAACGTTCATAGTTCAGGGATATGTAAATGACATGACGTGTATGGTGTATGTTATGCTTATTGTTACAGGCACTGGAATACCTGACCAAGGCCTTAGAACTCTCTCACTCTATAGGAAATAAAGTAAGTACCATAGTGAGATGCAACTATATTTCACCTTATTTTTTTCTTTATGTTGGTCTGCTTCTGTACTGTCTTTGTATTTTTTCTGTACTTTACTGGACGAGGTTCTGTATTTTTGTATCTACTCTTCTTTCTGTACAGTTTCTGTCTCCGTTAGAAATGTTAAAACTACGTTAAATTAGCTACAGGTAAACTGTCACTCCTGCTTGCTGTAAGTTGGTGTCTGAAGCTACTGTTTCTTTTTTCTTTCTGTTTCATTATTAACACGATATTTGCTTCTGTGTTGTTTCCCTAATTTTTTGTACACTTTTTCCTGTCCCAATAACCCAATATCACTTGCAGTCACCTACAGATGATGTTGTTTACAGTTGATTTATTGTTATCTACTCTTATGTCACTATATTTATATATACTGTTGCTGTACTGTTTGTCAGTTACAAATGCTTCACTGCCACTTACGGATGGAGGAGCTTTACAGATCCCTCAGTGACCAGGATCAGGCTGCCGACCAGTGCAAGAGGGGGCGCCAGCTGCTGGAGGACATGGAGCTCATGTGTGGTGTATGTGCTCAACCGATGGGAGACAAACCTGACAGACTGGAGGCACTGGCCTGCTGCCATATTGTACATACAAGGTGAGGCTATAATAGACTGGAGGTCCTGGCCTGCTGCCATATTGTACATACAAGGTGAGGCTATGATAGACTGGAGGACCTAAACATACAATGTGAGGCTATTATAGACTGGAGATCTTGGCCTGCTGCCATATTGTACATAAAAGGTGAGGCTATGTTAGACTGGTGACCCTGGCCTGCTGCCATATTCTACATGCAAGGTGAAGCTATAATAGAATAGATGCCTTGGCGAGGCTACAGTAACTGTCTACTTTGTTGACTAGCCTTTTTTAATGTACTTTTTATAATGCCACAAAACACGAGTTGATCTCCGTCTTGTATCCTGGCCTCTGGCTGGAATGAATTAACAAGCTATTGTTGTTTGCATTTTTTGGGTATAATCTTGGACTGATCAGATTAGAATGCTGTATCATCGAGACATTGATGCACAATAAATATATGTACCATTGTCTGGAGCTTTGTGGAAAAATCTCAGTGGGAAGAAATCAGTGGGAAGGGCAGTGCTAATTGAAAAAAATTGTAAGCCTATGAGGTCTGTAGCGATTAAATAATGTGATATTAGATGTCAGAATATGACGTATGTAGACGTCACATTCTGACATCTAACGTTGGTCCCCGCACTTAAAGAGTGAAATATATATAATAGCCATAGACCCACAGCATATGTATTCAAATGAAGCGGAAAGAATTGGCTAAATGATTTATTTAAAAAAACCTTCAGTTTCTATGGTTTGTATAAAAGTATTTCTGCGCTTTAGTGGGTAGTCATGTTAATTTTCAGCTGTCATCAGCTGTACTGTACGGGTGTCGTGTTAATACTAACCATGATAGCATTGTTGTGAGGACATTTTCGCCAGTTTCAAATATGATACTTAGCAATTATTACGCTTTTAACTTTGACAGCCGGGTGCAGGCATGTTCTCCAGCCGATATGCTTTCAGTATATTAAGCTCTCACAACGCTGAAAGAGTTTTATATAAACTATTGAGAACAAAAGTTTTTTCAATTTGAAATCATCATAAATGTCTTGGTTATGTTTCATTTGAATACCTATGTTATACGTCTCTGGCCATTATAAATATTTGTACTCTTTCAGTGCTGGAATTGACTTTAGACGTTAGAATCTATTGACGTGAGATTCTGACGTCTAAAGTCGGTCCCCGTGCTGTAAGTGTTAAGCCAGACTTACGTGCAAGCTGCATAAGGAGATGGTCAAAACATACCTGAGTAAGTAGTCATAACCAGTATAATCTGATGCATACACAAGAGGGGAAGGGGTGGCACAATACACAGTACTAATGTCACACAGGTTGAAGCTAGTATATAGTATATCACAATATAATAAATTAAGAAGCAATGCAGAGTGAATATTACTTCAATAATTTAATCAACGTTCCTTTTTTTTGCAGTTCTAATTATTTATATAATCAGGTCTTTGCTTGTTTTTTCAGATGTGCGTCCCAGCTGGCTCAGATGCACTCTTCACCTGACACACTTAAAGAAGAGTCACCTTTGCCCTGCCCCAGATGTCACGCTAAGAGAAGTACTGCTAACTCACCGGCCAAATCTGTTTATATATAGCCTGCTCAACCGCTGTAACATGATGGAATACAGCAATAATTGGAACAACGCAAAGCCAGAAAAAAAGACATTAAGCCGATGTTGATTTAACGTCGACTCATTGTCTATGATGCTGAATCAACATTTAGCCAGCATTTGTCCCGCATTTTGTGTGTGGGGAAGCCATGCTCACAAGAAACAGTAGCAATGCGAATAAATAGCGACAAAGTAGATGGAAATAAAGAAAGCCTGTCATCACTGCAAAGTGAAACTATTAAAGCCAAAAACTATGGGAAAACGGAATAATTCTCCAATATATGGTGAACAGCTATTGAAGCCATGGTAACAATAAACCGCAGCGAAATAAAACTATAACGAACATAATATATAAACATCCCAGCAAACACGAGACATCGACACACTGTTTGTCCAACAATGTGTCGATGTCGCGTGAATATCAACGCTAACAACTTGTAATATCAGTCATTGATGGAGGATTATATGTGAGTTTCCATGATGGATATACCACCGTGGCTTGAACGTCATGGGGCTTCCCTGTGAGGAGGATTTCTGCCGTGAATTTACTTTTACGTTCTTTGGGAATACATCATATATCTTGATGTGTGAGCTTCTCTCTCCATTTGCAACAACAAGTGAATGAAAATGACTTTACCTTATACAATATCGCATTCTAATACTGAGGACTTACTGAGAGGGGTTGATTTTCTTATCTCAACATCAACACATTTTATATTCATTCTTTTAACCCTTAGACTGACTGGCACGCACAATTATAGTCTTTTTTCTTCCGTTTTATTAGCTGGTTAAATAACAGTTATTGGGAATAAAATGTTTGTTTTTATTTACAAATTTGTTATCAAATTAAACAATATGAGTAAGTTTCAGCCACTTGACGTTGTGGGTCGCGATGGCTAAACATAACTTCAAGTGGTTGATTTTTTAAAGTAGCGTTAACCCTTTAAGCCCTCACGATGCATTAAAGCATCGTTTTATATCCCTGAAAACAAATTTAATTTTCCAACAACCAAGGGTTATGGAACGAAAATTTCCATGAAAATGGTTTACTAATACATGGCAATTTTCTGTAATTTTTAAACCACATCAAATCATCTTCATCCACTACAAGTCGAGAATTGCGACAGCAATTCGCGGCTTGTAGTGGATGAAGATGACAATGGTAAATTCAGGCTTGAAAGGGTTAAGGGTTCTATTAAGGTGGGAATAACTGCTAGGATTCTCACCCAACTTAGGTCAATATTCTCGTTTTTTAAGGTAGCGTTTCAAAGGGTCACTTCCAATAAGGGGTATCTAAAAAAAAAAGTTTTTGTTGTGTGATCAATAGTAAGAAAAAAGATAAAAACGATGCTGTTTTTTTTTGTATATCACATACAACAAACAGCCTTAAAAATTGATGTACTGCACCTCAATAATCATTCTGAGAGTGTATGAATGTTGTCATGTGCTCTCACATTTACCATTTCATTTATCTCGCGCACAGCTTCTAGTGAATTCGTTCTTCCTAATTGAATTTAGCCCATCTTGATCACTTTTGATTTGTACCACATCTGTGGCATTATTACACTTATAAACTGACAAATTTAGCTTTTACTAACAACTCTAAATGTGAAGGTTCGGTTTTGATTGATATTTCGATGAAATAAGAAGGCTACCAACTAAAATTTTAAGATCGTTCTCATTTCAATTTTCTTTTATTTTCACCAGAAAAGTTACGACTAATTTTACCATTCCCATTGGAAATGAAAAATTAGTGGGAATAATATTGGTGGAAAGGTCAATTTTTTTTATTCTTATTGATAAATATCTCATAACGTTCAAACAGACAGACAGACAGACAGACAGATATTTTATTGACAGAAAGAAAGTCAATCCAGACTTATTTGTCATAGAACTAGAGATATGTACATGTATATACAACATTGTTAATTTGTTAAAAACGTTTATTTTTGTTTAAAACATTGGGGTTCTAATTTATCATGGTTATTCCGTGGTGTGAAAAAATGTGTTTTGTAGAATAAATATAAATAAAAATGAGAATGTTTTGGGTATGACGGACACCGCTCAGCTAAAAAATGGGATACTTTATCAAAAGGGCACATGACTCGGCATGTGTAATGTTCTCGTGATCGAAGCAAGCTGAACAGTCCTAAGAACTGTGTTCGGTTTCAGGCTTTTTAAATACAGCTTGGACCTCGACCCACTTCTGGAAAAAGTCGTTTTTTATAACGTCCCAGCAGACACAAAGCGTTGAATTACCGTTGGTTTAACGTTGGTCCACCGTCTACGACGTTAGACCAGCGTTAAGCCAACATTGGTTCAATGTCTTGTGTCTGCTGGGGTTGTGTTAATGTTGAGCCAACGTTCCAGAGGCTAGTCGGTGTTAGCACAGCATTAACCTACAAAGTGAGAATTAACACATTTCCATAGAGCCATATAGGTATCTAGTATCACCATCAGCCCTTGGAAAGCTTCACCAATTACAGTTATTTCTGCGTTTTTTACGTTATGTAATTTTACATACGTATATTTGCTAATACCATTATTTCTGCTGTAACTTTTTCTTCAAAATGTAGCATTTATTTTTAAACTGTGTAGGCCTAAGTGCGTAGCTCATCATTTAGAAATGCATTTTCACTTTACGCACAAACACTCATTTTTCACAAACACTTATTTTATTTTATATATGGTATTAACATATATATGACACTTTATGTGCGCGGGTAGTGTATATTATAATCACAATTGCATAAAAAAAATTATCAGTTTCTTCATCGCATAAGGATAGGTTGCGTAACCATGGTTACTTCACTCATGATCACCACACTCTGTACTTATTAAGCATCACTCGTCTTGCACATATACACAGCGTTCATGTATTCAATATTTTGCTCTTGTTACATGTATTTTTGCTGATATTAAAATGTGTTATTACAATGTCTTGTGTTCTAACTGATATTTATTGAGTTACTGAGGTCGATTTCCATTATAAATAATTTTATTATTACCACATGAAATAACAGATGATTAGCATAGGATTTAATGAAATTAAATCGGTGATTATTATAGCATTTAATTAAACCTGCATCTTTTATTTTCAAACCCCTTCCTGTCCATACAACGCTAGAAAGCCCAACAATATGCTTTACAATAATGTACATATGTATGGTTTATACGTTAAGTAAACGCTAAACAAATGCTAAACACGCCAGAGGAATGCTAGATCATGGAGATGTACATGTGCCTTACGTATTGTGCATGGGAAGAAGTATTTGACGAGTTGGAGACGGTTTCGAAAGAAAATACTCCAGGGTTTGATGACGAGACGTCCCAACGAATAATGCACGCTGACTCAATGCTGTTTGCATATTGGGCCATCGTTGTATATAGACTGTGAACCGAGTGAGTGAGTGAGTGAGTGAGTGAGTGAGTGAGTGAGTGAGTGAGTGAGTGAGTGAGTGAGTGAGTGAGTGAGTGAGTGAGTGAGTGAGTGAGTGAGTGAGTGAGTGAGTGAGTGAGTGAGTGAGTGAGTGAGTGAGTGAGTGAGTGAGTGAGTGAGTGAGTGAGTGAGTGAGTGAGTGAGTGAGTGAGTGAGTGAGTGAGTGAGTGAGTGAGTGAGTGAGTGAGTGAGTGAGTGAGTGAGTGAGTGAGTGAGTGAGTGAGTGAGTGAGTGAGTGAGTGAGTGAGTGAGTGAGTGAGTGAGTGAGTGAGTGAGTGAGTGAGTGAGTGAGTGAGTGAGTGAGTGAGTGAGTGAGTGAGTGAGTGAGTGAGTGAGTGAGTGAGTGAGTGAGTGAGTGAGTGAGTGAGTGAGTGAGTGAGTGAGTGAGTGAGTGAGTGAGTGAGTGAGTGAGTGAGTGAGTGAGTGAGTGAGTGAGTGAGTGACATATAAACATTTCCAAAACCCCAAAATATTTAATTCATTTCAGTGTTTGTTTGTTTGTTTGTTTGTTTGTTTGTTTGTTTGTTTGTTTGTCTGTTTGCTTGTTTGCTTCTTTGTTTGTTTGTGTGTTTGTTTGTTTGGGACCGTGTGTAACCTTCTTCAGTATGACAATAAGATTTTTTCTGATGGCCTAGCTTTATCTGTGGACCTCTGACAGTCATCCCTAATTGAATATCTTTTTCAAATGCCACGTCACCTAATGCGAATGTGATGCCTGTCTCAGCCATTAATGCCAATTATTCTCTATCGTTTTTGAAGATTCTTGGATTGTGATACTGATGCAATTGTATAAACATATTGTATTAAGCAATTGAAACAGATACAAAATAGTAATACGAGGTTTCGTTCGCTGAGTGGTGACATGATGACTGGTTTCGTGCAGGCTGCTGTAACTGGTGCAGGGGTGGAGGGGGTGCAGCTCTCCGTCGTGTGATTCAAGTCAGTGTAGATCCATTGAAGTGGAAGTCAGGGCAAGAAAAAATGTACTGTGACAGCATAAAACAGTTTTTACAGATGCAATTTGACAAGCACCTCTACTGAGCTATTTGGTATATGTAGCATTATCACATAAAACGTCATATAAAACCATCTTTATCTCATATTGAAGATGGTATTTTTCCTCTGCAAATTACTTCTCAGCCTTTCAGTGCGGGGACCGTCTTTAGACGTCAGAATCTGACGTCGTTGGGCGAAAGAATCTGACGTCTACTTGACGTCTGAAGACGATCTCCGCACCGAAACAGTAAAAAAAATTATAATGGACGTTGACCCATTTCAAATTGAGAAAAAATCCTTTGGTGTCCATGGCTTATATAAAAAAAATTCAGTGTTGTAAGGTTATCTTCGTGCGCATTCTGTCTCATCCGTTCTCTGTTCTAATAATTTAGTAATAGTGATGCATTAAAAAACAGAAGAAAAACCTGCTCGCCTCTTCAAATAATTTTTTACGGGTCCCGTTAAAAAAACTATTCAAAGTTCGAATCGAGTAGCTATAATCAGCTTAAACGGCCGACAAAAAAACGGATTTACTTTATTAACATCCAGCTCGTCTGAAAACGCATGTATCGTTTTATTTACCGTTTTTTTGACCGAAAGTATATTATTTTATTATATTGTTTTTATGTCTTAAATGTTGTCGCTCCTTAATATAATTGACACACACCCGACTCTATTTAACACCGATGACTTAAAGGACCGGTTAAGTGATGTCAATTTGTCAATATAACCGGTGGATCACTCTTTGCAACTGTAATTTTTAATAGAATGACGAATTACTCTGCACAAACTATGTCTGGTGGCTACATTGGGGCGTTCAGCCTTTCCTATACTAAATTATCTTATTTAAATTTGCACCCACTTGAAGCTATCGCGACACTTAATTTGAGATCAAATATTGCAAATATTGATGTTTAAACACTCACTTTACTCCCAATCACAATTGGCTAATAAAATGACTAAAACGACTTAAACGAATGTAGTGGAGCTTAGCGGTGAAGCGATTAAGATTGAAGATGTGTAATAGTCAGGATTTGCCAGGACACGACAGCAATTGGTCATTCTGATTGAATCATGACCATCGGCAAATTCACATCGGGACGATTATCAACGATTATGCCAGATTAATTCGTCTTGTTGAGTCATAATAATCAATATTGTTATGTTATAACCGGGGATGGTTTGTTGTATCACTGATTTTTTTTACAAAAAAAGATAATGGGAATACTTTCATGTTTTGAGGTGACACATAATTGGAGTTATGACATTATGGTCAACTCTACTTTGAGCGCTAAGAAAAACGATACAATCGTTTAACGTACGTTTTATAAACCGATCAAATCACAGTTATTGAGAATGAAATCAGTTTTTAAGCATCTAAATTTTCAAAATATTTCATTCAAATTAGGCAAATATGGGTAGCTTTTACAATTATAAATATGTCTACTCTTACAGTGTCGGGATCGACTTTAAACGTCAGAATCTGCACTGAAATGTCGATCCCTGCACTGAAAGAACACAAATATTTATAATGGCGATAGACCAATAACATCAGTATTCAAAAAGAGCTAACTTAAACATTTATGATGATTTCTAATTGAGAAAAAAAACGTTGGTCTCTATGGTTTATACAAAATATGTCAGCGCTTTACGGGTTAAGGAGCCAGGAGCAAGTCATAACATCACATCCAGCTTGGGGAACACTAGCAGGACGTTTATGGTTTTGTCAGAATATGGCAGGTCAACATATCGACCTTCCATTCTCCAGTCAAACATAAACCATCATTTATTATGGTCACAGCGACATTTCACTCCCCGCCCCCATCCCTGGCGTGATGTGGGCGTATGAATACAACCAGATACACTTATGTTTACAAAAAACCTAAGTGACTATTTTCCAGCAGGATGGACTGTAATATAAGCGGATCGCGGGGAATATAGATGTATGGTGCACACTTGATATGCACATTTGTGTCGTTTCAGACCAACTCTATTTATTGCAGTGCCGATTTAATTACAAATACACAATCAAATAAGGAAAAAAACAAGATTAACATGCCAATCATACACGGTTTAATATCTGCAAAAGATTGGTTGAGCTTCAAAGCAAAAATGGTAAGGTTATGATGATTACTTCAACGGTGATGCAACATTATTTCTGACATGGGCCACGTTCATCCAATAATGCACAGGCCTACACAGCGTAGTCTTGTGCTGCTGGAACCGTATTATTTATATGCGGTTTCAAAAATGTTTTAGAAATATCACTAAATTTGACAAAAACAGGAAATCCAATGATGCAAAATTTGATGTGTCTATTTTCCCTACATATAAATGTGTTTCGTCATTTGAAGCTGGAAATTGCGTTAGCAATTTCTGCTTCAAATGTATTAGAAATAGAATCAAACAATTAAGCAGGACAAGTGCTAGGTATATAATATTGTGGCCAAAATCCAGGCCTCCTGTCCACGTCACCATAAAAGCTCTACCTCTGCCCACCATCCACACACACACACGTCATATCTAACGATCACCCAGAAATCACGAGACGTTGAACCAATGTTGAATTAATGTTGGTCCAGCGTCGTACCGCTCCTGATGTGCTCTTCAAGTCAGCTGTTCTTGCTGTTTGACTTCGCCTCACAGTCTCGCCCTCACCATGACCCGTCAGATCTACTCTACATGTACTCAATTCCCAAATCTTCCGGATTTTCTCCCGCGTCCCGTCCATCCTTCCCTCTCCTCCACCGGGATGACACCCAGTCTTGATCTCTTCTCAGATGTGGACTTCCGCTCTACGTTTTATGACTTCCGATCTGCGCAGACGACCGTTTTATAACCTGGTTATGGTCACAGGTGACGCGTCAGTCACCGACCATCCGACCAACCGGACTGGCGCTGCTGTCGATGCACATTTTGAGAGCTGTATGACTGATTTGTTTACAAGCTTTTCTGGACTTCCCTGACAGAAATGTAGCAGGATCGAACACAGAATGCTAGAATTCAGAGCTGGAATCCTGCGTGTGGAGCACAGCATCATCTGATGTTACTTTCTTGGACTAATTTATGAACACTTGTATGATCAGATTTTAATATAAAATGTGTCCCAATTCTTTGCTACTGATATTCTAGGCGACCTGATTCTCATATATCCAAGTATTTATCGGTCACTTGGAATTGTGGATTGCGGTGGCAAGATACATCTGCAAATTACTGGAAATTTAGCCATTTCAGTATTGGAACCGAATTTCTATAGACGTCATATTATATTTCTAATGGACGTGGACCATAGTATAGGTATTCAAGTGAAGCGGAAAGAGCTAACTAAGACATGTATGATGATTTAAAAAATAGCTTTGTTCGCTGGGTTTATATACAAATATTTCAGAGCGTTAAGGGTTAAATGAATCGTTCAGAACTCCAAGGGTAACATCTATAATTAACGTATTCTCAGCTGTAGCATAATAAATACATGTATCTTTGCCGTAATGGATTAGACCTATAAAATTTTTAGTTTACTTTTTGTTTTCATAATAGGCCATGGGATTGTAAGTACGACAAGAGGGATAGTATTTACTCTTTATTGCTGCGTTTTAACCCTTCAAACCCGCACGATGCATTAAAGCATCATTTTACATCCCTGAAAACAGACTTAGTTTTCCAGCAAATAAGGGCTTTAGAATGAAAATTTACATGAAACTGGTTTACTAATACATGGCAATTTTCTTCTATTTTTTAAACCACATCAAATCATCTTCATCCACTAGAAGTCGAGAATTGCGACAGCAACTCGCGGCTTGTAGTGGATGAAGATGACAATGGTAAATTCAGGCCTGAAAGGGATAAAGGGTTGAATAACCCCTTTTCGTCAATGGTGCCTATAGCGATAATGTTTACTTTGTGTGAGTTGCAAGTAAAAGGGGAAGTAGATCACTCTGTGAAAACGGTCATTGAGGGAGACATCAACAAGACAGGGTTTTCGTGTATTGATCCTTAGTGGTCTGTGGTTACATTTGTCTTCTTTCATATCTCTCACAGGTCGCCAGGAGAATCGAGCAGGAATAAAACATAAAAAATCCACACGAGACCAAGAAAAATATGTCAATTTATTAAAACTACGTCAAAATACAGGAACAACATTTTTTTAAAAAAAGCTTCTAATTCTATGTTTCAAATAATAACCTTTGTAAGGCACTGACCTCATATATGTTCTGCTAGATAAAAAGCAAGAGTGACATGTTTTTATTATTCCACAGCCTTGCATTGCCGTAAAGCTACATATTTTGTATATCATATTAATAGTTTTGTTTTATTATTTTAATGTGCAAATGTTCATCTTCTACTAAAAACCACCATATGATGCAGAATAAGGTCTGTGACATGTTTGACGTTTCCTTGACTGATTTTGAAAAGCCAACAATGCTCGTTTTCCTTAAATAAATGTCATATTGGTATTGGTGCTAGTGATGTCAAGCTTCTAACTCATAACTTACCTCCCTCCCCCCATTTAACTTTTTTTTAATATTGAATAGTTAGTTCTATTTGGTATTTGCATAATATGCAATACGATGTTTTGAGATACAAAGTATAGATCAACCTGGCAGAATGTTATGCACGCTATTTTAATTATTAGGTGATCTTTAGTTTGACAATACCATTGGTAATAAATAAAATGGTAATGCTAAAGAAGCTGCCTGCTTGGAAAGTCGGAGATTGCGAATTCAAACCCTGCTCTGGCATGCAAGTTTCAAAGAAACAAAATGTTTCTTCCCCGCTCACTTGTAAAGATTCAATATTGTTGGAAGCCTCCGTGACAGAGAGGTAGCATGCTCGGCCTCAGACCGCCAGGGCTCGAATTTAGAATTCTGTTTCTGGAGGGCAGTGTCATCTCATTCATCTCATCATCCTCAGGAGGTTCTAATGCCCAATTTAGCCTACATATGCACAAAGGTTGCCTAAAACCTCAATTATTTTATTTGAGTTGATTTGCTTTACCAATAATAGTAGTTTACGGCTGGAAAATTGTTAACAGAAGACAGTCCAATGACTAGCTCGATATGTACATTTAGGCCTACTTGAAAAATATTTACCGATAGCAAAATTAAATAAATCATTGATAGAGCCCTGAGCCTCAATTAACTGATTTGTGAGACCATTTTTTATATATTCAGCTGTTGCTACACATAGATTGCGTCCATGCTGTCCATGCTGTGCGGTATATGGGAATAATTATGTCACAGGAAGTGTTTGCTGGAAGTGGTAGCAGGATACTAACATCCTTAATGTCAATGCAGATACTACAGTGCTTTTCATTTAATTTTTTTTTTTAAATGACTCAATTTCATAAAATACACGCAATGTCTTTCAGTGTGGGTATCGAGTTTAGACGTCTATAGACGTCAGATTCATACGGCTGAAGTCGATCTCATATAAACCATAACATACCCAGAAACTCAGAACGTCTTTATTGTGACAAATATATGTACCAGTTTTCTCCATAACTATTACTCAAACTATGTAAGTAGGTGCATAAATTCAATGAGAAATCATAACGGGTTATGGTGTGGTGACACAAAACGACTGACATTTATAAATAGAAGAATCATGTGTGAGCCCCTAGGCAAGCACCTTAGTCCTTTTGTGATGTATTTCTCCACAATATCAGAGGTTAAAATTGAGCAATATAGGATTGATTATTCAAAGCTTATTGATTCTGCTTCAAAAGCGATTGTCTTCATATCTGGCTAGTTCATAATTGCTTAATGTGGTTCGAAAAACATAATGCTTTTTATAAATTGTGAAATGTCACATTCCATTCCATGTCATTGAGGATAATTAATATTAAAACCCATTGAAAACGTCATGACAAAAACAATGGCATTGAGTGTTGTCACATATTTGCATTCTTTACAATTTGTTATTATGGTTATTATATTTTAACAAAGTATTACATTTATACAATTCTAAAATATGAGAATCATATAGATGTTGTTTTCTTCACCACGCAATTACTGGTTATTATATTATTATTGGGTCATACTGAAGTAAATCATGTATTTCCCTCGGGCGTTATAAAACTGATAATCTACTTCACGTATTTCTCCCTGGCGTTATCAAACTTAAAATCTGCTTCACATATTTACCTCAGGCATTATCACACTGAGAATCTGTTAAATTTATTTCCCTGGGGTGTTATCATTCTTAAAATCTGGCTCACGTATTTCCCTCGGGCGATTACAAACTTAGAATCTGCTTCACGTATTCACTGCAGCGCGGTGTTGACGGAGACATTATGGCACGCTAAGCAGTCCATAAAGATTTGTCCGGGAACAGACACTGTAAGGAGGTGCTAAAAAAAACCCTGCTTCCTTCATGGAAATACACCCTGGCTACATTAGGAAAGTGAGCTGAAAATTGCCCAGGCGTCCCATGAAACACAGTGAGTTAAAGCAATGTTTATTTAATTCCGATCCATTGTGTGCGACGCTGGTCCAACATTAAATTAGGATGGCTCAACTTATCCGTAGTTTTGCATCGGCTTTTTTTTAGTTCGCATCTTCATGTCGTTATTCGCAAATTGTAATTTGATTCACACTTTTCTTGTTTTGTTTTTTTATATATTTTTATTCCTTCATTTATTCTTTCATTCATTCATTTATTCTTTCATTCATTCAAGTTCATGTCTCAAACATTATTGAGAAATGGATGATAGGTATATCTTCTTAAACACAGACACTCAACCATTAAGCGATTTGGTTTTTAATTCAAATATTACCAATAGCAGTGTACGAGGCATAAATCACATAAATGTATTTGACCCGCATCTAGATTGCCTCCCATAAATCAATGATTTAATCAACAGCTTGAAAAGGTCACATTATACCCGGTTCAGAGGGGTATATGTTTTAAGGATTGTCCTGAATGGGAACGATAACTCAACGGCAAACATGGGACGTTGGCCCAATGTTGATTTAGTGTTGGTCTGACGTCTGCGACGCCGGCCCAACATTAACCCAGCATAATGATTGTTGAATCGGTAGCAGCCGGCTGAGTAGCTTTCAGAGATTATTCAGATCGGGACGAGCGACTGGACAAACTGAAAGGCGGACTCCATCAATCAAAATCCATACAATATTATCACAATTCCCGTCCAGCATTATTTATTTTTGTCAACTCGTCGTTTTCGTTATTTATCAGATAAAATGACCAGCAAGTGTCATCTTATTATAAATGTATTAAATTGATCAAGTCGTGCATTGCAAAAATGATTGATTGTTCTAAATGCTGCTTTGATTGGCAATACATGTTAAAGGCATATACCACTCATATGCATGTTATTCAACCATTTGGATATATATCTGTAATCTGTGCGATGTTTTCTGGGTCCTGGGGTGCATATTACAAAGAATCCTAACTTCGATCCTATCTCAACTTTTTCTTATTTCCATTACAAAAGTAACTTTTGTAATGAAAATAAGAGAAAGTTGAGATAGGATCAAAGTTAGGATTCTTTGTAATATGCACCCCAGATCTGGCACGCTGTGAGCACACAGTGGATATTGTAACCCATACTTTACCATTGGCATCTTCATTCACCACAAGCCGCGAATTGCTGTCGCAATTATCGATTTTAAATATTGGATGAAGATGACGCAAGTGGGTGGCAAATAAAAACAAAATAACATCACTATTAAAACAGTTCCTCGAAAAATGTATTTCTGAATAAACTAGGCGTATAAAATTAACTCATTCTTCAGAATTCAGAGATGCAAAATAATGACTTGATGAATCGTTAGGGTCTAAAGGTCAATACCATAAACCTTCTTTCCTTCGGTTAGTAGCACATGCGTCTCTAAGTGAATGTGCGTTTATTGTCATTTGTAGGCGCAGGTGCTCGTAAGCGAAGTCGGTTACAAAATCCACACAGACACCTACTAAAAGATTAAACGAGATATACATGATATTGCCTACTTGTCTTATAATTGAGACGTAAAGTAATGACATTTCAGCTACTAAATGGGGGTTGGGGAAATGAGCTGAGAAAAATGTTGCGTTTACACCGGGTCAAACCATTAAACTGAATTTCAAAAAATGCACCCGTGACGTCAGACTATTGTTAAAACTGTAGATTCGAATCTACGAATCTACTGTTAGTTTCAATACTGGCCAGGCCGGCACAATATACTGGTTTAATCATGAACCTGTATGACTTATCTTGCATGATTTACCCATGCGACTAACATTCGAGGTTTTCTATATCAAATGTAACATATGTGGCATTCTGTGTATTTTAAGTCGAAGAAAGAACTCAATTACAATAGATTCGTAGATCCAAATATACTCGGCGCTGCACGCCTCATGCATTCAGATCTACGAATCTATCGAATTTCGTTATTTTTTCTTGACCTAACTTAACATCTGAAACGCTAAATTAGATAATTTAAATTTGCCACTTGTGTCTCGCTACCGCCACCACAACTGCAGGTGGGTGAAAATGACTCATATCTGATTAATTTTAGACAAAATATTTGTAAATCCTGCTGTTTAAACACTCATTTAATTCTCAATAACTGATGATTGTAATAACTAAAAAAAAAACAGATTTTAAAGATAAAAAACACTATATATAGTCGTGCTTAGCGGTGTTAATATTGCTCAAAACTATAAGCTGAACGATGATCGCATTTAGTGGAGATGTTATGTGACAGCAAATAGAGGAGCATATTTGTGGCGACTTATGGCCTCATTTGAGAAAACATGCGATACCCATTGAATGTCTACATCATGATAATATGATAGCGATATACACGAGTTTTCATCAATACAAGTTATATTTCATTGTTATCCTTACAACTTGTCCCCTCCTCTACAACGAGAGATCAACCCTTAAAGCGCTGACATGATTTTAAGTAAACCAAGACACCAAAGTGTTTTTGTTAATTTGAAATCATCATGAATGTCTCAGTTAGCTCCTTCTGCTACATTTGAATACCTATGTTATGAGTCCACAGCCATTATAAATTGTTTACTCTTCAGTGCGTGAATCGACTTTAGACGTCAGAATCTGACGCGATCCTCGCGCTGAAAGGGTTACCGAGACCCAGGCTTTTTGAGCTTTTTTAGCAGTAATAATCATATCTTATCTAAAACAAAACAAAAAAAAAATATCTAAAACCCACAAAACTGTTTTTTCCAGACACCTTGAAGTAGACAAAAATCGCTTGTTAGTTTGAGAGAAAAAGGCAATTTTGATGATTAGACACATATTTTATTCCACTAATCGTTCCCTATGCTACTACGAAAATGCAACACGATCTTAGTCGTGTTTAGCGGATTAATCACTGGCGGAGAGTCATCGCCAGAGGCTGTAAATTGTGATTTTCACTTTGTGATTTCAGCTCACGATCAGATGTGTGGGTAGCGATGATGTATGATAGAATACTGTGAATAGAAGTCAATATTATCAGTGATGCATACTGCAACTTGTATATCTTACACTGTGTGAAATGAAAGAACAGTGAATCTAAGCATAGGAAAGTCAAACAACTGTAACTAATCACTTGAAAAAGAAACGGTTACGGCTGTTATCCCAGAAAACACGAGACATCCGACCAATAGTGGGGCGACACTGGGCCAGCGTCGTAGGTAATTTTCACTCACTTGAAGTTGTGGGTCGCGGTAGCGAGACACAACGTGTTTGCTGAGATAGCTTGCAATCATAGGATCACTTTACTTGTAAAGTAAGCAGATACTGCCTTTTGGCTTTGCACTAAGGTTATACAAGACAAGAATAATAACTCACATAAATAATCTGTGGAGTATAAACATTTAAAGGGTCAATGCAATAATATGCATTATTATGCATAAGGCTAATAGAGTTTGTAGAGGGCTTTATACGAGGCAGATATTCCTCAAATGGTTCACCCATATCGGAGGCATCTGATTGGACGGAATTGCGATGTCGAACAATCAGAAACAAATACCATATGGATAAGAATTCCATGTCCATGAGCAATATTTTTAGCATAAAATCATTATAAAATACTCTGTTCTTCTTCTAATAACATGTATAAACCCAGCGATCATCAATTACAGCATTACCCTCGCATCTGTTAGAGAACACAAACATGAGACGTTGGTCCAACGTTGGCTGCAACGCTGGCCCAACAGTAAGCCAACGTTGGACCAACGTCTCATGTTTGCTGGGCATCCACCAGGGGAGTTATCGGTCTCTAGCAGACTCATCCATCAATATAAATTTAGTTCAAAGAGTCACACTGAAATACGTGACATGCTTTGTCATTGGAGAAGTCCGCACCAGAAATCTCTGTTCGCTGCTCTTCTGTGTTATCAGGTTAGGTTAAAATATATGAATTTCTTTCGCCATGAGCCGTTTATAGAAAGTTATAAAACGGTATAAATAAAACAGGTCAGTAGCATCAGGTTCTGATATAAATCAGCAGTTTTGTTTTACACTTCTTTATCTGATATTAGATCACGATATTTATCTAAGAAAAGACGTGTATTTTCAGATTTTTTTATTTTGTATTCAAATTTGTATAACGTTTTCAGTGGGAAGAACAGGGAGCAAGCTGCTTGTACCAAATTTTTTGAATCGCAGTGATTTCACTGAAAACCCCTTTGAATGGCTACTCGGTGAAAACAATATTATTATTCTAAGAACCCCTCCTCCATACTTCATTGTATTTCCTAGCTTGGTGAAAATATTAGAGGTCAATGCTATTGAGTTTCACATAATTGCACTATATCCAGCCTAACGGCCTAGCTAATCTTATGCTATATATATATCATGTGTACTATATATATATATATCTTGATAATGACGTAATGTCGTCCAAAATAAAACTATAATCACGCTTAGCAGCACTATTTGTAAATAGACAAATTACCTTGTCAACGGAACGCATGACGTGTAATGAAGCTTACTGTGAGAGACGTAACGGCTCATATGCAGCCACTTTGTCTGGCTAAATATAAATGTCATCAGGTTTGCTAAATACCAGGCCTGGCAGAGTGGTTATTTGTTGTCTCATATATTTTGTGTGCGACGTTAGCCGGTAATTATGCGGTTGTTATCATTATAATGATTTCTATTTCAACTGGATCGCTGTATATATGCATGTAAATTATGCAATATATATATCTACTAATACAATATACTATATACGAGTATTATAACACAGAATGTAATGCCTTTTCCACCTACCTATAAGCCCATCGATCATATCACTATGGTAAATCAGCACTCCAACAGACACCCATGTTTTGTGAGGCCTGTGAGCTTCGTTGGTCAATACCCACATTACTGTCGAGGACTGTATTTCCGAGATCGTGCCTTGGCATCAAATGTGAAACTAGCCAGCAATAACATTTTGAGCTCCACTGTTTCTCGTATATTATTATTATTTAATTTGTCTTGCATCAATAAGTATAACCGCCTAATATTTCCATATTTCCCGTATGATCAGATATCTTTGAGCACCAAGAGCTAGTGATAACCAACGTGAAGGCCTGTTAAGGCCAGTTGTGTCTGACAGGTACAGAATTGTCCACCACATAATATATCCACAAAACCCAACTTGAAATGTTCGCTACAAGATGGACATTTATTTGTGTGTTTTGCGTGCTCGCCACATATCTTGTGGCGAATATACTTTTTTGCGTTTTTTTTATACTTATACTTTAGACATCGTCCACATAGACAGGTGGAAAAATTTCAAAAGTGGCCAAATAAGCAGTGCAGGACTGCAGGGTGGACGGAATGTTGGGGGTTGGTAATCACATCAGCCATTATCTACTACATGTACCTATACTAAAAACATTTTAAGTGGATAACAACAAAATACATCGTTTATTACAGAAATATAGCAAAAACAAAACGGCGGCTATATTCAGCCCTAACAACTTATCTATATAGTCAGGTCGCAGAGGGTGAACCTTGCAAATGGTTATATACAAACTTATTTGCGGATTATTGATGCATGATATGTCTCGATTGATATGAGCAAACATGCCAGACTGGCACCTTTAAGCATTTTTAATTATTAGTGAAAATTCAAAAAGGCCGCCGTCAACTAATGAAAAATCGACATATATACTGAGTGCGGGGTAGAAATTTGGGTGTCAGAGCTGAAAATTGGCCTGAGTATCCTCAAATAGTCATGTATCGCTCTCCAAAAATTGTCCATGAATCCTATGTCGCGTTGGGCCGAAAAACGGCAAAAATACAAGCTGGCCGCCAGCAGATATTAAAAAAAAAAAAATCAACTAGTAATTCGATAATCAGATGTGATATGTCATTTCTGACTAATTTCGGGGCGTGGAACCCATTTCCTTACCTCAAGTTACAATTATAACCCACATGAAGGTCAAAACATGATCACAATTGGTTAGAGTGAAATACATTTTTTACTAGTAGTTCAATAGTTACATGTGATGTGACCATCTTTGTAGCGCTAGTATCAATAATGTCATTCTAGGCATCAATTATGCGATAAACATTAGATATAATAGCTGAATTTGGTGACTGTGGATCTATTTGAGGGCATAAGTAGGTTACAATGGAAGTCTTCGGGATCTTTCAAATCCAAACTTGATCTAGATAAATTCAAACTTGACTAGTGGGTAGAATGAAAATATGAATACAATCGTTTTTCAGTGTTTCATCCATCCATTTCGCCATGCTGTCCTTCATGAGCGCAATGTTGCCTTTCATGAGCGCCATGTTGCCCATCATCTATTGAAAAGGCGTCAACTATTGTCACGTCCAGCTCAAACCCACCCTGGTCATCGTGACTGATTAAACACGATTATACTTGGCATTCACACCTATGATGTAGCTATTAAAGCGATTACATATGGTAGGCGCTAGTCAAAAATTAATTCACACAGCTAAACAAAATGCATCATTATGTATCTTCTTCTTTTGATTAAAATGTTTTTTTTTAACTTAGTACATGGATATTCCAATTTTACTATTCATTATCAACAACAGACATCGGAGTCATCAATCATTTATACACTGTACGACCTCTTGTATTTCCAATGGAACACGTTTTCTCGTCTTGTTTTATTTAGATCATGTTGTGCAGAATTTGATTGATATCATTCGCCTTTCAGTTTGTCTGGCCCCTTGTCACGACTTTTATAACCATTCTCTGCTGGATGCTGCTGGGTGCTGCATTTGAATCTGGATATTGCTTCAAAAGTGTCAGCTTCAAATTGGAGGAGACCCTGGTGCAGTGGCTAAAGCTGCCTGCTTGGGAAGTCAGATATATGGTTCTTCCCCGCTCTGACATTCAGGTTTCAAAGAAACAAATGTTTCTTCCCAGCTCACTCGTAAGGATTCAATATGGTGGGGAGTCTCCGTGACCGACAGCAGCATGCTCGGTCTCAGATCGCCAGTGCTCTAATCCTGTGTCTGGTGGGCAGTGTCATCTTAATCATCTCACCATCCTCAGGATGTTCTCCTGGACCAGTTTAGCTTAAGGTGGTTTAAGGACCCCAATCATTCATTCTGAAAAGTGGAACAAATAATTCAGCAGTACAGGGTTATGACCAATTCTCGGCGCACTTTGCTAATGTAGCCACGGTGCATTTCCGAGAAGGAAGCTGTGTTTTAGTGGCACTTCTTCACAGTGTCTGCTCCCGGACACAGTCATTATGGACCGCTTAGCGTGCCATAATGACTTTGACCACACCTAGCGCGGTAAGCGGAGCGAGTCGCCTGGACCACGGCTATGACCACACCGTGCTGCACTGAATACGTGAATCAGATCCTGAGTGTGATAACGCCCGAGAGAAAAACCTCATTTACACCAATATAACACATTAACCCTGAAAGAGCTGAATTATTTCTGCATAAACCATGGAAACCGACGGGTCTTAGTCAGCTCTTTACGCTTCATTTGAATATCATGTTATGGGTCTACGGCCGTTATAAATGTTTACTCTTACAGTGCGGGGATCGACTTTAGTCGGTAGAATCTGAGTCTACAGATGTCAGATTCTGACGACTAAAGTCGATCCTCGTGCTGTAGGGGTTAAGAGCATACTCCGCTAATAACAGACGTTAATCTTACGTTGGTGGAACGTAATTGAATTTGAATGATGTAAAATATCAGTATAAAGCTCACAACACCCTTATATTGTGAAGGTAAATGTGCAGGTTTATAGTCTGACATCAAGTCTGAAGACCTATCGTCCGACTTTAAATTTTACCCCCTGGTAACTGGACCTGTTCTTTCATCTGCCATTTCAACTCCATTTCAGCATACAGTGTGCAGCCATTTCGGCACATTGAACTTATCGTACACAATGCTATCTCAGTCCACCAAGTAATCAGTTCACCTGAGTCAAGTAAAACATTTGAGCCTTGCCCTACGACACAACATCGAAACAATGTTTTAAGATTGAGAGGGGAGAAACATGAAATCTCTCAAAAAATCCTGCATTAAGCGGGGTTCGAAATCGCACGGCAGGCAGCGACATCGGCAATGCGCCACGCTCTGGCCGTTACGCCATGTCCCGCTCTTGTGATGGGATTATATAGCAGCTAGTTAGTTTAGACGAATCTTAGCTATTTATAACTATAGCTAATTGTTCTCCTGACAATCCTAACGGAATTTCTTTATTTTTACTACAATCGAAAATCTGGAAGCTACTTGTTCCACGAATAAAATGCTTGAGTATTGTATTTATTATACCACACTAAACATGGGTAGCGTTTTATATTTCCTCGCACAATTAACGATATACTAAGGCTAGGGCAACTGCCCCTGATTGTCAATAATGCAGTGCGTTTGAAACATAATGGAGGCTGCAAAATTGCAATGGCTCTGAATATGAACGTGTTTTAGCCATGTTTTAAAGACTTGTTCTATGGATGTTTTAGTTTTTTTTACTTTTAATCCATTCACGAGAGGCTATTGAGAGACATGAAAGAAGACAAATGTAACCACAGATCACTAAAGATCAATACAAGAAAACACTGTCTTGTTGATGTCTCCCTCAATGACAGTTTTCACAGAGTGGTCTAATTCACCTTTTACACGCAATTCACACAGCGAAAACATCGAGCAAAGTAGTAATGTTTGAAGAAATGAATACCAGTATGTCAATAGTGATTGTTGTTCATGGTCTCTTAAATGTTTGTGTTGTATTTACCGCTTATCATAATCATATTAGGAAGAGCTGGTGGAAATTAAAACATGTTGGATGGGAAATAGTAGCAAACGCTCCAATGGATCCTGTTTAGTTTTTCTCCCAGGTGTACATTTAGTATTTTATATTCCAGTGATGTTATTACCTATATTATGTACATCGTGTGTATATTTTTTTGTTTTGTTATATATGTTATCAAATTGCTAATAATATTGTATTTAGTACACTGAATAAACTTAATTCAATTGAATTGAATTGAGTAATCCATGCTGGGCCACAGTTCGCTAGGGTTAAAAGATCGAATCATGTTCAGTGCAGTGTCTCCTGACCTAATTTAATATTCATTCATTCATCTATGCATTCTTTATCAATTTATTAATTTAATAATTATTAATTTATTAATTTATTAATTTATTAATTTATTAATTTATTAATTTATTAATTTATTAATTTATTAATTTATTAATTTATTAATTTATTCATATATTTATTTATTCATTTAATTATTCATTCATTTTATTCATTTTATTCATTTATTCAAAATACGTTCGGTTTTGAATTTGTTCATTCATTCATTCATACATTCATTCATTCATTCATTCATTCATTCATTCATTCATTCATTCATTCATTCATTCACTCATTTATTCATTCACTTATTCATTCATGCATGCATTCATCCAATCATTCATTCAGTTATTCATCCAATCATTCATTTATTCAATCGTTTGTTTATGTATGCATTCGTTCATTAATTAATTCATTCATTCATACATTTTTTCATTCATTGATTCATTGACTGATTAATTAGTTAGTTAATAACCATAAGGTGTAAGGAATTAAGTTATTCATCAGAGATGCCAAATAATAATTTGATGCATCGTGAGGATTTAACGGGTTAAGCTGAGATTAATATTAAGGATCTCAGTAGAATGAGTCGCAGCAGTTTAAAAAACAGAATAAAATATAGTTCTGCCTGTCTGACAAAAACTCAATGACGTCAGTCACAGAAGTCAATGGACCATTTATCATGAGAAAAATCAAGGTGTTTTTTTTAAATGATGGCACAAATGTTTCGCTGCCATGTGTTTTGGCCCTGTCTCCTGAATGTTTTCACGGAAAATTTAACATCCATTCACTGCAAAAAACAGAGGAACAAGGGAACGAGCAAAAACTAAGTAAATACAGTCCTGCCCACGACACGACATGGATGATTTATGCATTGACTGTAAAACTTGGTGAAAACGGAGTAAACACAGTCAGACGTAAAGCCCCGCCTACACCGATTCTGAAAAACACAAGAACTAACAATGAGAAAAAGTTACGTGTACTCGTGTAGTTCCGACGTTTAACTCATAGTCGATTTAGTTTCATTAGAAAATACACAATCAAAATGCCCACTGAAATGTTTTAATTTGAATTCTATTTATTTACTGCTGGATCTGGGGTCTCCTGAAAATCTATTCTGCAGAACACAAGAAATAACAAGAAGGGAAAAAAGTTAAATATAGTTCTGATCCCAGACGTTCAAATTCTGGACGATTTAGTTTCTATTGAGTGTGGAAATTAGAGCATACACAATCAAAATGCCCACTGAAGTGTTTGTATTGAACATCTATTTATTGCTGAATCTGAGATCAATTGAATGAGTTGAGCTCTGTAAAAGGCAGTTGGTGAAATGATTGCAAGCGGTGATTGTAAAGGTCCACCAAAAACATGAAACATGAGGTTGACATTACCCTACCAGTGCGGGGACCGAATTTAGACGTCATAATCTGTGTATAAAGACTTCAGATTCTGACGTTTAAAGTCGATCCCCGCACCCAAAGAGTAAAATAATTATAATGGCCATAGAGTAATAACATAGGTATTCAAATAAAGCGGAAAGAGCTGACATTTATGATGATTACAAATTGAAAAAAAAATCATTTGATCTCTTTGATTTATATAAACATAATTCAGCGCTTTAAGGGTTAACCCCTACAAGTCAAAATTATTAGATATAAATTTTTGGTCATTTGAAGTTGAAATGACTGAAAATATATGTGATTTGTCAATTCAGCATATATCAGTGTTTAAACATTTAAGAGACATTTTATTTTTAACAACTGGTTATACGTGTGCTAATAGAAATGCAGAATGTGTACTGTACTAGACATCACATCAGTGGTCTATCAATGCTCTAGGAGTTGAATCACACAATCCATAATATTATATGTTTTTAAAGTATTTTTTTAGATTGCATCCATGAAAAACAGCGATGTATTTTGTAATAGCTGATTGGTTTTATGTTGTTAAATATTGTCCATTGTCTAACTTTCCAAGTCACGAGGCTAAATAGTGTGGAATTATATCATTGTTTATTCTAGCACTGAATGCACATTTACAAACTCGGAAAATTCCTCTCTGAAAATTATACAGATTTTGTAAATTTTCTCAATAAAATAAATCGGCAACAGTGATGTCATAGAACTTAACGGTGATATCATAGAGCTGTGGGTGTTTTTTTGTGTCAAAATCATGAGTCCTGGTGATCAATATCCCAGACGTGATACAATGAACAAACACACACACCGAAAAGCCTAAATCACGTGTCAAATATTAAAATTATATTTATTCAACTTGAATCTGGACAACTTGGGTAGAATGACCAATAACGCCGGACAATTCAATGATTTAAAACGCGTTGGTTTCTTGACTATGTCATTTATTTCCCTAGCATTTTTGGTAGATTCGATCTCCAAGATATTGTAGCAAGGTAGTAATTAATCCTTTAACCGTCAAAGTATTTAATCGGAATTTCCACTCACTTGAAGTTGTGTCTCGCTGGCGCGATCCAAAACTTCATGTGAGTGAAAATTATTCAGATTTGACAAAATAGAGATCAACTGTTTTCAAATATTGCTGATTGATGTCACATTTTATCATTAACATGTTTAAAAGGTGGTACTTGATGTGCTAATAAAAAATGAAAACCCGAATGTATGCGGCTCCGATGGTTAAAGGGTTAACAATCAACTAATCACAACCGTCATTTACTTCCTTGTCAACTTTCGTAGACTCGGTCTGTAACTGTATTAACAATCAGTTAATCAGCTAGCGCCAGACTCAGATTTTATTAAACCGTGTTTCAATCACATAGTTTCAACAGTTTTTCAATTACCCGAAGATTTACAAGGTTCCAAAACAATTTTTACTGTTCTACAAATCATAATTGGACAGTGTACTGGATGTCTGGGCGTATGTGATTCTGAGTTATCTCACTTCAGCCCTTTTGTCACCTAATTGGAGGAATGTGACATGAGTGACGTGTTAAACCTATTATGGGCTGAACATGAATTGCTTCAGAGACAAGGTTTCTGACCCCGTAAGTCCCAATGCTGTGCAAGCTGAATACATGACTAATAGTGACCAGCGTGTCGTGTGTGCCACCTATTTCATCCCAGAAAACATGGAACGTTGACCCATCTATTTGTTTGCTGGAATACGACCATTGGGCCAAATTTTGATGTATGAGGTACTACAACATAGTTCACGACTTGAAAGATGTTGCGTTTGATTTACTATGTACTTGAGGTCGTGTTAAATCTCACACCTTGATGACCAATCTTCCCATTCAATATTGATCAAGTCACATTAGACGGGGACGGCCCCCTCAGGCATTCATAAATAATCAACAGATTTCATCACAGTCTTGTCTCTTGGAGGTGAATTACTATGGCCAATTTACTGTGTCCATGATTTCGATCGCTAACATATTGCTTGCGTAACTTATATTTTGATATTAATGATTATATAACGCAACTTACCATTTAATCGCTGTGTAGTGAAGCAGTAAAAAGATTTAAAAATAAACGCCAGATTCAGGGGTAAAATACCATACCGGGACCTCTGCAGATTACAATCCACAAGCAAAGCGAATGAGTCCCTAAGGCTGCTAAACTATCATGATGTGGTAAACTTTTAACCACTAATCACGATTATGATCGCTTTTAATATTTTATCATCAGATTATTTCACTTTTATTGGGAACGAAATGTGTGCTTAAACATAAAAAATGCTAATATTTGATCTTGAATTAAAGAAAGATGACTAATTTGCACCCGCTTGTAGTGGGTCGCGGAAGCGGGACACAACTTCATCTTTCTTAAAACCGTATATATACGGTCGTAGCAGCCGAAAGGTTATTGGCCACGGGACTCGGTATGGGGTTTTAAAATGATTGATGAATGCTCCTTCTCGTGGGTATAAAGTCAAGTTTTTCTCCAGGCGAATCCCGTCAATCAGTCTTGGTGATGTGTCACTTAACAAACTAAGATCTTCCCAGAAGCTCTAAGCCATACATTAGCCTGTCTAAGAGGCGGGGTTCTATAATATATCTTCTCAGACGCAGCACATCGTTCAGGAGGCAGTGCTCAAAGGTGTCTACTCTCACATGGTACACCTTTCGACCCTCAAAGCGCTGAATTAATTTGTAAAAGAATCGCAACCAAATGTGTTTTTTTTTCAATTTGAAATCATCATAAATGTCTTAATCAGCTCTTTCTGATTCATTTGAATACCTATGTCATAGGTCTACGGCCATTAGAAATATGTTGATCCTTACAGTGCGGGGATCGACTTTAGTCGTGAGAATCTGACGTCTACAGACGTCAGATTCTGACGCCTAAAGTCGATCCCCCGCACTGTAACAATTCCAGTCCCACAACTGCCAGCCATTAGGCTTAAGTCTTTTCTTGTATCTTGCATATATAACTAAAAGTGAATTTACCAAACCTGAAACGCGCCCTATGTCATTGTAACGGTGAATGGTTTGAGTAAAAAACCATTAACCCTTACAGCGCCAAAATATTTGTGTATAAACCACCGAGCCCTAACGTTGTTTTTTTTCAATTGAAAAAAATTGAATCATAAATGTATTAGTTAGCTCCTCCTGCTTCATTTGAATACCTATGTTATGGGTCTACGGCCATTATATATTTTTCATTCTTTCAGTGCGGTAATCGTTTTTAGACGTCAGAATCGGACGTCTATAGACGTCAGATTCTGACGTCTAAAAACAATACCCGCGCTCAAAAGGTTAAAAGCTCACGCAATATTTGACGCACGCCGAACATTAAAACATAAAAAGCCATTTGAGCAGGTAATGCCTGAGCACGGCAGACGTGCTCATGATATGGACGTCTTGCGTCAGAACATTACATTGCGTCAAGTAGGCCTATATCTGGGCGTGCTACGTTTCCACATGTCTGGCAATTATATCACGCCTAGTCTGGTCATCACACGTGTGATGTGGATGTCTGGTGGGCTGGTGTGCAGCATAATTAGGTTAGAAAGTAAACCAGGGACAGTACTGTCCAAAAGGTGACTGTTATCGTTGGATTATGGTGAATTTATTGATCTACACCAACCAAAGTCCAGGAATCTAGGCCGAAAAATTGAAGAACACTAAACCAGAACTCTATTGATTGTAACAGTCCTGCCAACTACTCCACGGGAGCTGTCGTTGATGAGGTCATCACTTTAATGGGGACAAGCATTAGTAAATTAGTTTAGCTTTCTGAATAGAAAAAGGTGGGATTCCAGCTTTCAAATATTTGACCACCATGTGATTATTCGATTTGCGTATTAAGCCAGTGTTTTTGTTCTCATTATACCGAATCTGTATTAGATGATTAGAAGGTATATGTAAGTATATATTTATTATATATATTTAGTTTTAAAGGCCGTTTTTTTCAAGCTAAAAATAGAACGTACAATTGTAGAACAACAAGTGAAAGCTAAAAATAGAACGTACAATTGTAGAACAACAAGTGAAAGCTAAAAATAGAACGTACAATTGTAGAACAACAAGTGAAAGCTAAAAATAGAACGTACAATTGTAGCACAACAAGTGAAAGCTAAAAATAGAACGTACAATTGTAGAATAACAAGTGAAAGCTAAAAATAGAACGTACAATTGTAGAACAACAAGTGAAAGCTAAAAATAGAACGTACAATTTTACTTCAACAACTGAGCTAGTTCGCCACCCATACGTCCGCATAAATGTCTAAGAGTTGTTCCCTTTGAGAGAGGATGGTGGTTGTCTGACCTTGGTTTCTAGACGTAAGTCACATATTTTCATAAATCAGTGGACTCCATAACTTCCACAAAATACACAGGTAAATCTAATTGACCTTCCTACTATACACGACTACTGAGTGGCTCTTTATCGTTCGTTCATTTGAAAGGAACGGATTTCTCAGCTTGACCCCTCCAAAATCGTATTTGTTTCACTAATTATTTTATCATTTTCCATCCAACATTGACTCAACAAGTTAAACCACCAAGTAAACCCTTAGAAGGCAGAAATATGGTTGTATAAACAAAGAAGACCAAAGGGTGTTTTTTTCAAATTGAAATGTCTTAGTTATCTTTTTCCGCTTCATTTGAATACCAAAGCTATGAGTCCACGGCCATTATACTTTTCAAATTATTTCATTGTGGGGATTGACTTTAGATCTGACGTCTGTGAACGACAGATTCTGACGTTTAAAGACGGTCCCCGTGCTGAAAGGGTTAATATGATATTACATTGACCCTGAACCAGTTCAAAGTCAGACCGCCATCTGTGACTCTCTCCCAACTTTAATACTACACACGCTGACTTTCTCGTTTTCATTGGACCCTCTCCCATCTCTTGACCAGTGCTTTATATAAGACTCTCGCTCTCAGTTACTCTATTGTCCTCTCTCGGTATACACAGCGTCTTAAATTATTAAAAGCCCCATGATTAGACTGTTAATCTCACTCATAAAGTATTGCACATAGCACTGCATGTTGGCACAGTACTAGTTCAACAGCGTCGAGGATAGTAGCCCAATGATGAAATCGCTTATATTGTTATATTGGGCCACCCTCTTATGTTAGCTTGGAATGTCGGCCTACCGGATTGCAAATGACTGACTGACTGACTGACTGACTGACTGACTGACTGACTGACTGACTGACTGACTGACTGACTGACTGACTGACTGACTGACTGACTGACTGACTGACTGACTGACTGACTGACTGACTGACTGACTGACTGACTGACTGACTGACTGACTGACTGACTGACTGAATGACTCACTGACTCACTGACTCACTGACTCACTGACTCACTGACTGACTAACTGACTGACTCACTGACTCACTGACTCACTGACTAGCAAACACGAGACATTGACCCTTGTCCAATGTTGACCCATCGTCTTCGCTGCTGACCCAGCATTAAACCACCACCGGCTCATCATCTCGTGTTTGCTGGCTATCAGGTAGTGATGCGCTTCCCCTGTGACCTTAAATAGGCAGCTTCGGAATTATCTCAGTGAACCTAAAAATGAAATGTATGTCACCACAGCTTCAACCTTACAGAAATACCTTCAAAATGAGGTCACGATAGCGATTAACCCGACGCATTTGCAAATCAACATCTATCCCAGATTTAAAATACACCTGTGTCGTCAGTCTAATATAATTTTTTTAAATAGAATATTCGAATTTAATTTTTTATTCACTTGAAGTTCTATCGCGCTACCGTGAAACGACCCAACATTTGCAAATCTTGATATCTGAAGACCCCATTTCATTCCCAAATTATGTGATTTTATGGACTAATAATAACGATTTTGCATTTGAGAAGTTATTTCGCCGATCGCAAACAATACAGTAAATTGAAAAAATTGTAAAATCCTTTAAAAACAAAATAAAAACTGGCGTACCACAGGGTTCAATACTTGATCCTTTTCTATTTGTCATCTGCACGTATATCAATTATATCTCGTTGGATGGTAACATTCCACAGCAATATTATATTCACAACGCACTCCAAGCTCTTTTAGATTAATTACAGATGTGAATATTACCAATGAACTCTCAAAAGTAAGTTAAAAGTGAATAAACCCATATCATATGCCTCAAAACAGTTACAGATTCAGTTGAACATTGAAGGAGTATAACATCTATTGAATGTGATAGTAGCTTTAACTATTTTTGTATAGCTATATATCAACACTTAAATTATTACGATTGCAGCAATAGCATTGGAAAGAAAATATCTAACCACATCAGATTTCCACATAAACTAATACAAATATATATGTTGATTCTGTACAATTATTTTATTCTAAACAGCTTAAGCTATGGGATATTATTTTTGGGTTTATAATACTGGTATGTTCTCTCTCTTTAACGCTTTCAGCGCGGGGCCCGTCTTTATGCGTCAGAATCTAACGTCTCCTCAACGCGGGGACCGTCTTTTTACGTCAGAATCTGACGTCTCAATTATATGACGGACCTAGACCCGTCACATACGTATTCAAATGAAGCGGAGAGAGCTAACTAAGACATTTATGGTGATTTTAATTTGAAAAACCCCTTTAGTCTCCATTGTTTCTATACAAATAATTCAAAATTGTTGTGATGGCGTGGTTCCTAGCGTCACCACGAGTGATTTACCCTGACTGGGATAATGTTATTTTGATGCACATATTAATAATCAGAATCTGACGTCTACAGACGTCAGATTCTGACGACTAAACTATATCCCCGCGCTGTAAGGGTAAAACTATGCAAGAAAGAATGCAATAACAGACATAATGATTGGCAGTGGAATTAAGATTAAAACGTATGTCATGTGAGAGTAGACATATTAGAACACTGTTTTCTCAACGATGTGCTGCGTCTGAGAAGACATGGAATAGAACCCGCTTCTCCGACCAGCTAATGTATGGCTTAAAGCTTCAGTGAAGATCTTAGCTTGGTAAGTGACACATTACGGAGACTGATTGACGGGATTCGCCTGAAGAAAAACCTTATTTCATACCCACGAGGAGAGGCATTCATCAATCATTTTTAAACCCCATACCGAGTCACATGGCCAATAACCCTTGGACTGCTACGACCGTTTATATACGGTTTTACGCAGGTTTCATATGTGATGCACCACGTGGTACCCCGGGGTACCAAATAGAAATCCGCCATTTTGTTTAATTATTTAATTTATTTTCCAATGCTGTACCCTGGGTACCAAAAAGTGTAAAATAATTTTAAAAGAGTGCAATAAAGAGTGCAAACGTTCATATTTTGCAAAATATTCTTGTTTTAGGGGCATTTATGTCACTAAGGACTATTGGTAAACATCTTGCAATGTCGAAACCTATTGCAACGCAAATTGCCGTCGTATTCACCAGGTGGCGCTGCCAATCACGTGGTACCCCGGGGTACAACGGTACCCCAGTGTACCGCGTGTTGCATCATGTGTTATTTGTAAATAAAGGGTTAACAAGCAAAACAAACATAGCTGGAAAAATATTTTTTTTCTTTCGAAATATATTATTTTTCGGAATCCCTAAATCATCTAAAACAGATAAAAAAACATAGTGGCCTAAGAGTTAAACCATGTATTGTTGTATGTTACAGGACGCCTTAAAGATGGCGCTTGACGAGGGAGATCGCCCTATTCAGGCCAAATGTCTTTGCTGCTTCGCTGATATTCACAGAAATAGAAACGACGCCGAGGTATAGTATTCAAACTTACTACCTTGAACCTTTATTCTTAGCTTGGCAAAGGCGATGAAAAACATAGCATTTCTGAACGTCATTGGAATGGCGATGAGGCTATTGAAATTATAAAACACCATCCTTATTTGGAAAATTCGGTGATGAAAAGATATACAGTCACTATGCTCAGCTAAACATATATTTTATAAATTCTAAATTTGGTCAGTTTCTAATTTTATTAAATGAGCTGAAGGACAGATAATTTCAATTTGAGGCAAATTATTTACAAAAAAACTAATATAAAGGATTACAATTTTATACCAGAAGGTTCGATTTGTAATGCGCATGTCGGCTATTTATTTATAAAATTATTAATTTACAACTAGAACTGAATACAATTGAGCATTATACTACACTACACACGTGGAAACGTATCACGACAGGTATGAAGGAGCTGAAGGTATGACGTAGTCTGCAAATTACCAAACTTTACAGTTTGTCAATAGTTTTTAAAATATTTGTTTTTTGTTTCAGCAAGCCTTTCCGCGTTATGAAACCGCGATGACCCTGCTGCTGGAGATAGGAGATCGCTATAGTCAGATAGATGTACTAAGAGGAATGGCTAAGACAATGGTGCTACTGAAGGAGCACGCCAAGGTATGCGAGTGTAAGGTACGCATGGTGCACCCTCTGTCTCTCTCACTCTAACTCTCTCTCTTTATCGACTTTAGACGTCAGAATCTGAGACTTTAGACGTCAGAAGTCGATCCCCGCACTGTAAGAATAAAATATTTATAATGTTCGTAGACACATAACATAGGCGGAAAGAGCTAGCTAAGACAATAATGATGATTTCAAATTGCGAAGAAACATTCGATATATGTGTCTCTCTCACTCATTCTCTAACTCTCTCTCCCCAGTAAGCACGAGACGTCGACCTAACCCTTAAAGCGCTGAAATATTTTTGTATAAAACCATGGGGACCAAAGCGTTTCTCAGTTTCATATACACTTTGTCCTTCCCTCCTCTATCTCACTATGTCGATGGAAACAGTGTGAATTATAACATAATGACATAGTAGAAATGTCATTATAACACTAACCATGTAAAATAGACAGTGGCAGACAGTGGTCAAAACCCCTCTGGAAATCACAATAGGTTGCTGTCCATGTCAGAAATATACTATGATATATAGTGATCACATTCAGAATGGGTGAAATTTCTTGTCAGATTCTGGACTAAATGGAGGCCATTTTGTATTTTCCCTATATAGTGCTAAAATCGATTTTTAAAAGTTGCATCTATCCTGAGTATGGTCACTAGATATCATAGTAGTATGTTTCTGAAATGAAGGCAACCTGCTTACATTCCGAACTCCCAGAAATCATTTTTCATTTTTGCCACTAGTCTTTATATAAAAACATACTAGAATCACATACTATGCTGATTACTACATGACATTAATCATTGTAATGTACTCATGGAGAAGCCCCGCTCCCTGTATCTAACCTTCTAACTGTGTTTATGGAATAGGTGTGAAACTAATCTGAACTAGTCTAAAATCTACTAGAATAACATACTATAATTAAACAACCACAACTGAACCAATACCTTAACTGGACATAACATCTATTTTTCTCGTGCTTGTTGTTTGAATAGGATAACCTTTTGGAATTTTCTATGTGATGCCTTTCTTATATTCTTTCATTCTGTTTTGTTCCTAAGTTGTGACTGTCATGTTAATAGCTTGACAAACATGTTTTTATAATTATTCATATTTTAGTTTCGTTTTTTTTCCTTTCTTTTATTAAACCACAGAAGGACAAATGATATTGTATATGATTTATTTTTTACAGACGTTTTTCGCAGTTTATGTCAGTTGTTCAATACACAAAGACGTTAATCTTAATCATATTAATATAAATTTAACCTTTTTGATAATTTGTTATATTAATGCTGACTTAACAAACACAACCCAATGAATGCGCAATGGTTAGTAGGATATTGCTATTTGGATATTTGGAAATGAATATTATTTATGAGTATTTTTTTTTAATTGTCAAAATACTATTTATCACTTTTTTGGAATAATTGATATCATTCAACTTCATTCAATAAAGTGTATTTAAAACTTATGGAGTTTAATTCTGTTAATTGTTGGTGTGAATTGTGAGGTTGATATTTCAAAGACACCAATATATTCGACATAGAGCTTTTCAATTGAATTACATAGTAGCATTGGCGGAATTTCTCAGGTTGTCGGCAGACATGAATGAGCCTTGACAGATAATGTTTTATTGATACCATTTAAAAGTCATGTCGTTTTTGATTTGTCATACGTATTCAATAGTATGCCAATATACATTGCAAACACTAAATTATATTCTTTTTAGACTTATTATTAGTCGGAACTTTCCAAAACCTTTTTAATGTGATATGTGAAGTTCCCTTTTATACCTGTTGGAAATATTTTAAAAGATATCACATGTAATATGAATGTTAAAGGGAGTTTCAGGCATATCATACCATTTTATATTATTTAGATTGTATTAAATGTAGATTTTATGAATATATTACAACTATTAATGGTATAAAATCACAGGACATGTAATTCATATCGTAAACAGCATTTACATAATAATTGTATTTCCAATTATTGAAAAAGTTTATAGTTCAGAGATATGTAAATGACGTGACGTGTATGGTGTATGTTATACTTATTGTTTCAGGCACTGGAATACCTGACCAAGGCCTTAGAACTCGCTCACTCTATAGGAAATAAAGTAAGTACCATGGTGAGATGCAACTATATTTCACCTTATTTTTTTCTTTAATGTTGGTCTGCTTCTGTACTGTCTTTGTATTGTTTCTGTACTTTACTGGACGAGGTTCTGTATTTTTGTATCCACACTTTTTCTGTACAGTTTCTGTCTCCGTTAGAAATGTTAAAACTACCTTAAATTAGCTACAGGTAAATTGTCACTCATGCTTGGTGTAAGTTGGTGTCTGAAACTACTGTTTTTTTTTTATTTCTGTTTCATCAATACACGAGTATCTGCTTTTGTGTTGTTTCTCTAATTCTTTGTACATTTTTTCCTCTCCTAATAACCCAATACTACTTGCAGTCACCTACAGATGCCGTTGTTTACAGTTTATTTATTGTTAAGTCTACTCTTCTGTCACTTTATATATACTATTGCTGTACTGTTTGTCAGTTACAAATGTTGCACTGTCACTTACGGATGGAGGAGCTTTACGGATCCCTCAGTGACCAGGATCAGGCTGCCGACCAGTCCAGGAGGGGGCGCCAGCTGCTGGAGGACATGGAGCTCATGTGTGGTGTATGTGGTCAACCGATGGGAGACAAACCTGACAGACTGGAGGCCCTGGCCTGCTGCCATATTGTACATACAAGGTGAGGCTATAATAGACTAGAGGCCCTGACCTGCTGCCATATTGTACATACAAGGTGAGGCTATAATAGACTGGAGAACCTAAACATACAATGTGAGGCTATTATAGAATGGAGATCTTGGCCTGCTGCGATATTGTACATAAAAAGTGAGGCTATGTTAGACTGGTGGCCCTGGCCTGCTGCCATATTCGACATGCAAGGTGAGGCTATAATAGAATAGAGGCCTTGGCGAGGCTACAGTAACTGTCTACTTTGTTGACTAGACTTTTTTAATGTACTTTTTATAATGCCACAAAACACGAGTTGATCTCCGTCTTGTATCCTGGCCTCTGGCTGGAATGAATTAACCAGCTATTGTTGTTTGCCTTTTTTGAGTATAATCTTGGACTGATCAGATTAGAATGCTGTATCATCATGACATTCATGCACAATAAATATATGTACCATTGTCTGGAGCTTTGTGGAAAAAGCTGTTTTAAATGTCTTGAAATCAGTGGGAAGAGCAGGGCTAATTGAAAAAAATTGTAAGCCTATGAGGTCTGTAGCGATTAAATAATGTGATATGATAGTTCTGAGGAAGCAATAACGTTAGTATCATCTTATATATAATCCCTTACAGCGCGAGTATCGACATTAGATGTCAGAATATGACGTATGTAGACGTCACATTCTGACATCTAACGTTGGTCCTCGCACTTAAAGAGTAAAATATATATAATAGCCATAGACCAACAACATATGTATTCAAATGAAGAGGAAAGAGCTAACTAAATGATTTATTTAAAAAAAACCTTCAGTTTCTATGGTTTGTATAAGAGTATTTCAGCGCTTTAGTGGGTAGTCATATTAATTTTCAGCTGTCATCAACTGTACTGTGACACATGTGTTTCACTCGCAATTCGGGTGTCGTTTTAATACTAACCATGATAGCATTGTTGTGAGAACATTTTCGTCAGCTTCAAATATGATACTTAACAATTATTACGCTTTTAACTTTGAGAGCCTGGTGCAGGCATGTTCTCCAGCCGATATGTTGTCAGTATATTAAGCCCTCACAATGTCTTAGTTATGTTTCATTTGAATACCTATGTTATACGTCTATGGCCATTATAAATAGTTGTACTCTTTCAGTGCTGGAATTGACTTAAGACGTTAGAATCTGACGTCTATTGACGTGAGATTCGGACGTCTAAAGACGGTCCCGGTGCTGTAAGTGTTAAGCCAGACTTGCACGCT
Source organism: Flabesymbios commensalis (assembly GCA_964017125.1). Classification (NCBI taxonomy): domain Eukaryota; kingdom Metazoa; phylum Annelida; class Polychaeta; order Terebellida; family Flabelligeridae; genus Flabesymbios; species Flabesymbios commensalis. The sequence continues at coordinate 13,058,454 of OZ024907.1, forward strand.
GCATAAGGAGATGGTCAAAACACACCTGAGTAAGTAGTCATAACCAGTATAATCTGATGCATACACAAGAGGGGAAGGGGTTGCACAATACACAGGACTAATGTCACACAGGTTGAAGCTAGTATATAGTATATCACAATATAATAAATTAGGAAGCAATGCATAGTAAATATTACTTCAATAATTTAATCAACGTTCCTTATTTTTTGCAGTTCTAATTATTTATATAGTCAGGTCTTTGATTGTTTTTTCAGATGTGCGTCCCAGCTGGCTCAGATGCACTCTTCACCTGACACACTTAAAGAAGAGTCACCTTTGCCCTGCCCCAGATGTAAAGCGAAGAGAAGTACTGCTAACTCACCGGCCAAATCTGTTTATATATAGCCTGCTCAACCGCTGTAACATGACGTAATACAGCAATAATTAAAACAACGCAAAGCCAGAAAAAAAAGACATTAAGCCAATGTTGATTTAACGTTGACTCATCGTCTATGATGCTGGATCAACATTTAGCCAGCATTTGTCCCGCATTTTGTGTGTGGGGAAGCCATACTCACAAGAAACAGTAGCAATGCGAAGAAATAGCGACAAAGTAGATGGAAATAAAGAAAGCCTGTCATCACTGCAAAGTGAAACTATTAAAGCCAAAAACTATGGGAAAACGGAATAATTCTCTAATATATGGTGAACAGCTATTGAAGCCATGGTAACAATAAGCCGCAGCGAAATAAAACTATAACGAACATAATATATAAACATCCCAGCAAACACGAGACATCGACACACTGTTTGTCCAACAATGTGTCGATGTCGCGTGAATATCAACGCTAACAACTTGTAATATCAGTCATCGATGGAGGATTATATGTGAGTTTCCATGATGGATACACCACCGTGGCTTGAAGGTCATGGGGCTTCCCTGTGAGGAGGATTTCTGCTGTGAATTTAATTTTACGTTCTTTGGGAATACATCATATATCTTGATGTGTGAGTTTCTCTCTCCATTTGCAACAACAAGTGAATGAAAATGACTTTACCTTATACAATACCGCATTCTAATACTGAGGACTTACTGAGAGGGGTTGGTTTTCTTATCTCAACATCGACACATTTCATTTTCATTCTGTTAACCCTTAGACTGACTTGCAAGCACAATTATAGTCCTTTTTATTCCGTTTTATTAGCTGGTTAAATAACAGTTATTGGGAATAAAATGTTTGTTTTTATTTACAAATTTGTTATCAAATTAAACAATATGAGTAAGTTTCAGCCACTTGACGTTGTGGGTCGCGATAGCTAAACTCAACTCCAAGTGGTTGATTTTTTAATGTAGCGTTAACCCTTTATTCCCTCACGATGCATTAAAGCATCGTTTTACATCCCTGAAAACAAACTTAATTTTCCTACAACCAAGAGTTATAGAACGAAAATTTCCATGAAAATGGTTTACTAATACATGGCAATTGTCTGTAATTTTTAAACCACATTAAATCATCTTCATCCACTACAAGTCGCGGCTTGTAGTGGATGAAGATGACAGTGGTAAATTCAGGCTTGAAAGGGTTAAGGGTTCTATTAAGGTGGGAATAACTGCTAGGATTCTTACCCAACTTAGGTCAATATTCTCGTTTTTTAAGGTAGCGTTTGAAAGGGTCACTTCCAATGAGGGGTATCTAAAAAAAAAGTTTTTTTTGTGTGATCAATAGTAAAAAAAAACATAAAAACGATGCTGGTTTTTTTTGTATATCACATACAACAAGCAGCCTTCAAAATTGATGTACTGCACCTCAATAATCATTCTGAGAGTGTATGAATGTTGTCATGTGCTCTCACATTTACCATTTCATTTATCTCGCGCACAGCTTGTAGTGAATTCGTCCTTCTTAATTGAATTTAGCCCATCTTGATCACTTTTGATTTGTACCACATCTGTGGCATTATTACACTTATAAACTGACAAATTTAGCTTTTACTAACAACTCTAAATGAGAAGGTTCGGTTTTTATTGATATTTCGATGAAATAAGAAGGCTACCAACTAAAATTTTAAGATCGTTCTCATTTCAATTTTCTTTCATTTTCACCAGAAAAGTTACGACTAATTTTACCATTCCCATTGGAAATGAAAAATTAGTGGGAATAAAATTGGTGGAAAGGTCAATTTTATTATTCTTGTTGATAAATATCTCATAACGTTCAAACGTTTATTTTTGTTTAAAACATTGGTGTTCTAATTTATCATGGTTATTCCGTGGTGTGCAAAAATGTGTTTTGTGGAATAAATATAAATAAAAATGAGAATGTTTTGGGTATGACGGACACCGCTCAGCTAAAAAATGGAATACTATATCAAAAGGGCACATGACTCGGCATGTGTAATGTTCTCTTGATCGAAGCAAGCTGAACAGTCCTAAGAACTGTGTTCCGTTTCAGGCTTTTTAAATCCAACTTGGACCTCGACCCACTTCTGAAAAAAGTCGTTTTTTATAACGTCCCAGCAGACACAAAACGTTGAATTACCGTTGGTTTAAGTCGGTCCACCGTCTACGACGTTGGACCAGCGTTAAGCCAACATTGATTCATTGTCTTGTGTCCGCTGGGGTTGTGTTAATGTTGAGCCAACGTTCCACAGGCCCGCCGGTGTTAGCACAACATTAACCTACAAAGTGAGAATTAACACATTTCCAGAGAGCCATATAAATATCACTATCAGCCCTTGGAAAGCTTCACCAATTACAGTTAATTTTGCGTTTTTTTCGTTATGTCATTTTACATACGTATATTTGCTAATACCATTAATTCTGCTGTAACTTTTTGTTCAAAATGTAGCATTTATTTTTAAATTGTGTAGGCCTAAGTGCGTAGCTCATCATTTAGAAATGCATTTTCACTTCACGCACAAACACTCATTTTTCACAAACGCTTATTTTATTTTATATATGTTATTAACATATATATGACACTTTATGTGCGCGGGTAGTGTATATTATAATCACAATTGCATAAAAAAAATTATCAGTTTCTTCATCACATAAGGATAGGTTGCGTAACCATGTTTACTTCACTCATGATCACCACACTTTGTACGTATTAAGCATCACTTTTCTTGCACATTATGTATTCAATATTTTGCTCTTGTTACATGTATTTTTGCTGATATTAAAATGTGTTTTTACAATGTCTTGTGTTCTAACTGATATTTATTGAGTTACTGAGGTCGATTTCCATTATAAATACTTGTATTATTACCACATGAAATAACAGATGATTAGTATAGGATTTAATGAAAATAATTTAATTGGGTGTGGGTGAGTGAGTGGGTGAATTTTTATTTATTTATTCACTAGTTACCGAAATATATATTACGATTTAGTGACATATAAACATTTCCGAAACCCCAAACTATTTATTTCATTTCAGTGTTTGTTTGTTTGTTTGTTTGTTTGCTTGTTTGTTTGTTTGTTTGTTTGTTTGTTTGTTTGTTTGTTTGTTTGTTTGTTTGTTTGTTTGTTTGTTTGTTTGTTTGTTTGTTTGTTTGTTTGTTTGTTTGTTTGTTTGTTTGTTTGTTTGTTTGTTTGTTTGTTTGTTTGTTTGTTTGTTTGTTTGTTTGGGACCGTGTTACCTTTCTTCGGTATGACAAAAAGATTCTGATGACCCAGGTATACCTGTGGACCTCTGACAGTCATGGCGTCAGACGATGTTTCTTATTTCACTAATTGAATATCTCTTTCAAATGCCACGTCACCCTTTCGTGTCCATGGCTTATATAAAATAAATTCTATGTTTTAAGGCTATCTTCGTGTGCATTGGAAAACAGAAGAAAAACCTGCTCGCCACTTCAAAAAATTTCGAAGTTCGAATCGAGTAACTATAATCAGCTTAAACGGCCGACAAAAAACGGATTCACTTTAATAACATCCAGCTCCTTGCCTGAAACGCATGCATTGGTTTATTTACCGTTTATTGACCGTTTATTGACCGTTTAAAAATTATTTTATTTTATTATATTTTTTTTATGTCTGAAATGTTGTCGCTCCTTAATAGAATTGAAACACACCCGACTTTATTTAATACCGATGACTTAAAGGACTGGTTAAGTAATGTCAATTTATCAATATAACCGGGGGATCACTCTTTTCAAATGTAACTTTTGATAGAATGTCGAATTACTCTGCCCAGACTATGTCTGGTGGCTACATTGGGGCGTTCAACCTTTCCTATACTAAATTATCTTATTTAAATTTGCACCCAGTTGAAGCTATCGCGACACTTAATTTGAGATAAAATATTACAAATATTGATGTTTAAACACTCACTTACTCCCAATCACAATCGGCTAATAAAATGACTATAACGTCTGAAACGAATGTAGTCGAGCTTACCAGTGAAGCGATTAAAATTGAAGATGTGTAATAGTCAGGATTTGCCAGGACACGACAGCAATTGGTCATTCTGATTTAATCATGACCATCGGCAAATTCACATCGGGACGATTATCAACGATTATGCCAGATGAATTCGTCTTGTTGAGTCATAATAATCAATATTGTTACGTTATAACCGGGGATGGTTTGTTGTATCACTGATTTTTTTCTTCACAAAAAGTGGGAATACTTTCATGTTTTGGGGTAACACATAATTGGAGTTATGACATTATGGTCAAATCTACTTTGAGCGCTAAGAAAAACGATACAATCGTTTAACGTACGTTTTATAAGCCGATCAAATCACAGTTATTGAGAATGAAATCAGTTTTTAAGCATCTAAATTTGCAAAATATTTCATTCAAATTAGGCAAATATGGGTAACTTTTACAATTATAAATACGTTTACTCTTACAGTGTCGGATCGACTTTAAACGTCAGAATCTGCACTGAAATTTCGAGCCCTGCACTGAAAGAACACACATATTTTTTAATGGCTGTAGACCCATAACATCAGTATTCAAATTAAACAAAAAGAGCTAACTTAAACATTTATGATGATTTCTAATTGAGAAAAAAGACGTTGGTCTCTATGGTTTATACAAAATATGTCAGCGCTTTACGGGTTAAGGAGCCAGGAGCAAGTCATAACATCACATCCAGCTTGGGGAACACTAGCAGGACGGTTATGGTTTTGTCAGAATATGGCAAGTCAACATATCGACCTTCCATTCTCCAGTCAAACATAAACCATCATTTATTATGGTCACAGCGCCATTTCACTCCCCCCCCCATCCCTGGCGTGATGTGGGCGTATGAATACAACCAGATACACTTATGTTCACAAAAAACCTAAGTGACTATTTTCCAGCAGGATGGACTGTAATATAAGCGGATCGCGGGGAATATAGATGTATGGTGCACACTTGATATGCACATTTGTGTCGTTTCAGACCAACTCTATTTATTTCAGTGCTAGTTTAATTACAAATACACAATCAAATAAGGAAAAAAACAAGATTAACATGCCAACCATACACGGTTTAATATCTGCAAAAGATTGGTTGAGCTTCAAAGCATAAATGGTAAGGTTATGATGATTACTTCAACGGTGATGCAACATTATTTCTGTCATGGGCCACGTTCATCCAATAATGCACATGCCTACACAGCGTGTCTTGTGCTGCTGGAACCGTATTATTTATATACGGTTTCAAACAGGTTTTAGAAATATCACTAAATTTGACAAAAACAGGAAATCCAATGATGCAAAATTTGATGTGTCTATTTTCCCTACTTATAAATGTGTTTCGTCATTTGAAGCTGGAAATTGCGTTAGTAATTTCTGCTTTAAATGTATGAAAAGCAGGACAAGTGCTAGGTATATACTATTGTGGCCAAAATCCAGGCCTCCTGTCCACGTCACCATAAAAGCTTTACCTCTGCCCGCCACCCACACACACACGTCATATCTAACGATCACCCAGAAAACACGAGACGTTCAACCAATGTTGAATTAATGTTGGTCCAGCGTCGTACCGCTCCTGATGTGCTCTTCAAGTCAGCAGCTCTTGCTGTTTGACTTCGCCTCACAATCTCTGCCACACCATGACCCGTCAGATCTACTCTACATGTACTCCATTCCCAAATCTTCCGGATTTTCTCCCGCGTCCCGTCCATCCTTCCCTCTCCTCCACCGGGATGACACCCAGTCTTGATCTCTTCTCAGATGTGGACTTCCGCTCTACGTTTTATGACTTCCGATCTGCGCAGACGACCGTTTTATAGCCTGGTTATGGTCACAGGTGACGCGTCAGTCACCGACCATCCGACCAACCGGACTGGCGCTGTTGTCGATGCACATTTTGAGAGCTGTATGACTGATTTGTTTACAAGCTTTTCTGGACTTCCCTGACAGAAATGTAGCAGGATCGAACACAGAATGCTAGAATTCAGAGCTAGAATCCTGCGTGTGGAGCACAGCATCATCTGATGTTACTTTCTTGGACTAATTTATGAACACTTGTATGATCAGATTTTAATATAAAATGTGTCCCAATTTTTTGCTACTGATATTCTAGGCGACCTGATTCTCATATCTCCAAGTATTTATCGGTCACTTGGAATTGTGGATTGCGGTGGCAAGATACATCTGCAAATTACTGGAAATTTAGCCATTTCAGTACCGGAACCGAATTTCTATAGACGTCATAATATATTTCTAATGGACGTGGACCATAGTATAGGTATTCAAGTGAAGCGGAAAGAGCTAACTAAGACGTGTATGATGATTTAAAAAATAGCTTTGTTCGCTGGGTTTATATACAAATATTTCAGAGCGTTAAGGGTTACATGAATCGTTTAGAACTCCAAGAGTTACATCTATAATTAACGTATTCTCAGCTGTAGCATAATAAATACATGTATCTTTGCCGTAATGGATAAGACCTATAAAATTTTTAGTTTACTTTTTGTTTTCATAATGGGCCATGGGATTGTAAGTACGACAAAAGGGATAGTGTTTACTCTTTATTGCTGTTTTAACCCTTTAAACCCTCACGATGCATTAAAGCATCATTTTACATCCCTGAAAACAGACTTAGTTTTCCAGCAAATAAGGGCTTTAGAATGAAAATTTCCATGGTTTACTAATACATGGCAATTTTATTCAATTTTTAAACCACATCAAATCATCTTCAACCACTACAAGTCGAGAATTGCGACAGCAATTCGCTGCTAGTAGTGGATGGAGTTAACAATGGTAAATTCAGGCCTGAAAGGGTTAAAGGGTTGAATAACCCTTTTTCGTCAATGGTGCCTATAGCGATAATGTTTACTTTGTGTGAGTTGCGAGTAAAAGGTGAATTTGACCACTCTGTGAAAACGGTCATTCAGGGAGACATCAACAAGACAGGGTTTTCGTGTATTGATCCTTAGTGGTCTGTGGTTACATTTGTCTTATTTCATATCTCTCACAGGTCGCCTGGAGAATCGAGCAGGAATAAAACATAAAAACTCCACACGAGACCAAGAAAAATATGTCAATTTATTAAAACTACGTCAAAATACAGGAACAACATTTTCAAAAATAAACTTATAATTCGATGTTTCAAATAATAACCTTTGTAAGGCACTGACCTCATATATGTTCTGCTAGATAAAAAGCAAGAGTGACATGTTTTTATTATTCCACAGCCTTGCATTGCCGTAAAGCTACATATTTTGTATATCATATTAATACGTTTTTTTTTTATTATTTTAATGTGCAAATGTTCATCTACTACAAAAAACCACCATATGTTACAGACTGAAGTCTATGACATGTTTGATGTTTCATTGACCGATTTTGAAAGCCAACAATGATCGTTTTCCTCAAATAAATGTCATATTAGTATTGGTTCTAGTGATGTCAAGCTTCTAACTCATAACTAAACTCCCCCCCCCCCATTTTACCTTTTTTAATATTTAATATTTAGTTATATTTGTTATTTGCATAATATGCAATACGATGATTTGAGATACAGAGTATAGATCAACCTGGCAGAATGTCATGCACGCTATTTTAAACATTAGGTGATCTTTAGTTTGGCAATACCATTACTAATAAATAAAATGGTAATGCTAAAGAAGCTGCCTGCTTGGAAAGTCGGAGATTGCGATTTCAAACCCTGCTCTGGCAAGCAAGTTTCAAAGAAACAAAATGTTTCTTCCCCGCTCACTTGTAAAGATTCAATATTGTTGGAAGCATCCGTGACCGAGAGGTAGCGTGCTCAGCCTCAGACCGCCCAGGCTCGAATTTCGAATTATGTTTCTGGAGGGCGGTGTCATCTCATTCATCTCATCATCCTCAGGAGATTCTAATGGCCCAATTTAGCCCACATATGCACAAAGGTTGCCTGAAACCTAAATTATTCTATTTGAGTTCATTTGCTTTACCAATAATAGTAGTTTACCGCTGAAAAATTGTTAACAGAACACAGTCCAATGACTAGCTCGGTATGAACATTTAGGCCTACTTGAAAAATATTTACCGATAGCAAAATTGCATAAATCATTGGTGGAGCCCTGAGCCTCAATTAACTGATTTGTGAGACCATTTTTCATATATTTAGCTGTTGCTACACATAGATTGCGTCCATGCTGTTTTTTGACAGCCATCATACGACAATATTACGACCACCACTAACACCATGATCATTAAAACGTCAGCTGTGCGGTATATGGGAATAATAATGTCACAGAAAGTGTTTGCTGGAAGTGGTAGCAGGATTCTAAGATCCTTAAGGTCAATTGAGACAGTATAGTGCTTCTCAGTTAATATTGTTTTTTAAAATCACTCAATTTCATGAAATACCCGCAAGGTCTTTCAGTGTGGGTATTGACTTTAGACGTATATAGACGTCAGATTCATACGTCTAAAGTCGATCTCATATAAACCATAACATACCCAGAATCTCAGAACTTTTTCATTGTGACAAATACATGTACCAGTTTTCTCCATAACTATTACTCAAACTATGGAAGTAGGTGCATAAATTCAATGAGAAATCATAATAGGTTATGGTGTGGTGACACAAAACGACGACATTTATAAATAGAAGAATAATGTGTGAGCCCTCAGACAAGCACCTTAGTCCTTTCAATATTTCAATAAGATTGATCAGTATAGGATTAATTATGCGAAACTTAATGATTCTGTTTCAAAAGCGATTGTCTCCAAATCTGGCTAGTTCATAATTGCTTGATATGGTTCGAAAAACAGTACTTTTGATAAATTGTGAAATGACACAGTCCGTTCCGTGGCATTGGGAATAATTAATATTCAAACCCGTCGAAAACGTCATGACAAAAACAATGACAGTGAGTATTGTCACATATTTATATTTGTTTACAATTTGTTATTATGGGTATTATATTATAACAAAGTATTACATTTATACAACTCTAAAATATGAGAATCATATAGATGTTATTTTCTTCACCACGCAATTACGGGTTACTATGTTATTAATGGGTCATACTGATGTAAATCATGTATTTCCCTCTGGCATTATAAAACTGATAATCTACTTCACGTATTTCTCTCTGGTGTTAACAAACTTAAAATCTGCTTCACATATTTGCCTCAGGCATTATCACACTGAGAATCTGTTAAACGTATTTCCCTGGGGTGTTATCATTCTTAAAATTTGGCTCACGTATTTCCCTCGGGCGTTTCCAAACTTAGAATCTGCTTCACGTATTCACTGCAGCACAGTGTGGAGGAGTCATCATGGCACGCTAAGCAGTCCATAAAGACTTTGTCTGGGAACAGACACTGTAAGGAGGTGATAAAAAAACCCTGCTTCCTTCATGGAAATACACCCTGGCTACATTAGGAAAGTGAGCTGAAAATTGCCCAGGCGTCCCAGGAAACACAGTGAGTTAAAGCAATGTTTATTTAATTCCGACCCACTGTGTGCGACGCTGGTCCCAAATTAAATTAGAATGGCTCAACTTATCCATAGTTTTGCATCGGATTTTTGTTAGTTCCCATCTTCATGTCGTTATTCGCAAATTGTAATTTGGTTCACACTTTTCTTGTTTTGTTTTTTATTCCTTCATTTATTCTTTCATTCATTCATTTATTCTTTCATTCATTCAAGTTCACGTCTCAAACATCATTGAGAAATTGATGATAGGTATATCTTTTTAAACACAGACACTCAACCATTGAGCGATTTTGTTTTTGATTCAAATATTACCAATAGCAGTGTACGAGGCATAAATCACATAAAGGTATTTGACCAGCATCTGGATTGCCTCACACAAATCAATGATTTAATCAACAGCTTGAAAAGGTCACATCCCACCCGGTTAAGAGGGGAATATGTTTCAAGAATTGTCCTGAATGGGGACGATAACTCAGCGGCAAACACGGGACGTTGACACAATGTTGATTTAATGCTGGCTCGCCGTCTGCGACGCCGGCCCACCATTAACCCATCATTGGATCAATGATTGCTGGGTTGGTAGCAGCCGGCTCAGCAGCTTTCAGTGATTATTCAGATCTGGATAAGCGACTGGAAAAACTGAAAGGCCGACTATATCAATCAAACTCCACACAATATCATCACAATTCCCGTCCAGCATTATTTATTTTGTCAACTCGTCGTTTTCGTTATTGATCAGATAAATTACCAGGAGCGGGTCATCATATTGTAAATATCTCATTTTAAATTGATGAAGTCGCGTATTTCAAAAATGATTGATTGTTCTAACTGCTGCTTTGATTAGATGAATGGCAATTCTGTGAAACTCAATGACCTCGACCTCCTTTGTTTTCACCGAGCTAGCTAATATTAATGAAGTATAGGGGAAGGTTCTTATATAACCTAGTTTTCACCGAGTGACGTCACTGCGTTTCACATAATAAAGTATGGGGGAGGGAAGTGTTATATGACTTTGTTTTCACCGAGTGACGTCACTGCGTTCACAGAATACATGTTAACTCTTACAGCGCGGGGATCGACTTTAGACGTCAGATTGACATCAGATTCTGACGTCTAGAGTCAATCGATATTTATAATGTTCATAGATCAAAAACATAGGTACAAATGAATCAAAAGCGCTAACTAAGACATTTATGTTAATTTAAAATTGAAAAAGACCCTTTGTTCTACATTGTTTATACACAAAAATGGTCAGCGCTTCAAGGGTTAAAAGCGTAGACCACTCACATGTATGTTATTCCCCAGTTAGTATATCTCTGACATATGTACATATTTGGCACGCTGTTCATATACAGTGTACTACTCTTTTAACCTGTTTAAGCATGAATTTACCATAGTCATCTTCATCTACTACAAGCCGCGAATTACTGTAGCAATGTGTGGGTAATGTGCATTATCAAAACAGTTCCATGAAATGTTTCTTTCTATAGCCATGCACTGGGCGTGGCAAATGAGGTCATTCTTCAGACTGTGGAGATGCAAAATGGTGAATCGTGATGGTTTAAAGGTCTATATCATAAAGCGTTTCCTCTTTCGCTTAGTGGCACATTATGCGTCCCCAAGTAAAGGTGCGCTTATTGTCATTTGTAGGCGCAGGTGCTTCTAAGTGAAGTCGGTTACAAAATCCACAAGGACGCAGGCTAAAAGAGTGAACGAGATATAGTTGATATTGCTCAAATGTAATATTCATCTCGCTATTTGTCTTTTAATTGAGACGTAAAGTAATTTCAGCTACTAGACGAGGGTTGGGGACCCGAGAAAAATGTTGCGTTTACACCGGATCAAACTATTAAACTAAACTCAGTTAACACATATAACGCTAAATTAGATAGTTAAAATTTGCCACTTGAGTCACGCTACCACCACCCACAACTTCAGATGAGTGAAAATGACACATATCTGATTAATTTGAGACAAAACATTTACAAATCTTGCTGTTTAAACACTCATTTAATTCTCAAAAACTGTGATTGTATCAACTAATAAAACAGATTTAAAAGATTAAAAACGACTATATATAGTGGTGCTTAGCGGTGTGAATATTGCTAAAAACTATGAGCTGAACGATGATAATTGCTGGTGTTATGTGACAGCAAATAGAAGAGCATATTTGTGGCGACTTATGGCCTCATTTGATAAAACATGCGATACCCATTGAATGTCAACCTCATGATAATATGATAATATGATTTTTCATGAATACAAGCTATATTTCATTGATATCCTTACAACCTCGCTGCCCGTCCTCTACAACGAGAGTGTAACCCTTGAACCCTGACATGATTTCATGTAAACCAAGACACCGAAGGTTTTTTTATTTTAAAATCATCATAAATGTCTTAACTAGCTCTTCCCGCTTCATTTGAATACATATGTTATGGGTCTACGACCATTATGCTTATTTTACTCTTCAGTGCGTGGATCAACTTTTTGTGTCATACTCTGCAGGGGCGGATCCAAGGGGGTGGTTTGGGGGGTTTAATTTTGATGATTAAACACATGTCACACTAATCGTCCAATACGCTACTACAAAAATGCAACACCATCCTAGTCGTGTTTGGGGGATTAATCATAGAATATATGACTTATTTCTCATCACCAGAGACTGTAAACTGTGATTTTCTCTTTGTGATTTCAGCTCACGATCAGATGTGTGGGTAGCGATGATGTATGATAGAATACTGTGAATAGAAGTCAATATTATCAGTGATGCCCATACTGCAACTTGTATATCTTACACTGTGTGAAATTAAAGAGCAGTGAATCTAAGCATAGCAAAGTCAAACAACTGTAACTAATCACTTGAAAAAGAAACAGTTACGGCTGTTATCCCACCAGACACGAGACATCCGACCAATGCTGGGCCAATACTGGGCCAGCGTCGTAGGTAATTTTCACTCACTTGACACAACTTCAACGACGGTGGACCAACATTTTATTGAGCGAACATTGGGTAGTTGGGTAGATATCTCGTGTTTGCTGGGATGCCTTTCAATCATAGGATCATTTTACTTGTAAAGAAAGGAGATACTGCCTTTTGGCTTTGCACGGCAGTCTAAGGTTATACAAGACAAGAATAACTTACATAATTAATTTGTGGAGTATAAACATAGATTTAAAGGGTCAATGCAAAGTATATGCATCATTATGCATAAGGCTAATACAGCTTGTAGAGGGCTTTATACGAGGCAGATATTCCTGAAATGGTTCACCCATATCGGAGGCATCTGATTGGACGGAATTGCGATGTCGACCAATCAGAAACAATTACCATATGGATAAGAATTGCATGTCCATGAGCAATATGTTTAGCATAAAATCATTATAAAATACTCCGTTCTTCTTCTAAAGACATTTATAAACCCATCGACCATCAATTTCAGCATTATCCTCGCATCTGCTAGAGAACACTCAACAAACATGATACGTTGGTCCAATGTTGGCTGCAATGCTGCCCCAACAGTAAGCCAACGTTGGACCAACGTCTCATATTTGCTGGGCATCCACCAGGGGAGTTATCGGCTTCTAGCAGACTCATCCATCAATATAAATTTAGTTCAAAGAGTCACACTGAAATACGTTACGTGGTATGTCATTGGAGCACCAGAAATCTCTGTTCGCTGCTCTTCCGTGTTATCAGGTTAGAATATTATGAATTTCTTTCGTCATGAGCCGTCTATAAAAAGTCATAATACGATATAAATAAAACAGGTCAGTAGCATCAAGTTCTGATATAAATTATCAGTTTTATTTTACACTTCTTCTCCGAGTTTAGATCACGATATTTATCTATTAAAAGACGTGTATTTTCAGAAAATTTTCGTTTTGTATTCAAATTTTTATAACGCTTTTAGTGGGAAGACCAGGGAGCAAGCTGCTTGTACCAAACTCGTTGAAACGCAGTGATTTCATCGAAGACCCTTGTAGGCCTATTACCTAGCTTGGTGAAAATATTAGAGGGCAATGCTATTGAGTTTCACAGAATGTCCAGCCAAACGGCTCACCTAATCTTATGCTATATATATTAACATAGCATGTTTACCATATATATATCCCGATAATGACGTGATGTCGTCCAAAATAAAACTATAATCACGCTTAGCAGCACGATTTGTAAATGGACGAATTACCTTGTCAACGGAACGCATGACGTGTAATGAAGCTTACTGTCAGAGACGTAACGGCCAGTATGCAGCCAGTTTGTCTGGCTAAATATAAAAGTCATCAGGTTTGCTAAATACCAGGCTTGGCAGAGTGGTTATTTATTGTCTCATATATTTTGTGTGCGACGTTAGCCGTAATTATGCGGTTGTTATCATTATCATCATTTATATTTCAACTGGATCGCTGTATATATATATATATGTGTGTGCATGTAAATTATGCAATATATATATCTACTAATACAATATACTATATAAGAGTATTCTAAAACAGAATGTAATACCTTTTCCACCCACCTATAAGTCCATCGATCATATCACCATGGTAAATCAGCAATCCAACAGACACCCGTGTTCTGTGAGGCCTGTGAGACTCGCTGGTCAATAACCACATTACTGGCGAGGACTGTATTTCCGAGATCGTGCCTTGGCATCAAATGTGAAACTGGCCAACAATAACATTTTGAGCTCCACTGTTTCTCGTATATTATTATTATTTAATTTGTCTTGCATCAATGAGTATAACCACCTAATATTTGCATATTTCCCGTATGATCGGATATCTTTGAACACCAAGAGCTAGTGATCACTAACGTGAAGGCCTGTTAAGGCCAGTTGTGTCTGACAGGTACAGAATTGTCCGCCACAAGATATATCCACAAAACGCAAAATGAAATTTTCGCTACAAGATGGACATTTATTTGTGTGTTTTGTATGTTCGCCGCATACCTTCTTGCGAATATACTTTTTTTATTCTTTGACTTTAGACATCGTTCACATAGACAGGTGGCAAAATTTCAAAAGTGGCCAAATAAGCAGTGCAGGACTGCAGGTTGGACGGAATGTTAGGGGCTGGTAATCACATCAGCCATTATCTACTACATGTACCTATACTAACCACATTTTAAGTTGATAACAACAAAATAAATCGTTTATTACAGAAATATAGCAAAAACAAAATGGCGGCCATATTCAGCCCTAACAACTTATCTATATAGTCAGGTCGCCGAGGGTGGAACCTTGCAAATGGGTATATACAAATTTTGTTGCGGATTATTGATGCATGATATGGCTCGATTAATATTAGCAAGCATGCCAAACTGGCACCTTTGAACATTTTTAATTATTAGTGAAAATCTAAAATGGCCGCCGTCAACTAATAGAAAATCGACATATATACTGAGTGCGGGTAGAAATTTGGGTGTCAGAGCTAAAAATTGGCCTGAGTATCTTTAAATAGTTATATATATCTCTCCTAAAATTGTCCATGAATCCTATGTCGCGTTGGGCCAAAAAACGGCAAAAATAAAAGCTGGCCGCCAGCGGAAATTAAAAATAAATAAATAAACTAGTAATTCGATAATCAAGTGTGATATGTCATTTCTGACTAATTTCGGGGCGTGGAACCCATTTCTGTACCTCAAGTTACAATTATAAGCCACATGAAGGTCAAACATGATCACAATCGGTTATAGTGAAATACAGTTTTTACTAGTAGTTCGATAGTTACATGTGATGTGACCATCTTTGTAGCTCTAGTATCCGTAAAGTCATTCTAGGCATCAAATATGTAATAAACATTAGATGTAATAGGTGAATTTGGTGACTGTGAATCTATTTGAGGGCATAAGTAGGCTACAATGGAAGTCATCGGGATCTTTCAAATCCAAACCTGATCTAGATAAATTTAAACTTGGCTAGTGGATAGAATGAAAATATGAATACAATCGTTTCTCAGTGTTTCATCTATCCATTTCTAATAGGGCGCTGCGCCATGCTGTCCTTCATGAGAGCCATGATGCCTTTCATGAGCGCCATGTTGCCCATCATCTATTGAAAAGGCGCCATGCCCCTTTTCAACTATTGTCATGTCCAACTCAAACCCACCCTGGTCATCGTGACTGATTAAACACGATTGGCATTCACACCTATGATGTAGCTATTAAAGCGATTACATATGGTAGGCGCTAGGCAAAAATTAATTCACACAGCTAAACAAAATGCATCATTATGTATCTTCTTCTTTTGATTAAAGTGTTTTTTTTTAACTTAGTACATTAGTATTCCAATTTTACTATTCATTATCAACAACAGACATCGGAGTCATCAATCATTTATACACTGTACGACCTCTTGTATTTCCAATGGAACACGTTTTCTCATCTTGTTTTATTTAGATCATGTTGTCCAGAATTTGATTGATAGCATTCGCCTTTCAGTTTGTCTGGTCCCTTGTCACGACTTGTAGAGCCATTCTCTGCTGGATGCTGCTGGGTGCTGCATTTGAATCTGGATATTGCTTCAAAAGTGGAACAAATAATTCAGCAGTACAGGGTTATGACCAATTCTCGGTCAGGGTTTAACGGGTTAAGCTAAGATCAATATCAAGGGTCTCAGTAGAATGAGTCGCATCTTAAAAAACAGAATAAAATATAGTTCTGTCTGTGTGAGAAAAACTCAATGACGTCAGTCACAGAAGTGAATGGACCATTTATCATGAGAAAAATCAATGTGTTTTTCTTAAATGATGGCACAAATGTTCCGCTGCCATGTGTTTTGGCCCTGTCTCCTGAATTTTTCACGGAAAATTTATCATCCATACACTGCAAAAACAGGGGGACAAGGGAACGAGAAAAAACATAGTAAATGCAGTCCTGCCCACGCCATGTAGCCATGGATGATTCAGTATGCATTGACTGCAGAACTTGGTAAAACGGAGTAAAAACACAGTCAGACGTAAAGCCCCGCCTACACCGATTCAGAAAAACACCAGAACTAACAATGAGAAAAAAATTACGTTTAGTTCCGACGTTTAACTCATGGTCGATTTAGTTTCATTAGAAAATACACAATCAAAATGCCCACTGAAATGTTTTAATTTGACATTTATTTATTTATTACCGGATCTGGGGTTTACTGAAAACCCATTTTAAAGAACACAAAAACTAACAATGAGGAAAAACACACAGTTAAATATAGTTCTAATTCCAGACGTTCAAACCATGGACGATTTAGTTTTTATGCTGATTGTGAAAATTAGAACATACAAAATCAAATGGCCACTGAAATGTTTGTAAGCCTATTTGACATATATTTATTGCTGAATCTGAGGTCTATTGAACGAGTTAAGCACTTTAAAAGGCAGCCGGTGAAATGATTGCAAGCCGTGATTGTAAAGGTCAACGAAAACATGAAAGATAGGCTAACATTACCCCTTTCAGCGTGGGGACAGACTTTAGACGTCAGAATCTGACGTCTAAAGTTGATCCCCGCACTGAAAGAGTAAATTCTTTATACTGGCAGTATATTATGTAGACCCATAACATAACATATCCTAATGAAGCGGACAGACATTTATGACGATTGAAAAAACATTTGGTCTCTGGTTTAAGTACTATATAATATTATGTATTGTTCATTTTTAATGACGCATAAGTCTACACAGACTTCCCTTAGTCAATAAATATCGATCAATTAATCTATAAACATAACCCAGCGCTTTAAGAGTTAACCCCTAGTTAGATAGTCTGAACTATAGTCAGATTCACATTAAATTCATCAACCAGGGATATTGCATTTCGCGGATTTCTCAGTCAATTCTGAACCAATTTTCATAAAATTTTACACACACTTTTTTCATCCATGTCGTGACTACCCTAAATTTTGTTTTGATAAGTATGTGTAAAGTTAGACCATTTGACATGTAGTAAAATTCTGAGACGAAGCTAATGGGTTTATAGAGGGTGACATTTGTATTTATTTACTATATGTCAAATCGGCGAAATTCATTCACCACGGTTAATGTGAATGCGACTATAGTAGATATAAATTTGCACTCACTTGAAGATGAATTTCGCTCTCACAATGCACACCTTCAAGTGGGTGAAATTTTATGTGATTGTGCTCCCGGATGGAGGACAGAAGGGGAGTCCGCCATTATCACACAGTCTAGATAGGTCAACGAGCCTTGATATATGAATTGTTTCCACCTTAAAGTGAATAGCAATATCCTGAATTTATGCAATATCAAGGTATAGGGTCTAGTATTTGAAATGAATGCTGGGTGGCCTGCACGGAAGAGGCTTTTCAAAAACTTCTTGCAGGTCTCCCTGACATTACCTGCAATTGATACTGCAATTAATGTGACATGTACTCGCTTTATGCATGAATAAATGAATTGGCTAATATTTCAAGTAAAAGCACAGTTTTATTGTGATAAAATGTACCATTTTTTATGCAACACATTTTTTATTCAACAAATTATATATACTATGTGAGCATACATGTAGATGCAACGAGAGAACTTAATGGGTCAAATATCATCGAAAATATATGTGTCCGTCTTTTTCTCTGTGATGGGCCCCTGTCGTGGTTATCACCACCACCTGACATGCAGGAGCTCGTGGTCTAGTTATCCGCTCGCGTTATTCAAACTTTCAATAAAACAAAATATTTCATATTTTGTTTTACAAGTTACTGGATTGATCGTATAGTATGCCTTTCTTTCAATATCGTATGTTTTGTGTTCTTAGATTACGCTTTGCATTATTATATTTAAAATTTTATTTCATTTGAATCTGAGAAAGTAGTTCCAACTTCATTAGAATGACAAATAACGCCGTGCAATTCAATGATCTCAAACACATTGGCTTGCTTGACTTAATGGATCAGAAACCATGTCTCTGGAGCAGCCCATGTCCAGCCCATAATATGTTTAACACGTCCCCCATGTTACATTCCTACTATGTCACGTAGGTGACAATGTCAATTAGGTGACTACAAGGCTGGAGTGAGATAACTCGTCTATAATGCAAACCGGCTCACATACACCCACATATCCATAACCATTGTCAAATAATGTTTTTTTTTTGAAAAGTTAAAATTGCAGGTCTTTCTTTTAGAATCCTGTAAATCTGCAAGTAATTGAAAAACCGTTAAAACTATGTGATTTAAACACGGTTTAATATTAAGATCTGAATCTGGCGCCAGCTGATTAACTGATTGTTATTACAGTTACAGATCGAGTCTACGAAAGTTGACAACGAAGTAAACGAAGTTGGTGACCAGTGCATCGTGTGCGCCATTTAATTCATCCCAGAAAATACGAAATGTTGTCCAATGTTGGGTTATGTTGGTCCACCGTCTGTAGACCGTGGCCCAACATTAAGCCGGCATTTTATCAAAATTTGTTTGCTTGGCTACGAATCTTGGGCGAAAAATCGGTGTGTGCCTACTACAGCATACTTCATTACTTGAAAGATGTTGCGTTTGATTTAGCATGTACTTGAGGTCGTGTAAATTCTCACCTCTTGAGGTCGAATCTTCTCATTACATATTTATCATATCACATTAGACGAGGACGCCCCCCTCAGGCGTTCATGAATTATCAACAGATTCTATCACAGTCTTGTCTCTTGGAGGTGAATACCTATGGTATTTTGCTGTCTGCATGATTTTCAGCGCTAACATATTCATTGCATCACTTAACTTTTGATTAATAATATAAGATAATGCTGAAATATTTTTGTAGAAGACATGGAGACCAAAAGTTTTGTTTGTTTTTTATTTTAAATTAGCATAAATGTCATAGTTAGCTCTTTCCGCTTCATTTGAATGCCCATTTTACGAATCTGCGGCCAGTATATATAATTTTACTCCTACAGTTCGGGGATCGACTTTAGACGCCAGAATCTGACGTCTACAGACGTCAGATTCTAACGTCTGAAGTCGATCCCCGCACTGTAAGCGTTAATGATTATTTAACGCAACTTACTATTTAAATACTGTGTCGTGAAGCATTAAAAAAGATAAATTAATAAAGGAGTAAACAGATTAAGGGGTAAAATACCATACCAGGATTAAAATCCAAACGCGAGCCGAATATCAGCCCCTAAGGCTGCTGAACTATCATAATGTGGTAACCTCTTAACCTGTAATCATGATTATGCTTGTTTTTATTGTTTTATCATCAGATTTATTCATTGTTATTGGGAACGAAATGTGTGCTTAAACATGACAAGATACAAATATTTCATCTCGCATTAAAGAAATATGAGTAATTTTCACCCGCTTTAAGTTGTGAATCGCGATAGCGAGTCACCACTTCAATTTCCTTTAAACGGTATATAATACAGTCGTAGCAGGCCAAAGGTTATTGGCCATGAGACGCTGCATAGGGTTTAAAAGTGATTGATGAAGGCTCTTTCTCGTGGAAATAAAATCAGGTTTTTCTTCAGGCGAATCCCGTCAATCAGTCTTCGTGATGTGTCACTTACCAAACTAAGATCTTCCCAGAAGCTCTAAGCCATACATTAGCCTGTCTGAGAGGCTAGGTTCTATTACTTGTCTTCTCAGACGCAGCACGTCGTTGAGAAGACAGTGTTCTAATAAGTCTACTCTCACATGACACACTTTTAACCCTCAAAGCGCCGAATTTATTTGTAAAAAATATCGCAACCAAACGGGGTTTTTTCAATTTGAAATCAACATAAATGTCTTAGTCAGCTCTTTCTGATTCATTTGAATATCTATGTTATGGATCTAGTACGGCCATTAGAACTATGTTTATTCTTACAAGAACATCCCGACATAGGCCTAATGGTTGGCAGTTGTGGGACTGGAATTGTTACAGTGCGGGGGATCGACTTTAGTTGTCAGAATTTGACGTCTACAGACGTCAGATTCTGACGCCTAAAGTTGATCCCCCGCACTGTAACAATTCCAGTCCCACAACTGCCAACCATTAGGCCTATGTCGGGATGTTCTTGTATCTTGCATATATAATTTAAAGTGAATTAACCAAACCTGAAACGCGCCCTATGTCATTGTGAAGGTGAATGGTTTGAGAAAAAACATTACCTTTACAACGCTGAAATATTTGTGTATAAACCACCGAGACCAAACGTGTTTTTTCATGTTGAATGCACCATAAATGCTTTTTCGCTTCATTTGAATACCTATGTTACATGTCTACGGCCTTTATAACTTGCTTAATTCGTTCAGCGCAGATTCTGGTGTTTAAAGACGGTCCCCGAGCTCAAACGGTTTATATTTTTAATGCTGGGCAAGCGTCGTTAATATTTAAGCAATGTTGAACAAATGTTTTCATGCAATGATTCTCGGTGGAGGGAGGAAGAAGGGTTCTTGGAGCCTTTAAATCACAGTGGATTGAGTCTTTCGTGTTATCTTGTGTCCCATATTTGTTTAATTTTTTATATTTCATTCATTCCTTCAGATAATATTTTTTTCAATGTGATGTCACGACACTATAGAGCAACTTTAAATCGCTGGTGGACAAATAAAACTCACCCCTAAGCAAAAACAACACTGCTATGCGTCTCCGAAAAATTATAATGGTCTAGAAAAGACTAAGGTTACCTACGACACTTCGTGTTTCCATCATTCAACCCTTAACCCGCTTTACTGTTTTTCTCTAGACGTCAGAATAAGTCTATCCCCAAGCTGGGTCTACTTTATTCATAAATATATCTGATATATGGCTAACGCAGCATCACGGTAGAAAACCTAATGGGAACACAACTAATGCAGTTTCCCGGTACAGAGAGCGAATGGTGGATTAATTCTGATCTAATACATCCAGCGTTGGCTCATTATCTACCTTGCTTGCTGGTATAACTGTCAACATGGCAGATAAATTACTAGCTTGTATACGTTATCACCCAATACTATATCTGGATGCTGTGCCAGTATCGGAGATGTTCGGCAAGCATCGGAGATGCTCGTGTAGCATCTGAGATGTTCGACAAGCATCAGAGATGCTCGTGTAGCATCTGAAATGTTCGTCAAGCATCGGAGATACTTGTGTAGCAAGCATCTGTGATGCTCGGGTAGCATCTGAGATGCTCGTCAAGCATCGGAGATGCTCGGGTAGCATCTGAGATGCTCGTCAAGCATCGGAGATGCTCGGGTAGCATCTGAGATGCTCGTCAAGCATCGGAGATGCTCGGCCAACATCTGAGATGTTCGTCAAGCATCGGAGATGCTTGGCCAACATCGGAGATACTCGGCAGCATTCAGTAAAGGCTGTGCTGACGTCCCATACTTTTACACTTACCTCTATGGCCCCATGCTTACCGGGATCGTCTCAAAATTAGGGTTTGGATTTAAACCAGGACTATTGATTTCTGGAGTGGAGAAGATGGTTTGGTGGTAAATGGGGTGGATGAACACGGACTTGTCACTAAAATATCGGGGCGCATCCAAGCAGCGCAAAGGGGTGGCGAGTCTGTGAAAGAAACATCAACAAGTTGCCAGACAGAACTTCAAGTCAAATTGAAAACATCAGTCCAACGCGATGTTGTTACCCAACGACCAGTCAAATAACACGGGGCCTGGAGTTGTTTGTTTTGTATTTCAAACAATGTATCAGTTATATTATGTTTTTTTCCAGGCTGGCTATGAACAACATAGTTTCGGTATTCTACTCTCTAATTTAAGAGATGTTCGTCAAGCATCGGAGATGCTTGTGTAGCATCTGAGATGTTCGTCAAGCATCGGAGATGCTCGGGTAGCATCTGAGATGTTGGTCAAGCATCGGAGAACTCGGTTAGCATCTGAGATGTTCGGCAAGCATCGGAGATGCTCGGGTAGCATCTGAGATGTTGGTCAAGCATCGGAGATGCTCGGGTAGCATCTGAGATGTTTGTCAAGCATCGGTGATGCTCGGGTAGCATCTGAGATGTTGGTCAAGCATCGGAGATGCTCGGGTAGCATCTAAGATGTTCGTCGTGCATCGAAGAACTCGGGTAGCATCTGAGATGTTCGTCAAGCATCGGAGATGCTCGTGTAGCATCTGAGATGTTGGTCAAGCATCGGAGATGCTCGGGTAGCATCTGAGATGTTTGTCAAGCATCGGTGATGCTCGGGTAGCATCTGCGATGCTCGTCAAGCATCGGAGATGCTCGGGTAGCATCTGAGATGCTCGTCAAGCATCGGAGATGCTCGGGTAGCATCTGAGATGCTCGTCAAGCATCGGAGATGCTCGGGTAGCATCTGAGATGCTCGTCAAGCATCGGAGATGCTCGGCCAACATCTGAGATGTTCGTCAAGCATCGGAGATGCTTGGCCAACATCGGAGATGCTCGGCAGCATTCAGTAAAGGCTGTGCTGACGTCCCATACTTTTACACTTACCTCTATGGCCCCATACTTACCGGGATCGTCTCAAAATTAGGGTTTGGATGTAAACCAGGATTATTGATTTCTGGAGCGGAGAAGATGGTTTGGTGGTAAATGGGGTGGATGAGCACGGACTTGTCACTAAAATATCGGGGCGCATCCAAGCAGCGCAAAGGGGTGGCGAGTCTGTGAAAGAGACATCAACAAGTTGCCAGACAGAACTTCAAGTCGAATTGAAAACATCAGTCCAACGCGATGTTGTTACCCAACGACCAGTCAAATAACACGGGGCCTGGAGTTGTTTGTTTTGTATTTCAAACAATGTATCAGTTATATTATGTTTTTTTCCAGGCTGGCTATGAACAACATAGTTTCGGTATTCTACTCTCTAATTTAAATAACAACCGAATGGTCGGGGGCTGGAATGCTAGACAAGGTCCACAGTCCGGATGGATAAAAAAATGTGCCACATTTTTTATGGTGTTATCAGCGGGCTTTTCAGAAAGCGAGAATATTTTTTTTACTTCTACATTTCTGGGGGGAGGATTTTTTCAGAAAGTGTTGTTAAATTATTTTTTCTCATTCACTTTGAGAGGGAATTATTTATTTCCGGGCTATCCAGAGATACTTTTCACTTTCAGCCTTTCACAGCACAAAATTATGTATTTCCAAAAACCTCACTTAAGCACACCTCCACCCCCCCCCCCCCCCCGCATTATTTTAATGGTTGCCACCAGAGTAATAACACAGCTATTTGAGCAGGTAATGCCTGAGCACAACCGACGTGGCCATGATCTTGATGTCAGATGTCAGAACATTACATTGCGTCAAGTAGGCCTATATCTGGGAGTGCTACGTTTCCGCATGTCTGGCAATTATATCACGCCCAGTCTGTTCATCAGACGTGGATGTCTGGCGGGCTGGTGTGCAGCATAATTAGGTTTCTGAACTAAACCAGGGACAGTACTGTTCAACAGTTGACTGTTATCTTTGGATGGTGGTGAATTTGTTGATCTACACTAACCACAGACCTGGAATCTAGGCCGAAAAATTGCAGGACACCGAACCAGAACTCTACTGATTTCTGGTGTACAGAAGACAAGATGTCACAGTCCAGCCAACTACGCCACGGGAGCTGTCGCTGATGAGGCCATCACTTTTATGGGGACAAGCATTATTAAATTAGTTTAGCTTCCCGAATAAAAAAGGTGGGATTCCAGCACTCAAATATTTTACCACCATGTGATTATTCAATTTGCGTATTAATCCAGATTTTTTGTTCTCATCATCTCGAATCTGTATTAGATGATTAGAACTAGATGACTAAATCACCGATATATATATATGTATCTATATATTCGGCGTTAAAGGCCAATTTATCAAGCTAAAATATATTTTATAACAACAAGTGAAAGCTTAAAATAGAACGTACAATCTTACTTCAACAACTGAGCCAGTCCGCCACCCATACGTCCGCATAAAGTTCTAAGAGTTGTTCTCTTTGAGAGAAGATGGTGGTTGTCTGACCTTGGTTTCTAGACGCAGGTCACACCTTTTCATAAATCAGTGGACTCCATAACTCCCACAAAATACACAGGTTCGTCTTGTTGACCTACTCCTACTATACACGACTACTGAGTGGCTCTTTATCGTTCGTTCATTTGAAGCGAATGGATTTCTCAGCTTGAAGTCTCCAAAATCGTATTTGTTTCACTAATTATTTTATCATTTTCCATCCAACATTGATTCACCATTTGTTGAGTATACACCACCCAGTTAACCCTTAGAAAGCTGAAATATTTTTGTATAAACAGTGGAGACCAAAGGGTGTTTTTTATAATTGAAATCATCATAAATGTCTTAGTTATTTCTTTCCGCTTCATTTGAATACCTATGCTATGAGTCCACTGCCATTATACATTTGTAATTCTCTCAGTGTGGGGATCGACTTCAGATCTGACGTCTGTGAACGTCAGATTCTGACGTCTAAAGACGCTCCCGAGCTGAAAGGGTTAATATGATATGACAATGACTCTGCACTTGTTCAAAGTCAGACCGCCGTCTGTGACTCTCCCCCAACTTTAATACTACACAGGCTGACCTTCTCGTTTTCATTGGACCCTCTCCCATCTCTTGACCAGTGATTTATCTAAGACTCTCGCTCTCAGTTACTCTATTGTCCTCTCTCGGTATACACAGCGTCTCAAATTATTAAAAGCTCCATGATCAGACTGTTAACATGGTTAATCTCACTCATAAAGTATTGCACATAGCACTGCATGTTGGCACAGTACTAGTTCAATGTTCAACAGCGTCGAGGATAGTAGCCCAATGATGAAATCGCTTATATTGTTATATTGGGTCACCCTCTTATGTTAGCTTGGAATGTCGGCCTACCGGATTGCAAATGTGATCCACACAAAAACCATCCCATCTGTGTATGCTATCTCATCTGTATAACAATGGAATGACTGATTGGTCATTTCTGTCAGAGTGGCACCATTTTCTTGTGATAATGGGAGGAATATACTCATACATTGTCGGGGATGCAGAAAATATGACTGACTGACTGACTGACTGACTGACTGACTGACTGACTGACTGACTGACTGACTGACTGACTGACTGACTGACTGACTGACTGACTGACTGACTGACTGACTGACTGACTGACTCACTGACTCACTGACTCACTGACTCACTGACTCACTGACTCACTGACTCACTCACTGACTCACTGACTCACTGACTAGCAAACACGAGACGTTGACCCTTGTCCTATGTTAGCCCATCGTCTTCGCTGCTTACCCAGCATTAAACCACCACCAGCTCACCATCTCGTGTTTGCTGGCTATCAGGTTGTGATGAGCTTCCCCTGTGACCTTAAATAGGCAGCTTTGGAATTAGCTCAGTGAACCTAAAAATGACATGTATGTCACCACAGCTTCAACCTTACAGAAATAACTTCAAAATGAGGTCACGATAGCGATTAACCCGACGCATTTGCAAATCAACATCTAGCCCAGATTTAAAAAACACCTGTGTCGTCAGTCTAATATAATTTTTTTAAATAGAATATTCGAATTTAAATTTTTTCCCACTTGAAGTTCGTTCTATCTCGCTGCCGGGAAGCGACCAAACATTTGCAAATCTTGATATCTGAAGACCCATTTAATTCCCAAATTATGTGATTTTATCGACTAATAAAAACGATTTTGCATTTGAGAAGTTATTTCGCCGATCGCAAACAATACGGTAAATTAAAAAAATTGTAAAATCGTATAAAAACAAAAAAAAAACCGGCGTAATACAGGATTCAATACATGGTTTTTTTCTATTTCTCATATACACGTCTATCAATTATATTTCGTTGGATGGTGACATTTCACAGCAATAACATAGGCACAACGCACTCTAAGCTTTTTTACATTAATTATAAATGTGAATATTACCAATGAACTCTCAAAAGTAAGTTAAAAGTGAATAAACTCATATCATATGCTTAAAACAGTTACAGATTCAGTTGAACATTGAAGGAGTATAACATCTATTGAATGTGATAGTAGCTTTAACTATTTTTGTATAGCTATATATCAACACTTTAATTGTTACGATTGCAGCAATAGCATTGGAAAGAAAATATCTAACCACATCAGATTCCCATATAAACTAATACAAATATATAATATGTTGATTCTGTACAATTATTTTAATCTAAACAGCTTAAGCTATGGGATATTATTTTTGGGTTGATATTACTGGTATGTTCTCTCTATTTAACCGTTTCAGCGCGGGGACCGTCTTTAGATGTCAGAATCTAACGTCTCCTCAACGCGGGACCGTCTTTGTATGCGACGGTCCCCGCACAGAAAGAATTTAAAAAAATATGATGGACATAGACCCGTCTCATACGTATCCAAATGAAGCGGAGAGAGCTAACTAAGACATTTATGGTTATTTTAATTTGAAAAAATCCTTTAGTCTCCATGGTTTATATACAAATAGGTCAGAGTTTTTGCGATGGCGTGATTTCTAGCGTCACCACAAGTGGTTTACCCGACTGGGATAATTGTATTTTGATGCACATATTAATATATATATATATGTATCTATGTCATTGGTCAAAAGGAATATGACTATCATGTGTTAGCCTTTCAGCACGGGAATCGTCTTTATACGTCAGAATCTGACGTCTATATACGTCAGATTTTGACTTCTAATATAAAGATGATCCCCGCACGGAAATAAATAAAATATTTATAATTGTCGTAGACCCATAAGATAGGTACTCAAATGAAACAGGAATAGCTATTCACTATGATTTCAACTTGAAAAAACCTTTGGTCTCCATGGTGTATACAAAAATATTTCAATCTTGTAAGGGTTAATGTGCTTTTCTCACATTTGGTAATTTGGGAATTTTAGTTTAACACTTAAAGCGCCCAATTTTTTCATGAAAACCATTCAGGCAAAGATTTTTTTTAAATTTGAAATCATCATAACTGTCTTAGTTAGCTCTTCCTGATTCATTTGAATACCTGTGTTATGGGTCTACTCAGTGCGGGGATAGATTTTAGTCGTCAGAATCTGACGTCTACAGACGTCAGATTCTGACGACTAAAGTATATCCCCGCGCTGTAAGGGTAAAACTATGCAAGAAAGAATGCAATAACAGACATAATGATTGGCAGTGGAATTAAGATTAAAACGTATGTCATGTGAGAGTAGACATAATAGAACACTGTTTTCTCAACGATGTGCTGCGTCTGAGAAGACATGTAATAGAACCCCGCTTCTCCGACCAGCTAATGTATGGCTTAAAGCTTCAGTGAAGATCTTAGTTTGGTAAGTGACACATTACGGAGACTGATTGACGGGATTCGCTTGAAAAAAAAACGTATTTCATACCCACGAGGAGAGGCATTCATCAATCATTTTTAAACCCCATACCGAGTCACATGGCCAATAACCTTTGGACTGATACGACCGTTTATATACGGTTTTACGCAGGTTTCATATGTGTTATTTGTAAATAAAGGCTTAGCAAGCAAAACAAAAATAGCTGGAAAAATATTTTTTATCTTTCGAAATATATTATTTTTCGGAATCTCCCGAAATGAGCTGTTTTTTTCCGAAATCAACAACAATCTAATGCGCGAGCTGGGCAGAAAAATACACATGTTTTTTTGGAAGTGCGCGGCCTAAATATAATGCGCGCGCTCATCTAAAACAGATAAAAAAACATAGTGGCCTAAGGGTTTAATCATGTATTGTTGTATGTTACAGGACGCCTTAAAGATAGCGCTTGACGAGGGAGATCGCCCTATTCAGGCCAAATGTCTTTGCTGCTTCGCTGATATTCACAGAAATAGAAACGACGCCGAGGTATAGTATTCAAACTTACTACCTTAAACTTCTATTCTTAGCTTGGCAAAGGCGATAAAAAACATAGCATATCTGAACGTCATTGAAATGGCGATGGGGCTATTGAAATTATAAAACACCATCCTTATTTTGAAAACTCGGTGATGAAAAGATATACAGTCACTATGCTCAGTTAAACATATATTTTATAAATTCAAAATGAGCTGAAGGACAGATAATTTCAATTTAATGCAAATTATTTACAAAAAAACCTAATATAAAGGATTACAATTTTATACCAGAAGGTTCGATTTGTAATGCGCATGTCGGCTATTTATTTATGAAATTATAATTTTTTACAACCAAAACTGAATACAATTGAGCATTATACTACACTACACACGTGGAAACGTATCACGACAGGTATGCAGGGGCTGAAGGCATGACGCAGTCTGTAAATTACCAAACGTTACAGTTTGTCATTAGTTTTTAAAATATTTGTTTTTTGTTTCAGCAAGCCTTCCCACGTTATGAGACCGCGATGGCCCTGCTGCTGGAGATAGGAGATCGCTATAGTCAGATAGATGTACTGAGAGGAATGGCTAAGACAATGGTGCTACTGAAGGAGCACGCCAAGGTATGCGAGTGTAAGGTACGCATGGTGCACCCTCTGTCTCTCTCACTCTAACTCTCTCCCTTTATCGACTTTAGACGTCAGTATCTGAGACTTTAGACGTCAGAAGTCGATCCCCGCACTGTAAGAATAAAATATTTCTAATGTCCGTAGACCCATAACATAGGTATTCAAATGAGGCGGAAAGAGCTGACTAAGACATTAATGATGATTTTAAATTGAGAAAAAACATTCGATGTATCCTGTGTCTCTCTCACTAACTCTCTAACTCTCTCTCTCCACGAGACGTCGACCTAACTCTCAAAGCGCTGAAATATTTTTGTATAAAACTATGGGGACCAAAGCGTTTCTCAGTTCCATATACACTTTTTCCTTCCCTCCTCTATCTCATTATGTCGATGGAAACAGTGTGAATTATAACATAATGACATAGTGGAAATGTTATTATAACACTAACCATGTAAAATAAACAGTGGCAAAATGTCAAAATTCCTCTGGAAATCACAATAGGTTGCTGTCCATGTCAGAAATATACTATGATATATAATGATTACATTCAGAACGGATGCAATTTCTTGTCAGAATCTGGACAAAATGGAGGCCATTTTGTATTTTCCCTATATAGGGCTAAAATAGTTGCATCTATCCTGAGTATGGTGACTAGATATCATAGTAGTATGTGTCTGAAATGAAGGCAACCTGCTAACATTCCGAACTCCCAGAAATTATTTTTCATTTTTGCCACTAGTCTTTATATAAAAAAAACATACTGGAATCACATACTATGCTGATTACTACATGACATTAATCATTGTAATGTACTCGTGGAGAAGCCCCGCTCCCTGTCTCTAACTTTCTAACTGTGTTTATGGAATAGGTGTGAAACTAATCTGAACTAGTCTAAAATCTACTAGAATAACATACTATAATTAAACAACCACAACTGAACCAATACTTTAACTGGACATAATATCTTTTTTTCTCGGGCTTGTTGTTTGAATAGGATAACCTTTTGGAATTTTCTATGTGATGCCTTTCTTATATTCTTTCATTCTGTTTTGTTCCTAAGTTTTGTCTGTCATGATAATAGTTTGACAAACATGTTTATATAATTATTCATATTTTAGTTTCGTTTTTTTCCTTTCTTTTATAAAACCACAGAAGGACAAATGATATGGTATATGATTTACAGACGTTTTTAGCAGTTTATGTCAGCTGTTTAATACACAAAGACGTTATTCCTAATCATATTAAAATAAATCTAACCTTGTTGATAATTTGTTATATTCATGCTGACTTAACAAACACAACCCAATGAATGCGCAATGGTTAATAGGATATTGATATATAGATATTTGGAAATAAATATTATTTATTATTTATTTATGTTTTAAAATTGTCAAAATACTATTTATCACTTTTTCGGAATAATTGATATCATCCACTTCATTCAATAAAGTGTATTTAAAACTTATACAATTTAATTATGTTAATTATTGGTGTGAATAGTGAGGTTGATATTTCAAGGACACCAATATATTCGACATAGAGTTTTGTCAATTGAATTACAAAGTAGCATTGGCGGACAAAGGTTGTCGGCAGACATGAATGAGCCTTGAGAGATAATGTTTTATTGATACCGTTCAACCGTTATTTAACCGTTTTTGATTTGTCATGCGTATTCAATAGTATGCCAATGTACATTTCAAACACTAAATTATATTCTTCTTAGACTTATTATTAGTCGGAATGTCATACCAAGCATTTCGAACATAATGTAATGTAAAATTATATGTATTAAGTTCATTTTTACCTTCAAAATCCTTTAAACGAAACCTTTTATACCTGTTGGAAATATTTTAAAAGATATCATGTAATATGAATGTTAAACATATTGTTAAAGGGAGTTTCAGGCATACAATTTTATATTATTTAGATTGTATTAAATATAGATTTTATGAATATATTACAACTATTAATAGTAAAAAATCACAGGACATGTAATTCATATCGTAAACAGCATTTACATAATAATTGCATTTCCAATTATTGAAAACGTTTATAGTTCAGGGATATGTAAATGACGTGACGTGTATGGTGTATATTATACTTATTGTTTCAGGCACTGGAATACTTGACCAAGGCCTTAGAACTCTCTCACTCTATAGGAAATAAAGTAAGTACCATGGTGAGATGCAGCTATATTTCACCTTATTTTTTTCTTTAATGTTGGTCTGCTTCTGTACTGTCTTTGTATTGTTTCTGTACTTTACTTGACGAGGTTCTGTATTTTTGTACCCACTCTTTTTCTGTACAGTTTCTGTCTGCGTTGGAAATGTTAAAACTACGTTAAATTAGCTACATGTAAATTGTCACTTATGCTTGGGGTAAGTTGGTGTCTGAAACTACTGTTTGTTTTTTTCTTTCTGTTTCATTAATAACACGAGTATCTGCTTCTGTGTTGTTTCTCTAATTCTTTGTATACTTTTTCCTGTCTCAATAACCCAATATTACTTGCAGATGACGTTGTTTACAGTTTATTTATTGTTTAGTCTACCCTTCTGTCACTTTATATATACTGTTCCTGTACTGTTTGTCAGTTACAGATGCTGCACTGTCACTTACGGATGGAGGAGCTTTACGGATCGCTCAGTGACCAGGATCGGGCTGCCGACCAGTCCAGAAGGGGGCGCCAGCTGCTGGAGGACATGGAGCTCATGTGTGGTGTATGTGCTCAACCGATGGGAGACAAACCTGACAGACTGGAGGCCCTGGCCTGCTGCCATATTGTACACACAAGGTGAGGCTATGATAGACAGGAGGCCTTGGTCTGCTACCATATTGTACATACAAGGCGAGGCTATGACATACAAGGTAAGGCTGTAATAGACTGGAGGCTTTGGTCTGCTATCATATTGTATATACAAGGTGAGGCTATAACATACACGGTGAGGCTATAATAGACTAGAGGCTATGGCCTGCTGCCATATTGTACATACAAGGCGAGGCTATAATAGACTGGAGGCCTTGGTCTGTTGTCATATTGTACATACAAGGCGAGGCTATGACTGGAGGCCTTGGTCTGCTGCCATATTGTACATACAAGGCGAGGCTATAACATACAAGGTGAGGCTATAATAGACTGGAGGCCTGAACATAGAATGTGAGGCTTTAATAGACTGGAGGCTCTGGCTTGGTGCCATATTGTACATACAATATGAGGTTATAATAACTGCCTACTTTTTAATTCCCTTACATATAATGACTATCTCTGTTCTGTGGATTCGATGTACACTGTACTTCTTATAACGTCACGAAACTCGAGTCTGGCTGCGTCTTGTACCGTCGAATGAGCTAGCTGAGATATCTCGGGATCTGTCTGGAATGAGTTTACCAGCTACTGCTTTTTTTAATTTTTTAGGGTATAATATGACACAAATCTTGGTCTGATCAGATTAAAATGTTTACCATCGGCTGTGACATTGATGATGCAATAAATATTTTTAACATCCCGCCTCTGAGCTCGGGACACCCAAGATTTAGGTGCTTTAGAAGTTTTTCGTTTCATTGTCTAGAGCTTTGTGGATTTTTTTTCAATGTCTTGAACTCGGTGGGAAGAGCAGTGTTATTGGAAAACACATGTAAGCCTATGAGATCTGTACACATTAGAAATATGATTGAATAGTTCTGAGGAAGGAATAACGTTGGTGTCATCTTTCATATTAACCCTTACAGAGCGAGAATCGACTTTAGACGTCAGAATCTGACATCTGCAGACGTCAGATTCTGACGTTGATCCGGCACTGAAAGAGTAAAATATGTATAATGACTGTATACCCATAACTTCAAACGAAGCGAAAAGAGCTAACTAAAACGTGTAGGGGCCTATCATGATTTCAAATTGAAAAAAAACATCAGTCTCTATGTGTTTGTATATATAACTAAAGTCGATCCCCGCGCTGTGAGGCTTAAACCGGACTTACGAGCACACCGCATAAGGAGATGGTCAAAACATACCTGAGTAGTCATTACTGGTATAAGTTGCTGCATACACAAGATGGGAAGGGCTCGCACTATGTGCAGGACTAGTGCGACACAGGTTGAAGCTAGTATATATTATATCACCAAATTATAAATTGGAAAGCAATGCATAGTCAATATTACGTCAAAAATTTTTTCACTGCTCATTATTTTTGTTCAGTTTCAATTATTTACACATGGTGAGGTCTTTGTTTTTGTTTTTCAGATGTGCGTCACAGTTGGCTCAGATGCACTCTTCCCCTGACACACTTAAAGAAGAGTCACCTTTGCCCTGCCCCAGATGTCACGCTAAGAGAAGTACTGCTAACTCACCGGCCAAATCTGTCTACATATAGTCTGTTCAACCGCTGTAACGTGACGGAATACAGCAATAATTAAAACAACGCACCCAGACAAAAAGACTCTGAACTAATGTTGATTTAATGTTGACACACCGTCTATGATACTGGATCAGCATTTAGCCAATCCTTCTCCCGAATTTTGTGTGTGTGGGGGAACTATACTCACTAGAAACAGTAGCAAGGCGAATAAATAGCTACGATAAAGAAGATGTAACTAAAGAAAGCTTGCCATTGCTGCAAAGTGTAACTATTGAAACCAAAAACCATTAGAAAGTGGAATAATTCTCTAATATATGGTGAACAGCTATTGTAAAAATAAACCTCAGCGAAAAATCTATAACGAACATAACACATACACATCCCAGCAAACACGAGACTTCGACATAATGGTGGACCAATGCTGGTCCAGCATTGGGTCAATGTCTCGTGAATATCAACACTAACAAAATGTAACATCAGTCATTGGTGGAGGATTATATGTGAGTTTCCATGGATACACGACATGGGGCTTCCCTGGGAGGAGGATTTCTGCTGTGGATTTATCTCATCATAGAATCTGATATATTGTATATCACGTCTTTGGGAATACATCAGACATCTTCATGTGTGAGTTTCTCTCTCTATTAAAACAACAAGTGAATGAAAATGACCTTACCTTACATATACTATCTCCATTCACGTCGCGACTACCCTGGACATTTCATTGAAAAATATTGTATGGTTTAAAAGTTAGTGTTTTAACATGTATTAAAAAAATAAGAAATGACGCCCTCTATAAACCCATTAGCTTCGTCTCAGAATTTCATCGTATGTCAAATCAATTTTCTAACATACATTTTCAGGGTAATCGTGATGTCAATGGAAAATAGTGTGTGTAATATAGCAAACGAAATCTGTGACTCTTCATATTGTATAAACTCCGACTCATTTCATTGTCATTCCTCTGTTTTATTAGCTTTTCAGCCGTTTAAATTGTAGTGATTAGGAATAAAATCAGTGTTTTCACCCACTTGAAGTTGTGGGTCGCGGTAGCGAGACACAACCTCAAATGGGTGAGAAATTAGTTTTTCAATGTTACGCTTTACGGGTTAAGATGGCAATTACTGTTATGATTCAATGTGAATAAAAATGGCTGGATTTTATAAAATGAAGTGAAGTCATTTAGTCAAAGAATGTAATTAAAAACATACCATGCATTGCTTGAATGCACCCCCCCCCCCTCCCCCCCAGGATTAGGCATTACACTTTAGAATCTGACGTCTATAGATCCTGACGTCTAAAGTCGATCCCCGCGCTGAAAGAGTAAAATATTTATAATGGCCGTGAACCCATAACATAGGTATTAAAATGAAGCGAAAAGAGTTAGCTAAGACATTTATAATGATTTCATATTGATCGAATCCCTTTCGTCTCTTGGTTTGTGTAAAATATATTTCGGCGCTTTAAGGGTGAAAAGCGTCACTTGCGATTAGAGATATAATTATGCTATCTTAAAAAAGTTAAATGTTTTGTTATGTGGTAAATTGTGAAAAAAATCACAACAACGTGGAATTTTTCTTTTTGTATATACCGCACAACAAACAGCCTTTAAGAAGTCGTCAATGGTGTACTGCACTTCAATACTCAACACAATTATTTGAATTCTAAAAGTGCATGGATGTTGTCATGTGTTCTCACATTACAATTTCATTTCTCGCGCACATAGCTTCTAGTGAATTCGTGCTCCGCAAAGAATTTTGTCCACCTGGGTCATTTTCGAATTCTGCAGAATATGATGAGCATGTCGATGAAATAAAGAGGCCACCTACTAAACATTTCAAGATCGTTCTAATGTTAACCCTCTTAGTGCGGGGACCGTCTTTAGACGTCCGAATCAGATTCAGACTCTAAAGACAGTACCCGCAGTGAAGGAATTAAGACAAATAATGATATAATAGCTAACTAAGACATTTATGATGATTTTAAATTGATGAAAGCCCTTTGGTCTCTTGGTTAATATAATAAATAATTCAGAGCTTTAAGGGTTAACTGTCTTTTCCATCAGATAAGTTATGACTGATTTTATAAATGTAATGTTCTCTTGATCATTGACTATGGAGCAAGCTAGACAGGCCCACAGAGCTTTTTTTCGATTCAGGCTTTTTAAATCCGACTGGGATCTTGACCCACCGACCCACTTCCAAAAATATTTTTTTGATTTTTTATATCATCAACCTCGTCCAGCTAAATTGTCAGTCAGTGTTTGTCATACATTTCAAGTTGGTATTGCTGACGCTGTTTCCACTTTTAAATGACGAAAAAAAATTGATGAATTATTTTATCACCCGAGACACAATGACACAATCGGATATCATATAGCTCGCTGGAAATAAAAATGTGGAAAACGCCACTTTTTAATGAATTTTGGGTTAATGTTGAGCCAGACAGCGCAACATTAAGCCAACGTTACAGAGGGTGGACCGGCGTTAGCACAACATTAAGTTGCGAAGTGAGACATTTCCAGAGAGCCATATAAGTATTATGTATCACCATCAGATCTTAGACAGCTTCACCAATTACAAAAACGTTTTTTCTGCATTTTTTTTGTTTATGTCATTTTACATACATATATTTGCTAATACCATTATTTCTGCTGCAAGTGTAAAACATTCAAAAATAACATTTTGTTCAAAGTGTAGCATTTATTTTCAAACTGTATAAGTGCTTAGTCAATCATTTAGCATTTTCGCTTCACGCACAAACACTCATTTTTCACAAACACGCATTTTATTTTATATATGTTATTAAATTGATATGATTGTCATTTCACAACTGATTATTGAAAACTATAATTTCAAATTGACACTTTATTCAAGAAGAAGTAGAAGAAGAAGGAAGTGTTTATTCAACCAAGAAAATAAATAAATATAATATATAAGAAACAAGTTACAGGGTTGTTTGGGAGACTTCCATTAAGATCCCAAGGTTGCTAGCAAAAAGGTTATCCATTTAATATGTTTGCTTCTCCAAAACACATAATATGATGGATGTCTGCTTCTCAAATATGTGGTTTGATAAGCATATACTGATGCATAACCTTGTTGTGAAAAAAAATCTTACATTTTGTATGTTAAATACCTCGGTTGCCAACCAACAATAACTATATCAATCGCATGTAATGGTCCATGTTTCTCTGTCTATTAACCCTTACAACGGTAAGCACGACTATAGACAGTCGTCTAAATCAACCAAATCACTGTTAGTGGAAACGTAATGCGTGTTTAACCATCAAAAGTTGCAACAAACTGGTCTCAAGTTAAACAAATGTCTGTGATTTTCAACCACTTGAATTTGTGGATCGCAGTAGCGAGACACAACTTCAAGTGGTTGAAAATTTAAATTATATAACTTAGGGCTAATTTTATCTACGAAAAGGAAGATTTCTAACTATATTACTATATCCTTAAGGAATGATGATTATGATGTTGATTATACTATATACTACCTTAGCACATAAAGTGTCACCCCCAGATGACCAGTAGACAACACTCGTCTTCCCAGATGTGAGCAAATTCAATCTGTCTTACAACGATGGACATGTTATAGTTTGGAGGACACGCGGTGAGAGGTTCCTCCCAGAGTGCCTGTCTCAAACCAAAAAACACCACAAAATTCGTCATAGTGTGGGGATTAATCGTCAGGCGGTGAAACTGTGAGGGTAGTGCATACGTTTTTTATCAGTTTCTTCATCGCATAGAAGGATAAGTTGCGTAACCATGGCTAATTCACTCATGATCACCACACTTTGTACTTATTAAGCATCCCTCGTCTTGCACATATACACAGCTTTCATGTATTCATTATTTTGCTCTTGTTACATGTATTTTTGCTGATATTAAAATGTGTTATTACAATGTCTTATGTTATAACTGTTTATTGAGCTACTGAGGCCGATATCCATTATAAAAAATTGTATTATTTCCACATCAATTAATCAGTGATTATCATAACATTTAATTAATCTGTGATTTTTATAGCATGAAATCGACCATATCCTTCATTTTTACCCCCCTGTCATTTCCATGCAACCCTACAACCCCCCCCCCCCCCTAAAAATATATGCTATAACCATTGTGCACATGTATGGTTTATACGTTGCTAGATGATATAGGATGTACATGTACTTTACGCATAGGCAAAATACGCTGGTCGTACCTGGAAATGCCCTGACATGAAGGTGTACCATGAAGCTAGTGTATGCGTAGCGCAATGTGGAAATGCTGCTGTTTATTTGAGGTAAAACATACGGTCAATGTATGGTGTTTGAATGTTGCTAACCCTTACAACGCTGAAATATTTTTGTATAAACCATGAAGACGAAAGTTGTTTTTTTATTTTGAAGTCATTATAGTTTTCTTCGTCAGCTCCTTCCGCTTCATTTGAACATCTATATTGTGGGTCTACAGCCCTTATCAATAGTTTTACTCTTTCAGTACGATGTTCGACTTTAGACGTTAGAATCTGACTTCCACAGACGTCAGATTCTGACGTTTAATGGCTATCCTCGCGCGGTATGTGTTAAAGTGCACTACCAGACTAAGTGTAGATCACGTATTTCCCTCGGGTGTTATCACACTTAGTATCTGGTTCACGTCACTGCAGCACGAGTCATCATGGCACGCCAAGTGGTCCATAATGACTCTGTCCTGGAACAGACAATGTATGGCGGTGCTCCTAAAACCAGCTTCCTTCTCGGAAATGCACCGTGGCTACTTCAGCAAAGTGCGCCAAGAATAGATCATAACTCTTGTAGTGTAGCCGCAGGCGGCCTCTAGCTGTAGTATTTGAGGTGTCGCACCGGGCCACAAAAAGTAGCATTATGTACCGTATACCGAAATAAAACTTATCGTCTCTGCAGTCAGAAAAGTGCTGCTGATGTCACAATTTAAAGTGATTTTTTGTAATATATTCATGAAGTGGACTACTGTCTCACTGATAAGTGAGTTAAAATTGTTATTCCAATAAGACGTATTAATTAGTGTGATTCAAAGGAATACAAGTGATTAATCTTCGCAACAAACAAAACTCACTTCTACAAAGCCCCCTGACACTGAAATATCAAGGTCATTTAAAGGCGAAGTCAAATTATACCGTTTTTAGGTTATATTTCGTAATTGTGCAGTGCATATTAAATTCAAATATAAATTAGTACTGTGTATATTTTATACTGCCCGCCGCCAGACACTGTATCCCTGCATATCAAAATGTGCAGATAGCTGACGTCATATAATCCCCCACTCTAAGTTTCAACTGATAGTAATAAGCTTGTGATTGGCCGGCTGTCCTGCTAAAAGTTCTGTGAGCGGTTAGCGCAGATGTGTACACATCTCATGGAGGGGTGAGGGGTGGGTGAGGCATACACCTGTGTCGGCATTTAGAGATGCGTGTGCCGTCTGTGTCTGGTCGGAACAGACTGCACAGTGATCTGTGTATGTATATTTATGCAAATGACTATATCCTGGTCCCTGTACATTAACCCTTAAAGCGCTGAAATATTTTTCTATAAACCATGGAGAGAGTTATTTTCAATTTGAAATCATCATAGATGTCTTAGTTAGTTGGCCGGCCCCGATGGCACATTCGTATCGACTGAGGCTTCTAACCTGGGGGTACCAAGTTTGAATCCCGGTCGGGACGGATATTTGTCATCATGGTTGTGCATATACATTGCTCCAAACTGTTCAAAAGCATGGAGTGTACAGTGCTGCCTATGGTGCTGTACACTATAGAGAACCCGACGTCATTCGAAATAAGAGTAGGTCATAGTCCCGGCATCGGGCTCCCTTCTGTCGCGATATTGCCATGATTGTGCAGAAAGCGACGTAAATCAATTTTTATTCATTCCTAGTTAGCTCTTTCCGCTTCATTCAAATATATGGTATGGGTCTACATACATTACACATATTTTAATTCTTACTGTGCGGGGATCGTCTTTAGACGTTAGAATCTGACGTCGACAGACGTCAGATTCTGACGTCTAAAGTCGGTCCCCGCGCTGAGAGGGTTAAGAAAATATGTCCAATTTGGTCATTTTTGGGATCATTTTAACCTATATATTCCGTGTTTACAGAAATAGCGTTCATGTTTCAGCAGCCATGGGACCAACCTTGCAACAATCCACATACGGTACACCAGATCATTTCATTTTATTTAATTAAGATGACGTCTAAGAGTCATATTGAGGAAATAGTATAAATTGGTAAATGTTTGCTCAATTTTGTTATGTAATACATCATTTCAACAATATAGATGGTCAGTGAATCTATCGTGAATATAATATTATATCGTAAATATTTAACGCTTGCAGCCCAATAGGCTGATAACTATAAATGTTTGTCAGTGGATTTGGCATTCTGAAAATAATTAGGAAAAATATGAGCCCCAAATTATATTCTCTCATGAACATTTGAAACTCCAACAAGAGAAACAAAACACCGTGAAGCATGCAATTGCTGAACGGCCTATAAACTTGCCCAGCTATCTTCCAGATGTGAAACTGATTAATGTGTTATTTCATAGGATCCAGAATCCTCGATGGGAATATATCAAATGACTGCGGCTGGCTATCAATCATCTTCAATATTGTATTGTAATTACTAGTTTTCAAAAGGAGCTGCTTTGGTATACAAGGTCAAATAACTGCAACTGTTTACTTTCCTAGTCAACGGGTACTCTCGTTGCTTGACAGAATAGATAAAGTCTTATGCACCAATACGACTAGTAATTTCATATTTATGAACATAATTAACGAAAACAAAGATCGAAAAGTTAGTCTTAAATACCTTAACGCCTGACTAATTTCATAATTACCCGATGATAACGGGATATATAATGCCGGGCCACCGCCGGCGCAACATTCTTTAAACATTGTAATCAGTGTCTCTTATTTGCTGGTTATAGAATTGGAAAAATAATTGTGATTTGGTTGGGGATATGACTTATTGCCAATATAAATTTGAAAAACTCCAGCAACTATTTAGTTATTAATGTTTTTTCTTTTTAAATTTCAGAGCCAGAAATATCATTTTTGGTTTTTTTTTCATTGGAATAAAGATCGATTTATTCCTTTTCTGAGCAGCACGTTTCAACAATATATATTGATACTTCTTTAGTATATACCATATATCCGGAATGC
This sequence comes from Flabesymbios commensalis, assembly GCA_964017125.1. Classification (NCBI taxonomy): domain Eukaryota; kingdom Metazoa; phylum Annelida; class Polychaeta; order Terebellida; family Flabelligeridae; genus Flabesymbios; species Flabesymbios commensalis. Next base: position 13,099,223 of record OZ024907.1, read on the forward strand.
TTACAGAGGTAACTGTTCAGTTACTGTTGTTTGCGTTTGTATTCAGTAGTTGACACGCATCCAGATTGCCTTCCATAACTCAATGCTTTAATCAAGGACGCTGATAGGTCAAATTGTATAGGATTCAGAAGGGTGTATATCTTTCAATCACTGCACAAAATGGAAACTATAATTTATCAGCACCCAGCTAAGAATAGTTATTCAAGTCGTAACAAAGGACTCGACAAACTCAAAGGCGGATGCTATCAATCAAATATACACAAAATAATCTCAATTCGGTTCTGCTATTATTTATTTTGTGGATTGTCCGTTTCCATAATTCTGATCGATCGGCATTTAGTAGAGAATAAAGAAAGAATGGTTCATTGAAAATACACGAGGTCGTACATTTAAAAAAATGATCGATAATTCCGCGATGTCTCCTATTGACAATCAATGATAAAATTGGAATATTCATGGGCAATATTAAGAAAGAATTTATTTGAAAAAAGATAAATAATGATGGATGATTCATCAGGATTTGCACGCGGAAATGCATTTTTCTAACCCTTTGAGTACCAACGTCACATAATTGCACACAGAACATATGCGAACAAAATGATGAAACTAAAAATGATACAATTCATCGCTATAAAGAGGTTCTGAACTTTAATTTTATATGTTACACTTAATTATTTTCTACAATTGAATCATGCTCACGTCACTTTGAGCTGGGAATTGCGCGGCAAATTCAAATCTCCAGTTGAACGAAAATGTGAATAAATACCTTTTCATAACGGATTAACCTTTTCATCGATAAGGACGTATAGTATTATAATTTGTCAAGACGTCTGCAATGCTTTTTTACCCAAAATAAGACAACAGTGCAAGTGTTTGTAGCAGAACATAAATAGTTTAAATTTCGATGATTAGTGATAAAGAATTTTTCAATATTTATGTTCAAAAATATTATGGCATGATCAGACTGTACTTACGTTTTTGCTGTTCTTAGCCTTTGTAGCCATATGGCATCAGAAGACTATACTTACAGGAGTATAAAAGAAAACTGTCACAACTGTAAAACGCAACATCAGCTATACTGAGCTTAAAAACCCTGATCTGTTACAATCAGTGTGGCATGAGTATCAGCAATGCCAGCTAAAGCACCGAGCAGTAACTGCTCACTTTTCACGTAAGCAGTTACTGCTGTTCACCTTTGAATGACATTTCGATTTCCATTCGTAAAATTAGGATTTATTACAACTTTTCTGATGGAAATGAGATTAAAAATGAAATGTAAAAAATATTTAAAAAATGAAAAATAAATGAAAAATAAATATAATCTTGATTTTAAGAATATACGTAGGACGGGCCCCATAGCTGCTAAAATAACAGCCAAAATTCTGCTTTTCAGTCACTGAGAATGGCCATATGACACAAACAATAAACTAACATAATTATAAAAGAAAACAGCCACAATTACAAAAGCAGCAGCAGCATCTGACACGAATGAAATAAAACAACATTTTTCAAAACTTGAGGGAAAAACAGGGTTTGTCCCAGCAGCTTAAGCTTACATAATTCTAAAAAGACAATCACTGCAAACAAGTGACATCAAGAGCATCCCTAGGTGAGGTTAAAACGTAAGCAGCAGATGCTAAAATCACAGAAAAACAAGAGCAACGAAAAGAATGAACACTGGCACAACCATTGAAGACACACTACCACCACAACCAGAAGAAAATTATATGCATTTTTTTAGCTGGGCTGTCACAAACAAAAGCAGCTGCTTCGGGAAAAAAAATACATGAAAAATCTAGCGGTCGCGGCAGAGCTCGCAGAAGACGAGACAAAGAGATACGTCTGCTAGAATTACAAGGGAGGAAAGCACGGTATCAGAAAGTCAGAAGCAGAACAAATTGGAATCAGCAGGAGAGAAGAAGATCAAAACGATAATGAATAAAAATAGTAGTAGTTACCTAAGAGTCGTAACAAACCAAAAATCTAGGGAAAAAATATGGACTTCAACATCGTCATCAAAAGGAGCTGAATTTGTGAAAAAAAACAGCAACGTCGTCAACAACAGCTGCGTTAAAATGATTGGCAGCAACAACGACAGTAACAGCGACAGGGATAGCAGCAGCAACGGCATCAGAAGCAGCAACAGCAACGGAAAATTTAGTACGCATTGTCGGGTCAACCATATAAGCCATCATTGTGGTTATTGAAGTAACAATAAATGAAAAGGTATAACAAAATATGCAATGTAAATTTAAAGAATAACAAAAAATGATGAGAAAAATAGAGACAGGCGCCCTGGAAATATAACATAGGAAGATGGTCAGAATGAATGCATGAATAAATGAATGGGTGAGTGAATGAATGAATGGATGGATAGATGGAGGGATGGATGAATGGATGGATGGATGGATGGATGGATGGATGGATGGATGGATGGATGGATGGATGGATGGATGGATGGATGGATGGATGGATGGATGGATGGATGGATGGATGGATGGATGGATGGATGAATCTTCAGGTCTTTTCTGTGCAGGCTAAGCTGGATCAGGGGGGGGGGAAGCTCCCGAGTAGAGTATTATAACAAAGATAACACTGCCTCTACAGACACAAGATTCGAAATTCGAACCCTGGTGGTCTGAAGTCTAGTACGCCACCTCTCGGTGATGTAGGGTTCATCAGATACTGAATCATTACGTGTGAGCGGGGAACACTGTGTTTTATTAAAATCTGAATATCAGAGTTTGAGATAAAACTGCAAGCTCTGGCGTGACAGGCAGGTAGCTTTAACACTTAAAGCGTCGTTTTTAATCTGTTTTATTACCAGGTTAAATCACTGTTATTAACCCTTAAAGCGCTGAATTTATTTATAAAAAAACATCCCAACCAAAGGTGTTTTTTTCAATTTGAAATCATCATAAATGTTCACGAGCTCTTTCTGATTCATTTGAATACGTATGTTATGGGTCTAATGCCATTAGAAATATTTGTACTCTTCACTCGACTTTAGTTGTCAGATTCTGACGTCTACAGACGTCAGATTCTGTCGACTAAAGTCGATCACCGCACTGTAAGGGTTAAGGATGAAATAAGTGTTTAAACATCAGGATTTGTCAATGTTCGGCCTTAAATTAAACACATGTGATTACGTTTCACTCACTTCAAGTTGTGGGTCGCTGTGGCCCGACCCAACTTCAAGTGAGTGAAATTTAAATCTTCAATGATTGAGCCCAATAGATTAGTAGCCCTAAAGAGCACTGTCCACTACAGTAAGGGGTCTTGTCAAGTTTAAAAAATCTGGCCAATCCATTTTTTTCTCGGATTTTTGAATTTATTTAACTTGACAAGATTCCTAAGTAGCCATTGTGTGTTTTTATTATCACCTTTCAACAAGCTGTAAAAAATGAAGCACTACCCCAGGGCACCAGCCCAAGGAGTAACAAAAAAACGTATAATTTACCAACAAATACATAGAAAGTCATGAAAATCCCCTGCCGTGATACAATAACAAAGCAGACAACCAGTGGATGTAGGGGGCAGTCAAATCAACTGGAGACAGAAAGAACAAAAACATCTAATGGAGACACTGATGAAAGATGGAATCATCAGGATCAAGGGACGAAAGGCATCAAAGAACACTAGTAGTGCTGACCTGCTCTTTTAGATAATGGAAGGTTGTCTACTTTCCATTATCTAAAAGAAAAGGCCAACAAGAAAAGACAAAAAAGTGCTCAGAAAAAAATCACCATTATCGGAAGCTCGGCAATTTGGATGAAAGGGAAGTATTGCTAGTCACGTATGGTGAAAGGTCAAAACTACGTTTTCAAACATTAAAAAGGTCAAAACAACGTTCCAAACTACGTCAAAACTGCGTTGAAATGAAATGAGTCGGGCTGTAGGCCACTTTTGTGCACATACAGGCTAAATTGGGCCAGGAGAACCTCCTGAGGATGGTGAGATGAGTGAGATGACACTGCCCTCCAGACACAGAATTCGAAATTCAAACCCTGGAGGTCTGAGGCCGAGCACGTTACCTTTCGGTCACAGAGGCTCCCCACAATACTGAGTTTTACGTGTGGATAAAGAAGAAACATTTTTGTTTCTTTCAAACCGCCGAAACCGGGAAACGAACCCCGAACTATGGCGTGAAAGGCAGCAGTGCTAACCACTACCCTAGCAAAACTGCGTTAAAACATTTTAAAAATATTATCTGAAAAGAAATTGGTATCACACCCGAGTATCACATCCGATGGCTCAACTTAGCTTGTTTAACTGTTTAGCACATCAAGAGCTCATGGTACATTAACAACATGTCCTTATATGGTTTTAAGCAAAGTACAATTTTTGGCCTCAGCACTATGTCTGCCATTCTTAAAAACACACCCAGATCGTGCCTAATTCTATACTGTTTAAAAGTTGTGAAAATGGCGGATGGAAAATGGAAAATGGCGGATTTCTCAGTTATACTACAGATTGAGAAAACCCACGCTAGAGTTATCCCACACTCACATATTCATTATTATTTTCTGCTATAACTCTGTCTTTACGTGAGTTAGATGACTCCAAGTTTTCAAGTGTATATTGCATGATTAAAATGAGCCAATTCATGAAAGAACTTATTAATTGTTACTCCGTATATTCGACTTTTTGAAGTGGCTCATACTATCATTTGCTGCTGTGGCTACAAAATGCTGAATTTTTGCATGCTCTTATAAATTCTATTATTTTAGTATTTTTACCCTTTTTGTGAACACGTCAACATGTTAACTTACATGTAGTCATTTTTGCACGTACAACCTGTTTTCAATCATCTTACTTAGAATAGAACGAAATTGAATTATCTATCAAGCATTTGATAGTGTGGATTGAAGTAAAGTGAATATCTATTTTTTCTAAATTTGTCTGAATTTATCATTGTCATCTTCATCCACTAGGCCTACAAGCCGCGAATTGCTGTCGCAATTTTCAACTTGTAGTGGATGAAGATGATATGATGTCGTTTAGAAATTTATGAAAATTGCCATGAACTGGTAAACCAGTCACGGAATTTTTAGTTCTAAAACCCTTGTTAAGGGATGTAAAATGATGCTCTAATGCATCGTGAGAGTTTAAATGGTTAACGCTTTGACAAGGTGTTTCTGTGTTATATTAACCCTTCACCCGCCAAGGTATCTTACTCCAATTATTACCCACTTGAAGTTTGTCTCGCTAACAATAACTTCAAGATACGGTGTAGTGTTACGTTCAGTAAATCATAATGATAAAAATACATCCAGAGTATGTACGTGTCTTAACTCATATAATTATGATGGTCCTTGCAAAACAATAATATACAATTGTAAGTATATACATTACAATAATAATGCCATTTAAAAAAAATAACATATTTTATACCAACAATTAGGTTTTAAAACCTGCTAAACGTTTTACGTCCTGAATGTTAGAGAAGTATACTAATTACCTACACATTTTCTCAATGTGCATTTACAGCAGCAACATTATGAAACGGTCATTAGTGAAAACCATGTGTTTGCAAGTAGTACCTGTGAATCAGTATGGCTTTAAATAATAATAACGACAATTGTTTAGAAAGGATTTGTCTGATGTATATCATACGAATAAACAGCCCACACAATTTAACACTCTTGTCCGGCTTGGTATATAGTAAAGATGGAGCGGACCTGGTGTGTGTTGAAACAGGATGCATTTCTGAGAGTAAACTGACACCCATTATATCATATACCATCCGACGGGGAGATGACCAAGTGAAGCCCACACATAAGACGTTAGGTTGACGTCAAGTAGATACGTGGATAGACTTAAAGACAAGTGGTATGGTCAGCAAAGGTCAGACTAGTGTGGGAATCTGATATGAAGGAAACGCATAGGATAACGCTCGAATAGTTATTCATTCTTAGCTGGGAAAGGCCTTTTCATAGCTAAGAAATGTGATAAAAAAACAATGTTATAGTAAATCAGTGTGCCATAATACACAAGATGCGTGCGTCAGACGTATGTCGCGCGTTTCTCGTGTGATTCTCACGCGACACGCAATACAATAAAATAAAAAGTAAGAATCGCGTGGAAATCCTGCAAATGACGTGGGCAATATAAGATATTTCACAAGGTCGTGACGATCTCTACAATCTGTGAAAATGGGAGAAAAGCTGTGATCTTCATCTGTATGATTCTGCTATAAACCTATGGGATTATCCATACTCTATACGGTTTTATTCTGAGATATCATCAACCCACCACCGTCTCCTTGGCTTGCGATTCTGATTTTTATATAATGTAAGCTACTAACAAGGTATATTTCTCTTCCTTGTCACTGAAACTCGACTGCAGCACTTGATCAGCCATTGTTTTTACGTAAAATATGATCAACATACGCACATGTGTACACCATGTATTTTCAAGTACTCTTTGGCTTTCAAAGCGTCCACAAAAAGGTTTCAAATCGCGTTCTGTGTGTTTAAACTCACAATACATTATCAACGTTGATTAAACAAAATGCAGTATTTTTTTTAAATGTTTCTGAATGATGTTAAAAACGCGAGGTGTAGACAGACATACGAACGTAAAACAACCGACTCGTCGCATGGCACAAGCGTCAGCTTTTTGACAACAAATTTCGGCAACAAATTTCCAGTAAAATGATCAAGCTAATTATTTGATGCTGAAGGGATTTCACATTTCTGCTGTTCAAGGCCTGTCAGTGTTTCACGACAACAACCTTTTTTATTAGTGGTTTCTTAGGAGAGCTCTTGTCAGCTTCTACAGTGGCATGACTCATACTTTTTGCCATAAATGTTTATCAGAGCGGGAATCATCACAAATAATAAGACGAACCATTTTGTGCTAAGGGATTTCCCCATATTATGGTTTATTTTTAGATTGCCATTGTAGTTCTATCAGTGTTCCGTGAGAGTAGCTACGGTCTTTTCCTCCGGACAGCCGAAGAGTGGCATGATCGCGCACCACCAATTATAATCAACGCTCCTTTCAATCTCTCATCCGCATTTTATTAGTTGCTAAGCACCATGCAGCACCGACATTATCGACATAAAACGTTCACCCAATGCTGGATTGCTGTTGGGCCAGTGTCGCAGACGTTGGACCGACGTTAAACCAGCATTGTTAAAATGCGTCATGTTTATCGACGTCAGTGATTGAAGGAAATGATCTCTTCATAGTTACCATGGTAGCTCAGTTTACTAATCCTGAACGGTGAAGTCTTTCTGTTTCATTTCGCGGGATAAATCTGGTAATTAGGCATACCTTACTTGTCAATGTCGCCAAAGAATGCGGCACTGTGGCGTCTGTAGTGATGATACAGAAGCAGTTCTACTATTTGATGACCAAAGCTTCAAACCGGCATGTGGAAAGCAATCTCTTCTCATCATGGCAGGTAAATGCCAGATGTCAAATGGGAAAGTATACACTGTTGATAGGTCAAAGTGTTTCGTGTCACAGATTTGTCACGTGCATAAATGATATATATATTATATATATTTAATATATAGGTTCTATATCATTTTAATTAACCGTGTATTATTATATCAAATAAAGTTCGAAATATTTTTTGAAAATACCCAGTGAACTATATGGAACACAGATAATATATTATTCTCTGTGATTAAATTTACGGAAATGTAAACTGTTTCCACCTTAGCTTTTAAAGCGCTGAAATATTTTTATATAAACCAAAAAACTATCAAAAATTCAATTTGAAATCATCGCAAATGTCTTAGTTAGCCCTTTCTGCTTTATTTGTATACCTATGTTATTGGTGTGCGGTCAATAGACATATTTTACTCTTTCAGTGCGGGAATAGACTTTGGACGTCAGAATGTTTATAGACGTCAGATTCTCACTTTTACAGGCGATCCCCGCGCTATAAGAGCTAAGAATCAATCTGGATTTGTGTGTAGAACCCTGGCATTTGAAGGGTGCTGAGAGAGAGATAATGGCATTAGGATCTACCAAATCAATCTGGGTTTACATGATCTCGTTTTATTTATTGCTCCACTGGACTGTGTAGTCTTATAATCACATTTGTGTCTGATCTAAGCTCCCCATGATTTCCCGAATGACAGAGCGTGCATGAAATCACATTACGACGATGGGCAGAAAATAGAGCCCCACTGGAAACACGTTGAATAAACATTAATGGCACATATGATATACAAACGGTGTTTATTTGAGTGCAATATGGGAAAATACATCTTCACTCTGTCATGTGATTTGCGGCACGCAATCTGCGTGAATTGAGACTGGACTGGTGCAGATGGGGAAAATACAGCACTCGTCCAATGACTAAGGTGTGAGCCTTTAGGCGAACATCTTATTCATTGGACATTTGCTGTATTTTCCAAAAATGAACAACGTGTGTATTTTCTGATACGATCAAGTCACACATGACATAACTGTCATAGAGTGCAGTTCAAACTACAGCTACACTCTAAACAATATAGGTTCTTCAAAAAGAACCTTCTAGTACTATCCATGCAACCCCTGGAGAACCCTGCAAGGGTTCGCCAGGGGTTACATGGTATTAGAACTGAAGGGTGTCTTCTGAAGAACCCATATTGTTTAGAGTGTAGAGTGCGATATGGGCTGATACCGATATACGTCTCATAGTGAAAACCACGGCACAGAGTGGTTAGGCTCAACGTTAAATGAAAGTCAATGACATTAACTAAACGTTGAAAGCACATCGTTTCCCCCGTACGTGTACTTAGATTCACCCAGTCACGTTCTTGTCCTCCTCGGGGAAATGTTACGGCCATCTCCGGAAATCACCAAATAAAAAAACATGTCCAAAAGGGCGCATATCTGATACCGACATGACTTTTAAACGTAATATAGGCCTGCATTGAGTATATTGAGTATTTATTGAGTATATAGCATTTTATATTGCGCCTTATCTCAATTGATTCTAAGGCCTACATGTATAATATATAAGAAATACACTACTATCAATCAATCAATCAATCAATCAATCAATCAATAAAACTTCTATAGCGCCTATATCCTCAGCGGACCGAGCTCCGAGGCGCACAAGTCTTTCACATGATCATGTTTAATAATCCATGCCAAAGCATGTCAATCACCTAACAAAATTTCTTAACATCTTTTAAATTATAAATTTGTGGCCATTTTCCACACATAGCTCTATGGCCTGTCTGTCTACCGTTATGTCCACCTACCCGTCTGCCACGTCCGGTCCCTCTGTCTACCTGTCTATCCGCATGTCCGGATGGACCGTTCAGTCGGTGCATATACCTGTCTATAATCGAGTGCCATTTTAACGTCAAGTTCAAATGTTTCTTTGTCTGGTTAAGAACATAAATCACCATAAAATGTTAACATTTTATTTCATAGTGAAGTAGCGTCATTCTGAGACTGCAAACCTCCGCCGCGCAACATAGGGTCACAGATTATCTATTTGATCCGGATCGTAATTCCCAAAATTAAAATTTGTTTTCTGGCCCGAAACAAACAAACAAACAAACAAACAAACAAACAAACAAACAAACAAACAAACAAACAAACAAACAAACAAACAAACAAACAAACAAACAAACAAACAAACAAACAAACAAACAAACAAACTAACTAACTAACTAACTAACTAACAAACACGACCAAAAACACAAGCTCTTTGGAACTTGGTATGTGATGATACAATGATACTTCCACATTTTATTAAAAATGGAAGATTTGCATGCACTGTTATTCATCGTTCGGTGGTAGCTGAACACGCAAGAAGATCTTATTCATTGTGTGGTGGGAGATGAACAATCAAGAAGATTGTATTCATTGTGTGGTGGGAGATGAACAATCAAGAAGATTGTATTCATTGTGTGGTGGAACACTCAAGGTTTTATACGTTGTGTGGTGGGAGCTGAACTCACAAGAAAATCTTACTCATTGTGTGTTGGTGGCTAAACAGTCAAGAAGATTTTATTCCTTGTGTGGTGTGAGCTGAACCCGCAAGACGGTCCTCATTCACTGTATAGTGGAGCTGAACACTTAGGCCTAACCATTACAAGGTTGAAATATGTTTGTATAAACCCTGGAGACCAAAGTGGTTTTTTTCAATCATAAATGTCTTAGTTAGCTCTTCTCCCTTCATTTGAAGACCTACGTTATGGGTCTACGGCCATTATAAATGTTTAAATTCGTTCAGTGCAAGGGCCGTCTTTAGACGTCAGAATTTGACAACGAATGTTTATGTTAATGTTTTGAATAGGCGAAAGGATAAAACGGTATACACACGAGACTAATTACTGATGTAAAGCTGATTTAAGATAACATTCAAGGAAGTAGTGTTAATCCTGCTAATCACGACAATAGTCCGCTGTGTTAGTCGATGCAATCACTGTTATTGGGAAATTAAATGACTGTTTAAACGTCAAGATTTGAAAAAGTTTAACATCAAAGTAAAGACATATGAATAATTTTTAAACACTTGAGGTTGTGGATCGCGGTAGCGAGACACAACCTCCAGTAGTTGAAAAATTAAATAAATTAACTTACCAGTAAAAGGGTTGGCTTTTTAAATACATTCCCAGCTAACAAGAAAGAAAAAATAATAGGGCCTAATTCAAACAAAAATATTTTGTGTTGTTGTAGTTTGCAATGTTCTATCACATCCATCCACACAGTACGGGAGATACAGAGAAACAGAGCTAATTAATTAGATAAAGCTGGCCTAAATGATAGATGATCGGACCATCAACCATCCCAAAAAGCAATCTGCGTCTTCGTTAGCGATGAAAAGAATGCTTTGCTTTTCATTCTCTCCGCTTAGCTGGGTTTTATCACAACATGGTTGATTCCTGCTGCTGACATCAATAGTGGCAGTTTATGTAAGCTATTATACTGATATACTAAAACTAAACGGTCGCTGCCCAGGCATGAATGCATGAATGAATGAATGAATGAATGAATGAATGAATGAATGAATGAATGAATGAATGAATGAATGAATGAATGAATGAATGAATGAATGAATGAATGAATGAATGAATGAATGAATGAATGAATGAATGAATGAATGAATGAATTGGGTTTTAAGCTACCTGTGTGCACATATGGGCTAAGCTGGGCCCGAAAAAACATTATGTGGATGGTGGGATGAATGAGATAACACTGCCCTCCAGACACAGGATTCGAAATTCGAGCCATGGCGGTCTGAGTCAGAGCATGCTACCTCTCAGTGACGGAGACACTACCCACGATATTGAATCTTCACGAGTGAGCGGAGAAGAAACATTTTGGGGTTCGAAACTCCAGAAACAGGATTCGAAAATCGACCCTTGTAGGGTCTGAGGCCGAGCACGCTACTTCTATTGATGACGAAAACGGGTCGCAACCTACGACTGTATTATGGATGTCGGCTTTTGACACGTACTCCAAAGAATACCCCCTATTCAGAGATTGGCTGCTGTCTTGGACATGATAAAACAACTAAAAACAACACAAAATGTCAGCTGGATTAAAATATGTTCATGTTATCAACTGCCAGAGTATTTTAATAAAAAATAATTCACTATGGTTCACTGTGAATTTCCACCCGATTCCCACTTCAAAATGGCCTCAAACTTACCAGTAAAATGTCATAGTATACGGTAATATCTAAATGAAAATATCCGAAAACGAAAATATCCATGGGGCTGTTTTAATAACAACAAACATTTTTTTTCACCCACTTCAAGCCATCTTCATCCACTACAAGTTAAGAATTGCGATAGCAATTCGCGGCTTTTAGGGAATGAACATTACATCAGTAAATTCAGAAGGGTTGAAAACAAGTCTGTTGTTGTACTGTATGCTTATCACTAGGTGATTTCAGAATTAGATCAGATTCTCTCACATACATTGCTATTTTATTTAGTGATAGTTTATTGACTGGTCGTAACTTTGGACATCATCTTCATCCAGACTCCTTTTCCACAGAAATTACGTGAGTTTGAAAATGATCATCAGTAGTCTGAACACACGGACACTGTGCGGCGGGTATGTTGTGTTAAATCCAGGATATCCATAGCACAAAAGTAAATAAATAAATGCTCAATTTGGGAGAATTATACTTATATGGACGTTCTCAGCACGAGACAAGCTTTCAGCCCACATGGTTTTCATCAGCGGTTTTGAAATAGAGAGAGAAGCACGTACATATGAGGTACATAGAAGGGGTACGCGTTTAGCATGTTTAGGTGTCACTAAGTAATCATGACTACGGAATTGACAACAGGGGTTACATATTATGATCTGTGCAATCCATAAATCTAGTAATGACACCTGGCGTGTGTAGAATAACAATTACGATGAAGGCGACGCTGGATTCAGAGTTACATTAGGTGCCTGGCATGAAAAAAAGCAACAACTAAAATACAATCTACTGCACTTGATGAAATAGATGAGCTAATCACATAAATAACTTTGTGACGTGTCTATTTTATTCATAAATAGTAATTGTTTTCTTCATTTGAAGCTGGAAATTGCGTCAGCAATTTCAGCTGCAAATGAATGAAACATACTAATCAGCAATTCATAAGGTTTAACATGTATACAAAATGTAAAGCATCAAGCCACACCAACTGACATATGCGATCAGATCAGCCAGGTCAGGGCTGAGGTACTGCAGCATTTAACTTAATGTTTATTCATCACCATTTATCACCCGACAGGCTTCCTCCAAACTGCCGGATAGTCTTGATAAACAGCTCAGACGTATGTAGATTAATGAGCAGGTCACAAAGAACAGATTCATCGATAGAGAAAATCGGCTGTTTGGGGAACAAGGCACACAACGTATGAATATATTAGTAGGGTACAACCGACTTTTGCTTCACAGCTGTTTCTCAGGTCGTATACATCGATGTCTTCCTTCCTAATTCTCAATAAAAACGAAGAAGAGAGATATCACAATAACACGATAGAGCACAGTCTACGCCTTTAGACACCATCTGATTAGCACTATTATATATAGTGAATATTATTTATTACGCCCATATTCTATGATAAATTTTAGATAATAATAGATAAAGCAAAACGTTTGTCATTCTACACATTTATAAACACGATTAATGAAAACAAAGATCGGTAATCAACCATGTTCACTTTAAATACCTGGGCATTTTTGAAATTTCCAACTAAGATCAGAATCACTATATGATCATCATCTACCCTGATGACATCGGAAGGCTCTGACACTGAGACCGCCTTTTGTAAATGGAATAATTATAATCCGAGCACTACATTACACCAGCCGAAAATGTCTTATTAGTTTTAATAGGCACTCTTCGTTTCATGAAATCTGAGTGTTTCGGTAGGCGGCGCTAGTGTCGTTTTTATACAGCCTGCTGTGTAAATAAAATGACGGTCACTGTGGCCGGGCCTGTCGCGAGTGAGTAAGGCTACCAGGTCATGCTGGGTAATAATGGAAAATACAGCATTCGTCCAAGGAATATGGCGTTCGCCTAAAGGCTTACACCTTATTCCTTGGACATGTGCTGTATTTTTGTATTTTCTCACACGGCCGACATGACAGACGACCATAAGGTGGAGAATCGCCGACGCTCAGTCAATAGATAATAATTTTTTGCATGTGATCAAAATCTAAATTCATTCTTAGCTGTGAAAGGCCTTTGTATAGCTAAGAAAAGCGTTCACTTGCTATACAGCATGTATACAGCATGTATGCATGTAGTACAGCGGAGTGCGGTATTGGCCGATACCGATATACGTCTCATAGTGAAAGTACAACCAGTGAGTATGAGAATAATGCATCTGACTCATTTCAGAATCATCACATGTATATGACAATGCATTTATTTCATATTCTCATCGTTTTTGTGTTTGGTAAAAGCAGTCAATCATTTCACCTTTTGATATTTCGGAACCAAAAATATCAAGTTCTGTTGCATTGTAATAAAGTCTGATTAATTGCTTTTCTGAACGGTACATTTGAACAACATCCATTGATACTCTATACATCATGTACCAAGTATTCTGCCGAGCGAAGGCCAACAACAGTATTACCGCTATATTAAATTTTACACTGCTATTTCAATATGTTTTATTAGCCGATCGAATCACTGTTATTGTCAATGAAATGAGTGTTTAAACATCAAGATTTGCAAATGTTTAGTTACAAATTAAACAAATATGGATAATTTTCACCTACTTGAAGTTGTGGGTCGCGGTAGTTTAAAAATTTAAATTATTTAATTTAGAGGTTTAGAGGTTAATATGCAACAACTATACGGAAACATCCACGCACACACATGCAATAACAAGTAAATTACATAAATGCACACGCATTATGATCTGGTTTGTATTTGATATATCATTTGAACTGATGAAAATAAAAAGAAATGAAAGGAACTAAACAGGGCTTTAGTCCACCTTTGTGCACATATAAATTAAATTGGGCCGGGAGAACCTTCTAAAGATGGTGAGATGAATGAGATGACACTGCCCTCAAGACACAGGATTCCAAATGCGAGTCGGAGTCGGAGCACGCTACCTCTCAGCCACGGAGACTTCCCACAATATTGAATCTTTACGAGTGAGCGGGAAGAAGTATTTTGGTGTTCGAACCCGCGATCTCCGACTTTCTGAACTAGTTATGGTTGGGCTATGCTCAAATATATTGAGTTTGCCTTGGTTCTTTCTCGTTTTTATTTTTCTATGTTAGCCTGCTATTTCTCCCTGGGTTTTCATACAATCAACTTGCAGTTTTACCACAATGCTTTTCGGATAGACAGGCTGTACGCTAGGTCTTTTTTAATAATTCCCAGTTGTTGTTCCGGATTTAATTAGGATTTTCTGGAATTGTTATTCGATGCTGGGTCAATGATGTACATGTCGGGGGCTTATGATGTCCTATTTCTCCCTGAGTTTGTATCCAATCGACTTCAAACCTTGACACTATTATCCCTAGGTATTGAGGTCTATTGCTATAATTTTAAGAATTCCCAGTTGTTCTTCCGGATTTATTCAGGATTTTATGGATCACTATGTATGGATCAATGTCGGATCAATGATGTACATGTCGGGTGAAGCCTCGTTTATTTAAACCAACAGAGGGTCAAGTCATTGTGTTTACTGAGCACACTGAATGTGCGTCCATTTGACAAACAATTATCTCTGTCTATTCACAAGTACAAAAGCTCACTACGCAAGTGTTTAACTGTGCAAATGCTTGCGCAAATGCGCAAGTACGCAAGTGCGAAAGTACGCAAGTGAAGAAGTGTGCAAATACATGCGCAATTGATTGAGTGCGCAAGTATGCAAGTACATGCGCATGTGCTTGAGTGTACACGTGTGCAAGTACTTGCGCAAATGCGTAAGTGCTCAGTACTTGCGGAAAAATGCAAGTGCGCAAGTGAGTAAGTACTTGCGCAAGTACTTGCGCAAGTACTTGCGCAAGTACTTACTCACTTGCTCACATGCGTATTTCCGCAAGAACTGAGCACTTACGCGTGAGTGGTCAAGTACTTGCGCAAGTGTGTAAATATCCCACTTGCGCAAGTAGAAAACTTTTAAATGCCACATTACAAAATTAAAACAACAGTTGTAACCCCAGCAACACGAAACGTCGATCCAATGTTGTTTTAATGTTGGGCCAGCGTCGCAAAATACAATACGTTTGCTGGGGGCCCCCTGCATGTCTTTCCATTTTACAAACAAATAGATATCTATATAACAGTCCAAATTCTCAGTGGAGACTTTTGAAGTCCAAAGTACAAAGTCTAAATTCTGAAGTCTGAAATCTAAAATTCCAATTCAAAATGACTGCCAAAAAACCCATGAACAAAATTCCAATCAATCGCTCATAATAAAAATAACCTAACAAAATTCAAAATGGCCGACAACAAACTTATAAAACCTAGTCCAAACATTAATGTTACTTGAAAAGTCACTATTCCCTTCTAGTTTATATTGTAATTTCAACCTTCAAGGTGAATAAAAATGATATATCGAATTAAAGCTCTCAACGTATTAGTGTCGTGGATCATATTATTTTTACTTCTAGTCAAAATATGAAGGTGGCTATTATCATAAAAAATCGGTGATTTTATTTTGGCTTCTTAATATGTCAATTGACTAACATTGGAATTGCACTTTTTTTTATTTTTGTGCTGCGCATTTACCAGTCATAGGCTAGATATAGGGACGAAATTCCTGATTTCCTATTTTGGACAACTATGTCAAAAATAAGAAATACGGGAATTTCGTCTCCATTTTCCAAAATGGCAGCCAAGACCCATCATAATGGCCATAGCAACCAAGAAAAATCAATGATAATTCCAAAATCAGACCACGTGTTGCCTTTCAATTAGGTATTTTCCCACCCTGGATATGTTTTTAACTATTAAGGAAAACGTAAATCCAAGATGGCCACCCAAAGTAGGCGATCAAAATAAAATTAAATATAGGCTCAGAATGATTCCGATTCACAGAATATATTTCCAGATTAAATGGGGATAACCAAAATCCTCAAAAAGTAGGGTATATTTGCCACTACAAACTGAAAAATAAATCAGATTATCATAGACTCAACGGATGGTGACGACTGTTCTTGCTGTTAACAGCCTTCCTGGCCCCTACAGCACTGCTGCTCTTGTTGTTAAGAACCTCTATAGCCTCTCTAGCATTGCTGCTCCTCACGTTAAACAACCTTTTCGTCCACTCTATCATTGTTGTTTCTGTAGCTAACAATCCCCTTGGCCACTCCAATACTATTACTACTGTTGGTAACATTCGCAATGGCCCCTGCAACACTGTTGCTCCTGTTGTCGGAGTCACCCTGGCTTTTCTAGCACTGTTTCTCCTTCTGTTACCAACCTCCCTCGCCCCCAGCAATGTTTCTCATGTTGTTAATAGCCTTTCTAGCCCCTCCAGCTCTGTTGCTCCTGTTGTTAACAGCCTCCTTGGCCCATCCAATTATGTTGATCCTGCTATTAGCAGCTTCTCTTGCCCTGTTGTTCACAGCCCCCCCCCCCCCTCCTCATCCCTCCAATACTATTGCTCCTGTTGTTGACCCCCCCCCCGCCCTGTTGCTCATGTTGTTAACAGCTTTTATGGCACCTGAAATACTGTTGCTCATGTTGTAAACAGTTATCTGGCCCCTCCAATGCTGTACGTTGCTCCTGTTGTCAACAGCTTCTCGTGCCCCACCAGCTGTTTCTCCTGATTGCTAACAGCCTATCTGGCCCCTCCAATAATATTGCTTCGGTTGTTAACAGCATCCCGGACCTCTCCAATACTGTTGCTCCTGTTGTTAACATCCTCTCTGGACCCTCCAGCCCTGTTTATCCTGTTGTTAATATGGCCCCTCCAGCACTGTTGCTCCAGTTGTTAACAGCCTCCCTTGCCCCAACAGCACTGTTTCTTCTGTTGTTAACAGCCTCCCTGGCCCCTCCAATGCTGATGCTCCTGTTTTACCAGCCTCTCAGTCCCTTCTCGCACTGTTAATCAATGTTGTGAACAACCTCTCTGGTCTCTCCAACACTGTCAAACATACCAAATGTTCAAACAAGCCACAAGCATGGAGTTTCTCGGAACAGTTAAAAATAATACATCAAATTTCGTTTTCAGTCTCTACTTTGTTTTCAATTTGAGAATAATATATACGCTAAAAATCTCGCAGCAGCTGTGGTAGAATATTTCTGGGCAATCTTATTTTCCTAATTAAAGCATATAATAAATTACAGAATTTTTTAAATTATAGAATTTATTTGTATTTGTTCAAACTATCCCCGATCTCCCCTATGCTTAAATGACGGTCCATTTGCCTTAGTTTCCGAATTACATATATAGTCTACTTGGATATGAAAGTGTGCATCTATTGGGATCGTGTGTCGGCCGCCATTGCCAGCGGGAAACACCTAATCGAGCCCAACTTTCTCTAATTCCTGAGTCGGCGGTGAGAGATGAAACAAATTGCATAACTACAAGGAGTCCATTCTTTATTTTTGTTGTAGATATTCAGTCAGTATCAACTCACATATGCACAGCTCGCGACGGGGAATGCGGCCTGGCCATATTGGCCGGTACGGCGCTTGACAGAATGATACGTCTGTTCGCTCTGCTAACCAAGTCGAGGATGGTAGAAAGGCGC
Source organism: Flabesymbios commensalis (assembly GCA_964017125.1). Classification (NCBI taxonomy): domain Eukaryota; kingdom Metazoa; phylum Annelida; class Polychaeta; order Terebellida; family Flabelligeridae; genus Flabesymbios; species Flabesymbios commensalis. Next base: position 13,117,365 of record OZ024907.1, read on the forward strand.
GAATTCGAGGCGTCGTTTTAGCTTAGCGGAAGTAAGAGCTCGTCAGCTTCTGACTTCGCCCAGCCAAAACCGGCCTAAATGACATCGGTCGAGAAGACGGCTATAGGCCTGCGCCGTCGCCACAATCTGCCACTTTGTGAAGTGGCTGATACGCCCTTTCGTATCAAAAGATACGATATGTCAAATTGTCTAAATATCGCTGAATACTTAACTAGGCCTTGCAAGCAAAAGTTCATGAAAACTGGCTAAGAATTGACTGAAAAATCATCATTCATTACCACAGATTCGAATCTGTTCCCACAGATTCGAATATGTGGCCACAGAATGAAATCCGTTCCCACAGATTCAAATCTGTTTCCACAAATTCGAATCTGTGGCCACAGATTGCAATCCGTTCCCACAGATTCGAATCTGTGGCCACAGATTGCAATCCGTTCCCACAGTTTCAAATTTGTTCCCACAGATTCCAATCTGTGGCCAAAGATTGCAATCTGTTCCCATAGAATTAAATCTGTTCCCACAGATTCGAATATGTGGCCACAGATTCAAAATATTTTATTTTTAAGATGTCCCTTTAAAAGTGTAAAATAAACCTCATCAAAACAGCTCAGAGCTGTTGAACTTTTTACTTATATCGTATTATGACGTTATACAGATGACTCATGACAACCTGCCAAGAACTAGTACGGAACCGCAGCTAAAGCAGAGATTTATAGCACAAAGAAGATAAAACGTGTTGTTAAAAACTAAGTTATGGGATTTGATTCCCCTACTTGCAGCTGCGTCTCGTTAACGCGACTCACAAGTGATCTATTAAGCTTTCTGAACATTCTGTGCAAAATTATCACGACATTAATCCATACATGTTTATCCCATAGTTAGAGTAAGTGATTAGACACATGTGAAATACTTCTCGATGATCAACGCTGCTCGAATAAAAACACTATGTATCACAACAGGGCACATCTTATGATGTGTTCATCCCGGTTTTTCACATTTCACAATATGTAGTGTCACAGCACCACCGACTCTCAGTCACAAACAAGTCGGAGGTCATGGGCATTGGACGTAACTTGTCCAGTGAGAAAATCGCACAAGCTGCAACCTTAACTAATGCCAGTTACTGTCAAAGACATGTTTTGCAAAACACGCAAAACAATATACAGACAAACGGGATATTTTAAAGATAAGCCTGGAAGAGGGCACACCGTCTAACAATTGCTCACAGAGAAGCAGCTATCAGACAGTGGTTTGACGACCAGGAGATCCAGGTTATTCACCAGACTCCAAGTAGTCCAGATATAAATCATATAGAACCCAACTTGGCTCACGTGATGAGATAACTCAGTCACAACCCTGCAGCAACTTTACGAGAGGTACGAATGAAGGTCCACCAGATCTGTAATGAAATACCAAAGGATTCCCTGGGGCGACTATAACGAAACGACCCATCGCGTTGATGCCTTGATAAGAAAAAGAGGATATTCAATTGTATATTAAATGTTCAGTAAATTATCTTATTCCTAGTGATTATTTATAAAGTGGATGATAAGAAATTGTCAAAAACGTTTTGCTGCTCTTTTTGTTAGTCAATTTAATTGTTTGAAAGTTTCACATATAATGTACAATAATTTATGCATTTCCACCACAATGCCATCCCCACAGAATTTTCTAAAAAATGATTAAATATTCTGTTTTTACTACCGATTTTTGGTGACCTATTTTCTGAGAAAAAAATATACTTTTTTCCAGATTTTCTTGCAAAATAGTGTTAACGGATACCAGTTACATACTGTTGCCGAATTTCAGGCAACTAGATTCATATTTACAGAGTAAATCAAAGTTGATCACAGGCTATTTGCAACAGCCTTATGTATAATGCGTGTGGTACGTGGATCCACATTTTTCGAGGGCGGTGTATGTACAATTTGTATCAAAATAAATGCCAATCTAGCAAATTCACATGCACAAATCAATAAGTTTTTTACCAAATTAAACAGAAACTAAATGCACACATTTCGGACAATGCACGGACAATGCTGGCTTATAGCTTGGGCTCTGTAAAGTTGGTTTACTCGACTACAGCTGATTTACTCGACTACAGTTGGCTTACTCGACTACAGTTAGATTACTCGACTACACTTGGTTTACTCGACTACAGTTTGTTTTCTCACAGTTGGTTTACTCGACTACAGTTAGTTTACTCGACTACAGTTGGTTTACTCGACTACAGTTCTCTCCAACCGATGAGAGGATAATGCCGAAATTGGTGAGCGATGGGTTATAAAATTATGTCTTCAGAAGGAGAACGGAGTATTTTATAATGATTTTATGTTACAAATATACCTCATTGATATGACATTCTTATCCATATGGTAATTCTGTCTGATTTGTCGACATCCCGTCCAATTAGATGCCTCGGATATATTAAGTAAACCATTTGAGGAATATCTGCATCGTATGATAAAGCCCAACACTAAATTGAGTATTTTATAATGCTCTTATACTAAAAATACATAACGTGAAACTCAGGTTTATACTCAGGTTTTTGTTTCTAATTGAACGATATCGCAGTTTTACCTGATCAAATACAATATATAGGTTTCAGGGTTCAGAATCTAGGTTTCGGGATTCAGGATCTAGGTTTCAGTATTTAGGTTTTATTCAGGATCTAGGTTTTAGTATTTAGGTTTTATTCAAGATTTGGGTTTCAGGATTCTGGATCTAGATTTCAGGATTCAGGATATAGGTTTCAGAATTCAGGATATAGGTCTTAGGATTCAGAAACTAGTTTTCAATCAGGATCTAGATTTCAGGATTCAGAATCTGGGTTTAGGAATTCAGGATCTAGGTTTCAGGATTCAACATCCATGTTTCAAGATTTAGGATCTCCCTATATCCGCCATTTTTAGGTAAAATAAAAATCACAGAATGGTTTTTGACGATATGTATTCATTAGATGTCTTGATGACAGAGGAGTATCATAGGTAGGCCTATATTACACACCACAATAGAGCATTCTACTATGTACTATTGATATGCTAACAAATTGCTTACCTTCGAGTCAATTGTTTACACTTTTTTCAATATTATCGATTTCGTCACTGAACAAAATCGTCACTGAACATGGGCTCGATAAGCTGGTCACATCAACCAATAGGTAATGTATCGTTGATTCGTTAGATGGCAGCACCTGGTCATAATGCTTCACGTTGCTGTGATATCGGGGGTGGCCCAACCCTCCCTGTGATCCAACTCTCCCAAGCCTCTCCTACTGCAGCATTTAACTTGATGTTTAATCACCACCATTTATCACCCGACAGGCTTCTTCCAAACGGCCATATAGTCTTGATAAACAGCTCAGACGTATGTAAGTTAATGAGAAGGTCACTAACAACAGATTCATTGATAAAGAAAATCGACTTTTTGCGGAGCAAGGCACCCAGGGGATGCATATATTACTAGGGTAAAACCACCTTGCCCCATCAGGTCAGACCATCAGACCACCGGTCTGACCTTGAAAACATGTGTGTGGGAAGCCTGTACGAAAAGGAGGGGTGCGAGCAGCAGCAGTAGCAGACGACTGGATGGATGAAGATGGGGTAAAACCGACTTTTGCTTTCACAGCTGTTTCTCGGATCACATACATCGATGTCTTCCCGGTTAGTCCTTGGGCCAGACCAAAATTTAGTACCAATTGGGGTGACTAAACTTTATTGTGATTTTCAGTTAGATAAATATATGAGGGGTCTAAAAATGTATGATGGCCTTTTCAAAACGGTAGCTTAAGGGCAGTAATTTCTGTTTTAAAGAGGGGGGGGGTCTCAGAAACAAAAAGTAATTATTAATTATATCTTTTCATCTATTAGTCCTACAAAAATCCATAATACATCGTTTCTGACATAATTCGAGCCAAGGAATACGTTTTTATTGTTTTGGAAATGATTTAACCAATATTTCGCCGACAAATCCAAGATGGCCGCCAATTTCAAGCTGTATTTCTCAACTCTATGGCATAACTGGTTTATTTATGTCTATATAATTTTCGAGAATTTGTAAGTAAATATTCTAGTTAGACAATCAAACTAGTATTAAACTAAACTATGTATGATGGCCTTTTCAGAACGGTAGTTTAAGGGCAGTAATTTCTGTTTTAAAGAGGGGGGTGTCGGAATCAAAAAGTAATTATTAATTATATCTTTTTATCTATTCGTCCTACAAAAATCCATAATACATCGTTTCTGACATAATTCGGACCAAGGAATACGTTTTTGATGTTTTGGAAATGATTTAACCAATATTTCGCCAACAAATCCAAGATGGCCGCCAATTTTAAGCTGTATTTCTCAATTCTATGACATAACTGGTTTATTTATGTCTATATAATGTTCGAAAATTTGTAAGTAAATATTCTAGTTACACAATCAAACTAGCATTAAATTAAACTATGTATGATGGCCTTTTCAGAACGGTAGCTTAAGGGCAGTAATTACTGTTTTAAAGAGGGGGTCTCGGAATCAAAAAGTAATTATTAATTATATCTTTTCATCTATTAGTTCTACAAAAATCCATAATACATCGTTTCTGACATAATTCGGGCCAAGGAATACGTTTTTGATGTTTTGGAAATGATTTAACCAATATTTCGCCGACAAATCCAAGATGGCAGACAATTTAAAGCTGTATTTCTTAACTCCATGGCATAACTGGTTTATTTATGTCTATATAATGTTCGAAAATTTGTAAGTAAATATTCTGGTCAGACAATCAATCTAGCATTAAATAAAACTATTTTTTTTGTATATCTTGTAGATATAAAAGCAGTTTAGTTATCCAACAGACGCGTGCTTCATAGCACTTGTTGTGCGAACCGAAAGCGTATCTCTATGAAATGTGTCACAATAAGGCATACATGTCTTATATTTGTCTATATTATTTATTTTGTTCCTGGTGGAATCAAATAACAAATATTAATATTTTTCCAACAAAATAAAAAAGAAACACTAATTATAAATAAATTAATGATAGCATGTATGGTTCATTTCTAACTTAAACGTTTTCGATTTAGATACACTGTAATCATATTAATAGTGGTATGCTATGTTGTGGTTGTTATCAAAATTATGTGATTGAGTCAGACCAATATTTAGTACCATTCGGGGTGACTGGAAAAAAACTACTCTACTGGCCTTTTCAGAACGGTAACGATACGGCCTTTTATTTTATGTTCAACGTTTGCTGATATTATCCATTCTTTTCTTGGAGGAATCAAATAATAAATATTTATATTTTTCCACGAATTAAAAAGAAAACGTAATTATAAAAAAATTAATGATAGCAGGGTTCATTTCTTTAGACGTTTTAGATTAGATACACTGTAATTATAGTAATACTAGTATATATTTCTTCGGTTGTTATCATGAATCTGTAGCATGGTGGTTATTTATCAACTTTATTAATTATCAACATAGTATATACCTGATAAGCCATGGTAGCTTGATATAGTAGTTTGAATAGGATAACAAGGTATAGTTATTTGATTTTGGCGTAATGTATTAAATCCGTTTCACCTGTATAAATTTGAATTCAGCAGTAATGATGATCATAAAGAATGTTCTTTTTCAGCTTGATCATTGTTTACGATTTACAACAGAACAGAAACCAACTGTTCTTTTTTAGTGTTAAATCAGTTAAAATCAAATTAAGATGTCGATAAAATAAATGAAATAAACATGCTACCCAAATCATTACTACCATTCAGCTCTGTAAAAAAAACTACAGTATTATGGTGTACAGTACATGTAAATATCGACATGTACATGTAGGCCTACTACTTAGCTATGTGATCCAATCATGTGATACACTATATATATTTACACACACGCTGTAAATGCAATGGTGAATATGTCCTTAATTGCATTTGTCTTTGTTTAAAGTGTGAACACGTCGTTGAACGAACTTTTCAATCTATCACACAAGAAATTTGGGTGTTTAGTATTATAATTTATCATCATCTGTGTCATCATCCGAAAAGTGCCTTTTCATCTTACATGTTTATACAGTTCTGCATTTGTACATTTTAATCTATTTTCAAGACATTGACACTGACAGTTTACAAATACGCTTACAAGTAGGCCTACACGAGAGGAGATTTAGCACAGCATCTGGAGCAGAAGAACTAGACATACATTCAAGTTTTTATCTAAGCATCGAAAATCCAGCCGCGATCATCATCAGGACGAGGGATATCAGGACAGATAACCGAACTCCTGTGACATATGCCTGCTTGATATTTGGCATGCTGGTATATAGCTATCTCCGCATGATGCCCTTCTTATCCGTGGAAATTTTTATATCACACGTTAATGATTTTGGACAATATAAACGGCATGTGAACTCTTGGAGTGCGTCATAGAGATCTGGTGACAGTGTCCAGTTTCAACCAAGATTTACCAATGCATCTCTAAATTTGTGATTGTTTATGACAGTGTCCATGCACCAGGCTTAATACCTTGACCCGAAAAGGAACTTATGGTGTCGCATCCTGTGTAACAATGTAGCCCTATAAATGTAACACTATAAATGTAGTCCTATAAGGTAATATCCATCAATCTCTGTCGAGCTTTAATACCACTTTGCATATATAAATGACACTGTATGGTAGTGCTAAATGCAAGGCTAATAATGAAGATAAGATATCAGTGGCATCTGCCACAAGAACAACATCATTGTGGGTCTAATATTTAGCGGCATGTTATGCATGAAGCAGCATACGCGTATCTAGTTCTTTGTACCAGCTGAAAGATTAATTACATCGGATTTTTTTAAAAGGATTTTTCCAACTGGTTTGCAGTAGCTCCACAACGGACTGGATGTCAGTTTCATCTTTTTTAACACGTGATGGCTGAAGATCTAAATGAATATTATATGGAGAGTCGATTTCAATAACACAGCTGCTTTATGGCTGTACTTCTATATTCAGCATTGAGGTAGTATTTACTCATTGCAGATAGTTTTGTGCTGACACCTTGGTACCACCTGCAGTTTGGGGTATCCTTGTCTGTGGTTTCTTCAATAGCTTCGTCAACAGGTATTCGACCAAGAAGGTTTCTTTGCTAATTTGAACGCTGAAGCCTCCCCCTGTAAAATATTTGTAAATTATCGGGTGTTCCTCTGAAAGTCTTGTCATTTGAGAATTGTATACCGTCATATATTTAGTCTACATGAAAGATTAAGTAGAATTCTACTCGTTCTTTCATGGTGTTTTCATGAAATCCCTTGATGGGATATCCTCACAATACCGATTGCTTACAAGCGAGTGGCGAAAAAACATTTTTTTCTTTAAAACATGGATGTCATAGTGGGTGAAGAACCTGCATCAAACAGTTTTACCAACTAAACCAGGGTTCACACCCTACATAAGAAATGTTTATATTTGACCTAAGGAAGTGATGTTGTGACTGACGTAACGCGGTAAAGCCTTTATTAGTCTACACTATACACTCCTAGTAGAGCTAAAGCCATTTATATGTGACAGTTTCGTTGGATGTTACATTTGTATGTTACTTTTTGAACGCGCGGCAAAAATATTGAGATTTCGAATGTACATATATATGTATGTTATTTCTTCTCTGAAATACAAAATATCTCATAACTTTCTTAACCCTTTCGTCTTTATACGTTAAAATCTGACGTCTACAGATTCTGACGTATAGAAACGGTCCCCGCACTGAAAGAAATACTTTGTTTTATAATGGCCCTAGACCTACAGCATAGGTATATTCAAATGAATCGGTAAGAGCTAACTAAGACATTTAGGATGATTTCACATTAAAAAATCACTTTAGTTTCCATGGCTTATTTAATAATATTTCAGCGCTTTAAGGGTTAAGCTACCGTTCTGAAAAAGGTCATCATACATTTTTGTTCATGTCTAAGGCATACGAAGCTATCTAGAGTAGTTTTTTTCTAGTTACCCCGGAAGGTATTAAATTTTGGCCCAATCATAATTATGACATACCACTATTACCATGATTACAACGTATCTAATCTGAATCTAAAGTAGTGAACCCTGTTATCATTAATTTATTTATAATTAGTGTTTCTTTTAAATTTGTGGAAAAATATAGATATGTATTATTTTATTCTACCAAGAAAAGAATAGATAATATAGACCAACATTGGACATGTATGCCTTATTGTTACACATTTCATAGAGATACGTTTTCGGTCCTCACATCCTTAATTGTTATAAAGTACACGTCTGTTGGATAACTGAACTGAATTTATTTAAATTTGCAAGATATACAAAAAAATAGTTTAATTTGATGCTAGATTAATTGCCCATAACTAGAATTTTTGCTTAAAAAAAATCGAACATCATAGACGTAAATAAACTCGTTATATCATAGAGCGAAGAAATACAGCTTTAATTGGCGGCCATCTTGGATTTGTCGAAAAAATATTGGTTAGATCATTTCCAAAACATCAAAAACGGATTCCTTGACCCAAATTATGCCAGAAAAGATATATTATGGATTTTTGTAGGACACATAGATGAAAAGATATAGTTAATATTTACTTTTTGGTTCAGAGACCCCCCTCTCTTTAAAACTGAGAATACTGCCCTTAAGCTACCGTTCTGAAAGGGCCATCATACTTTTTTAGACCCCTTATATATGTATCTAACTGAAAATCACAACAAAGTTTAGTCACCCCAATTGGTACTAAATCGTAAAAATTCGGCCCCTGGCCCAAGGACTACAATCCTCTATAAAAAACGACGAAGAGAGATATTCATCTCTCATCTCAAGCATGATAGAGCACAGTCTACACCTTTAGACACCTTCTGATTAACACTATTATATATAGTGAATATTATTTATCACGCCCATATTCTATGATATATTTTAGACGATAATAGATCAACTAAATGTATGTTATTCTACATATTTATTAACACGTTTAATGAAATCAAAGATCGTAAACAACCATGTTAGTTTTATATACCTAGGCATTTTTGAAATTTCCAAGGTGACTAATTTCAGGATCACTATACACTCTAAACAATAAATGTTCTTCAAAAAAAAAACATCAGTACTATTATCATGCATGGTAATAGTAGTCAAGGGTTCCTTCTAAAGAACCTTATTGTTTGCTGGATGACATCACTGATGAAATCACAAGGCTCTAAGACAACCCATTGTAAATGGAATTATTCTAATACGACCACTAGATTTCGCCAGCTGAAAATGTCTTAGTTTTAATAGGCACTCAAAATTTCACTCTCAGTGGCATCTGAGTTTTTCGGTAGGCGGCGCTGGTGTCGTTTTTACACAGCCTGCTGTGTAAATAAAATGGCGGTTATTGCGGCCGATCTGTCTCGAAGTTAGTCAGGCTACCAGGTCATGCCGGGTTGGTTATAATGCATCTGACTCATTTCAAAATTACTATTATGGTGTATATGACAATGCATCTAACTCATTTTCTCATCATTTCTGTGGTTGGTAAATGCATCATAACTGTGGTAAGAGTAATTGTGATTTGAGATATGATCTATTGTCTACATGGATCACAATGTAATTTGAAAAAGCTCCGTTGATAGATCAGTCAATCATTTTTCTTTTTGATATTTCAGAACCAAAAATATCATCTTCTGTTTCATTGTAATAAAGATTGATTAATTGCTTTTCTGAACGGTACATTTGAACAACATCCATTGATACTCTATACATCATGTACCAAGTCTTCTGCCGAGCGAAGGCCAACAACAGTATTACTGCTATACTAACCCGTATACCAATAAGCGCGACTATAATTATTTCAATATGTTTTATTAGCCGATCACCTCTCTGTTATTGTCAATGAAATGAGAGCTTAAACATCTAGATTTTCAAATGTTTAGTCTCAAATTAAACAAATATGGATAATTTTCACCTACTTGAAGTTGTGGGTCGCGCTAGCGAGACACAACTTCAAGTGTTTGAAAATTTAAATTATTTATTTTAGCGATTTAAGGGCTAATAGGCAACAACTAATCGAAACCATCCACACAAACGCATGCAATAACAAGTAAACGCACAGATGCACACGCATTATGATCGCGTTTGTATTTGATATATCATTTGAAGTGATGAAAATGAACGGGGTTTTAGGTCATCTTTGTGCACATATAAGTTAAATTGAGCCGGGAGAACCTTCTGAGGATGGTGGTATGAATGAGATGACATTGCTCTCCAAACACCGAATTCGAAATTTGGGCTCTGACGGTCTAAGTGTGAGCACGATACCTCTCAGTCACGGACACTTCCCACAATATTGAATCTTTACGAGTGAGCGGGGAAGAAGCATCGTGGGGTTCGAACCTACGATCTTCGACTTTCCAAATAGGCAGCTTTAGCCACTGCGTCAGGACCCCCGCCACATTTCCCCATATTACCTCAACCGTTCTTTGGTCAAGTTCGCAATTATGCAATTTTCAAACAATAAACAAAATCAGCCTGTTCGACCTTGAAATGACCTCTAAATGACCTTGGTGTCATCTTATAACTATGCCACATTAGAGCCCAGAGGGTTATGTACCTATGTGCCAAATTGTATTATGCTGCGAACTTGGTTTCGATAAGTACGTTTTTTTGTGGGAATTTGGACAAAGAAAAACTAACCTTAACATCACAATAGAAAGCTAGTTCTTCTCATTTTTTTCACTTTTAGATGTTAATTTATGTTGTAATTCCCATCTTAAGGTGACTAAAAATGATATGTCGAATTTAAGCTCTCAACGTATTATTGTCGTGGAGTTTTTACTTTTAGTCAAAATATGAAGTTGGCTTTCACAATAGCTCGTGGATTTTTTACTTCTAGTAAAAATATGAGGGTGGCCTTCACAATAGCTGTTAGTGTTCAAAGAATGGTATTCTCTCATACAGAAGATATTTATGTCTATTATATGATTTTAATTATTCATGCAGGACAAAAAAGATCAGAGCTTGAGTCTGAGTATTAATACGACAGTGGAGCCTAAAAGGTTTTTGTTTGCCAATTTCACATTTGATGCCAAGGCACGATCGCGGAAATATAGTCCTCGCCACGAAATGTCAGTATTGACCAACGAGTCTCACAGGCCTCACAAAACCAGGCTGTCTCGTGGAGGCTGTTCTCTAACGAATCACTAGATAGTGCTGATGATGATCGATGGGTTTATAATGGGTTGAAAAGGCCACGTATTCCTATTATATATCACTCGATAAAACATATAAAAAACAGAGCAAAAGCAATCTGGTGACATTAAATTTAGCCAGACAAAGTGTTCTCACACATGTGTCATCATGCGTCAAGTTAATTCGTCCGGAGGAAAATCGTGCTGTTAAAGTGAGTATTGCTTTTATTTTAGCAGCCATTACGTCATTATAGGGACGTTTATAGTCAACATGATATATATAAAGAATAGGATTAGCTGAACCGTCTGGCTGGATGAAGTGCAGTTTGGTACAAACGCAGCGCTTGGTCCCTGTTTTTTCGTACTAAAAGCTGTGTGTTCTTTTGAATACAAATCAATTACATTTTCTGTAAATGTGCATCTTTTGATAGATAATGGTCGTGACTTGAAGTAGTGCCATGGAACAAGTAAAGTGTAAAATAAAACTGATTCAAACAGCTCGGAGTTATTGACCTTTTTATTTATACCGTATTATGACGTTATACATATGACTCATGATCAGACAACCTACCAAGAGCAAAAACGGAATAACAGCTAAAGCAGAGATTTATAGCGCAGACAAGGTGAAACATGTGGTTAACCCCTGCTGATCACGACTATTGTCATTTTTAATCTGTTTATTTATTAGTCGACCAAATCACCGTGATTGGGAATGAATGTGTGTCTAAACATCAACATTTGGAAATATGTGTGCTCAAATTAAAGAAATATGAGTATTTTTCAGCCACTTGAAGTTGTGGGTCGCGGTAGCGAGACACAACTTCAAGTGGGTGAAAATTTAAATCAATTAAATGTAGCAGGATTAGGCTAACCCTTGAAAAGTTATGGAATTTAATTTTCCCCGATTGCAGCTGTGTCTCGTTGACGCCACCCATAAGTGGGTATAAAATACTTATATACAATTTGTATCAAAATAAATGCCAGTCTAGCAGCTTTACATGCATGTTGGTTTACTCGACTACAGTTGGTTTACTCGACCTTAGTTGGTTTACTCGACTACAGTTTGTTTACTCGACTACAGATGGTTTACTCGACTACAGTTGGTTTACTCGACTACAGTTGGTTTACTCGACTACAGTTGGTTTACCCGACTACTGTTGGTTTACTCGACTACAGTTGGTTTACTCGACTACAGTTGGTTTACTCGACTACAGTTGTTTTACTCGACTACAATTGGTTTACTCTACTACAGTTGGTTTACTCGACTACAGTTAGATTACTCGACTACACTTGGTTTACTCGACTACAGTTGGTTTACCCGACTACAGTTGGTTTACTCGACTACAGTTGGTTTACTCGACTACAGTTGGTTTACTCGACTACAGTTGTTTTACTCGACTACAATTGGTTTACTCTACTACAGTTGGTTTACTCGACTACAGTTGGCTTACTCGACTACAGTTGGTTTACTCGACTACAGTTGGTTTACTCGACTACAGTTGGTTTGCCCGACTACAGTTGATTTACTCGACCACAGATGGTTTACTCGACTACAGTTGGTTTACTCGACTACACTTGTTTTACTCGACTACAATTGGTTTACTCTACTACAGTTGGTTTACTCGACTACAGTTGATTTACTCGACTACAGTTGGTTTACTCGACTACAGTTGGTTTACTCGACTACAGTTGTTTTACTCGACTACAATTGGTTTACTCTACTACAGTTGGTTTACTCGACTACAGTTTTTTTACTCGATTACAGTTGGTTTACTCGACTACAGTTGGTTTACTCGACTACAATTGGTTTACTCGACTACAGTTGGTTTACTCGACTACAGTTGGTTTACTCGACTACAATTGGTTTACTCGACTACAGTTGGTTTACTCGACTACAGTTGGTTTACTCGACTAGAGTTGGTTTACTCGACTACAGTTGGTTTACTCGACTACAGTTGTTTTACTCGACTACAATTGGTTTACTCTACTACAGTTGGTTTACTCGTCTACAGTTGGTTTACTCGACTACAGTTGGTTTACTCGACTACAGTTGGTTTACTCGACTACACTTTTCACCAACTCTAAACGTATTTCAGCGCGGCTCTTTGACACTAAATCGCATATTGATGAATGGACCTCACAGAAACCGATAGCTCCCCTGGTGACTGGTATCTAACAGATGAGAGAATCATGCTGAAATTGATGAGCGAGGGTTTATAAATGTCTGGAGAAAGGATACGGAGTATTTTATAATGTCCTTATACTAAAAATACATCACGCGAAAATCCTTTTACTATAGTTTTTTGTTTCTGGTGGATCGATATCGCAATTCTACCTAATCAAATGCAAGAAATAGGTTTCAGGATTCAGGATTTAAGTTTCAGTATTTAGGATCTGGATCTCATTCAAGATCTAGTTTTCGAGATTCAGGATCTAGGTTTTAGTATTCAGGATTTAGGTTTCAGGATTCAGCATTTAGGTTTCAGGATTCAACATTTAGGTTTCATTCGAGATCTATGTTTCAGGATTCAGGATCTAGATTTTTGAATCTAGGTTTCTGGATTCAGGATCTATTTTTTAGGATTTAGGTTTCTGGATTCGGGCTATAGGTTTAAAGATTCTGGATGTAGGTTTAAGGATTCTGGGTTCTGATTTCATGATTCAGAATTTAGATTTCAGGATTCAGGATTTAGGTTTCTGGATTCAGGATCTACGTTTGACGATTCAGGATCTAGGTTTCAGGATCTATGTTTCAGGATTTAGGATCTAGGTTTCAGGATTCAGGATCTATGTTTCACGATTTTGGATATTGATTTCAGGATTCAGGATCTAGGTTTCAGGATTCAGGATCTGGATTTTAGGATTCAGGATTTTGTTTTTATTTTCACAATTCATGATTTAGGTTTCAGGATTCAGGATTTAGGTTTCACGATTTTGGATATTGATTTCAGGATTCAGGATCTAGGTTTCAGGATTCAGAATCTGGATTTCAGGATTCAGGATTTTGTTTGCATTTTTACAATTCATGATTTAGGTTTCAGGATTCGGGATTTAGGTTTCAGGATTATGTGTCCTGATTTCAGGATTCAGGATCTAGGTTTCAGGATTCAGAATCTAGGTTTCAGGATTCAGTATCTAGGTTTCAGAATTCTGGATCCAGATTTCAGGATTCATGATGTAGGTTTCAGGATTACAAGTCCCTCATGACAATGCTCATTACAACGTCCCCTTGGAATTAGAAGGTGCTAAACTGCCACGTTACAAATTGGCAGTTTATCACCTTCTAACTGCAAGGCGATGACAATATGTATCAACCTTAACCATAGAAACTAAATATATAGCTTGACAAAGAACAATTAGTACAATAGGTGAAAGGATTTTATAAAATCACCTCATGCCTTAAAGCGCTAAATTAAATATTAATATTTTTACCCACTTGAAGTTGTGGGTCGCGGTAGCGGGACACACCAAGTGAATATTGATCATACAGGTTTTTAATTGTTTAATTTGAGACCAAACATTTGCAAATCTTGATTTTTAAACACACGTTTCGTTCCCAGTTATTGTGATTTAAACGGATATTAGAACAGACAAAAAACTACTATTTTCGCAACCATGTTAACCATAAGTCATTCTATCCCTAGCTTTACTGCTTCCCCCCCCCCCCCCACTGAACTGGCGGTGATCTTACACATACATCAGATATAAGCTCTGGTCACCAAGGAGCTATAAATGAAATGACATGAATGGGGTTGTAGGCCACCTTTGTGCACATATAGGCGACACTGGGCCAGGAGAACCTCCTGAGATGAGTGAGATGACACTGCCCTCCAGACACAGGATTCGAAATTTGCGCCCTGGGGGTCTGAGGCGGAGCACACAGGTCCCCCAAAATATTGAATCTTTACGAGTGAGCGGGGAAGAAACATATTGTTCCTTTAAAACTTGAAGGCCGGAGTAGGGTTCGAGCCCGCGATCTATAGACGCTATAGAAGTAGAGAATGGTAGCGCATTGTAAAAGTTTTTTTTGTAATTTGATGTCAAAGAATTACACTAGATAATGTCATTTTGTCATTTTTTGAAATTAAATGGATGGCAAGTTTTCAGTGAAATATTGTTTATCGGTCCAGACAAGTATGTTAATTCTACTTGCATCCTCTGTTGATTGAATAACCACGAAACAACAGAAGGGAGAAGCATATCTAACGGACCAGGAAGATACAACACTGTGAATAGCGATGTGGATCTACGAAACAGGCGATGCAAAACTACTAAAGATACAAAGCGAGTCAGCAGAATTGTCATACGAAAAAACAACCACTGAACAACGAAAGAGCGAAAAGGTGAGATCAGGACATGATCGTACATCACAGGCCTACTTGTTTCAGGCAGCCCAGTAAACATGAAACGTTAAACCAAGGGTGTTTAATGTTGGCCCGTCTTCTTCAACGCTGGTTCAACATTAAATCAACATCAGTTACCCTATAACCGCCAAATTATTAAATTTGAATTTTCACCCACTTGAAGTTGTGTCTCGCTGACGCGATCCACAACTTCAAGTGAGTGAAAATTATTCCGATTTGACAAAATGGAGGTCAACTGTTTTCAAATATTGCTGATTGATGTCCCATTTTATCTTTAACATGTTCAAAATACTTAATGTGCTAACAAAAAATGAAAACCCGAATATATGCGGCACCGGCGGTTAAAGGGTTAAGCGTCATGTGTTTGATGTGAGGCCTGATCCATTCTTGACCCTAAAGTAGCGACGATGCATTTACGGGAAGGGAGCAGGGTTTTAGTGGCACCTCCTTAAAGTGTCTTCTCCCGGACACAGTCATTAAGGTCCACTTAGCGTGCCATAATGACTGAGATTGAGCGAGTGCTGCAGTGAATACGTGAAGCAGATTCTACGTGTGATAACATGAAGCTGATTCTTAGTGTGATATCGCCCGAGGGGAATACGTGAAGGAGATTCTCAGTGTGATAACGCCCAAGGGAAATTTGTGAAGCAGATCTTATAGCGACATAATCAGGCTAGAATCATCGAAAAATCGGTATTTTTATTTGCGGAAGTCTTTTAAGTTTTGGGCTGCTGTGGCAACGTAGCAAGTGTGCCGAAAGCCCCATTAATCAGTTATTCCCATATTTCTTATTTTCGACATGTATGTCTGAAAAAAAGGTCTTTATTTCTCACTTAACTGGCAAATGCGCAACACAAAATAAAAAAAAAACTTTTGTAATTCTTGACTATGGACATGTTGACATATTATCGACATATTAAGGAGCCAAAATAAATATACTGATTTTTTACTGATTTTAGCCTGATTGTGTCGCTTTAAATATGATAATGCCAGAGAGAAGTACATGAACCAGATAATCAGTGTTATAACGCACGAGAGAAATACGTTAACCAGATTCTCAATGTGATAGTACCCGAGGGAAATACGTGAACCTCATTTACAGTGTGATAACGCCCGAGGGAAATACGTGAAGAAGATTCTCAGTGTTATAACTCCAGAGGGAAGTACGTGAAGCAGATTCTCAGTATTATGAACTAGCTACGTGTGAAAACATTCGCTTTTGAAAAAATTCACCGAACTTTTAAAAATATTTCATCGATCAATTTTAACCTCATATATTGTGGAATAAAGACTAAGTTGCTTGTCTAAAGACTCACACTTTATTCTGTTATAAATGCACACCGTGTACACATTCTCGGGCTATTGAACCATACTGATATTTAATCTTACAATACGACAATAGCCTGCTTTATCTCACAGCACACTGACATATAGATCACCTGTAGGTAGTCAGTTCTTTCCAGGCAACGTTTCTATGTATTGCACATAAATGTGCTGCTAACACTTTAGGACTATGCACATATCCACTTACTTGTCTGTCATATTTCGTCACCACACTGCAGTATTTTCTGATTTCTCGCTTAATTTATGCATGTAATAGTTATGAAGAAAAACTGGTGTATTTTTTCGTAATAAGAACGTTCTGGAATTCTGTGTGTTTTATGAAATTGGGTGATTTTAATGCATGTTGAAGTGGGATTCGAATTGTGAGATCCATTCACACTTCAACATGTATTAACCTTTTAAGCCCTCACGATGCATCAAAGCATAATTTTACATCCCTGAAAATTGACTTCCTACAACTAAGGAGTTTTGAAAGGAGAATTTCCATGAAAATGTTTTACCAATACATGTCAATTTTATTTAATTTATCACCCACTTTAAGTCATCTTCATTCACTACAAGTCGAGAATTGCGACAGCAATTCGGGGCTTGTAGTGGATGAAGATGACAATGGTAAATTCAGGCCTGAAAGGGTTAAACATGTATTAAACATATTTGGGTATTGTGGAGAGTAATATCCTGCCACTACATCCAGCGACATTATTATTCCCACATACAGCACAGCTGACGTTTTAATCATCATGGTGTTAATGGTAGTCGTGATAGTGTCCGTAACAGACTGGCTATAATGGCTGCCATAAAGCAACACGAAAGCAATCTATATGCAGAAATAGCTAAAATATTAAACATCTCACTGAGACTCCATTGATATCTGAGACCTCATCATTATTCGTTCAAATTTATCTCTAAACTACAGTGTATTGTATATGACATTTTAACTCGACGCTTTCTATGCCCATTGCACTAAGCATTTTATAAGATGTATGTATATCTCAAAACATCAAATTAGATATATTAATGACCAAAATAACCTGTTATGTCTAAGATCGTGTTGAGTTTGTTAAAAATTATTTTGAAATATGTATGGTACACGTGGTTTAAATCTTTCTTTTTTTCTAGTCTATGGAATACGTCTTAAATATGGACCCCCGTGTGCACTTTGTGAAGAAATCATGAAATTTGGCACTGATGACCTTTGAAATATCTGATATAGGCTGATATAAGCTGATTACAAATTTCAAAAAAAATATTATTGTTATTTCTCATTTTCCTATCCTAATTTGCATATTTCCAAAATGGCCGGCAATATCCAGATGAAAACAGTAAAAATGTCAAATTCGAGATAGAGACTTGCAAATAGGCTCAAAGTGAAGGTAATAATGAGTTGATTTCAAATTTCAAAAAATAGTATTTTTATATATAGGCCTAAATTTATCAGGCAAATTTGCTTATTTCCAAAATGGATGCCAATCGCTGGGGAAGCAGTGAAAACGCCAAAATTGACATCCAGAATATTAGATAAAAAATATGGGTTATGGTATGTAGGCCTGTTTAATCAGTTTGCATCTCTGTTTCTGTTACTATTGAGGCTTACTTATGTCATAAAGAGAAGTGGTACATTATTATTGTTATACATCATTTTCTTAACCTAATTTGCATCTTTGAAAAATGGCCGCCAATCACAAGGTGAAAACAGTAAAAATGTCAAAATCGTAATAGAGACCTACAAATAGACTCGAATTTAAGGTAATAAGCTGATTTCAAATTTCAAAAAAAAATGATGTTTTACATAATTGTCTTAACATAATTTACATTTTTCAAACTGGCCGTCAATCGCAGAGAAGCAGGGAAAGACGTTAAAAATGAGACCGAGACCTGTAAATAGGCTTAAATGAAATGGCCGTCATTTGTGCAAGATCAAACAATGAATTGATATACTTTGAACAGTATATAATGATTCACGATTCGGGTGTCTACCAAAGGGTTTTCGGGGATGCCTGACATATAGTGGTATGGTCAAAATGGCAGGTCGCTATATCGATTTTGACATTTTCACTCTCATTACACTAATTTATTTAAAATTTGTAATCAGCTTGGTAATACCTTCATTTTGAGCCTATTTGCAGGTCTCTATCTCGATTTTAACATTTCCACTCCAATTACCCCTATCAGATGGCGGCCATTTTGAAAATATGCAAATTAGAAGGTCAAAACGAATTCGAAAAGGGTATATTAGAGGTTATCTGTGTCAACTTTCATGATTTCTTCACAAAGTGCACACTACATTGACTTATCCCATAGATTTTCTGTTTTATTTTTGCTCGCTTGGCCAGGCGACCTCTGAGAGACATGAAATAAGCCAAATGTAATCACAGGCCACTAACGATCAATTTAGGAGAACCCTGTCTTGTTGATGTCTCCCTCAATGCCCGTTTTCACCGAGTGGTCAAACTCACCTCTTACACGCAACTCACAAAAAGTACATTATCACTCTAAGCACCATTGACAGTTTTATGGCCACATGGCGCATTTCGAGAAAAAAAATGTCATTAAGAAATACTATATGGGACGAATTCATTACAACAAACATGTCTTGAGCTTAAAACAAGTTAAATGTATTTAATATATTAAAGCTCAGTATACAATAAATTATAAATAAAATGGGAATTGACGGAATTGTCTTAATTCACACTTCAACTTCATGTTCAAGTTGGATGATAGGGAGAAACTGGTCCAGGAGAACGTCCTGACGATTTTGAGGTGAATCAGATGACGCTGCTCTCCAGACGTAGTATTCGAGCTTTGAATTCAAGCAGTCTGTGTTTCGTGAAGTTACATTTCTGCCACGGAATTTCAGAACACCTTCTAAACTCAATCAGTGCTACAGCGCTCAAAATGTGAATCAACAACAGCGTCCAGTCCGGTTGGTCGGTGACTGACGCGTCACCTGGTGACCATAACCAGGACATAAAACGGTCGTCTGCGCAGATCGGAAGTCATGAAACGTAGAGCGGAAGTCAACATCTGAGAAGAGATCAGGCCTGGATGTCATCCCGGCGGAGAAAAGGGAAGGATGAACGGGACACGGGAGAAAATCCGGGAAGAGGGGATTTGGGAATGGAGTACATGTAGAGTGGATCATGGTGTGGGCGATGCTGTGGTGCAAACAGCAGTAACTACTTGCATGGAAAGTAAGTAGTTGCTACTGCTTGCCTTCACTGCTATTCTCAAAAGAGAAAAGCTGTAGCTGCTTATTTGAAAAGTAAGCGGTTTAGGCCTACCCCAGCAAGCACAAAACATTTGTATAACATTTATACAACGTCGGCCCAACGTCTTCGACGTTGGTCCAGCATTGTATAAATGTTATACAAATCTTTTGTGCTAGCTGGGACTTCTGTTTGTCTTTGCCTCGCAGTAAGCAGTGGATATGGTGGGTGGGTGGTTGGCGGCCAGAGGTACATGTAGGCCATTTATAGCGAATTTGACAGGAGGCCTGGCTTTTTATCAGGATATTTTACAATTAGACTAACTGTGTATAATCACGTCAGAAATGAACCTCAGTTATGTTTCATGCTGAGACACAAAATACAAACTTTCGCAATACGCTTGAAATAATTATTGTAAGCCTACCATTTATAACTTGATGTCCATCATATTAAATTCCTGTTTAGATACTCAATAATTTAATAAAAATGGTCATTAACCCTTGCAGCGCGGCGATCGACTTTAGACGTCAGAATCTGACATCTGTAGACGTCAGATTCTGACGTCTAAAATCAATCCCCGCGCTGTAAGAGCGAGCATATTTATAGTGACCGTAGACCCATAACATAGGTATTTAAATGAATCAGAAAAAGCTGACTAAGACATTTATGATAAATTCAAATTGAATAAAACCCCTTGTTCCCAGTGGTTTATATTAAAAAAATCAGTGCTTTAAGGGTTAAAAATGCCAAAACATTTAACAATCCACATGTTGGGCACATGATGTGAACATTACAATAAGATTATATATTATAACAAACTAATTCTGCTGATTGCGTTTCCACCTACTTGTCATCCACATGTCATTCACGTAGAGCCTGTGAAAACACGCGCACCTGAAATTATCTAAATCAAGTGATTTCAAATTTGAAACATGTTATTTGTTCATCTTCATAGCTATTCGCAATTTTTTTTATTTTATAGAAGTCCCGTGCTAAATCCCCCCCCCCCCATTCATTCATTCCATTTCTTTATTCATTTGAACATTGTCAAACCATGCTAAATCTTCTCTCCCAACCCCTCCACCCACCATTGATTCATTCCACCATCTCTCCACCCAGTAAAGAGGACGAGACGTTTATCCAATGTTCAGATAATGCTGGGCTGATGGCTCAATGCTGGGTCAATGTCCATGTATTCTGGGCATGTACATCTTTTTTCTCCTCATTTCTTTGTGTATTTTTTGTATTAAAAGGACTACAATAAATAGAAACAAATACAAAAGTAATCCATGTCGACACATCATAAATCTACATCTACTTTCCCCGTGGTCAGCTTATATCAGAGTAAATTCTGCTGGAAAATAGTCACTTAGGTTTTCTGTGAACATAAAATAATGTAGCTGGTTGTACGCCCACATCACGCCAGGGGGGGGGGGGAGTGATATGGCGCTGTGGCTGTAATAAATGCTGGTTTATGTTTCCCAGCAAACACGACACATCAACCCAATGTTGGTTCAATGCTGGTCCACCGTCTACGACGCTGGCCCAGCATTGGACCAGCATTGGGTTGATGTGTCGTGTTTGCTGGGTTGTCTGTAGAATGGAAGGTCGATATGTTGACCTGCCATATTCGGATCGAACCATAAACGTGCTGCTAGTGTTCCCCTCAGCAGGATGTTATGACTTGATCCTGATTATCGGGTCATTTCTTTATTCCTTGGGATTCTCAAATAATTTAAGAAATAATACAAATCTTATAATTTATAGTTAACAAATCTAGGATATCTATTAAAGGGACTGGCCCAGGCTAAAATCATCAAGAAATCGGTGATTGTATTTTGGCTTCTTACTATGACCATATGATGTAAACATGTCCAAAGACTAGAACTGCAAAAGTTTTTTTATTTTTCTGCTGCGCATTCACCAGTTAGGCTAGATATAGACACGAAAATCCCGTATTTCCTATTTTTGACATGGTTGTCAATAATTAGAAATCAGGAATTTCGTCTCTATATCTAGCCTAACTGATAAATGCGCAGCACAAAAATTACGAAACTTTGCAGTTCTAGTCTATGGACATATTTACATCATATGTTCATATTAAAAAGCCAAAATAAAATCACCGATTTTTTTATGATTTTAGCCTGGGCCAGTCCCTTTAACACCCAGTTATTTATTCAGCTTGAAATGTGAATCGCTGTTGTAATCCCCATGTCAATGTGAATTAAAGTTTTATTAACCCTTTGAGTGCGGGCGACGCTTTTAAGCGCATTCATACTGTTTTTCCACAACTAAAATTTGACAGAAATTGAACAAATATGCATGTATAAATCTTGAGTAAAGCCCCCATTGTGAAATTTAGCAGGTTTAATTTTTAAGTGAGGAGGTATTTTCCTTTCATTTGAAGTTGGCAATTGCGTGAGCAATGCCAACTTCAAATGAAAGGAAAATGTTAAGTAGTAATGAAGCACTTAAAGAGTTAAATGTGTGACCCGCTATGTATATATCTAATTATTAGTGGGGGGGGGGGGGCATAATGTAATAAATTTGCACATCTAACTAAAATTATCAAAATTGGTGTACAAGCCCACAATGCGATAGCTTATGTTTATTAGGTAATCCGTGAAACACAGTGACGTCACCGGAAACCCTTTTGAATGACTACTCGGTGAAAATAATGTTATATAGGGCATACGTCATTGTATTAGATTGACAACATTGCAGGACTAGTTTCACAGAATAGCTTTCAACATGCCGAGTGGGACGTGTTGAGAAGGAAAATTGTAGAGGTATTTAAATCTTGATGCCGTAATAGATAATGCTGCTGAAAAGAATGAAAAAAATTATCAAACCTTTGTGGACGATTTGAGTGACAAAGTTAGGAAAAAAAAACAATTCTGACAGTTTTTTCACAAGAAAACAAAATCTCAGATACTAGTATTCAACTGGTGGTATTTCAGAATAGAGTGACCCAAAGCTGATTTGGATGTTTTTATTAAGAGTATTTCTCCTACCGACAGCGAAAAAAAACAAATATTATGTATCGAATTTGATCATTTACAGGTTCAACACATATTCTCTGAGCTAGAGGCCAATAAAGCATTAGGCTCTGATAATCTCTTGTCAGATCTCTCATCATATGCAATATAGCTCCACCGTGAAATACATTTTTCAAATGATTTTTTCCTCTGGGCTGATATGTAATATAATATTTTTTTGATTTGTGTCACGAATTTGATTCAGTTGGTTCACAAAAAGATGACAAATCACAAGTCTCAAACTACAGACCAATTCCACTTCTATATATATTGTCTAAGGTTATGTAGATAGATATTTAAAATTATGTAAATATCACGTTGTTGAACCATTTATTAATACAAAGCAACATGGATTTATGAATGGAAAATCGTGTACTACGCATTTTTTAACCGGCCGCCGTAGTCTAGTGGTTGGAGCTGCGGGCACAACGCCGGGAGGTCATGAGTTCGAATTCCACTTCGGTCATGATGGGGATTTTTCTGCGACCGGCCCCAACCCAGGGTGAGTTCGGCACAGGCTCAATGGGTAGGTCAAGCCACTGACTAAAAGGAGATCAGACTGATTACATCCAGACCAAGTGACAGGAAGTTGGTCTCACAGCCCTGTCAAGTAGTCCCACGACCAATACGGACCTGCTGTGTCAACCCACATACCGACTGCACATGCACAGCACTCGCACTGCATATAATAAAAAAACACGCCAAAACTATTTGAAAAAAAAATGTTTATGATGCAATTGAGAAACACGTGGATGAAGATAAACAACGTAATATAATATTTTTTTGATTTGTGTCACGAATTTGATTCAGTTGGTTCACAATATGTTTTTTTACAAATTACATATGCTTGGTTTTTCTGGTATATTACTTCTTTGAATTATCGATTATTTAAAAGACCGATCTCAATGAGTACCCTACTACCAAAATACGCCCGTATATATAGCTTTATTCTGTGTTATTTATTTATTCAGATATCAGTTTTTGTGTAATATAAGGTACACTAGATTATTAGAGGCTATTTACCAGATGTAAATCATAAAAATTGACCTGGAATCGTACCTGGATTTCGATAGTCTGAAGTGTTCAAATAATTTGAATTATTGTATTGGTTTTGTACAGGAGCATGTTTCGCTATAAATAATCAAGGATGTTTTTACCTGCACCTAAATTTCCGACATTTCTGCCAGAACAATTAAAACATGTTGTAACTTGTTAAAGGAAATGAGAGAATGTTTCAAATAATATCAATCTTGAGAAATTTAGTGAAACGGGCTCTAGCATCCTGAAAAAACAGACTAAAATACAGTTCCGACTGAAAAAGTCGTTTAATTAATGACGCCAGTCTCAAATATGAACGGGCAATTTAACATTTGAGAAAATACATCAGTTTTGTATAAATGAAGAAAGAAATGTTCCGCTGCCATGTTCTTTGGTCCTGTGCACTGATGTTTATCACAGAAGATTTAGCATCTAAACTGAAAGACAAAGAAAAGAACACGAGCAAAAACACAATAAATGTAGTGCTGTCTACAGAGATTTAACTACGGATGATTTACTATGCATTGACTGCAAAACTTAACTCACTCTGCAGAACACATAACAAATGCAATTTTTTTATTCAAATGTACTGGCGCCGGTAGACGTTTCACTCCTGGGTAATCGAGATTCATTGACTGTGGAATATGACGATAAGACGTGCAAATACAAAACAAAAATGTCCACTGAAATGTTTTTATTGACATCGTTTTATCGCTGGATGTGAGGCCTACTGAACGAATAAGGAGTTCAGCGTTGTAAAAGGCAGCTGGTGAAATGATTGCTAGCGGTGATTGTAAAGGCGAACGAAAAAATACCACAGTATCCACAATATACGAGTTAACTTGCCAAGTCACATAGCTAAATGGTGTGGAACATGCTTCTCTGAAAAGAATCTTCTTTAAATAAATTGCAGTGACATCAATGCACTTTTCGAGTGATATCATAGAGCTGTGTGTTTTGACATCATATATATCAGAGAGCGTTACTATGACAACAAACGGTATGTGTTTGCGGCTCAAATCATCTACCTCCATCTTTGATTGATTGCCTCTATTTTGCCGTTTGGTAGTTTCGTACTTGTAGTGTTTTGTACTCTTGTTCTTTCACACGTTCGTTGTCTCATACTCGAGTTGTTTGTGTTCTCTTTGTTTTGTATGTTCGTTGTTTCGTTGTTTACTCTGCCAGCACCAAATGAAGTATCTTGATCCTGGGCGGGTTTCGGAAATATGAAATGTGTTTTAAACCATACAAGAACAGACATCCGGGATGACAGTGGTAGAACTGGAATGCTGATGTGCCGAGTAACTGTGATAGAAGACATTACATGTTACAACCCTACCTCTCAGACCAGCTAATGTACAGTGTAATAGAAGACATGTTAGAGCCTCGCCTCTCAGACAGGCTAATGCTTGGCTTACAGCTTCTGGGAAGATCTTGGTTTAGTAAGTGAATCATCACTGAGACTGATTGACGGGATTCGCCTGAAGCAAATATATGATTTCATACGCACGAAA
Source organism: Flabesymbios commensalis (assembly GCA_964017125.1). Taxonomy (NCBI): domain Eukaryota; kingdom Metazoa; phylum Annelida; class Polychaeta; order Terebellida; family Flabelligeridae; genus Flabesymbios; species Flabesymbios commensalis. The sequence goes on from OZ024907.1 coordinate 13,143,027, forward strand.
AGGAGCATTCATCAATCATTTGAAAACCACATAACCACCACCTTTGGTGTCAGAGTACCGTGGTCGTTAACCCTGGTGATGCATAAACCGCTTATATACGGTTGTAAGCAAGTACACTAAAGAAATAAGGTGTCACTGAAAATGATAATATTATAGTTAGTGTTTGATGTTCGGTTAATAAAATAATTCAATTTGTGATATTTCTATTTTTTATGAATATTTTCCGTTATGAAGGGCCATGATAATTATCCCTATTTAAACAAGAGCTGAATCTGGCACCGTTTAATTGATTGTTAGATTAACGCCACAGTAATTTAAAGTTCTGTTGGGTTAAATATTCATTTTTTATCAAATCTGAGTGATGCAATCAACATGTCGCCTCCTGGGGAACCTGTAGGCAGTATAATTCTTTATGAGACTGTGACAGAATCTGTTGATTATTCATGAACGCCTCAGGTGGCCGTTCTCTTCTAACGTAATATGATAAATATTGGATGGGAAGATTAGCCATGAAGGTGCCGAGATGCCAGCACATCTTAGTAACTACATGCCCCACAGCCAATGCTGGTATAATGTTGGCCCAGCGTCGGAGACGGTGGGCCACCGTTATACCAGCATTGGCTCAGCGTCTAAATCAAACATCCTTCAAATCATGCAGCATGTTGAAAGTGGTTAAATTTCACTCACTTTTGGAACTTACTTTGAAACGATTGCGACGCTTCGGCCTTCCGAAACGTCGCAATCGTTTCACACAAAGTTCCAGAGTGAGTAAAATATAACCACTTTGTATATGAATCTTGGAACCATGAATAACATATTCTATACTATGGAAAATGTTGTAATCTCTCACACCATACGAGTGGCGTATTTAATCAAACTGACGTTGATCCAATGCCGGTTTTATAGCGGTTGGCCAGCATTTATTCAACATTGGCCAAACCTTTTGTGTTTCGGGATAAACCCATCAAACACAAGACGTTGCCTAATTATTATTCAACGCTGGCCAACCCCTTGCGACGTTGGCCCAGCATGGAATAAACACTGGGTCAACGCTTCCTGAAAGACTTTTGCCACATTGAAATACTATGTCATATATTTCCAGTTTGAATTTGGTTGATTCGATCTCTAAAATTAAACCACCAATTAAATCAGTTTTAATGTATTTCGTTGGTGTGTCGGTTAGTAGATTCAACGGTGTTTCAATTACTTGAGGATTTACAGGGTTCTGATATGAGCGTCCTTCAATTTCAGTTGTTCTGAAAGTCATAATTGGACAATGGATATGTGATCGTGGGTGTACACGGTGAATGTGAGTCTCAGAGGCGGTTTACATTATGAAAGAGTTATCTCACTCCAGCCCTTTTGTCACCTAATTGACCTTCCTCACCTAACATGGGTGACGTGTTAAACCTATTATGGGCTGGACATGAACTGCTCCAGAGACGTGGTTTTTGTCACCTTAAGTCGAGCAGCCAATGTGTTTTAAATCATTGAATTGTTCGCCCATGTTACTCACTTCTCAAAATTATCAGTCTCGTAATTTCAAACAGTGTTAATAATAACATAAAGATCTGTTTATTTCACTATTTTAATGTGGCGGGAATATAATAAGCTTGGACGTTTATGGATGAATGGTCGATTTTAAGGTTCTGATGAAAATGTGTGACATTGTTTTCATACCTTCATTGTAGACCCAAGTACAGTTCATGTCAGTGGCGCCACATGTGGTCAGACTTCCATCACCTCACGTAGCCAGCAAACACGACACACTAAACCAATGTTTTTACAGCGTTGGCCCTCCATCTGCGACGCTGGCCTAACACTGTTCCAACATTGGGTTATTGTCTCATATTTCTTGCTCAGCCATGCCCTCTCACCAACACCGGTAAATACCCGAACGCTGTCTTAATGCATGGCTACATGAGGTCTCAGCAAACACACGACACTTTGAGCCAATGCTGGTTTAATGCTGGGCCAGCGTCGTAGACGGTGGCCCAGCATTAAACCTACATTTGCTCAAAGCATCGTGTTTGTTGGGACTCATGTAGCCATGCCCGCCCTCTTCAACGCTGCCTCAATGCTGTGCTAGCGTCGAAGATGCTAGAACAGCATTGAGACGAAGTTTTGCTGGACTAGCTGGACTTGTCTGAGAATTAGGTTTATAGATCTAAACCGGCCAGGGCTATTGATTTCTGGAGTGGAGAAGATGGTTTGGTGGTAAATGGGGTGGATGAACACGGACTTGTCACTAAAATCACGGGGCTCATCCAGGCAGTGGAAAGGGGGTACCACAGAAAGCGAGAGAGAGGGTTGGTGATTTTACAGCTTAGACAAATATTATTTGCTACGTTCAGAGATCTCAATTAAGATATTTACATATCCCTATCAATGTTGCTACAGTGTACAAGAAGTATTGATCTAGAAACGATTCTCAGATTCCGAAAATTACCCCTCTCTCGGTGTGCAGGTTTTAAATTAAATAAAATGCAAATATTGAATATTGTCAGGAGTTTCTTGATAGATAGGTGGCGTAGGGTGGTCATACAGGTGGCGCGGGGTTGTGAAATGTATGGAAACAAATCCAGAGTAACTTTTAACTTAAATTATCTCATAATAAAATGTAGTCTAATAAAACATATAAACAAACTTATAAACATTAAATGTAAATATCAACCCTTCCAACGCGGGGACTGACTTTCTACGTTAGAATCTGACGTCTGTAGACTTCAGATTCTGACGTATAAAGACGGTCCCCGCACTGAAAGAATTAAAAAAATGTAATTACCGTAGACCCAAAACATAGGTATTCAAATAAATCGGGAAGAGCGAACTAAGACATTTATGATTTCAAATTGAAACAACCTTAGTCTCCATGGTCTAAACAAAAATAATTCAGTAAGTTTTGAATATATCTCGATAAATGAAAAACAGTTTTTTGCGAAATTGTAAAAAAAACTGTCAATGTTTTTATCTTGATAAAATATCTTTTCGCGTGGAATATCAGCTCTCACATAGATTAGCTACATTACTTGGCATTGAAATAAAATATATATAGAATTGAACGGTGCTTGGCGCCAATTTGTAAAGTGGTTCCATACACCTTTTAATTCCAAGGAGACATGATTTATTTACGATGGCCAATATATTAGCGAGCCATTGTCGTCGTCCACATTTTTACGAGTTGCTTCCTTTAAGAGAGAACGGTGGTTGTCTGACCTTGGATTTTGGCCGCAGGTCACACATTGTCATAAATCTGTGGGCACCATGATTCAACAGACCTCCCCATCAGACGCAAGACGCTGAACCGATTCTGTTCGTTTCTATTGTTCATCCACTCAAAGCTGGAATTGCTAACGCAATTTTCAGCTTCAAATGACAAAAAATAGACTTGTCGCAAATCAACCAGCAAAGACGAGCTGTTAATCAAGTGTTGGCCCACCGTCTGATGGGCCACTGTGATGTGTACTTTAGATGCCACCAGAATGCCTCAAGCAAAGTTTAAATTTCAACATTTCGCGGGTAGCATTCCCTTGAAACCCCTAGATAGGCTCTCTGCGAGCTCGAGCATACCAGCTTTAATTGAATACTGGGAGAAACCTGCTAGAGATTAATATAGGACTGTCAGGCCAGATACTCTATTGTCACTGTCGGTATATGCTCAGGGTGCTACATTATAAATATGCAATTCTTTCAGCGCGGGGATCGACTTTAGACGTCAGAATCTGACGTCTGTAGACGTCAGATTCTGACGTCTAAAGTCGATCACCGCACTGAAAGAGTAAAATATGTATAATGGCCGTACACCCATAACGTAGGTATACAAATAAAGCAGAAAGAGCTGACTATGACATTTAAGATGATTTCAAATTGAAAAAAACTTTAGTCTCCATGGTTTATACAAACATATGTCAGCGTTCAAAGGGTGAAGCTCCTTTATTGGACTGTGAATGGCATTACGTACTGCACACGGTACGGAACATTGGTCCAACGCTGGTTCAATGGTGTTCCTCGTCGAGCATCCTGGCCTAATGATCAGATAATAAAATAGCGTTATTGTTATATTGGCCAACGTTCTATGTTATTCTGGAATGTGCCTGATTGAAATGGTGATCCATACAAAGACGTTCCTATCTATATAATAACGGAATGATTGATGATTAGCCAATATTGTGAGTGTCGGGGTGGTAATATTTTTCTGAAATAGTGAGAGGAATATATTGATGGAGTGAGAGGAATATACGATAAATTGCCAGCGATGTCACTCACCAACTGACTGACTGACTGACTGACTGACTGACTGACTGACTGACTGACTGACTCACTCACTCACTCACTCACTCACTCACTCACTCACTCACTCACTCACTCACTCACGTACTCACACATTCACTCACACAATCACTAATTCAAATCATCCACTCGCCCACTCACTCAATCACTCACTCACTCCAAACTAACCCACTCACTCACTCAATACACAGCAGGATTTCCACAGGGCACAGCTGTAGTCGATACCTTGTTTTCTATATCCAGGTCTTTGCTTGTCTTTCAGATGTGCGTCACAGTTGGCTTAGATGCACTTTTCACATTATCTTTATAATATACTGACAATAATCAATAAATGACCAAGAGAAAGTAGATGGTTCACATAACAGCTTGCACAAAGTGCGACCATGACAAAACATAGCAATGCAGAATGCATCTCCAATTCACACCAATCAGCTGTTGTTAGACGCTACGAAACCATGGTAACAATAAACCGCAGCGAAATGACGCCATAACAAACACCACATTAATACTATGAACACCTTGTAAGTCCGTCATTCATACAGGATTGTGTGAGCTCACAAGAATACACGAGGGGCGACCTTAACATCTGAGTTTACATGGATACATGAGTGGCGAACTTAACATGGAAGTTAATGAGTTTCGCTTTGTTGGAGAGTTTTGTGAATATGTCTCGGATAATTTGAAAATAATATTGTAAACTACATTTGTGGGGAATACTTAACACCCGTGTGCTCGCATTTTCATTTAATTTAACCCCTGAAGCGCTAAGTTTATTAATTCTCATGTTTACCCACTTTAAGTTTCTATTGATCTAATTTTAAAACATGCTTTAAGTCGTATATAAAGGGTTCCAGTAGGACAAGAGTTTAACCCTATCAAGCCTGACTTTACATTGTCATCTTCATCCACAACAAGCCGCGAATTGCTGTCGCAGTTCCCGACTTGTAATGGATGAAGATGATTTGAACAGGGTGGACAATCAAAGAAAATTACCATGTATTAGTAAACCAGTTTCATGGAAATTTTCATTCAATAACCCTTGGGTATCAGAAAATTAAGTCTGTTTTTAGAGATGTAAGATGATGTTTTAATGCATCGTGAGGGCTTAAAGGGTTATATCTTCCTCGATTTGCAAGACGCGGCATATTTGGAATGAAAGTAGTCATTGATGTACTGCACCAAAATATCTAGTTATGCTTTGATATTCCTGTTGTTTGAGATTGTATGAATATTTTCATGTGCTCTCATATTACAACTGCATCTATCACGCACCAGGTTTCTGGTTAATTCGTCCTCCAAGCAGCATCTCGTCCCTCTGGGACATCTTCACACCTGTGGCACTATGACACAGGTGAGCCATATAATAAAGGAACATTTTGTTCTGAAGATTCTGAATGAGAACTTTTTTTCAAGTTTAAACAATTCTTTATACAATTCTTCACAATTAAAAACTACGTTTAATATTTTGCTGCGTGTATTTTACACAACGTGATAAAGTGATAAAGAACGCGATTATAATCGTTTTGATGATTTGTTTAAACTCTAGAAAAAGTGGCACAGATAAAAAGATCGAAAGATGGTAAGGCTCTGCAATTAGTAATACAATCATCAAGTTTTCGTTCTCGTTTTAGCTGTGATCTGAGAGGGATTTTGCTAACCCCAGTTACGATTGATTTTATTATTATTACCTTAACTCTTCTGCTGCTGATGTTTTTGCTTGTATTTTATAATAATTTAAAGCTGTAATTGCTGACGCAATTTCCTGCTTCCGATGACCGTAAAAATTAATTATACATATTTATTTATTTAATACCCTAACTAATTCCCGCTAATTTATCTAATTTAAATTTGTATCCACTTGACAATGTGTCTTGCTACCCCGACCCACATTATTTGTTAATTTTGAAACCAAACATTAATATTGCAAATTTTAATGTTAAAACATTTATTTATTCCCAAATGACAGTGATTTGATGATCTGCTAATGAAATGGATTAAAAACGATTGTATATTGCTGTCGGGCATAACGTTGCACTACTATAGCCGTACTTAGCATCTACCACTAACTGTCGCATCAATTCTAGCGACATTTTGTATAATTTTAACTCTCTCAAGCCTGAATTTACCATTGTCTTCATCCACTACAAGCCGCGAATTGCTGTCGCAATTCTCGACTTGTAGTGAATGAAGATGACTTGAAGTGGGTGGCAAATTAAAAAAAATATAGCGTTATTATTCAAACATGGTCATAAAAATTCGTTCTAAAACCCTTCGGTTCGAAGGGTTAACCATGTTTTGAACTTAATATATACAGATAGCACCGCAAGGGTCAATATCAACAAAGCATCTTTGGGGAGGGATCACCTGTGATCACAAACTATGTCTATATATGGATTTATGCAAATTAGGCATCCTTCGACCAATTGGATTTCAGGAAATATGTTTTTCTCTAGATTATTCTGAACTGATTGGTAATTGTTTTTAAACTTTTGCAAATTGTGGTGTGCCTGGGCGTCCTTTGCCATAAAATGACTGAGCTATTATAATCATCAATTAATTAACACCCCACCCGTCTTTAACCCTAATTTTCACAACTTTTGCAGATAGCCACTGCTCCACAGCAGGCACCATCGACAAAATTTTCTTTCAGATAAATAAGCGTATTTTGGGCTCCCAACTGTACGCCTAATACTTCAGGTCACAATGATCTGGAATATTACATTAGATCACAATCACCCTATTATATGCATGAAACTTTTATAGTCCTGATACATTTTACTGTTTTTTATCCTTGTGTATACAGCTTGTTAAGCGTCTTACGCTTTGGTGACAAAATCTATACAATTGAATGACTTTTGACAAATATATTGCCAATTTTGGCACTCGTATTCAATGTTACAGATTATGACATATGATACACCCTACATTAAAAAAGCCCTACAAAAAATATTGATACCACAGTTTCGCTCTATGTTCTAGCTGAGGTTATTGCAGAGGGTATATACTATAATTATACCACGTCCAACCTTGGGTAATGTTATTGCTCAAGAAATGATACTAAAGTACATATAGCATAATAGCAAAACATCTGCTAAGATCGCTGTGGTTCAAGTTGTGACCTTCATTGACCTTCATAACTAAAACATTATTGTAATGTTTTTTCACAGACATAAACCATTAAAAACATTACATTTTAATGTTAAAATCTTTAAAATTGATTCAGTATTGACAAAGATTTTGACAATTATGTAGACATATTCCAATTTTTGGGGTAATACCATCAATACACCCCCCTTCCTTAAAATTGTCCATAAATATTTTTTGATACCACAATTTGATTGTACACACTACCTGATGTTGATCCAGAATGACTATACCATCATCCCAGCTAGTCAAACCTTGGTTAATTTTGGTGTTGAACGAAATCAAATTTTGAAATTCGTGCTCCTGGACTATGACCAGAGGTGTGTATCGGCGGACGTTTGCAGTCTCTAACTGACTGTCTGGTTTTAAGTCCTGTTTTGGCCTCATTTATGTTTATTTATATATTAGATGTTTTGAGTATTAAATAAATAATATAAATACTTGCCTTATCAGTTTTTTAACAAAACTTTCACTAAATAAAATATGCAATCTATTCATGTATATAATAATTAAAATGATTCTACTACTTGGCTTCAATCTGGACATATTATTATTTGTTCAGTCTATTCGTGCGGAATTCTACAAATAATAGTATGTCCTGATTGAAACCAGATAGAAAACCTTTTGACATTTGAATCCTTTCACGGTCATGTGCCGTCTTACCTCTGTGAGCTGGTTCCAAAAGAGTATTCTAGACATTATAGAAGGCCATGCACAACCTTTTTTGTATAGTATCAGACCCTAGTGCATGGAATGGTCTGTCACCAGAAATGAGAGACATAACAAGCGAGCATAAGTTCAAAACGTCTCTCAAAACAATGCTGTAGATGTATACCTCACTTTAAATTTACTTAATGCCTGCACCACATAATCCTATGAGATATGGCGCAATATAAATTTATTGTGAACATTGAATAACGGCGGGGATTGATTGATCTTGTCATTTGAAAGTGGGCGGGGGTAGAATACCAGACCTAGTCCAAAAAATGTTTAATCATTACGAATGGCAACGAAAACTGCATGAGTGAGGGATATTTATTGATGGTCTGTACATTTTAATTCATCCCAGTTTCCTAACGAGTAGACCATTGTTGCAAATGTAAATGTATTCCATAATTAGTCGTCATATTTATTTTATATTGCGTGTCGGGGGATAATATTATCATTCTATACGAACAAAAATGCGATACGCAATTAAATAATAATCCGAGGAAACTCATTAATCGAGCAATAAATCATTTTCTACCACTCTTGACTCCCTGAAAAACTCAAGGACACAAAAACAAACATAAATTCATAACCAATGACTCACCTAGGTGCAAATAATACATTCATCAAGAAGTCACTGGTTAACGTCCAGTGAGGACGAGTGTCCCAGACATTTTCTAGCTGCAAATGACACAGGAGGTCAATCCTGGGGCCCATCCCACAAAAAACTTAAAATTTAGATCATCTTAACTTTCTCTTATTTGCATTAGAAAAGTTGGGATGATCTTAACTTTTCTAATGCGAATAAGAGGAAGGTAAGATGATCTCAATTTTAAGATTTTTTGTTGGATGGGCCCCGGGTCACAAATATGGAAATCTGTGCTGAATATCCTGAGAATGGTAAGATTCATCAGAGGGCACCGTCATCAAGATGCAGGAGAACATAGGTTTTCAATTGAAGTGGAAAGAGCTAACTAAGTCACTTATGATGATTTCGAATTGATAAAAACACACTTTGGTCTCTATGGTTTATACAAAAATATGACAGGGTTCAACAAAAAGTAAACAGTTTAATCATAACCCTTACAGCGCCGGGACCGACTTTAGTCGTCATAATCTGACGTCTGTAAACGTCATATTCTGACGAATAAAGTTGATCCTGGCGCTGTAAGAGTAAAAAATACTTCTAATGGTCGTAGACCCATAACATAGGTATTCAAATTAATCAGAAAGACCTAACTAAGACAGTTATGAAGATTTCAAATTGAAAAAAAACTCCTTTAGACTCCAAGGTTTTTATAAAAAAAATCAGCGCTTTAAGGGTTAACCCTTGCAACCCTGAGGGTTGTAAGGGTTTAAGGTTAAACTGTTCACTTTTTCCATTACCATGAATATCGTCTGAGCTTAGGAGGTCAGTTGATTTGACGACAGACTGTGTATTCTCCCGTCTGCCGTCATCCTGACCAGATCCGTGAGAACCCAATGCTCAGACTACTTCCCCGTTATTTATCTGGATCCAGGAGTGTTTGTCGTACGTGCATATATTTCCATCCATGCCAATGCTGCCAGACAGGAGATGGACTTTAGCAAACCACAGTCGGCTGGTTGTATTTGTGTGAATGTTTGATCTTTCTCTGAAATGGCAGCACCTGCAAATCCTAGTTTTTTGGTGGAATCAGTAAGATAAAAGTCAGCTATCATTTCAACCCTTGACGCGCTGAAATATTTTTAAACAAAGCGGGTTTTCGAAATCAGCATATAATTATGTTTTAGTTATTTTGTCCGCTTCATTTGAATACCTATGTTATGTGTCTACGGTCATTACAAAGGTTTAATTATTTCAGTGCGGAGATCGACTGTAGAAGTCAGAATCTGATGTCTATAGACTTCAGATGCGAAATAAAGACGGTCCCCGCGCTGAAAGGGTTAATTCATCCTTCCATCTCAAGCACCCCTTTCTCTTTTATACTCAAAATCATTTATTTTGGATATATTGTATTGGGGTATTGTATATAACCAAGGATGTTATATAACCTTGACATCTTCTACACTTGTGATAGGAATTGTAGCAATGAACACGAAATTAACAATTGCAATCGAAAAAAACTGGTTAAGCCGGAAATACATTTAACAAAATGCATTATAACATGATATCTACAGTTAAGGGTACGCGATATTGCGATTATATCTAAAAAATCGTTTTACGCTCAAAATCAAATAACCAGAATTTTTTTATTATTATATAAATGTGGATCAGATTTCAACTGTGGCCATCTAGGATGCCAGCGGTATTGACGGAAGCAATGCGATCACATGCGCGGAAGATCAGCAGACGTTCTACACAACAAGAATAGGTTGTAACAATAATAGCGTTTTTACCACAAGACACTAAGTACAGTACAAAGAGACGTTTATTGTACTTATAATCAATTTAAAATTGGGCACGAAATCAGCAAACGATTTTGTACAACGAAAACAGAACAAATATTGAGCACAATTGAAAAACAATATATAATAACAATATTAAATCTCTAGCTTCAAATGCATAGAAAATACTGGCCAAACTAGTGTATGTTCTCTACTCCGCAAAGAAAAAGTATACTATCTGCTTCGGATCTACGAATCTAGTGTTGTGTTTTACTGGACTGGGCGGGCACAATATAGTGATTTAAGCATGAAACTGTATGTCTAATATTTAATGGTTTAGCCATAAAATTGAGGTTTTCTATGTCAAATCTTGGAACACCTGCCTATATTCTGTGTATTTTAAGTCGAAGAAAGAACTAAATGACAATTGATTCGTAGGTAAGAGAATACTCGGCGTTTCGTGCCTCGTACATTCTAATCTAAGAATCTATCAAATGTCGTTCTTTCTCCTTGACATAAGAAACTGACGCCCTGTCATTTGTTGGCTACACTACTTGGCCCAAAATATAAACGCCAAATATATGACAATTTGGTGACAGGGCCCCATCATAATAAAATTAAGATTATCACAACTTTCTCTCATTTCCATCAGAAACGTTGTTCTTCACGTTTCTCATGGAAATTTGATAAATTGAAGATAATCTTAACCGTTATACTGCTAAACACGCCTAATATATAGTCGTCTTGAAGCTGTTTTGTTAGCAGATTAAATCACAGTTAATGGGAGTGTAATGAACAACTGAAGATTTGAAAATGTTTGGTCTCAAATTAAACAAATTTTCACTCACTTGAAGTTGTGGGTCACGTTAACCAGACACACCTTCAAGGGGGTGAAAAATTAAACCCTCACGATGCATCAAAGCTTCATTTTACATCTCTAACGAAATACTTCATTACTTACACCTAAGGGTTTTATGGAACGATACTTTTGTTATAAAACTGTTTAATAGTAATATCTTTTTTTCATTTTCCACCAATTTTAAGTCATCTTTATCCACTACAAGTCGAGAATTGCGACAGCAATTCGCGGCTTGTAGTAGATGAAGATGACAATGGTAAATTCAGGCTTGAAAGGGCTAATTTAGCGGTATCAGGGTTAAAATCCATTTTTTAGTGGAGCCTGTCATTTTCCGCTCGTCCCTGTGACCTGCTCACCATCCATGCGGCTGCTCTGTCATTGCAGGTGATGACATAAAATCCACGCCGTGCTGTCCTTTATTTATCTGGATCCTGTAGTGTTTGTTGTACGTGGCTGTATTTCCATCCGTGTTATAGCTTCTGTCATAAGAGACAAGTGCTCGGCTATCCCAGCCATCGCGTTGATCCAATGCTGTATTAAAGTTGGCTCACCGTCTGCGACGCCGATCCCACATTAATCAAACTTGACACATCCTCTCTGGCTTGCCAGGATCATTACCGTAACTGTAGTTTTATCAAGACTGAAGCAATTGTCATTGCACCGAAAAATTAGGAAATATTTGTCTGGATATCTGTCATCCCCATATTCCCCACACAGTATAGGTTGAACTACTATCATGGTCTCAGTAGGTCGGGGGCCCTGATGCAGTGGTTAAAACTACCTGATTAGAAAGTCAGAGATCGCGGGTTCGAACACCACTCTGGCCTTCAAGTTTCAAAGAAACAAAATGTTTCTTGAATCCTGTGTCTGGAGGGCAGTGTCATCTTATTCACCTCACCATTCCCAGAAGGTTCTCCTGGCCCAGTTTAGCCTTTATGTGCACAAAGGTGGCCTAAAACTCCATTCATTTTATTTACCATGGTCTCAGATCTTAAAGCAGCCCCTTGGGATGACATCAATTTTCGTTTTTAGTTTTGTAGTGAAGTAGTGTATCCCCCAGATCATGATTTTATTTTTTTCAGAGTTTTTAGATTTTTACAAATATTTCTTATTAATATTTCTAAGAAAACCGCTTAAAACCCAAACAAACTTTCTGTATACCTAAACACATGCTGCAGGACGATTGAATGTTCCTACAGCGCTGGGCCACATGTTGATGCCGTCAGCCCAGCGTTGGGCAGACAATCAGTGTTGCAGGTGTATCACCTCATGTCCTGACTATAAGACACCAATCAGACACCAATTAGCGGCGATTGCTTTGATCTCCTCGGCCAAGACGTGGGAATATGTGGTGTGAAGTGCTGTATATTGCTGACTTGTTTTGTTAACATGGCAATATACGACCTGGAAATATAACTATTGCACTCTTTTCCGGTGCTTTAAAATTGTTTTTTGACTTTTTTGTATTTTTAGTTCAGATGAGTAGGCTATATAGCTTCATATAAGTTAATTTTTCAAAATTGACAACATTCAAAATGTCTCCCTCCCAAGGGGTCCCTTTAAGATCCTCCGATCATTGGAGTAGTTCAACTTTCTATGTGTGATACATTAATTTTGTGTTTATTTATATTAGCTACTCGACTAATCACCTCATATATTTCAACCGGTGCTTCTATTATATTTTATCTCGCATTGCTTTTAGTAACATATATTATTAATACCAATAGTATAAAAATAATTAGTTGATAAACATATACAATTGAAAGTTGTTCTGTATATATCTATGAGACTCTCGCTAGACCAATATTGTCATAAACGCAAGAGCCACCTGATGAAAGACCATGAAGAGGCAAACAATTTTATACAAAGCAAAGAAAACACTGAGCTGGACACGTTCCATCCATACAAAGATATCATATATTATATTATCTCAATATGCATTGCATGAATCCAATGAAGAGAAAGTGAGATGAATGGAAGCAAAATATATTCTAAGCAAACAAATACAAATTGTATTTACGCTGATGAATAAAATAAAATAAAAACAGCTCTCTTAATCATCATCACCAATTCCAAATCATATAGTAAGTACATGTAGTAAGTAAGTGTTTATTTATTATATACATTGTCACATCAATATTTGGTTTGCTCAATATTTTTTTTCATAGCCACAATGCATATTTTTTCATATCATGTTCCTAGTCGTTAAATATGTTTATTTGACAAGCTGTACTATAATTTGTAAGATGACAACTACATTTATTTTATTTTTAATAAAACGGATTATTAACAACCATAGTCACGCTTAGCACATTAACCCTTTCAGTGCGGGAACCTACTTTAAACGGCAGAATCTGACGTCTATAGACGTCAGATTCTGCCGTTTATAGTCGATCCTCGCACTGAAAGAATTACAAATGTATAATGGTCGTAGACCCATAACATAGGTATTCAAATGAAGCGGAAAGAACTAACTAAGACATTTATGAAGATTACAAATTGAAAATAACCTTTTCATCTCTTGGTTTATACAGAAATATTTCAGCGTTGTAAGGGTTAATAATCAGTCTGTCACATGTCAACAAATTAAAAAACTTGGTTATTCAGTAATCAGGAGACGTTGACCCAATGCTGGATTAATGTTGGGCCAGTGTGCGAGACGCTGGTGCAATTTTAAACAAGTATTGTAGCATCATCAGGGGTTTTTTCTGGGTAGTGAGAATCATCTTCGATAAAATGCGACATCTGCCACTTCTGGGAATGACCGTATTTACAAATTTGGATATAATGTAACCGCATGTAGTGATTTCACACATTTCAGATATTTTGTGGAATATTTAAACAAAAGTCATCAACCTTTTTAGCGCTAAATTATTTAATTTAATTTTTCACCCACTTGAAGTTGTGGGTCGCGGTAGCGAGACACAACTTCAGGTGGGTGAAAAATTAAAATGTGGTTGAGAATTTCTTGTAAATGTTTAACTTGAGACCGAATATTGGCAAATATTGTTGTCTAAACACACATTTCATTCACAGTACCAGTGATTTGATCACCAATGAAACGGAATTAAAACGACTATAGTCGTGCTTATATTAGTGGTCTCCTTGTCAATTCTGTCCACTATTTTTGTTTCTGAAATGCAACCAATGCAGCCTATGATAAAATGCGAGATGGAAACTTGCCGAATCCACCACTTGTGGAAATGGTCGTATTAACAGACTCGGTCACCATTGGGAAGTCTCATCACCCTAAACTAGCCAGCTTTCCGCTGTACGGGCGCGTTTCTATGGTAACACTTATCGTCAATCTGTAGAGGACAGATTTATTGGCTGCTGTTGACCTCAGAAACCTTTACGGTTGAATACTCTGTCAATAAGCTCAGGAACGGTCAGTTATGTCTGTCAAGTTCAGGGAGAGACCCCATTCAACAATGCTTGATCAACAACCATAAGACGTTGACCCAATGTTGTTTCAATGTTGGGCCACCGTCACTGACAGTGGGTCAACATTAACCCTTACAACGCTGAATACTTTTTGCATAAACCATGGAAACCAAGGATTTTTTACCAATTTGAAATCATCATAAATGTTTTATTTAGCTCTTCCTGCTTAATTTGAATACCTATGTTATGAGTCTAATTTTCATTCTATAATCCATCACAATAAGGAGGTTCTCAGCTTTAATCAGATATATTATACTTGAGCTATTTAATAAAATTAAGCCATTTTCTTTCACCTCGAAATTGGAATTGCTAATGATTTTAATGTTAGTTCTGATTTAAGTATCGAGTTACAATTCATAGTGAATTGACGGCCGCATTTCAAAAACGACTATAATTAAATAAGATAATGTTTAATACCACTCAATTTAAGTTTGAGTCATTTTAGAAGCTGGATAAAAGCATAAAAGCCCTGGATAAAAGCATTTAAAAATACTTTTTAATTTTGTTTGTCGCGCAGGTTACAATTATTTATGCAAATATGCACATGATTATAGGGGGAAAAAAACGTCTTCTTTATTTTTTTAATATTTAAGGATCGACAAACACGTTCCGTTTTACCTTTTAAACTTTTCAAACGTTTTTTATAGCTTTGTGTCTCTCGCATCAAATATATACACAAATATCCTGACGAAAAAAAGGGATATAATTCGAAAGATGTTTTATATTTAGACCCAGATAAGTTAGTAGTCTAGCAATGTAGTCTCTTGGGCCTACTTTGTGACCTTATTGTCATAAGTCAACACTGGGTGAAGGTCTACGTGCTGCTTTTGCTTGAATGCCCAGAAAAAAAACACATCATACCCATTGTTGGTCCAGTGTTGGACCGACGTCGTAGACGGTGGGCCAACATTGGTCCAACGTTGGGTCGATGTGTCGTGTTTGCTTGAATGATCACTTGCCACAATGATCACTCGTGACCACTCGTCAAAACCCAAGAAACGTGAGACTTTGACCCAATGATAGCTCAATACTGGGCCAGCGTCGTAGACGGTGGCCCAATTTTGAGCCAGCATTGGATCAACATCTGGAGTTTGCATTCAAGTCCACGCCCTGCACGTGCTAGTCTCGGTTGATTGCTGAAACAGGGAAAACCGTTCACTCGTGTCACCAGTGTCTCTATCTCTACTTCAGACACTGGTCATCTTCCCCCGATCAGCTAATATTAGCCACCAGGGGACAGAGATTTCACAGCCACTCTCTGTACTGCCGCATCTAGGTGCGTGGGAAAAATCCCGCTTCTTTCAGAATGATGGCCTCACAGAGTGCAAAATAACTCGATTCATGTTCTTACCATTGACGCTTCTGAAAATGAGATAAAAATATCTAGGCTGAATATACACTGATATATACTGTATGTAGTAAAAACTGTGCTTAGCTCATACTTTTGAAAACTCCATTAAATTAATTATCAATAAATATAAAATTGAAAGTGGAACACTCATGGATACCCTCAGGTTTGTATGACGAGCACTGCGTGCACAAATTCCCATGTGTTGGCAGCGGATGGGCAGGTGTGCATCTAAACACAACTGGCCAATCACGATCTACCTCACCCGCTGGTGCCTGATTTATGAATTGCTGGCTGCTGGTTGGCAGACGGTGACGTAACAGACGACAGAGACCCCTGGTGTTGGATATGTGTACATGCCACACAAAATCTCAGTGGGTGACTGTGACACTCACTGATAGCTGAGTGTAGGAAAACCGCCACACGATGAGCTTTGGCCTGAACTTTTAGGCCAATGACCCATTAAATTAATGAGACGCGATATTTTACAACTGAGTATTTTTTACTAAGGTGATCATACAGTGGAACAATAATTCAATTTTATAACTTCAAACCTGCGAGTCGGTGCACGTAGCCCACAAATGGTGTAATATTAGGTAAAATATAATATTTTTAGCGATGTCTTCCCAGCAAGCACGGAACATTTTTATAACATTTGTCCAATATTGGTCAAACGTCGAAGATGTTGGGCCGACGTTGTACAATTGTTGTTCAAATGTTTTGTGTTTGCTGGGTTACCACCACCAGAAATATTTATTCTCATTTTTAGCCCAGTTTAGCCCATATGTGCACAAAGGTGGCCTAAAACCATATTCATTTCATTTATTTCTTTTCCTGGCCCAGTTTATGCCATTATATACACAAAGGTGGCCTTAAACCCCATTCATTTCATTTCATTTTAGTCCGTTCAATAGACAGTGGATTTCAAAATAAAATCTATCCTTTTGCTGATCACTCAGTCAACGATCAATTATCATAAAAAATATGATGTTTACAGAAATAAGAATTATCGAGTGATTTTCATGGAATGTTTGTGAAAAATATTGTATAGTTTAAATATTGTAAGTTAATCCATTTCACATATGGTACATTGCTAGTTACGACACCCCTCTATAAACCCATTGATTTTATTCGGATTTAGTCTCAGAATTATATTGAATATCAAATGATATAACTTCTGAAATAAATTTTCAGGGTTATTACCAAACGACTAGAAAAAAGGTTTTTCAGCGCGTGGATCGACTTTAGACGTCAGATTCTGACGTATAAAGTCGCTCTCCGCGCTGAAAGGGTTAATCTAATGGTACGATATTGTTACATTGCTGAACCAAATGAAGGCGATTTTAAATACATTTCATATGACATGAAATGGTATGAATCCATTCATCGCAGTGTGGACATTGTAATGTGTTTATCTGATGAATATATTCCACGTAGTATTTTACAAAATTAATTAGTTTTCATTCACATTGAGGTGGGATTCGATGAAGCAATCATCACAAAAAGAAAATGAGACAAATTGTTGGGCTCGAACCCTTCAAACGCTATGGCATTTAATTAAAATTATGCGATCTCGCTACCGCGACCCACAACTTCAAGTGGGTGAAAATTACTCATATTTGTTTAATTTGAGACCACCATTATTTTCTACTACCCTGATAATTTCATTGAAAAAATTAGTTGGTTTAAAAGTTAGTCTATTTAACATGTAGTGAAAAAGAATGTTGCCCCCTATAAACCAATTAGCTCCGTCTTTGAATTTTATTACATGTCAAATGGTTTTACTTTTGATGTACTCATCAAAACTTCGAAATTGTCAGGGTAGTCGCGACATAAATGGAAAATAGTGTGTGTGAAATATCATGAAAATTGGTTGAGAATGGATTGAAAAATCCGCGAAATTCATTCACCCTGGTTGATGAATTTAAAGAGACTGGCCCAGGCTAAAATCACCAAAAAATCGGTGATTTTATTTTGGCTTATTAAATTCCTGATTTCTAATTATTGACAACCATGGCAAAAATAGGAAATACGGGAATTTCGTCTCTATATCTAGCCTAACTGGTGAATGCGCAGCAGAATTTTTTTTTTAAATGTGCAGTTCTAGTCTATGGACATGTTTACATCATATGGTCATATTAAGAAGCCAAACTAAAATCACCGATTCATTGATGATTTTAGCCTGGGCCAGTCCCTTTAATGTGAATCTTACAATACTTCAACACATGTGTTATCCTCATATGGAATCTTTGTTATAGTTTTACACTCTCTTAAGCATTGTAACCTTCAATTTCTGACATTTAAAAGTATGGGATTATACTGTTGAAATAATTTTAATAGAATACATGAATGAGATTGTATTATTTTCATCAGTAACAAAAGATTAACGAGCGTATCATCTGACCTGGAAAACTCATTATTTGGAAAATCAACCCTGAGACGCGGACCTTGACCAATAACTGACCTGATGAACACTGGACGAGTATTCAACTGTTAAACTGGTTTACTGTGTCATTGTGATAGGCTTACTTCACCATACGTTGCGCTATTGTTGGCTCAATGTCGGGCCAACGTCGCCAGCGGCGGGTTAAAATGAACGCCTTAGGGACAGCGTTGCATATTAGCTGGGTGTCACTTTCCAAGCGTACTTGATATATCGTTAAAACATCGGCGATGAAAATCATGAAAAATTCATAAATAAAGTTCTTGAAGGCGAATTTCTATTAATTTGATCAGTTGTTTCCATAGTTCTGTTTAAGTAAAAAATTGTTTTATTTTTTAACACCACAATTAATATTTTGAAACAAATACATTCTGTAATGATAAAGTTTTTTTTCCAATGCTAATAAACCATTTAACCGCCAAATTAAGAATTAGAATTTTCACTAACTTGAAATAGTGTCTCGCTGACGCGATTCACAACTTCAAGTTGGTGAAAATTATTCAAATTTAACAAAATTGAGGTTACCGATTCTGAAATATGCTGATTGATGTCACGTTTTAACTTTAACATGTTTAAAAGCTTATTATGTGATGTGCGAAGACAAAAAATATTAAAAAAACGAATATGATCGGGACCGGTGGTTGAAGGGTTAAGACGATTTTAAAATTTAAATTAGCTTTTCAGTGCGGCGATAGACTTTAGACGTCAGATTTGACGTCTAAAGTCAATCCCCGCACTGAAAGAGTAAATTATTTGACAAATCGCCACAGACCCATAACAATTAAGGTACTAGTAGGCCTATTCAAATGAAGCAGAAAGAGCTAACTAAGCCATTTATGATCATTTCAAATTGAAAGAAAAGCTTTGGTCTCTTGATTTATATGAAAAGATATGTCAGCGCCTTACGGGTTAACCCTCCCAGCACCCAGTTTTTTTTACCCATTCTACCCCCTCCCCTTCAGATGTACTTGCTGCTGCAATTCGTGATACATTGATATTATTGTTTATTTTTTGCCTATGTATAATTTTTTTGTGCGTGTCACAATAGTAGTTTTCAACAGATTATTTTCGCAGAATTGTGTAATGTATATCAGTGATATAGTCCAGGAGCAAAATCCTGAAAGACGCTCAAAAACGGATTTATCTCAACACAAAAAGTAACCAAGGTTTAAGTTGATAGGATGGTAGCATGAACCTTCTAGAACTACCCCATGTAGTGTGTACAATCAAGCTGTGGTATCAATTATTCTTTAGAGGGAATTTTAGGGTAGGGGGTATACTGTATGGCATCACACGAAAAAATGGACTATACATGTATACATAATTGACAATATTTATCTTTATCAATACCCAATCAATTTTAAAGATTCCGGCACCAAAACGTAATGTTTTAATGTTTAATATTTCTAGAAAAATATTATTATAATTTTAAAGTTATGAAGATCAACAAAGGTCACAACCAAATGCCACAATGGTTTTGAAAATATTCTGCTGTACTTTATGTCACTTGTTGAATATTGGTAATGTTATCTATTGTATGGATTTTTTGAATATGGGTGTGTAGTACATCGCCTAGTTTGAAATATTGAATGTGAGTGACAAAACTTGTCAGATATTTATCAACAGTCGTTAAAGTAAATATTATGCCACCAAAACGTAAGCCATTTATTGAACTATATATATGAAGAAAACAACAGGTAACAACTGTTGTGTTATAGAGGACAATTAAGGTTAAAACAGCATGCGACAGTAATTTTGACAACTTTGACTGTTATCCCGTTGTCTGTACTTCGACATTTTTTGTTTAAAACCAGAGCTAACCAAGGTTTGAATGGGTGGGACAATGACATGAAATCTATACAACAAACCGAGATAGTGTGTATGGTCAAATTATTATATACCACAGTTTTAATGTAGGTTTGTTCCAACTCGGGTATATCAGATAGCATAACATGCCACATAGAGTAGAATGACATAATTGTCAATGTATTCGCTGATAATCAATAAAGTGTACATATTTCGCTACCGAAAATGTTTTATTCATTCGGCAATATTTATCATAAAATAATTGTAGCTATTACGAAGTTGTAAAGGTCGGTAAAGGTCAAAATATTATACAACAGTGATCAAAACATTCGTTTTTTTTCTGCATACTTTTTTAACGCTGACATAATTCCCTCAACTCCAAACTTTACCAAGGTTTGACTTGATCGAAATATAAAATATGGCCTCTAGAACAAGGCTAGAGAGTGTGTAGAACCAAATTACGGTGTATATATTTAGAGACTGTTGATGCGAAGTATATATTACTGCACAGTATGAAATACATAGTTTAATGACAAGAGTGATGATACATTAGCCTATGTTTAATCATATTTTAATATTTTGGCATTAAAACGTAGCATTTTGAACTACAATTATTTTTACTGACAAAAATGTTTATTTTTTACCTATATATTATTTTTTGTACGTGTCACAATAGTATTTTTTAACAGATTATTTTTGCAGAAAAATTGTAATATATATCAGTGATAGGCTTAGGCAACATTAAACTACCCCCATATTCTTCGGCACCAAGTTCATTGACTCTTTCGGTTTGTTTGTAGCTCGTACCTTGGAGGTACCATGTATCCCGGCCGGGCCATTTGTCATTGTGGCTGGGTTCATTCCATAAACCGATGAAACATATCTGGTTAAACATATTTTATCAGATTTTGGGGTTTAAACTGTCAGATTTTGATTAATCACACACAATCAGATGTCTTACCGAACACAAATAGAAAAGTGTGATTCAAGCTTTACAGTATAAATAATATTTAGCCAAAAATAGAGAAGGGAGTGTCCCATTGAATATAGCATAACTAAAGTTGCATAGAAAGTATTTCGACAATTAACGGGAATATAATAGGAGAGAGTATGACAGAAATGAACAGCCATGAACCCGAGTTTGATCAGGTAAAAACCCTTTCAGAGCGGGGACCGTCTTTAGACGTCAGAACCTGACGATCCTCGCACTGGCCGTAGACCATAACATAGGTATTCAAATGAAGCAGAAAGAGCTAACTAAGACATTTATGACTTCAAATTGAAAACCCCCTTTGGTTTATACAAAAGTATTTTAGCGTTATAAGGGTTAACTCATTATGGTAACTATAGTGTATCATTTGACCTGATGAACTGTCCTTTTCATATATCTCAAATTTAAATAACCCTACCTGTCACTTATATTTTCGTCATCTTGCATATTGCGATAGAGTAACAGACAACACTACTACCCAGCAAGCACGAGACGTTGACTCAATGCTGCCTCGACGCTAGCCCACCGTTTACGACGCTGGCCAGCATTACGCCAGCATAGAGTAAACATATTGTGTTGTCTGGGTATAATCATTAGCCATCTCGACCAATCTGAAGCCCACGATATGTCGTAACTTGTACGATAACACGGGTCGAGGACGCTACGAGCTTCTGTTTGATATATTAAAAAACTGAATAATTTTCAGTCAATGTAAGGTAGTAATTACGGTAGTAAATCTCATCTCAGGAATGAATAAAATTGATGGGGTAGGTAATTAAGGAGTAACATTCAAAGGGTACGTTTTGCTTCAGTGTATAGACGGAACTAACCCTTTAGCCGCCGGTCCCGGTTATATTACTTTTATTAGCAGCATATTAAATACCAGCTTTTAAACATGTTAAAAAAAAACGTGACATCAATCAGGAAGATTTCAAAATCGTTGCACTCCATTTTGTCGAATCTGAATAATTTTCACTCACTTGAAGTTGAGGATCGTGGTAGCGAGACACAACTCCAAGTGAGTGAAAAATATTTTTTTTTGCGCTTTAACCCTTTAACCGCCGGTGCCGCATATATTGGGGTTTTCACTTTTTATTAACACATTAAGTACCACCTTTTAAACAAGTTAAATTAAAAATGTGACATAAACCAGCAATATTTGAAAACAGTTGACCTCCAGTTTGTCAAATCTGAACCATTTTCACTCACTTGAAGTTGTGGATCGCGTCAGCGAGACACAACTTCAAGTGGGTGAAAATTCAAATTGATTAATTTGGCGGTTAAAAGGTTAAGGTTTATTGTTGAAGAGATTTGCAGTTAAAATATCGACACCATACTTAAATGATTATTAAGAAATTTCTTGCTTTGCAATTTATGAAGCAATGCATTATGATACGATACGATATGATGCAATAGGATACGATATGATACGAATACCATAGCGCAAGAACCTTCGTTGCGCAGGGAAGAGACATGTTTGAAACGTTGGGATTATTAGATATCGAACCAGTAAAACACTTTTTCTAAAAAACAAAATTAAATCGCAATATGAATCTTGCTACACAGTATTAATACAGCCACAGTCCCAATACCTCTCGTTGGGATAAGTGCTTTTTGCTGCAACAAATCTTATTTTTAAGTGGATACTAGCAGAATTTCACCAAACCTTGCTTGTTATTTATTTCTTTGATAAATGCATCTGGGAATATATATTAATGGAAAGAAAGGGCTAAGAATGAGTATGTGTAAATTATAATCTGTTTTATTGTTTGTATAATTAAGTACATGAGCATGCATAACTTGTTGATGACGAAGATTTAAACGGAAAATATTTTTTAATTTAATTTATTTTAATAGAAGACAGGACAGAAGATCCTGTTTATCCTGTTTATTCAGATTTCGTTCCAGTGTAACAAAGAAATTAGCAACCGTATCATTCGACCTTAAAAACTTTTGTCCTAATTATCTCGATTATTTACAAATGTAGTCGAGAGAAACCGACCTTGACAAATGACCTGAACCTTGGGCGACTGCTGAACAGGTTTTCCCTGTCATTATAGCACCCCAACCAACACGAAGCCTTCATCCAATGCTTATTTGATGCTGGGCGAACGTCACATACGGTGGCCCAGCATTAAACCAGCATTGCTTGAACATCTAGTGTTTGCGCGTATCCCAGCACAGGGCCTACATATATACCTTATCTGTTTTTTTTTCTATTTTTCATTCATTTGAATTTGAATGAATGAATGAATGAATGAATGAATGAATGAATGAATGAATGAATGAATGAATGAATGAATGAATGAATGAATGAATGAATGAATGAATCAATGAATCAATGAATCAATGAATGAAAGAATGAATGAATGAATGAATGAATGAATGGGGGGTAAGGCCATCTTTGTGTACATGTGGGCTAAACTGAGCCAGGAGAAATTCCTCATTTGAAGTTGGAATTGAAGACGCAAATTGCAGCTTTAAATGACGAAAACATATGTTTATTTATGAAAAATGGTCATCTAACGTTACAAAAAATTATAATTCCGTTTCAAATTACACAAATATGTCTATTTATTATATTTGTTAATTTGAAAAATGTAATTCTTTGATTAACTGAGCATCTATCACAAACTATTTTGTGGATTTTAATGACATTTTATTTAGTGAGAAGCTTGCTTGAACCCTTCTATATGGGGTTCCAGCAGCATAAGAATTAACACTTAAAACCCTCTCGTCATATTTATGATCCACATGTCAAATGTTGAGATTCATCGTAGAAAAAGTTATATATCCCACCACCATTACTTTATGAAAGTGTTTGATGGAAAATGATGACCAATGTTGCTATATTTCTTAAGCACGCATTTAAGGAAATTGTTTAAAGTTTGCCTGCTTTACCATTTTAGATATATATTGTTTTACCGTTATTATGTTAATAATATGCCGGATTTAAGTTTAATTGTATTTCTTTTTGAAGTTGTTGTTGAATTTTGTTGAACTCATTTAGTACATTATATGATTGTACTCCACACCATGAGTAATAATAAATCAATCAATCAATCAATATAAAATCAGCACTTTTCTCGCCACCTCAAGGTGTGAATGACTGCCATCATTCACACCTCAAACCTGTCAGTGCTGTCGAGTTTAGATGTCAGAATCTGATGTAAATAGACGTCAGATTTTGACATCTAAAGTCGATCCCCGCACTGTAAAATTAAAAATATTTATGCTTGAGTGAACCCTGAGTAAGTATTTCTAATGGTCGTAACATACGCATAACATACTCATAACATTGGTATTCAAATGAAGCGGATAGAGCTGACTAAGACATTTATGATGATTTCACATTGAAAAAAACCTTTTGGTTTGTCAGGCATATTTCTATACTATAATTCTATTCTATAATACTTTATACTATAAGTAATATACTAAAACGTGTAGTTGCATGGTCGATCATGACATCACAGCAAACACCAGACAATAAACCAATGGTGGTTTATTGTTGGCACACCGTCTTTGACGCTGGTCCAACATTAACCCAACATTGGCTCAAGGTATGTCGTTTGCTGGGATGGGCTCGATTGCTGCGTTACCGCCGTTGTTTAGTCCACTTTCCTGCTCCAGATAGTCAAATTATTAAAATAATGAAAAGTAGCCTAACTTTGTCGTATGTGTAAACTGCATGACATGTTTTAACCGTTAAAGGGTTGAAATATTTTTCTATTAACCGAGAGAACAAAAGTTTTGTATCAATTTGAAATTATAAATGCCTCAGTTAGCTGTTCCCGCTGCATTTGGGTACCTATGTAATGGGTATAAACACATAAAAAAAACTCTTTCAGTGCGGGGACATATATACAGTATAATTAGTAGCATTCCAGCACAGTAAAATACATATATATAAAAAAAATCGGAAACTTGACATAATAATAATAATATCACATCTTTATATCAGCTCAAATGAATTACTATATTTTAAGTCCTTTTTTCAATATAATTATATGTAATAATCATTAGAGCAGAAATAAACCGGTCCTCAGACCAGTTGCGTCAAAGCCATAAGTCACGCCTCAATTCCCCTGAGATTGTCCTTAAGCTATCTACCTTAATTGTTAGGAAATCACGCCGCGTGTCTGTCAGGTGCTAGATTTGAAATATATCCTATCATTTATAATCTATCACTGTTCTGTGCCATAGTTCAGGTCAGGTGCCGTGTGAGTTTCAACGTCTAGAATTCAATAGTTGACAACCATTGCCTTTATAGACACATCTGTAGAATTAATCCCTAGAGAACAATTATTCTGTATGAATTGACACATTGGGTTGAAGATAACATTCTATTAAGACTACCAGTTTAAAAATATTGAAAGCATGGTCTTCTCGTGTTCTTATTGTGGTATGATTTATAAAATGATAATACTATGTTCAAGTACCTACATTTATGACTATTATAATATCTTGTATATTTATATAAAGGGACATAATATATTATAATAAATTAATTATTTCTAAATTTTAGTACATACTCAACATATAGCCTAGATTAAATGACCTAAAAAATATTTTTAATATTAATGTTCAATCTATTTGGTGACAATATACAACATGTTTAAATGACGGTGATTGTCATTTGAGAGCATATGTCACTGTCGATTGATCAGATGTATATGTAGTTTATTCTTGTTGGACTTGATGCCTTAGATAAAATAAAGACAATGTTCAAAATAAAACACGCTTTAATAATTAATGGAATAGAAAAACTCCAAAAATCAGTTATCCTACAGGCAAAACATTTTTACGTGTCCTTAACTCTTACAGCGCGGGGACCATGGTTATGCGTCAGAATCTGACGTCTGTAGACGTCAGATTCTGACGTAGAAAGACGGTTTAATATCTCTGTTTTAGATCAGAAAAAATCCAAAATCTAATGAGAGAGGGCGGAAAAAAAACATTTAAGAAAAAAAAACATTGAACATATTCTTGGAAAAGTTAATGAGGGCGACCAAATAAAAAAAACATTGGTCATATTTCTGGAAAAGTTAATGAGGGCGACAAAATAATAAAAACTTTTGACCTATTTAAAAAAAAGTTAATGAGGGCGACAAAAAAAGTAGCCGGAAAAATATTTTGTATCTCTCAAAATGAACTTGTTTTTTTTCGAAATGTTTTTTTTATCTCCCGAAATTGACTGTTTTTTCCAAAATCGGCAACAATCTAATGCGCGCGCTGGGCAGAAAAAAAACACATGTTTTTTTTTTGGTAATGTGCGGCCTAAATCTAATGCGCGCGCTCATCTAAAACAGAGAAAAAAAACATAGTGGCCTAAAAGAATTATATATTTATACTGGCCATAGACCCATACCATAAGTATTCAAATAAACTAGAAAGAGCTAACATTAATTGTTAAATGGATACATTTAAAACACACCACTACATTATTTTCTTTGTCCGATCACGACATTCTAAGCCGGGAATGGAGAGTTATTGTTCATCAAATACAGATCAATTATAATGGTATGCCTAATCTACTTTTATCAGTCAGACGCAACCGAGCTGGTGATTATAAGGGATTTTCATTATGGTCGGATGTGTTTTAAGTCAGTTAAAACCCTCGGAGCTCTACATTCTTAGCTGTGGAAAAGGCCGCGGCCTTTTCCACAGCTAAGAATGTAGAGCTCCGAGGGCATTATCCTATACATAGTAACCAGTACTGACAGCACTTAACAACGAGCTACATATTCTAATTTGACTTGATTTGACCGCATTTTTGTTATTACTCATAATTATAAGACACTGTTTAATAATAAATCAAGTTTATTCACAAAAACAATAATTGTCCCCAGATTAAGCTCAACAGTTTCTTGAAATTGGAGACTACACCAGTTTCTGCAATTGCACGATGAAGATTACGACATTTTCTGCTGAATTGTCTGTTTAATTTTATCAGTCAGTTGAAACTGGAATTGCTGACGCAAATTCCAATGCAAAAAAAAAAGTTTAAGAAAATTAGGCATATTACTAGTTGAGTTATTTGATGAACAAACCATCTAACAATTATATAAAGAAAATTCCACTTGACTTGATAAGTTATTTTGTGGTAGATACATTTAGCCATTAATCAAATACGTCAGTTTACTGCATGGGTGCTTACTAATCATACATGGAATTATTTCTCATCATTTGAATAAAAACTTCTAAAAAACAATTCAGTAGCGTAATTCATTTTTGCAAATGTCATTATTTCAATGTACAATCGCAAAGAAAGACAACTACCATAAGCTACAAAATATGTATTGCATTGCCATTTTTTAGCATATAAAAGGTTTTCATAGTGCTTATCTAAAACAAAGGTGTTTAACACGTATTCTAATGATGTATGTAGAACTATCAAAATACTATCAAAATAACTTAAAACAATTCTTTTTATTTATTGGATGGCGATTCAAAAACTCACTGCAGGTGTTGCACACAATTCTAAATAGCAGTAACAGCTTACCTGAAAAGTAGACGGTTACTAGTGATTGCAATTGCAAAGTCAAAGAGCAGTAACACTTTACTTGAAAACCAAGCAGTTACTTTTTTGCTCTTTTTTTGGCGAGAAGAAGTAACTGCTCATATGAAAAGTAGACAGTTACTGCTGTTTTTACTCACACGGCAGTGTAGAAATGGGGACAAAGTTTCTTTCCCTGAGATTAACAAGAGGGTGGGGTGAGGTAGTTAAGGACAACAAGCTAGGGTTGTAAAACCGGGTGGTGACCTGTGGACTCGGCTCCCCGGGTCACCTTAAGGGGGAGTCACCCGAGAAGAGGGGTTTAAAAAGGGCTGGAATCCACAACAGAAATCATCCGGCATCACAGCCTGAAGACAGATCAGCCTAAAGTCTGAGACAAGACAAGCAGAAGCAGACAGATAGAATACTCACAGATATCTAGTGACCCAGGTGAGTTTCAGTCGGCTCATTGGTAGCGCAATATTAAGCGTTGGGCAGTAAATTTATATTTATTTTCACTAACATTAAAACGTTAGGACACAGTTTGTTGATTAGCCGAGCCTAATACCCTTCAGCTAATCAGCGTCAAAGAACTAGCTATTGGTTATCCTAAATTATATTATAAATAATTATTCTTCTGCTGATATTTTATTTTTATTTTTCGTTGAGTTGAAGCTGCAATTTCTTGCTTCAAATAAAGAAAATTATTTCCATTTATGAAACATTGACATCTTCCACTTACTTATTTATACCAGGGCATTTATCATTTCGGGATAAGAATGATGTTAAGACCAAGTACAAAATCTATTTTCAATAATATATTATGAGAAACAGTAGCATAGGCCTACATTAAATATCTAAAAGTGTAGTTTGGCTTTCGGAGTTTAATCGCAAAGTTATATAATATGGGTATTTTTTTCAGAGAGCAGCAAGATGATTTCAAAGATAATTTTACTCGGCCTGGTGGCTGTTGGAGCCTTCGCCAATGTGGCTAAGAGAAGTAAGTTTACTTTTTTCTAACTAGGTGGGTGTAGGTGTATCTCCCCCATCAATGCCAAATACACACTAATGCCATTTGGAGGTGTTTCGCTGCATTTTTTGCAAATTAGAACGTTGTTGGAACGAAATTATAGGATTTTATCTTAAGCACAACTAAACCTTAAAGCCCTAAGCACAACCACAGACGTTTTGAAGCTGTTAATCCGCTGAAATGCTTTTGTATAAACCATCGATACCAAAGGATTCTTTAATTTAAAATCATCACAAGTGTCTTAGTTAGCTGTTTCCGCTCCATTGCAATACCTCTATTATGGGTCTCCGGCCATTATAAATATTTTACTCAATGCTGGGAACGACTTTAGACATCAGAATCTGACGTCTATAGACGTCAGATTTAGACGTCTAAAGTCGGTCCCCGCTCTAAAAGGGTTAAAATGTTTAATTTTATGTTCAATTTGAAATCATCAGAAGTGTCTTAGTTAGCTCTTGCCGCTTCATTTGTATACCTCTTTTATCGGTCTACGGCCATTATAAATATTTCACTGTTTCAGTGCGAGGAACGACTTTAAAGATCAGAATCTGACGACCATCGATTTCGTCAGATTTAGAAGTCTAAAGTCGGTTCCTGCGCTGTAAGGGTTAAAATGTATAAAAGTAAGCTGCACTCAACTGAGTTGATCTTTTAAAATGTACTGACAACGTACTTTTGGTTTCAGACGCAGCAGAAGATGATTGTTATAAGTGTAGTCGTTGGGATAGCGTTGGCAACGGTTATCTACCCAGTGATATTCCCAAACAATGCAGCATCTACCGTCAGTGTTATAGAACTCAGGGATCAACAGTTATCACTGGTCCAATCTATAGGTGAGTGGTCACTTTTCGGATAAAAATTATGCCATGCAAGAGCAAAAGCAATAACTTACTTTTAACGAACAATAACTCACTTTTAAAAAGCAAAAATTTACTTTTAACCAACAATAACTTATTTTTAGAAAGCAATAACTTATTTTTAAACATCAATAACTTTCCTTTACTCAGCAATAACTTACGTTTAGAAAGCAATAACTTATTCTAACCAGCAATAACTTACTTTTAAACATCAATAACTTACTTTTAAACAACAGTAAGTTACTTTTAAACAGCAATGACTTACTTTGAAACAGCACTAACTTACTTTGTCCCAGTAATAACTTACTTTTAAGTAGAAATAACGTGGTTTTAAGCAGCTATAAATTACTTTTAAACAACAATAACTTACTTCGCACCAGTATTAACTTTTAAAAGCAATAACTTTTACTTTTAGCCAGCAGTGACTTACTTTTAAACAACAAAAACTTACTTTTAACCACCAGTAGCTTGAACCCTGTTGTCCTGCTACTTAATGACTTGTTTGGAATTTGCATTCACGCAATGTCCAGCATCAAGCAAAAAAAAATTACCATTTATAAAAAATAGAAAGCTCTCAGATTGGATACATTTTATGAGCTGATAATCTTACAGCATTTTTTTATTTTTATTGAATTGAATCTGGCTTACAGCATCTCCATAATTATACCACCCTAGTTACCTGTTATTACTCTTTCTGTGGACATGACATGCTTTTATATTCATATTCTCATTACAGACCCTGCCCTCCAGGAACTTGGACCAATTTTTTTGATGCCAGTAACGGTAATCCTTGCACTGAGACCCGCTGTGATCCAGATCTGTGTGATGACTGTGAATTAGTGGAGCCAACTACAATCAATCCAGGTGAGTGCACCCCCCTCCTCCACATAGTAGACATTAATCCTTACAGGGCTGATGGCGACATAGTCAATCAACCCAGGTGTACAACATCCTCCCCCCCCCCCCCATAGTAGGCATCACATTATTTTTTACAGTGCTGATGGCGACATAGTCAATCAACCCAGGTGAGTGTACATCATCACCCCCCCCCCCCCCCATAGCAGGAATCACAATAATCCTTATTAGGCTGATGACGACTATAGTCAATCAACCCAGGTGAGTGTACAACATCACCCCACCCCCCCCCCCATAGTTATCACCACATACCCCCCCCCCCCCCCATAATAAGTATCACATCAATCCTTACACCGCTAATCACCACTATAGTCATTTGTAATCTTTTTTTATCCCTTTAACCTTTATAACGCTTAATTAATTATGTATAAACCATTGAGACCAAAGCGTTTTAATCAATTCGAAATCATTAGAAATGTCTTAGTCAGCTCTTTCTGATTCATTTGAATACGGCCATTAGAAATATGTTTACTTTTACAGTGCGGGGATCGTCTTTAGACGTCAGAATCTGACGTTTACAGACGTCAGATTCTAACGACTAAAGTCGGTCCCCGCACTGTAAAGGTTGATTCGCAGTTATTGGGAACAAAATGTGTATTTAAACCACAATATTTGCAAATGTTTTTACTCAAATCAAACAAATATGACTAATTTCCACCCACTTGAAGTTGTGGATCGCGGTAGCAAGACAAAACATTAAGTGGGATAAAATAAAATTAAATGTATTAGATTTAGCAGTTTAAGGTTAAACTGTTCTACTATTGATGTGTTAAGATGCTTGTACTGCATACGTTGTAAATTAGTGCTTCTTTAAAAAAATGTTGTTGTTTCATGAAAAATTCGTGTTTATTTTAAAATATCTTTTTTTGTTTCAGTTTTGGAATGCCCGTTCGTCCAGGGCTTCACCCCAGACAAAATCCTGCGTCTATCTGTGGACGCTGATCCCATTCCATATGGAAGCTGTGGCCAAGGAGGATACTTCAACGATACGGATGGAGTGTGTACATGTACTGTCATGGGAGGTGGGTACTTCTTATTTGTAATTTTTTTCTTATTCACTTTGAGATATGAAGCTATAAAGGAGAAGGGGGTACGTTTTCTCTGACACCTTATTCTTTGTCATTAATTTCTCAATCACTGTGAGATATGAAGCTATTCATGGGAGGGAGATACTTCGTCTTCTGACAGCTTATTCTTTGTCATTAATTTCTCAATCACTGTGAGATATGAAGCTATTCATGGGAGGGAGATACTTCGTCTTCTGACACCTTATTCTTCGTCATTTATTTCTCATTCATTTTGAGATGTGAAGATATTCATAGAAAGTAGGCACATCTTCTTCTGGCACCTTATTCTTTGTAATTTTGTTATTTCTTCTTCACTTTGAGATATGGTGCTATTCATGGTAGGGGGGGGGGGGGAACCCATCTTCTTCTGAAACCTTATTATTGTTAATTTATGTCCTAATCTCCTTCAGAACTTTTATTTTCATTTATCTTGAAATGTGGATTGCTGTCGCAGTTAACACTTCAAGACTGATGAAAATGTCATGATTTTATTACATAACGAAATATAATATATAAAGTAAAATTTTATAGCATCCTTATTGTGATTGATTATAGGTGGATTTTACAATTTCTATTGAAAGACATTTGTTTAAAATATGCTGCGCGGTGAATAAATAAATAGACTTCTTCAGAAATTAATAATCATTTAGGATTTACATAATGCTTGATATAATCCAGTAGACTCGTTAAGAGCATGCTGTTTACAAGATTTACATAATGCTTGGTATATAATCCAGTAGACTCACTTTATGAACATATTTAGATACATAACTTCATTTTAATGTTTCACTGTCACATAGCGTCAACAAACCACTTACATAATATTGTCTTTCTTTGTTGTAGATGGATGTCAATGTCGCGTGAACATACCTTTCTTTTTTGAGACCGGCATTAATGACGTGAGCTGTCACAAGTCTTGGGTTGGTCAGACAGGTTATCCCGCCATGGTCAGTCTGGTGTTTGACCCATTCAGCACATTCGCCTCCAGCTCTGGTCAATTTGACGGATTCCTTCCATCTCTTAACAATGGCGCCCACGTCACCACATACACGCTAGATGGCGCTTTTGCCGGTGGTTGGGTTTTTGAATTGACCTACACTGCTTGGTTTAAACTGGATGTCAGCTACAGGTTAGGGCACACTTTTAATTTAGTGTAGAGTGCATACATTATTACGTCATGTTTTATTTTGAAAATCTACCGATTTTAAAACAAATTTTGGCAAAATCATCAGTTATATTTCAAGGTCTGCACCATATCAGTCATTTGAGCGCTAATATATTTCTGGAATTTGTTTATTTTAGTGCGGAGACTTGGGGTGTGGTAACCATGGGAGATTGTGCCTCCGGACCTGCTTTTGCCATCTGGGTGGACAACCATAGAGTTCAAGCTCACATTGAGTTGATGAACGGATTCAACATAGTGGATCATGTGATCACCAGCGATGCTGTAAGTTTTTTATATATAATAAAGTAGGATAATAATAGTAAATAACAACAGTGAGAAATGGTCAATTTATAGCTACTGAAGCTGTTATTATTCAGTAGTGTTCCACATGACATACTAAACAAATAATAGTATTAATAATAAAGTGATCGAATGAAAATTACATGATCCACCCCAATAAGAACACTGTAAATTTCAACACTTTAAAACAACGGTGAAATATGTTTGTATAAACCAAGAGACGAAGGGTTTTTTCGACTTGAAATCATCATAAATGCCTTAGGTAAATCTTTCTTCTTCAGTTGAATACCAAGGTTATGTGTCTACGGCCATTAGAAATATGCTATTCTTTCAGTGCGAGAATTGACTTGCGACGTCAGATTCTGAGGTCTTAAGACGTCAGATTCTGAGGTCTTAAGACGTCAGATTCTGACGTCTAAAGACGGCCCCGAGCGATGAAATAACGCAACGCTAACTTTTAAGTATAACATGTATTTGTTTGTTTTGTAGGTTGTTAACAACGGTGAATGGTATTTCGTGTCTGTGATGTACAACGCTAACGCAGCAGACAGTTTCAAAATGTACCTGTTTGATGAAGCCCAGTACAGCGCATGTAAAGCCAGCCCCTTTGACCCCTTCAGCTGTCCCCAAGCCGCACCAGCACTGGAGAATCTCAAAGGTAACTTTGATCAAGACTTTGGAGTAGAATAGAAAATGTACTTAGCGATTATGTGTCTTTAGCTATATTCTTATAAATGACATCTTATACATTGTTTGCTAAAACGTTGACTTTCTTGTTCCAGGAGCGGTCTCCCCTCGTAGCTGTGGTCTCACTATTGGACACACCGGCACGGACAGCCAGCAAGAATTCTTCAAGGGAAACATTGCTCAGGTTAGTGTCGCTTTGTGCACCAAGTAGAGTTAAGGGTAGCTTTCAATGTCAATAGATTAATTTGCTAACCAAACATATCCGTATACATTCCATACAAATACTTGGTTAATAAAATTGATGAATTTCAGAGATGTGTATTTTTTCCTAAAAAGTAATAATTTTTTTATTTGAAGCCTAAAATAATTTAGTAATTGAGGATTCAGCAGGACATGGGTTAACCCTCTAGGCGCTAAACACATTTATAATCGGCTTGTTTTATTAGCCGATTAATCCATAGTTATTGTGAACAAAATGTACAACTTCAGGTGGGTGAAAATTTAAATTATAAAATTTAGCGCTTTAAGGGTTAACCATTAGGACCCGGATGTATTCAATTTAAATGTCCGATCACTTGAAGTTGAGTCTCGCTAACGCGATCCACAACTTCAAGTGATTGAAAATTACCAGAATGATGAAATTTAAATCACTTCACTTTAACTCTTAAAGCGCTGAATTTTCTATATACAAACAAAGGGTTATTTTCAATTTCAAATCATCATAAATGTCTTAGTTAGCTCTTTCTGCTTCATTTGAATACCTGTGTTATGGGTCTACGGCCATTAAGAATGTTTTAGTCTTTCGTTGCAGGGGTCGACTTTAGACGTCAGAATATGACGACCAACGTCTATCCCCGCACTAAAAGAATTAAAAACTGTTCACGAATCTAGAATCTCATAGTTTACGTGTTTTGTAATTTGGTGTAATATGTGCTTTAGGTCAAGGTCAACCTGGCTGCTGATTATATCTTCGGATGTTTGTAAATCACGGAAATCACACATAAACTGATCTCGAGCGCTCTCATCATCAACCAACAGAAACATGGATGAACTCATCATGGCGACTCACGACTCATACAATGAACTGCTTCATTTGAGATTTAATCAATCATTTCAACCGTATATTGTAAACATTAAGTGATGAAAGCATCAGCTATATAATCAGCATCACTCTGATGAACATTTATTATCATTAACATAAACCAATCATATATATCATCATAAATGCATGAACATTTAAGAATTACACATCATTTCATTAATTTGCATAAAACATATAATTATTTCATATGTATCACTCATTTTTCACTATAATCGTATGATATATACATCGTATTCCCGACAGGCAGTAACATTGTTCTCATTGAAAATGAAAACAAACATTGTATTTCATTTCAAGTAGTTTATTAAACATACAAGCAGCGCTTTGTCTTTGTAATTCTTTATTATTGAGTATCGTTAACATACCTATGTTATGGGTCTACGCTCTGACATTCACGTTTTACCGCTCACTGGTAAACATTCAAAACCGAGAGGTAGCGTGCTCGGCCTCAAACCGCCAGAGCTCGCATTTCGAATCCTGTGTCTGGAGGGAAATAAATCGGGCTTTAGGCCACCTTTGTGCACATATAGGCTAAACTGGGCTAGGAGTACCTCCTGAGGATGGTGAGATGATTGAGATGACACTGTCCTCCAGACACAGGATTCGAAATTCGAGCCCTGGCGGTCTGAGGCGGAGCACGCTACCTCTCGGTCACGGAAGCTCCTCACAATACTGACTTTCACACGTGGATGGAGAAGTAACATTTTTTGTTTCTTTCAAACCGTCGAGACCGGGAACCGAACCCCGAACTCTGGCGTGAAAGGCGGCGGTGCTAACCACTACCCTAGGGCCCCCGCCAAATTGAACAACTGTTTTATGGTAGATGTTCCGTAGATCTAATAATTTAACCCTTAGAGCGCTGACATATTTGTGTACAAACCATAGAGACCAAAGTGTTTTTTTCAATTTGAAATCATCATAAATGTCTTAGTTAGCTCTTTCCGCTTCATTTGAATATGCTACCTATGTTATGGCTCTACGGCCATAATATAAATTATTCATTCTTTCAGTGCGTGAATCTTAAAAATCTTTGTAAGGGTTGAACTTCATCTTTTTGATAGCTGAATTTGTTCTATAGTGTTTTCTCTGTCGTTTGATGCTCAAATTGCCGGCAGCATATTTTGCACATTTCATTAAACGTCTCATTAACTCTTAAAGCGCTAAAACATTTTTATATAAACCAGGAGACCAAAGGGTTATTTTCAATTTTAAATCTTCATAAATGTCTTAGTCTCTTTCCGTTTCATTTGAATACCTATGTATGAGCCAACGAGCGAGCGAACGAATAAACAAACAAACAAACAAACGAATGAGTGAACGGATGGATGAATAAGGCAGTCAACACCTGAGTACTTATTTTAGACGCAGAATCAATCCGTAGCGCAGTTGGAATCACGTATTAATTATGGTGCAGTCCCAAGGTTAGCAGCTGGTGATCGATGTTGCGTGAAATAGGCATTCACAGCCATGCATAGCTATACCCCGTTAACCCATGTCTAGCAGAATTGTTTATATGTATTTTTCGTCATTTGAAGCTGAAATTGCTAACGCAATAACCAGCTTCAAATCACGAATAATATTTCTAAAAAGGGACATCTAAAAAATCAATGATTTTAGGGACTGAACATATCCAACAAACAGTTTTATCAATGTCATGGACATATTATTTGGTTTAAACTTATTTGAAGCAACATCAATATACGGGTTTGGCAAGGCAAGAGCTGACATATCCTGCCAGGATCTCACCTCCGCTGGCACTGACGTTATGCTTTCGGGAATCACAAGTACGACTTACAGATTCATTTGTATCTGTAAAGTTTTAGGGGTTTTTTTAGTTCTCAAACCAATAAAATAGAGCCTCCCAACCTGATTCCATGAATCTCAACAGATATATCTGGCAACAAACTACCAAACATTGCAATAACAATTCATCTGACAATGTGTGTATTGTATCACGGGAGCCCACACGCTATGTAACGTGTTCCAAGTGTTTAGCCGCTGAATAGTTCAAGGACTAGCGGTCTCCAGGAGAAATTAAAGGCCAACTCCTGTGGAATTGATGTCATTGCATTTTGGTCACTGCGATAGGTTGAACGCGTTAGCAACTTTGCTAAATGTTGGTGTAGAAGTTTAATAATAGCAATGACCATATATCATGTCTTTATAATATATCTGCTGCTGTATGGGAGGCTTGAAGCAGATCTTGTCAGGGAAAGAACGCAAGTGATGAATAGATATATTCTCCACCAGAATTACCCTCGATGTAGTCTCCTTGCATCTGGACATTATCAAACCTGCGAGGTCCACGATGACTCAAACACAGGAGCCATAGGTGAGCGAATAAACAATATTTAACGCTTAAAGCGCTGAATTATTTTTGTATAAACTATGAAGACCAAAGGGTTTCTTTCAATTCGAAATCATCATAAATGTCTTAGTTAGCTCTTTCTGATTCATTTGAATACCTTTGTTATGGGTCTACGACCATTGGAAATAGTTTTACTCTTACAGAGCGCCCCGGGGTCAGATTCTGACGACTAAAGTCGATCCCCCACTCTATAAGGGTTAAACAAACAACAAATATTGCACCAACGCTGGTCCAGCGTCGCATATGGTGGACCAGCATTAAGCCAGCGATGGCTCAATGCCTTGTGTTTAAGAACTATTGACAAATATTCACCAGGTACAGACACTATAGCCTCGCACATACTGAATTTATCATGGCTAAAACTAGGTTTTGAAGTTAAATTAAAATTACAAATCCAAGACGAATTCGATGAAAATGTAAATAAGCATAATCCAAACGAACGTTCGATATTGCCCCAATGTTGGTTAACAGCGTCGCAGAGGTGGACTAGCACCAAACCAGCATTGGCTCAATGTCTTTGCTGTGATGCTACTCCCCCATCAAGATCTATTGAGATATATTTACAGAGTACATCGTTTTTTAATCAAGGCCAGGCTATAGACTGGGTTTGATGAGCAGTAAAGGAATGAATGAATGAATGAATGAATGAATGAATGAATGAATGAATGAATGAATGAATTTGGCTACCTTTGTGCACATACAGGCCAAACCAGGCCATAAGAACCTCCTGAAGACGGTGAGATGAAACAGATGACAGGTGTCCCCTCGGTCTCACAAGCTCACCATCATTCTGAAACCTTACAACTGGTTAGAGAAGAAACATTTTGTTTCTTTGAAACCTGAATACCAGAGCGGGGGGGGGGGCGAGCCCGCACGCTCCGATGTGACAGACATTCGGCATGTCCACTAGACCACAGGCCCCGGTCTAAAAAAAAACAGTATTAAATAGTATGAAATCCAGTCAAATTGTCTGCAGTATCTGTCCGGATGTGCACAGTAGAAAAGGTTTAGGAAACTCAAAAGAGTTTTAGTTTCTTACCCATGACATTACATCAGCTGTGACTTGTTATTAACCCTTATAGTTGTCGTTAACTTCCACCAGCGTTTGGTGTGTTTCGCTGATTTCTCAGTCAATTCTTGATCAATTCCCATGAAATTTTGCAAGCACTCTGTGTAAGTATTCCGCCGCCTACTCTGAAAATTTTGTGAAATTTGATAGATTATTGCAAAAGTTAGACCATTAGACATGTAGTAGAATTTTGAGATTAAAGCTTAATGAAATCAAAGGGTTTATAGAGGAGCGTCATAATTTGAAATTTACTACCTGTCAAAAGGTTTAACTTTTAAACTACATGATATTTTTTCTTGAAAATAGTTGCCGTATGACTAGAAAATAACGCTTGCCAAATTATATGACAATTGGATAAAAATTGCGTGAGTAATTAGCGAAAAGCATGCAACGCAAAAGTGACAGATTTAAAGTGACTTTTACTTTAAACCGCTAAGTTAAATAATTAAAATTTTCACCCACTTGAAGTTGTGTCTCGCTACCGCGACCCACAACTTCAAGTGTGTGACAATTACTCATATTTCCTTATTTTGAGATCAAATATTTGCAACGCTTGATGTTTAAACACACATTTTGTTCCCAATAACTGTAATTTAAACGCCTAATAAAACAGATTTAAAACGACAATAGTCGCGCTTAGCTGTTCAAGGGTTGATAATGTACAATAGTTTATTTTATATATCGTCACCCTTGGATATTAAAAGGTGTATCTGTCCCGCGGCGACATAAAAAAATATTATATAGTTCAAAAGTTAGACCTTTTGACATGTAGTAAATTTGTAATTACGACGTCCCTCTATAAGCCCATTAAACTGGCTAAATTAAAGTTTGTCTTTAGCCTTGAATTGCATTACATGCCAGATGGTCTAACGTTTTAGTTAAACAATATTTTTCGATTAGTGACGTCACTAGTTGTTTGACACCAGCTCAGCTCAGCTCCGGCTACGACGTAGCCAGAGCTGAGGCCACAGCAAATTAATTTTATTGATGACGGATTCGTCGCTTCGATTTTACAGGTCAATGTTACGTTTCTTTCTTTGAAAAAAAATGTGCTTTTCGCTCGCCCCATTTTTCCGGGGAATCACTATTTTGAAAAAAAAATTGTCGCTTCTTCGCTCGCTCCATTTTTGGGAAAAATCAAAAAAAATTTAGATGAAGAAAAAAAAATCGCTCACTCGATCCATTTTTTTCTGCTGAGAATCCGTCATCCATAAAATTAATTTGGTGTGGCCTGTGCTGAGCAGACATCAAAATAAATGTTAATGGGAAAGATTCCATTTTGTGTTTGTTTGATTCAAAATTTTCAGATACAAATTATAGGTAACGTAAAATTTAAAAAAAATGTCAATACCCCCGGTAATTTGAAATATGTTCTGTCCGAGGCGTGGGCGCACCGCTCTTTTTTGTACATGGAGTGTAATATTATCCCACATAAAACATGTGAAATAAAAATGTCTATTATTGTTCTATAGGTGGTGGATGTGGCATTTTTGGGCCTTGTTCTGACGGGTCCTACAATAGAACGTGCCTGCCACTTTACCGTGATGAAGCAGGAGCGAGCTCTTACAGCTGCAGCTGTCACGAGAACAAGCAAGGCCAGCTGTCATCTGTAGATTACGTCTGGAGTCTATGGTACCAACTGGCAGACTCACGTCGGGGTCTGTATCGTGAATTGAAGGACCTGCTCGCCTCAGGTACTCCCACGCTGGCCATAGAATACTAGTAAGTGAACCTACGGCAATGAACAATTTACAATTTTCATTCAAAATTTTACAAAGGCTAAATGTATATCTTCTGACTAATTGTTGTTTTTTCCACTTTTGTGTCGATATGTTATTTTTTTCCTAATAAGGGTATGGCGTGAACATAAAATTAACTTTGTGGTTTATATTAATTATTACGTTATGCATTCAATTATTGATATATTTCTACAAACTCGCTTACCTTGAAACGCGGCGATAATTTTAAATCTAATTCGTATCATTTTTTGAGGGGCTTGTGCCTATACAATATTGTGTATCATTTAATGAGACTATAATATGAAGAATTTAGTAGCTCAAAAGTGGACAAGATTAAACACAAACCGAATATAATACTCCAGTCACACATACACGACGCACAGCCCACGCCTTGAGTGACACAAATTAGAGCAGTGCGTCGTTGTGCGTCCATGCATTTTGTAAGGATATGAGAAGAGCCAGAGAGTTTGAGACCATTATACAGCCTGTTATAAATAAATCAGGTGTATAAATCAGCGAATACACAGCGTTTAGCCAGCGCGTTGCGCGTTAGAAGGGCGACAAATTTAGCGAATACATTGCGCATCTCCAGCGCGAGGCACAAATAAGTTAGAAAGCATTTAGAACGCCCCATATACGTTATATGTTCGCTGGACATGCGTCAGGAACACGTTGGTTGGGCGCTATATGCACGCTCAGTGCTGGCATTTTTGAGTATTTTTCTAGCCCTAAGGCTCAGTCACACATAGTCAACGCACGACCCACGCACTGAAAATAGAATATTTTTCGCTAGAGTTTATGTTGTGCGCCGATCGTGCGTCAACACTCGTTACCGGTTCGTGGAGCGTGCTGCACTAACGCCACGCATATTTTTGTGCGCCCTCTATTCGGCAAAGGAAGTTGGGTATGTTTAAAATATTGAACGCATATGAACGCATAAAAGTACACGCCAGAAGACCGCCTGACACACGTAAGGAGCGCTAGAACAACGTCATATCAACGCTAAATACGTTTGCTTTGTATGACGTTGAGGGCGCCAGGCAGTCGTGGGCGACGCGCCTGCTCTGCGCTGCATGAGCGCTCAAAGCAGGCGCTGGGAACACGCCCTCAGCATGCCCAGCGCTCGAGCGACAGGCTGTGACTATGTTATTTCTGCAGCTTAACCCTTAGAGCTCTGAAGAACGATATTTTATTATTAATCATTTAAGGTCGTTTTTCACACGATACACGGCTTTAAGCGCAAAATTTGATTTTAATTTGTCGAAATTAAGTCCAAACATATCATGTTATCATAAATTTAGGACACATTTTTTCTTTTAAAAATGGTTACATATGTACAAAACAAACTGATAAAAGTTACTATTATCGTCGACATTAGCATTCTAGGGTTTAATGCGCACTGTATGCGTCCAACGTGTTATCAAAGGGCTGTTCATTCGCACTTTGCGTTGGAAACACGCTGTGCATTCGCTACCAGTTATAGCGACGTTTTTCATATTCCGGACTCAATTTTATTTTTTTTAATTTATGGGTGGACTGTGCGTCTTTTATGTGTGACTTGTGTGACCTCGGTCAACGAAAACACAACGAATTCAGAGCGTGTGCTCTACTTGTGCCTAACGTTATACTGGCGCTGGTCTGACGTTCTTCTGGCGTCTAAATTAACACGTGGAAAAACGCTCACATTTTTTAGCATGAAGAAAATGTGCGCAGAGGTTGACGCACACAAAAAATGAATATCGTTCATCAGGCGTTCTCGTCAAATCATCAACGAATTCTGACGCACGCCCAGCGATTCACAACGCACTGACCAAAATTCTTCTTTTTTTGTGCGCTGGACGTGCGTGATGGTATGTATGACTGGGCTATTAACGTGCTTTGAAATGTCCTGTATGACCGTTGTTAATATATAAAAAATGCAGGAAGTTGTCAAACGTATATTTGATAATATGCATAACTAGAAGGATCAATTATTGACACATTTAAAAATAATTTGGTGTAATTCAGTTTGACATATAATATTAATAATGCAGTAGCTCAAAGGTGACTTGCTTGAACACAGACATTTTTGTTCTGGCTATAGTTTCGTTATAGGCAAATCTTGGCTAACCAGCTGTCCATCATAAGTCGGTGAATACATAAAATCTCCTTGAAAACCGCTAAATGTAGGTTAATCAGAGAATGAGTCGATAATCAGTAGAGCCGCCCTGAACATAGGAGGGGTGAAAAAAAAGGGAGTGGTAGTTATTGTACGACCCGAGACTTGTACGAGAAATACAAATATTGATCGTACAATGACGACGGCCCGAGTAACAGTTTCCGATTACCCCCCCCCCCCCCTATTCTGATTATCCCGGGTGTAATCTGATAACAGCTTCAAGTTGCCCTTGTAGTTTGAAATGACCCCCTCAATTTTATATTTGACCTTATAATAAGTTTATTTTAATTTATACTATCATTATCATGATTACATGAACGTGGGTATTTTATTGGTTACATTTTATTATCTATGATCTATAACCATTTGATCTCTATAAAAATTAATGAAGAAAATGTTTATGAGTGATGATTTATAATGCATAACACGCATAAACCTACAACACGTAGAGAACGTCATTGTAAGTTGGTTATGAAGTCACAGTCAAATTCACATTAAGACCAACATTGGTTGAATTTTATCACTAACGTTGCCTTTAGTCATGCAGTCGTGACGTTAAATCAACGTATCACCAACGTCTCTCTGATGTTATTTCGAACGTTTTACTGAAGCTGGTAAACGACGTTTACGTGACAAGTTAAATAAGCCTCTCTGACATACGATCGGTTCAGCGTTGGTTCAATCGATGTTGTTAGATCTTTGATGCACAAGAAAATATTTGGCGACTCTGAGAAGATAACCAAATCATCTAAGGTTGATCTTTCTAACTGCACACATAAGCTTAGTTTTACATGAAAGTAACATAGATCACGATAGTAACATATTAATTTTGAAGACGGGTGTGCTTATTTTTCATTCAAATGGTAAACATCCAAGAGTTGTAAAGTATACAAAAGTGTAAATCATATAGTTTTATAGTACATGATAATATTTTAATGCAACTTTTCACGGAATTTATTTACTTTTTTAAATGTGTTTCACTCGTGTCACCTGTGCCTGTACTTCAGACACTGGTATTCATCCCCTGGCAAGCTAATAATCACCACCAGGGGTTACAGCTTTCACAGCAACTGCTTGTACTGTCACGTCTAGGTGTGTGAAAAAAACCCTTACTTTCAAAATGGTGGCCTGACAGAGTGGAAAATAACCCAATGCATGCTGTTAGCACTGACACTTCTGAAAATGAGATAAAATTATCCAGGCTGAATATACACTGATATATACCGTATGTAGTAAAAATGGTGTTTAGTTCATACTTTAAAAAACTCCATTAAAATAAATATAAATAAATATAAAATTGAAAGTGGACACTCTTGGATACCCTCTGGCTTGTATGGTGTGCAATGCGTGTACAGATTCCCACGTTCTGGCAAATGTGCGTCCAAACACAACTGACCAATCACGATTTATCTCACGGCTTGTGCGATTTATAAATAGCGTTTTGGATAGCGGCCATTTTGCATTTTTCGGCCTTTAGGTTCAATTTCCGGCAATGGCAATATGTTTCATCTGAAGGAGCACAAACAAAACTACAACAAAAAATTGGTTTCAAAGGATCATGTGCAGGGGGAGGGGTGCAGGGGGGGGGGGGCGGGGGAGGTACCGATACATGCCTGACTATTACATATCACCATTTTCTATTGTCGGCCATCTTAAAGGGACTGGCTCAGGCTAAAATCAATAAAAAATCAGTGATTTTATTCTGGCTGCTTAATATGACTATATGATGTAAACATGTCCTTAGACTAGAACTGCAAAAGTGTTTTAATTTTTTTGCCGCGCATTTATCAGTTAGACTAGATAGATACCTTTATACTCACCAAGGCACGGATACCTCAAAAAGTGGAAAGTTAGCATACTATTTTCGGACTTGATTTTATTTTGAAAAGGGATAGTTTAGGCTTTATA
Organism: Flabesymbios commensalis; assembly: GCA_964017125.1. NCBI lineage: Eukaryota > Metazoa > Annelida > Polychaeta > Terebellida > Flabelligeridae > Flabesymbios > Flabesymbios commensalis. The sequence continues at coordinate 13,187,288 of OZ024907.1, forward strand.
ATGGTGAGTCAGACGCGCTGGCATATCACATCTGTATTAATGTATGTAACATATATCCAAAACAAAGTAGTTCGTTACTCCATTAAAATAAATATAAATAAATATAAAATTGAAAGTGGACACTCTTGGATACCCTCTGGCTTGTATGGTGTGCAATGCTTGTACAGGATTCCCACGTTCTGGCAAATGTGCGTCCAAACACAACTGACCAATCACGATTTATCTCACGGCTTGTGCGAGTTATAAATAGCGTTTTTGGATAGCGGCTATTTTGCATTTTTCGGCCTTCAGGTTCAATTTCTGGCAATGGCAATATGCTTCATCTGAAAGAGCACAAAAAAATACAACAAAAAGTTGGTTTCAGAGGATCATGGAGGGGGGGGGGTGCAGGGGGCGGGGGAGGTACCGATACATGCCTGACTATTACATATCACCATTTTCTATGGTCGGTCATCTCAAAGGGACTGGCCCAGGCTAAAATCATAAAAAAATCGGTGATTTTATTGTGGCTTCTTAATATGACCATATGATGTTAACATGTCCATTGACTAGAACTGCAAAAGTTTTTTAATTTTTTTGCCGCGCATTTATCAGTTAGACTAGATAGATACCTTTATACTCACCAAGGCACGGATACCTCAAAAAGTGGAAAGTTAGCATACTATTTTCGGACTTGATTTTATTTTGAAAAGGGATAGTTTAGGCTTTATAATGGTGAGTCAGACGCGCTGGCATATCACATCTGTATTAATGTATGTAACATATATCCAAAACAAAGTAGTTTGTTACTGCCACTATGATGATTTTTCCAGAAACTTAATTGTATTTGCCCACAAAAGATGTAAAATAAATATTGTAATTAAAATATTACAAAATGTACACCTGTGTCTCAGCGTAGGAATATGTCAGGTGATTCCTGTCAACATTGGTCAGTGATGCGGCGGCGCTGGTGGAACGTTCAATTTCCAAATAAAGTTTTTAAATAATTTTAGGTCTATATTATTTTTTGTATTTTTTGTATTTATAGTGCGAGAAAATGCATAAAGGTCCCTCGTATCGTGCTAGTGTGGGCGATTATGGCCCCTGCGGACTCGGCCTGATGAACTGAACCAGTGCCATAGTCTCCACACTCGCACTTTATCCATATAATCCCGTGACATACAGTTATTGCCGACTGTGTAAAAAAATGAAATGAATCGGGCTTTAGGCCACCTTTGTGCACATATAGGCTAAACTGGGCCAGGAGAACCTCCTGAGGATGGTGAGATGATTGAGATGACACTGTCCTCCAGACACAGGATTCGAAATTCGAGCCCTGGCGGTCTGAGGCCGAGTACGCTACCTCTCGGTCACGGAGGCTCCCCACAATACTAACTTTCACACGTGGATGGGGAAGAAACAATTTTGTTTCTTTCAAACCGCCGAGACCGGGAACCGAACCCCGGACTCTGGCGTGAAAGGCAGCGGTGCTAACCACTACCCTAGGGCCCCCGCCCGCCGACTGTGTAAAATGAACTTTGATCGAATAGTGGAAGATGTATATCAATTAAGCATTGCTGTTGCAATTTGAAGCTGGAATTGCATCAGAAAATTTATTTAATTATTATTGCATATGTTGTTAAACTGTTTTTGATTATTTGTCGTTTGGTCGTTTCAGTATTGGTGTATATGAGGTGGCTCTGAAGTTAGAATTAGGGACCTCTTCTTTCAGTGTGAGTTCCACTTATGGTGAGTGGTATCCTCATCATATGATGGTCGATAAGATCACTGGCTGGATCGCAGAAGGAAATGACCCGAATCCCTGGATTCAAGTAGATATGGAAGACGCCTACACCATTGTTGGTTTCTATTTGCGAAGATATAATCAATATTATCTCATCTCATACAATCTAAAAGTATCAGTAGATGAAAGCAACTTCGCTTATATACAGAAGGACATAGCAACTGATTTTTCCAACGATGATACACTTTCTAGCACCTATTGGTTTGCTAACCCCACAGTCGGCAGATACTGGGTAATCGAAGTAGTCTCTCACAATATGTACAGGTTTGTCAAAGGTGATTTTATTGGCTATGTTTGAGACGCGTGTATATCATTAAGTTGTGCAGAGGGGGGGGGGGTGTTGAAAAATATTAGAAAAAACTATTTAAAAAAAATTAAACGATATTTAGGCGATCCTATAATTGTCGCTAATAACTGTATTGTGTGATTCTTTAATTTTAATTAAATTTTAATTAAATTAATTAATTTTAATTTTAATTTCTTTAATTTTGGGACACATTCACTGATCGTCTTACTTGTTTGTGCATAATTATTATATTATATAGTCCAATTGTCAAATGAATTTTTTTAACTCAAGCATGTTTCGCGGTATGGACGATGTTTTATGACTGATTCTGGTTCTAAGGGATGTTCTTGGCAGGAATCAGCCGGATGCCACTTTGGCACCCTTGGGCGGAATGTTTTAGGGACCAAAACAAAATGGCCGCCAGATATGTCAAGGTCAAATATGATTTTTAAATAAATGAAGCCAGGAACAAGTTTATTACCTCATTTTAATGTGATTTGACTGAGCAATCCATTTATTGTATTATTTTTATGACTCAAGGTCATCTTTAAAGTCAATGTCAATGTCAAAAAAGCAAAAATACCATTTTTAACAAATAAAGCTAGGGACATGTGTAATACCTCTTTTGCATGGGATTTTGTCTGAAAATCCATTTAGGGTAATATTTTGTTGAACCGTTCTAGCTCAATCCTTAACATTACTTTTTGAAATGAATTTTACCTCTGGTCACATACCAGTTCAGTGGAAACAAGGAAATGTGGTACCACTTCATAAAAAAGGTGACAAATCACAGGTCTCAAATTACAGACCGATTTCACTTCTATGTATAGTATCTAAGGTTGTGGAGAGATATATTTACAATAATGTATTTAAAGTTGTTGAACCAATAATTAATACAAATCAACATGGATTTATGAACAGGAAATCTTGTACTACACAATTGCTAACTGTCTATGATGAAATTGAGAAACACATTGATGAAGGTAAACAAACTGATATGATATTTTTAGATTTCTCAAAAGCATTTGATTCAGTGGATCACAATATGTTAATTCACAAAATACACACGCTTGGTTTTTCAGGTAAATTACTTCTGTGGATCAGCGATTATTTAAAAGACAGGTCTCAGCGAGTGGTACGGGATGGTGCCTCATATGAGTTTGTGCCAGTTACTTCTGGTGTGCAACAAGGATCCATGCTTAGTCCATTATTATTTCTACTTTTTTATAAATGACATGCCAGACTGCGCTGAACATTCAATACTGTCTTTATACGCCGATAATGCGAAATGCTTCCTGAAAATTAATAATGTAGAAGATTGTGAGCGACTGCAGCACTATTTAAATAGTCTTTATGAGTGGAGTCAGGTCTTGAAATTAAATTTTAATGTAATTAAATGCAAGGTACTTTCATTCACAAGAAACACAAAACCTATTGTATTTAACTACCATCTGAATGGAACAATATTAGAAAATGTATCATGTTATAACGACCTGGGGGTCACAGTTGATAAGTCTCTTGCTTTTAACAACCATATCTCTAATGTTATCAACAAATGTAACAAAGTCAATGGTATGACTAGACGCTCGCTAGGTTATAGAGCTCCAGCCTCTGTATCCATCAATCTTTACAAAGCCCTAATACAGCCTATTATAAAATTTTCTGCCCCAGTATGGTCACCCTTTACCAAAATTCAAATAGAGTCCATTGAACAAATTCAACGAAATTTTACTAGATATGCAATTCATTATCCAACAATTAATTACAAGGAGCGCTGTGAATATTTAAATATGTTACCATTGTCTTTCCACAGGGAGATAATAGACATCAAACTGCTTTTTAAATCTTTACATGTGTCAGATTTTTCTGACATTTTCGCATCTCTATTGAATGACTACAAACCTGACAGTAGACTTCGGTCAAGTCAGAACGGATCACTCTTTTACCCATGGCAAGTCTGAACTAAGACGTTTAAATTTTTATTCAAATCGAGTGGTCAGTATTTGGAATAGATTACCAACGGATCTACGTCAAGAACAATTTTTGGACGGCTTCGTAAATAAACTGAATAGCTTTTATTATTTAAAGCTTCAAAACACTTTTAACTGTGATAATGTTTGCTCTTGGACAAGTACTTGTGGATGTCTGGCGTGTGCGTGATATTTGGATTATCATAGTCAACATGTAATAACCCAATAATACCTACATTCAATATGCATGGCTTATAAACTAACCAATTCAACCTATATTGCTGAGTTGATGGGAGAAAGTTTTTCGCTATGCTTCCTAAGAATGACGGAGGACTCTCATGTGTTTGGCAGGCGAGAGCCACCAGTCCGACTCAGACTAGTATAGCATAGATGGGGGTTTTTTCGGGTGAGCGACGGCTATACGAGCTGACAACAGCAGATGTAATTTAGACTAATCAAATTACTTTTATTCAGAAAGGACTAGCGTTATGCACGTGTCGAGGGCTCTAGTTAATACCACATAGTTGTATTATTTTTTTTATGAATACTCTTAATATAGTATTGTTTTATTGTATTATTATGATTGCATATGGTATTTGGCCCTATGATCAGTGGAGTGCATAATGAACTAAATTTGTGTGGTGCCTCAGGGCACCCTGGTCACCTTCTATTTGCTCCGCAGTCAAGCAAATATCTACAACGTTGAAATTGTGAAGATTTTATAAAACTAAAATAATGATATTATTATAAAGTTGCATGCTTTTATATGTTGCTCTATTTGTAGTTGTTTTATAAGTTTCTACTCTTTCCAGACGGTTTTTTTTTGCTACTTTTATACTAATATGTAGTTATTTTATCTCTGATTTCAGCGCGAGAAACAAAAATTATGTGTGATATATTTGTACTTAATTTTACTTTTGAGTGTAATTACCATGTATAAAGTTGCATGCTTTTAAAAATTGCTCTTCTTGTAGCTGTTTTTTTAAGTTTCTACGCTTCCCAGAGGAGTTTTTTGCTACTTTTATACTAATACGTAGTTATTTTATCTCTGGTTTCAGCGAGGAAAACAACAATTATGTTAATATATTTCTATTTAATTTTACTTTTAAGTGTAATTTTAAGTGTAATATCCATGTATATAAATTTTATCCTGGATGTCGAACTTAGTTAGGGTGCTGGTCACCTGTATTCGACATCCTGATGTACACAATTTTACTTACAATTGCTTATTCGTACGATTATTGTATATATTTGTATATATAAAGCCTAATAAATAAATAAAATATTTCATCTCACCTCAGGGCAGTGGCCTTGCACGTATACAAGCCCTGCTTGTGTTCTGGTTGTAGTTTGTGACAATAAAGTCAGTTTTATAAAATCACCATTTTGTCAAGTGTTATGATTGGTTGGGTGAAGTTTGTTAAGCATTCTAAAAGAATCGGCGAATAATTGGCGAATTCAGCTATTTCTATTTCTTATTTCGGATGTCCGAAATAAGAGATCGGGAATTTCGTCTCTATATCTAGCCTAACTGGTAAATGCGCAGCACAAAAATTAAAAAACGTTTGCAGTTCTAGTCTAAGGACATGTTTACATGTGGTCATGCTAAGAAGCCATAATAAAATCACCGATTTTTTATGAGTTTAGCCTGATTGAGTCCCTTTAATACAACATTGTGTCAATGTCAGGCCTACATATTAGTGCATATCCATCACTTGCACCTAATTATTAAACAATGAGTGTGGCGCGGTCTCTGACGCAGTGTTTAAATCCTGGAAAATCAGAGTAGATCGCTGGTTCGAACCCATCTCAGGCAAAGGCCTTTATACAATTATGTGCATTGACTTAAGCATAGACTTAACCATATATTGTCAATCTATGCTTATAGGCAAAAGGCAGTATCCAAAATGTTTTTGCTGGAATGGCAACAAAAATTGTTGAAATTGCAATTTTTTTAAATGGTTGTGAATTGTTTTTTTTTAACTTTTTTGATTTCGAAATTTCAAAACTTGAAGTTTCCGGAACTTGGGAACTTCGGAACTTGGGAGCTTGTTTTAGGGTATCCCATCATTAGGCGACGATAAGGTCATTGTTTTGAAATGGTTCTGCAAACATTTGGCGACTAGGTATCTCACTGGGCTGCGACGGTTTGAAACTAGTTTGCGATTGAAAATAGCTATAAAAATTGCGAATTAGCGACAACTTTTATTTGCTATCTCACTGAATTTGTAATTACGATACATTTGCGTATGAAATATCGTACGAACTTCAACCCGAATTTGGGATGAAAATTCGCCTAAAATACGCAAACATGTCGCACAATATTTGCACGACATTCGCAGGACATTCTCACAACTAAAGTGTGAATTTTGAACAAGCACTAGTGTCACACGAGTGTCTCACAAGTGTCTCACGAGTATCGCGCAACACTCGTGCGACAGTTGCACGACATTTAAGCAAGATAATTGCGATTTCGAAAGCATAAGAAAACTCCGATAAACATCTTCTGACTTCATTTTATGACAAGATAGATTGACATCAGAGACGATGTGGAGATGTTTATGGATGGAGACAGTAGCTTGGATGAAGGTGAGGCTGACATGCTGAAAGCTGCAGCATATGGGTAAAGCCAAAAAATTGGGGTAATTTTGTAGCATCAAAAATGGCAGTGAGGGGACCATCAAAGAGGAGGAAAACCACTTTATGGGTTTGGTGCACTGATCCCAATACAGCATAAAAAAGTCACTGGCTGCGCTAGAAATTTTTTTCCCTTCGAAAACGTTATTTTAAAAACGTTGCAACATTCCACTTAATTACTACTCCGTTACCAAATCCAAACCATTTAAAAATGATGTTACTTTGTTTAGCTTGACATTACACTTTATGTGATATCCTTATTGAAGCATAATACTAAACAATCATATCTCAAAACTGCTAAAAATTTAAGAAAATTGGATGGAATAAACAAAAATCCTTATTTTAACTCCGTTACCAAGCCAAAAAATACTCAACTCCGTTACCAAATGTTTCGCTTCGTCCTTCCAAGGATATTGTCCATTGACCACCTCTTTTGTCTTCTTGGCCCTTTTTTATTGAAGAGCATGCTGAAGAACCATCCGAGTCTTCCGCGGACAGAGCAGCAGGCCCCTTACTCTGTTCCTCCACATCTAGCTCGACAGTTTTTAGGGTAGCAACCCCTCTGCCTCTTCCTCTTCTTTCTTTCGGTGGCATTGTCAAATATCGAATGGTATGTTTAGATTATGTCTGCAAGAACTTATAGCCGCGTATCGCTGGATATGTGACGTCATATTGGGATACAATTGCGAAATTGCAATTAAGCTGTGACGTTATTGGGACATGTTTGAGACATCTTTGCGACATCAACATGGTTCGCAATTTATTTTTAATTTGTTCGCTATTATGTCGCTCCATTCTATATTTCATTCCAGGTCGCATTTATGTCGCTAATTACTCGTTATTTCCTCGCAAACTGTTCTTAAAGCCCTCGCTGATTTGACTTTCTGAGACTAAATTGAGGAGACTTTGCGACTACTTTGCGACACTTTGAGACCATGTTGCGAGATGGTAAAAGTTGCGATTATTTTGAACCTGTTCAAAATCGACGCAATTCAATTGCGCCACTTTGCGACTCCAGCGATGAAATTGCGAAGCCAGCGACCTTTTGGAGATTAAATTGCGAATTGAATTCGCAAATGCATCGCAAACTGGATTAGCCCAGTGAGATACCACCTCTTGTGGCGAGCGTGGCGAGCAATCAGCCAATTGGAGACTACCTGGGAACTGTTTGGTGAACAAATTGCGAATGTGGCGAACAGCAACTGTCTTGGGATTGGAGTAAAAATGTCAGGTCTCCGAATAGGATGTTTATTACGGATAATATAATAATAGGATGGCTAGTTTGCTGAAATCACATGATAGAATCCCAAATATACACGATGTCACATACAGAATCAAAATCATGTTAAGTGGCATTACCATAATAAAACACTCGATACCTCGATATTATGAACGAAAAAAACAGAACTAAAAAATAGAAGGCATTGCCAAGATATGGAGATAGGGGGTCTATCATTCTGTTCCACGCGCCAATGTCACCATGGAAAATGAAATGAAACGGGCTATAGGCCACCTTTGTGCACATATAGGCTAAACTGGGCCAGGAGAACCTCCTGAGGATGGTGAGATGATTGAGATGACACTGTCCTCCAGACACAGGATTCGAAATTCGAGCCCTGGCGGTCTTAGGCCGAGCACGCTACCTCTCGGTCACGGAGGCTCCCGACAATACTGACTTTCACACGTGGATGGGGAAGAAACATTTTTTTGTTTTTTTCAAACCGCCGAGACCGGGAACCGAACCCCGAACTCCGGCGTGAAAGGCAGCGGTGCTAACCACTACCCTAGGGCCCACTACCCTAGGGCCCCCGCCCATGTCACCATGGAACATTATAAGCAAACGCAAACCTGCTCATTTAAAATTGATCCCAGATAGTGCCAACGTCTTCACCAGGTGGGGCTATAAACATGATAGAATAAAGCATTTCAATTTACAACACTGTTGATCTACTCGTTGAATAAAAGCATAGGGTTATTAACTCTATGATAAAAGTAACAGATTTTGTCAGAAACATTTAGCAGTGCTTAGTTAAAATGACTGCATTGTAGCCAAAACGTTTTTGCGTGCGTTCCTTTTCATTGTATAATAATCCCCCAGATGGCAATAGAGAGTATCGGAAATTTCATTTAATCTGCAGGGAGGACAAGATCCTAAACACCCCTTACCCCCTCTGGCATTGTTATGTTTGGTGTCATCTTTTAATGAAGAAATATATCCTTAAATACTCTAATGACATGAACTGGCAATTAGGCGTGGTTTAAAGTAATACGCCAAGCAACATGAAATCATTCAATTAACCTAAAGTCATGATGACCATTCATTCCTTCATGGAGACGTCATCTTTTAAATTCAATCGTACAATGGATGCTTCAGGTCGATCACAAAATCAATCAGTGCGGCCCGCATATTTCTTTGCGTCAGAATTTTTCAAAATCTCCGCACTGAAAGATGCATAAATAAATGTACGTAGACCCATAAAATAGGTAATTAAATGAAGCTGAATAACCCTTTGTTATCGGTAGTATCAGAAATCACATATATTTTTGGTAGTAGGCCATATTTATCAAGCTATAATAGGCTAAGGTAATACTGATGCCAGGAGATCTAGAATTATATGTGGACTGTGATACAATTAGCCCTGAGTACAAGTCTATTTCGCCCCTAGGCTACACTTGTGATTCAGTCAGAATGCTGGCGATATGTGGGCTACAATAGGCCTACTGATGCGAATACGAATCGTGGAGAATAAACTGCTCCTGTAGTCCGGGCAACCTGTGGATGATACACCCGACACAAATTGCAATAGTATATAATATAATAATTTCAGAATAATATAATAATTTCAGAAGTATACCCAGGGAGCCAGAAGGATTTGAGGGACATGGCGTGCGGTAAAAGGTTGGCCGGTGGAAAACATCTCTACATATACCCACAAACACAACCTAGATGGACAACCTTGAAAATATTTTGCAAGAAATGCACAAAAAGCGAACATTTCATTGCTTTAGCCCATATTTAAGTTGTTTATGTAAAGGTCAAGGTGAAATAAAAGTTTTAAATAGGCCTTACTTGCGGCGTATCCAGAAACACAACTATGACCAGACTATATTTTCAAATATAACTATGTACTTAACATTGAGTGTAGGTATAAAAAAAATGAGTTGATTTGATTGGACAAGGATCTATAGAAGTAAAGGTATAGGAACGAAGTGGGTATAGGAGACTTAGCAAGAGAGCTTAATAAATGCATATCAGCGGTCTGGCAATAGAAAAATTTTGCCATTAGAGCAAACCTTGGGATGAATGGAGTTACCAGCTTACTGTTGTTACTCTGGAGACTAGCCGACTGGAATGTAGCATAGTAGTACTAGGGGGCCTAGTAGAGTATTGCTTAACGACACTTGTCGGCACTAATGGTCATCCAAGTGAAATTGCAATACGTGAGAAATAGTACAGTTCGGTGATGAAATGAATGATGTACAGATGATGATGTGAGGGTGGGGTGACAGGGCATTGTGGGTTATTTGTTTTCAGTCGCTCTATAAGGGGACGATCCAACGATTGATACAATCAAACGAATTATTATAAGACCAAGGTTATGAAGATGAAAACATCACAAAAATATGATCCATAAGATTCACACCTGAAACTGAAAAAAGAATCAATTTATGGCATTGCTATGCATGACACAAATGCTGCTGGTGGGGCTGCTGGTAATATTGTCATTTTTAAGCAGATGTATAGGATATAACCACTTCACCAAATTGTCACTATTCAATGGCAGTGGTACGTACCATATACGGACATCAGTTTGCCAGATCTACTCTTGTTGGCAAACTCAAAGATTATACCAAAAATTATATCAGACAGTTCTGAATTGCCAACATAAAATTACAATACTGCAGCAATTGTGGATGCAATGCAAGCTATTCGTCGGTGATACAGACACAATTTTTTAATGAATGGAAAATGGAGTTTATGTATATTTATATATAATATACCCTTTGAACTTGCATATGAATTTCTGCTTCCTCCTAGTCTGGAGGTGTCAGTACAGTAACAAAATACAAGATCCCAACATATATAAAAGTAAGTGTAAACAGATTCAAAGAAAATATAATATATGCCTTGGGGATATATTCAATAATGGAAGAGGTATAGTAATAGAGAATAATTTTCAGTCCACCAAGAACGAGAAAGATATCCAAGTACTTTTACACCCTTATATAATTTGTGTGAGGGTATTGAATGAGTTATTCTCAATCACCTGCCGATCCATGAAATTTCATCTCATTTGGCTCTTCACAACACAGAGCTGTGTCATAATTTATTTACATTTCAAGTGGGTGTGATACCACACATTTCCTTTTCTTTACAGGCAAAAAAAGGGTTTCTTTGTAGCAAGGAGGGTGAGTATAATTCTGGGAAATATATTGTATATTGTTCCTCTGCCAGTTCTATTTACTCGATCATTTTGTAGAGAAAATCGCAAAACATATCAACTGGTTGTAAAAGGTCATGTACGGAGCTGTTTTTGTTACATTGGATATCTATGCAAGAGGTAAAGAAACAATGCAAGCCTACGCTATTTCAAAACTTATAATGATGAGTCAAGCAGCGATTAATCTTAGTGGGTTTTATCTACGTTCTCTTCTTGTTTACATTAGTCCATCCAATGCATTGTTGAGATTTCTGTTATACTGATCAAATGTAATGTTTCGAAAGGAGCCTCTTTTTACATTTTTTGTATTGTTCCAATCGGAAAAATAAATATATTTAAACCAAATGTAATTTAATTTTCTCTTCATCGCACTATCCATCCCTCAGCAGGTGCTCCTGACCCATGACCCAGTTTAGCCTCTATGCACAAAAGTGGTCTAAGCTCCCATTCATTCATTTTGCTATCAAGCATTTAGTTTCCGAGAATATGCTTATCATAAGAATAATATAACTTCTTATTACTTTGGGCAGCTGTTATTGTGTAATATTCCGTTTTGATGTTATATTTTTATGTGTTAGTATAAACATTTTATAATAGTTACAATTATTATTAGCCGATGAACAAGAATACAAAAAGTAACAATTCCAGAAATAATATATGTTCATTGTAGGCGTGGGCATAGGCAGGTTATTAACTCTTTAAGTGCTTCATTACTACTTAACATTTTCCTTTCATTTGAAGTTGGCATTGCTCACGCAATTGCCAACTTCAAATGAAAGGAAAATACCTCCTCACTTAAAAATTAAACCTGCTAAATTTCACAATGGGGGCTTTACTCAAGATGTATACATGTATCTTTGTTGAATTTCTGTCAAATTTTAGTTGTGGAAAAACAGTATGAATGCGCTTAAAAGCGTCGCCCGCACTCAAAGGGTTAATCAACTCTGAAACATCGATCATGTGATCTTTCAGCACCACTGTCAACATTTTGTCAGTTGATATCAGTCAGGTGATCAGATATGTTGTTGTAGATACATTTTTGAATTTAGGATGATAATCATTTTTAAGAAACAAAATGTATGTAAGTCTTTGTTATTTATCATAGTGATCATGAACGAGACTTATAATATATTAACTATAATTATTGTTTCCTTAAAACATATTACGGACTTTGGTGGACATTTTTATTTTGAAAGAGCGTTGATTGTCAACACAGTCTTCATTATTAATTATTTTGATAATATGAGCTAATTCATTGGTTTTGTTTTAATTTGAATACTTTTATAAATAGCTTAAATAACTTCTAAAACTTTGCTTGAATTTATCTTTGCTGACTATTTTAGTATTTTCTATGTCTATTTGGTTAACGATTACAAGGTTAACATTTACCTGTTTTGATTTTGCTGTTACTTATCCTTCACAGTAAGATTAACAGTAAGATTACAACAATGAAACTATTTCTAGAATATAGTGATTCATTTACAAAGTGTTTTAACCCTTTGAGTGCGGGCGACGCTTTTAAGCGCATTCATACTGTTTTTCCACAACTAAAATTTGACAGAAATTGAACAAATATGCATGTCTAAATCTTGAGTAAAGCCCCCAATGTGAAATTTAGCAGGTTCAATTTTTAAGTGAGGAGGTATTTTCCTTTCATTTGAAGTTGGCAATTGCGTGAGCAATGCCAACTTCAAATGAAAGGAAAATGTTAAGTAGTAATGAAGCACTTAAAGAGTTAATCTTAAATAAATTACAGTATTGTGTTTTGTGCATTACTAACATATCAGAGATATATTTCAGATAATCATTGTGGCAAAAATTAATATTGTTGAATTAACACTCAATCACTCACTCAGAATCTATCGCTCCGTCTTAAATTCAATTTGACCTTGACCTTTACCCCAGCGTCCCAAATATGCCCACACTCAATAAAATAGTGCCAGAAATGGACGACTTGGCACGCGAAAAACCATATGTCCATATGTCACACATGAAACACAAAGAAACATTTAACAAGTTATATTTATGGCGGCCATTTTGAAATAATTTTACGCTGAAAATATATGTTCCGCTCAATACATTTTGGTATATTTTTCAAATATTACTCACAGACGACTTAGAAATCAGATAAAAAAGGTTTCATAACTAGTGTAATTTGTGTCGGGTGACCCCATCATTTGTCACAGGTTGTCCGGACTACTGGGGTGGATGATTTTTTGAACAAGCAACCAAATAGAATGAATACGCCTCGAAGTGGCGAATGATAATATTATTTATTATTAAGTTAACCTAACAGAGGACTAAGAACAGAACCTTGGGGGGAAGTGTTAGTATTAAATTAACATAGGAAGGAACAGAGGCTAGCAGAGCCTTGAGGTGTATTGTTATCAACCCTTTCAAGCCTGAATTTACCATTGTCATCCACTACAAACCGCGAATCGCTGTCGCAATTCCCGACTTGTAGTGGATGAAGATGGTTTGATGTGGTTTAAATTTAAAGAAAATTGCCATGTATTGGTAAACCAGTTTCATTGAAATTTTCGTTCCAAAAGCCTTGGTTGTAGGAAAATTGAGACTGTTTTCAGGGAGGTAAAATGATGCTTTAATGCATCGTGAGGACTTAAAGGGTTAAACTAACATAGAAGCAAACTAAGGACAGGGAACCTAGGGGTGTGTCAGTATTAAATTAACATAGTAGCTGTCTGAGGACAAAACATTGTGGTGTGTCAACATTACGTTTTGAGGAAGAAAATGTATTAAAAAATATCAGGCTTGGTATATACCAACAAATAGGCTGCTTCGTAATTTGGATTTGTTTTAAAAAATATTTGCAAATGTTATTTTTTAACAAAAGCATCAATTTTCCCTTCGACCATTAATGTCTTAATCACGTCTAGAGTCGACTCCAGCGTTTTTATTTGTTCTTCAAATAAGACAAAAGGATAATGAGCATAACATTAGGTAGAGTGCCATTTGTCTAGATTCCAATTGTAAGTTTGTGATAGTTTTAGCAAACTGGAAGTTGTAGGTCGGGGTAGGGACACAATACAAGTGGTCAGAAACAAATGCACCCCTATAAGGCTTCATTATTTACTGATAAACCGACGTGGAAACTTGGTAACGGTACAAGTGGGTGAATTGTCATCCTTCATCCTAACAAAATATTGAAACGCAGCTATACGGCTAAAATGCACATCTGTACATATTGTGCACATTTGTGTACACTTCTGTATTAAGGCCACTTCACCCACTTTACTCTATTCATAACACTTGACAAAGTGATGATTTTGTAAAAATAACTTTATTGTCACAAACTACAACCAGAACACAAGCAGTGTTTGTAGACGTACGAGGCCACTGCCCTGGGATAAGATGAAAGAAATATAAACAGTGGTAACAATAATTGGTGAGCTAAAACTGTATTCCATTTGTAGGTATGCTGATGGTAAAATCAGTTAAAGTAGGACATAAACCAATGATTCTAAGAGTGAATTAATAACAATAATTGATAAAAAAAAATGTTCAATAATTGAAACTAAAAAATGAATATTTTCTACTTTTGCTAATATATTTAAAATTGCAAAAGAAATACAACAGAAACATTTTTTTATCCTACTACAAACGGCTTACAAGTAGATGGTCCAGTGCACGTATCATGTTTACTACTAACATTAAATTATTTATATAACTCATGAAGATTACTTCATAAATATAAATTATTATACCTACTATACCTCAGACAAATAAGGCGATCAGTGGTAGCGTCATAAAAATTAAGAATCATAGAATATATATATAACTTATCATTTACTATAGTGATTATATGATCGTCTAAATATTTTTTTTAATAGCTTTTTCTCAACACCACTCAAACATAGCCAAAAAAATCGCCTTTTACAAACGCTTTCTCGTAGTAAGATACTACTTCAATTTTCCAGTACCTGCCGACTGCGGGGCTAGTAAACCAATAGGTGTTAGAAAGCTCATTATTGGAGAAATCTGTGGCTATGTTTTCCTTTATATAAGCGAAGTCGCTTCCGTCTACTGACACTTTTATGTTGTAAGAGGTGAGATAGTATTGTTGATGTGATAGCAGATAGAAACCAACAATGGTGTAGGGGTCTCCCAGATCTACTTGAACCCAGGGATTCGGGTCATTATCTGTATCTCCGATCCAGCCAGAGCTCTTGTCAATCATCATATAGAGGACAGCCCACGTATTCGACAATGTGGAGCTCACGCTGTATGAAAATTGCCCCAGCTCTAATGTCAGAGCCACCTGGCATACACCAAAGCTGAAAGGTGCGAAAGACAAATAATTAAAAACAGTTTAACCCTTGTCCTGCTGGACCCGGATATATACGTTTTGAAGACAGTTTCAACCCGAATGAAATGCCACTGTAATTGATAAAATATTCGTAGATACTCAGCTAGTCGAATATTTCAATTTGGGAGATGCTTATTTTTCATAAATAGAAATATTTTCGTCATTTGAAGCTGGAAATTGCGTTAGCAATTCCAGCTTCATATGAATGAAAAATAATTTGAAACAATTCAGCAGGACAAGGGTTAACAACACATGCAAAGATAGTATTGTCTCTTTCGTCGCTAACCACGACTGCAGTCGCCTTAGTCAACTTTCTCAGTAGATAAAATGTTTGCAAATCGTTGGTATCAAATTAAACAAATATGAGTAATTTTCACTCGCTAGGAGTTGTGGTAGCGAGACACAACAAACATACTGTATCATATACTTTAATTCTTAACAATCATTCTCTACAAACATATTGTATCATATACTTTTATTCTTAACAATCATTCTCTACAAACATACTGTATCATATACTTTTATTCTTCATGCGAGAATCCGCATTTTCATACGTTTCACGCATTGTCAACAGGTCTATAATATTACCTGCATGTCTTCTCGTTTTATCTCTTAAGTTTGATTGATTATTTTAGTCCTTATGTTTGTCCATGCGTCAAGGTGATTTAATTTGAAATTATTGAAGCCATACATTGACATAATGCAATTGATTCTTTTACACGTGAAGGACTTTCTCCCTGACATACATAATCGTGTAAATAAACGATGATTTGCTGCTTTTCAAAGAAGACATTGCTTATTTAATTATTTTTAAATGTGTAACAATGTTAAGTGATAAGTGTCTAAATTCGGGTTTCAGTATTAAATGGGTTTGCTAAACAAGATGTCGTGGGCTGTTTCCATCGGATCCACCTGGCCAGACGATGCTGCTGATAGGATATGCATATGGCACTGCTTTTTGATCGATAAAGGCTCAGATTGATAAGCCGTGGCCAGATACAGGCCGAGCCGAAGGCTAGTGCCTACATCGGCGACAAGTACCGATCTCAGCCTACAGACGACAGATTCTGACGACTAAAGTCGCTCTCCGCGCTGTAAGGGTTAGGAATATACCATGTACCATTTCACTTCGATTTATTGCTGGATTGCTGTCCGGAGATCGTAAGATTCAATGATTCATCGGCAGAAGCACTTTAGTTAAATCTTCAGGCTGGTGCAGTGGCTAAAGCTGCATGCTTGGAAATTCGGAAATCGCGGGTTCGAACCCCGCTCTGACCTTCAAGTTTCAAAGAAACAAAATGTTTCTTCCCAGTTCACTCGTAATGATTCAATATTGTGGGGAACCTCCGTGACCGAGAGGTAGCGTGCTCGGCCCCAGACCACCAGGGCTTGAATTTCGAATCTGGACAGCAGTATCATTTCTTTCATCTCACCACCCTCAGGAGGTTCTCCTTGCCCAGTTTAGCCTATATGTACACAAAGGTAGCCTAAACGCCCATTCATTTTATTTTTATTGCCACTGATTATATCACAAACCCCCGGCTCTAAAATAGCACTGATCAAATTAAAAATGGTCGCCGCTCGGAAAAACGTACTTTCTTTGTAAACGTGATTGATTACTAGCTTCACTCAGTGGTATTCAAGTTGTCGACATTTATCAATAATTAAATGTATATTTTAGTTCTTTATATAATACCAGAAGGTTAACACTTATCCTGCTTTGATACTTTATTGAAATGTTCAACCACTTGAGGTGGTGTCACGCTACCGCGATCCACAACCTCAAGTGGTTGAAATTACATGTATTTGTTTAATTTGAAACGAAATATTTACAAATCTTGATGTCTAAACACCAATTTCGTTCCTAATAACAGTGATTTGATCGACAAATAAAACAGGTTTAAAACGACTAGTAGTGATCAGCAGGGTCAGGGTTAATGTAATACACACATGTATGGAAAAGGTTCACTCACTAGTATTCTATGGCCAGCGTGGGAGTACCTGGGGCGAGCAAGTCCTTTAATTCACGATACAGACCCTGGCGTGGGTCAGCCAGCGGGTACCATAGACCCCAGACGTAATCTACAGATGCCAGCTGGCGTTGCGTGTTCGCTTGACCGCTGCAGCTGTATGAACTTTCTCCTGCTTCATTGAGGTACAGCAGCAGACACGTTCTATTGTAGGAACCATCAGGACAGGGGTCAAAAAAGCTGCATGCATCACCACCTATCACACAATAATGTATATATATATATTAGTCTAGTCCTTTTGCCACTAAATCCACGAATATCTGGACAAAATGCTAACTAAAGATTGGCACCCGTAGCGCTGCTTATGGAAAGATGTTTTTGTTGCGATAAAAACAAATAAGCCCCGCCCACTACTTTCGAACCCGGTAATGCGGCCACAATCGGCCAAATCGCACCCATCAAGCACTCTTGCTATTAAAACTTCATAAAAAAATAAAATGGAGAAATTATTTGTGCAGCGTAGTTATGGGGACTTCACTAGGCCTTTAACATTTAGAAATTAAGAAAAAGACAAAAAAAGCTAGCAATCATAATATATTGAAAAACAGTTGCAGTCAATGTCTCGAAATTGAACAGGAGTTTTGCCTGGGAAATGTTAGTTGCGACCTATTCTATACTATCTATATTCTATACTATCTACCATACTGAGTCAAAAAACCTGTGCTAACAATGTGTCCTGTTTATTTTGCCACAATGGTATAGTTATACATGATATAATTATATAGAATATACTACATATTATGTAGTTATCGTCATACACCTAGAACTTCCCCAGGGTCTGTTTTTTGAAAGTTTTCTAAAAAGACGATTTCGCTGCATCACCCTCCCCCCTTTTAATCGAGCCTTAAAAAAGCGACATAGCGAAACACCACTGTGTCGGCAAAAAACACTTTAAAATGTGGCTATAAACACGCAGCTTGCTTGCTTGACCGCTGCAGCTGTACGAGCTTTCTCCTGCTTCATTGAGGTACAGCAGCAGACACGTTCTATTGTAGGAGCCATCAGGACAGGAGTCAAGAAAGCTGCATGCACCACCACCTGTAGTACTGTTACTGACAACATTACCATTGCTAAACATTGCAATAAATATTTTGTAAACGTAGCTTCCGAGCTTGCCTCGAAAATTCCGAAGAGTAAGACGGATCCAACTGAAACTATGCAAAAAATCCCGTTTCAATATTTTTGGAAAGTGTTTGCAAGGAGGAAGTCTCCAAAATAATTATGTATTTAAAAAATTCTAGTCCTGGATGGCATAATTTTCAGTCAAATGTCATAAAATATACGTCTGATTTACTTTTATTACCACTCACACATTTACTCAACTTATCCATTACACAAGGAGTTTTTCCTGATGAGCTTAAAATAGCCAAAGTTATTCCTATTTTTAAAATTGGTGATTCTGCACAAAAATTGGTAACTATAGCCCCTTCTCAGTATTGCCTTTTTTTCAAAATTATTTGAACGTGTTATGTACGTTAGATTATTCTCTTTTATAAAAAATATGATTTATTATATAAATATCAGTTCGGTTTCAGACAAGGTTTTGGTACAGATAAAGCATTGGTTCTCTTAATTGATAAGATTTTAAAAGCTCTAGATGAAGGTGAAATTGTACACCATATTAAGAAGCCAAAAGAAACAACCTGATTTTTTTTTATTTTAGCCTGATTGTGCCGCTTTGAGTGCCCTATGGTGTGAGGGCACTAAGGCACACCTTAACCTTTACACTGCTGCAAAAAATTTGCAGCATGTGTGGTTTCTCACTAAGTAATATCTGGCACGTTTTTACTTAAAAAAAAAATCTGATGAACAACTGTTAGTAAAAGCCAATATATTACAAAATCAGTCAGTTAGCTATCTTTAAAGCGAAAATAGAAAGACACCACAAAACAAAAGTAAAAAAAAACTCCCCTCTCAGCACCACGGGGGGGGGGGGGGTATCCCCCTTGTATATTCCAGATATAGATCAGCAAACTTTATCGAGGTTTCTTTTATAATACTGCTTTAGCTATTATGCAAGATTTCTGAGATAATGAAAAAAAAACCAATTGAAAATGACAGCCAGTAGGCCATTTTGGATTTTATTTCTGCAAAATTTGTCATGGGCTATCTTTGTGCGAGTCCTTACATTTTGTTCTAGATGCATCGTCCAGCTTTTTTTGCTTTGTTTGATTTGCGTAAATATCACAAAATTACTCAAATTAAAAATGGCCGCTAGACTGCCATCTTAAAATTGTTTGCTCCCAAAAGTTAATCAGGCTGACATTGCTGTGCATATTTTGCAAATAAAAAGATATGCAGGAAACTTTTTCCTGAAACGCGCTAACAAGTATTTCTTTGTTAGTAGTTCTAGTAATTAAAGGGTTTCTTACATGGGAATCAAAATCCCCCGGTGGTATGTGATGGCTATGTGAAGTATGAGGAAGCAGAAGTTCATAGATCAGCTTTCATGAAAGATTTCCGAGATAATGATAAAAAAATTAAATGGCTGACTGGCAGCCATTTTGGAGTCTATTAGTGTGAAATTTGTCATGGGTTATCTTTGTGTGAGACATTACATTTTGTTTTACATTCATGGTCTAGCTATTGCATTTTTTTTGAGTTAATTAAATATCACAAAATTACTAAAATTCAAAAAAGCCCTAAACGGCCATTTTGAAATTGTTTGCTGACATTGCTGAACATTTTTACAAAATTAAAAGGAAAGCGCTAATGAGCATTTCTTCGTTAGTGGTCATAGTAATTAAAGGGTTGATGATATGGGGATCAAAATGTCACCAAAACAATTCTCAAGTGGTATGTGATGGCTATGTAAAGTATGGTGAAGCAGAAGTTGATAGATATTAGTAGCTACCATGAAAACAAATAACTGATTCAAAAGAGTTTTTATGTTTAAATATAATTACATAAAAAACAGAAGTTTATAGAGGTCAATGGCGGCGGCAGTGGTGTGCAATAAAGCCACATTAGTCAAGCAGGTCTTTATCTGGTAACATTTACACAAAAAACATGTTTTTTTATTTTAATAGTAAAAAAACAAGTGCTTTACCATAGCACTACCCATAACTTGAGGGAAAGTGAATGATGAACAGCCTTCAGGTGTTTGAGCCAGACGAGAGTATGGACAGTAAAATGAAGCCTTGTCACTGGCATATACAATATCACAGAGAGGTAAGATAGCCACACCTAATCCAATCGCTGGCCCATTCACTGCAGCCACTACAGGTTTAGGAAAGGCAATAAGTGTGTTTACAAAATCCCTGCAACAAAAAAATACAATCATTCTTTATTTGAACAAATAAATAAGATATATGTGAATGGCACTACAACAATCAACAAGCAATCATTTTGCTAGTGCAAGTTATGAATATCTGAATATGTTCAGGAAAGCACTATTTAGAGGCACTTTATCTTGTTTTTTAGACGACTGAAAAAAGTAGAGCACAAATCTGCGAATTCCCACTTCCCTAAACATTTGTTAACAACTTTACACCAAATGTTATATTCCTGAATTCTATCCCAGCTGTTTTGTTTTGCTGTAAAGATATACATACAGCACACGTTTCAGATGAAGTTGAGCCATGCCTACTGGCCACTTGAGCAATCCTGCCAATGTGAGATACCCACTTACACTATATGGTTTAAAATTTAAGACATTTTTAGGCTTTTTACTGCTGAAATTTCCCATTTTTAACGCCACCGAAAACATACTATTTTAAGTGAGTTTTAAGTGAGGGGGAACACTATCTTAGCTAGGACTAGACGACTGCAGTCTTTTTTTCATAATTTTTAAACTGTCCAAAAGAGGGATGCACGGGTCGCTAGCTAACACAGTGAGGGGAAACCTTATGTTGCCAGTATGTAAAAGTCATTAAACCAACTGCATTTAGAAGCTGAAGACATGTAGGCCTAGTTTATAGGTGAGAAAAATATATTATTTATGCTAGTCCATCCTTGTTAATTTTAACATTAATTTATGGTGATTTTTTGGACTTGTAACCCTGTTTCCCTTAGAATGGAATATTGAGTTAAAAAATCAACTGTTTTTTTAAAGCTACCAGTAGTTAGATACCCCGATTTTTATCTTCAACCACGATGCTAGCCTATGCGAATGGATGTGTATCCTCAGTTAGAACATTATGATACATATTTATTGATTATCGTTATACTCCTAGAAATAGGATATATTGCTACTGGCATATTGGTGGCAAAAAGTCGGCACTAGATATATCAGTGGCATAAAGTCTCAAACAACCTCAAATGCTCAAATAAAATTATTGACTGCTAGAAACAGTGTAAATCACTAAAACAACTTATAATATCCAAACACCAATATCAGGGGTGGAAATTAGCACTGACCCGCCAGCCAATTATAGATGGCTGGTGATTTTAGCTTCTGGTCGATAAATATGGCCTGTAACCTGCCCAAATGGCAGGTAGAATTTTAACAGTAGAATATCATATTTCACTTTCTCGATCAATTGATAAAATTTGTGGCATTGTAAATGTCGAGTTGCATCCAGATTACAACATATGAACAATCTAGTGTGTTTTTTTCACTTTATAGTAAAAAACGACTAAAACGTTATTGGAATAAGCCTTAAAGGTGTATTAATAAAATTATGGGCAGGTGAATTTATT
Source organism: Flabesymbios commensalis (assembly GCA_964017125.1). Taxonomy (NCBI): domain Eukaryota; kingdom Metazoa; phylum Annelida; class Polychaeta; order Terebellida; family Flabelligeridae; genus Flabesymbios; species Flabesymbios commensalis. Next base: position 13,209,404 of record OZ024907.1, read on the forward strand.
TGCAGGCAGGTAGGAATATTTTGTTACCAGCCCCACTGGCTTCAAGAGAAAAATCCAATTTCCAGCCCTGCAATATGACTTTCAGTGGCACTGAAATAGCCTGTGGGACGACCATAAAGATTGCTGGGTAGCGAGGCGGTGGCAGACTAGATTTGAAGCCCTGGTTAACTGACCTGATTCCCTCAGCCATACTTTTAGCAGCGACTTTTTTGTCTCCAGCTGTGAGAAAATAAAGATCTACACCTGAGCAGAATATACTGCCTGATCCACTGAGCATCACCAGACGACTGTCATCAAACCGTGCATTATGGAATACTTGAATAAGCTCTTGAAAAACCTATAAATCAGCAAATCAATTAAAAAAAGGTGAGATTAGTACAGTGTAGGTTCTGCCCAGAATGAATGGCATGAATTTTTTATACAATTGTGGTACCGTACTTCCGAAGCATAAGACGTGATTTATTCAAAAGTTTCTCGCATATATATTAACAAAAAAAGGTAATAAAGGCATTTATACATGTTATAAGAGAAAATAATGTGGCATTGCTATAATACTAATAGCCACACAACTGCTGTATTGAGCTGAGGCTATCACAGTACTATCAGTGTACTGTCACTAAACATTGTCAGACAGGTCTCCGAGGCTGGTGCATCATATCTGCTGACCAGTCAACTAAAACCTTTGTTTTGAGCCTAAAATAATGAGTCTAGTGCAAATTGAATGTGACTTATAAGCCGGAAGATACGACATTGTACCCAAAATAATCAGCTGTTAAAAATATTGGGTTTGGTGGCAAATATTGCATAATTGAAAAATATATGCAGCTTACTGCTCATATTGAATGGACTTCACAAATTTCCCACCGAGGTTTAGGGGAATTTTCCCAAGTTAATTTTCTGGGTGAAATTTCTCAATTGGAATCTGAACATATAGGTTACTTGGCAGCCAGATTTGCTATGTATATGATGTTATTCCGAATTTCACAGAGATAAATAGCTTGGGGAATTTTATCCCATTTAACCCATTCAATATGAGCAGTACTGTACTGTACTAGTATATGAGCAGTACTGTATATATATCATTTAAAGGTGGCTAAAGAACAGCTTTGAATTTATTAAAGTGTTCATTTATTGAGAAGCTCAGCTAAATAAGTTGGAACATTGTGAGTGTTTAACCCTTTGAGCGCCAGTACCGATTATAGTCGTTTTTTTATGTTTTTATTAGCATATAAGGTACCATCTTTTAAACATGGCAAAGATAAAACGTGACATCAATCAACAAGATTTTAAAATCGTTGACCTCTATTTTGTCATACATGTGACTAATTGTCACTCACTCGAAGTTGCGGATCGCTTCAGCGAGACGCAACTTCGAGTGGGTGAAAATTTCATTTAAATAACATGGCGTTTAAAGGGTTAAACTAGTGGATTTATTCCAGTTTAAAAAAAATTACCCGTGGATTGAGTGAATTCCTCAGCTTTGATTGTGATAAAAGCCACACCTGAGTGTAGCCTTGATATTTGCGAACCACTATTTCCTTGTATTTATAGGTACATTCTGTTGTCCGCACACTGCTTCTTCTTTCTAAAGGTTCTTGCTCTTCACCCAAGCTAGCTGCTTTGCGTTTGAGGCCTCGACCTCCTTGCAAGTTCTTTGACAAATTTTTTACTAACATCTGGTATGATAATGCAGAAGGACTATTTGGTATCATAGGTAACATGGATGAAAAGGCAGACAGGTTTTCATAACATGGCGCTAGCTGTCTTGAGGGTGTAGATTTTCCTGAAGCAGATTTTAATGGGCTGGTATGAGGTGATCTTATCATACCGTCCTTACACAAATCTGAAATAAACCATTGCATGCATGTCATAACTTTTTTGCAATTTAATCGATATATGTATCTTCATATTGAAACGTGTATGTCAAATGCAAATTATTGGTTGGTGAACAACTTTTTTCATCTCCCGGTAATATCAGAGAAATATATACTGGTATACAAAAAGGATATCATTTATGGATGTTTTAAATGAGTGCATATCATGTGACAGAACAGATTATTTCACCTACATCCCATGAAATTTTAATGTTGTAGAAAGCAGCGCACAATTTTGGACCAAATTCTGAGAGTGACAGAAAGATTATATTGTGCCGGGGTAATTTCAAATGAGAGAGTCATATACAATTTAATGATTTCTATTACTGAGAAAACATTCATGACAGTCAAATTATTGGTTTTTCAGTATTAAGACTTGTTAAAATTGGAGGGGACTCATTTTTACTGTTTAGTTTTAATGATGAAATAAAAACGCTAAACAAGGTGTAAATGTGTTTTTGCAGAAACACATAACACCTCGTTGAGGCCTTTTAAAATGACAAAATAAACCAATGCAAAAACACATTATAACATCTCGTTGAGGCCTAAAAGGCTTTTATTTCATCATTATCTTGAAACAGTCAATAGCCGGCATCATAATTTGA
>OZ024907.1:13212082-13542330 GCA_964017125.1 Flabesymbios commensalis
ACCACTTTCGAACCCGGTAATTCGGCCACAATCGGCCAAATCGCACCCATCAAGCACTATCGCCATTAAAACTTAATAAAAAAAATGGAGAAATAATTTGTGCAGCGTAGTTATGAGGACTTCACTTAGTCCAGGAATTTTAGGTTTTGAAATGGAAAAAAATAATATAAAGCTGAAAATTTCAGGTTTTGTTCAGAATTTCCTCCTTTATTACCTGTAAAAAGTCCCAAAGTTTCCCCTGAACGGAACATCCTTTTTTTCTGACAAATTCAAAATGGCCGCCAAGCGCCATGTTGAAGTTGTAATTCCTAAACTATTTGACATAAATTTGAATGTAATACCACATTTTCACATGATTTTTAATGCTGAAATCATTTCTGAAGCTATTATTAACTTTGAGGGCTACGTTAAAGAATACATCCAAGATGGTTGTCATTTGAGGTTTGATTGGGAGCAAGTCTATTGTCATTCATATTTTAGATACAGATAATATTATAAGCTTTTAAATCTATAAATTACCAGTAATTATTGACAAACAAATAACTCTATATCCAAACGAAATATGCAGTACCCATTTTAATGTATTTATTCCATAATACATAATAGCCAAAACAATATATTCAATCAATAAAACTACGTTAGTCTGGGAGAGTTTTGCCATTTTCTCCTAATCATCAACCCGAATTTCAATAATTCGCGATGACTTACTGTACCCAGTTCCCATCCAGCGTGTGTACCTCGCAGACCTGCTGCATCGTAATATGCAACCAACTTTGGCATCCAACACACCTAATCATTTTCATTCATTCGGGAGGTGCTGCATCAAGCTCTGTGGAAACTGGTTCCAGGTTTTCATTTTACCATTGTCATCCCCAGCCTGTTGGTGGTAATCTGTTCCCATGCAATTATTGTACATGTAGATATGTCAGTGATAAATGTTATTTAGGCCTATTACTCCTTCGGCTGGGATTCTATATAAGCAAGTGTCATAAGCAAAGACTCACACCCGAGTCCACAGGGTCTTGGGCAAGGTCTCACACACAAGCCTGTATGGTCCTAGGCAAATACTCACACCCAAGTCTACAGGTCCTAGACAAGGTCTCCCAACCGAGCCCGCAGTGCCTAGGCAAGGACTCACACACGAGAATGCATGGTCCAGAGGGAAGGCATCACACCCGAGCCCACAGTTTCCTAAGCAAAAACTCACACTCGAGTCCACAAGGTCCTGGGCAAGGTCTCACACCTGACCCTACAGGTCCTAGGCAAGGATTCACACCCCAGCCTAGAGGTCATAGGCAAGGATTCACCCAGGCGCGTATAGTCTTAGAGAAGGACTCACATCCGAACCCCTTACCCGCAGCGTCCTATAGGCAAGGTCACAGACCCGAGCCTACAAGTCCTAGGCAAGGATTTACCGTGAGCCCGCAAGGTCTTAGGCAAGGACTCACACCCGAGCCTGGAAGGTCGTAGGCAAGGAGTCACACCCGAGCTGGCGGGTAGGCCTATTAGGCAAGGTCATACACTGGAGCTTGCGGGGTCCGAGGCAAACACTCACATCTAGGCACGCAGGGTCCTAGGCAAGATCTCACACCTCACATGCGGGCATAAGGGTCCAATGCAAGGTATCACACAAATATATATATTTGATGCAACACGAATAAGTTAAGTTTGCAATAACGAGGCCGTCCTGATGGCCCATTCGATCCGGCTGTGCCTCGAAACTCAGAGTTACTGGGTTCGAATCGTGGTCGAGTCGGATGTTTGTCATCGAGGTTGTGCATTTACAGTGCTCCAAACTGTTCAAAGGCCTGGAGTGTGCATTGATGTCTATGGCACTGTGCGCTATAAAGAACCCTTGAGGTTATTCGATAAGATTAGGGTATAGTCCCTTTCTTCATTCGCGATATATTTTCATGATTGTGCAGAAAGCAACGTAAAGCAATATTCACTTGAAATAACGACACGTGTATAGATATTTGTAGTGTGGTTTATATGGATAGTTCTATATCTTAAAACCTCAGTGGGGCATATTTATCGTGTAAAATACCATATCAATTTATCAATGATGATAACGGCATCCAAATTGGTTTATGTATGCACCTGAGGGCACTTGGATAACAGCATGTTAGCCAAACATTAAATCAAAATGGCCGTGATTTTTCAATATGACCACGATAATCAGATAATATGTAATATATACCTGAATTATTTTATTGACGCTACTCATACGATTGTTTAGTTTTTTTTCGATATTGTTATGTTTTAACATGTTTTAACATGTTTACAATATCTAAATGGCTAAATTTTTGTTACTACATTTTGACCAAAAACATATTCAACATATACTTATCAGTCACCACACTGAACACCTGTCCGCAAAAATACATTCCAATTTCTTGCTTCCAATCTCAATTTTTTTTTTCATAGCTGATTGATGTCTGATTTTGGATGTAATTGGTTTGTCTCGTGAGATAAATTGATTTTTTTTTGTTATGTTATGTTTATTGTCGTGTATCTGTTATGACTAGTAGTAGCAGATACAAATTTACAAACATTATTTAATTTATTAAATATTACCTATGAAAATATACTGAATTATTAAAGGATTTTTAGTGCTGAAAAATAAAATTTGTAGTATCATGGAAACGTTGACCCGTCTTGATGTGGTAAGTTGTTGTGACATGCACAATGGCACAACGTACCCTATTATCACCGTCTTTTAAATAATTTCATGCATCTGAATTTATCATTATTATTATCACATGAAAGGCTGGAGCAACACCGGGGACAATTTACTTTACTAAACCACATAGCATTAGCATACTTGATTCCAGAAATATGTTTACTGCCACTTGTTTCCAAATAAAAAAATATGTAGACAAAAAATGACATAATTTCTGAAATTGTTCTTCTTCCCCAATGGCGGCCATTTTAAATTGTGCAATGACAGAAGCTTTACAATGTTAAAATGGGACCAGAATTAAGTTTCTCGTGCCAAATTATGCAGAAAAAATAAAATACAAAGGAATATATTTAATTTTTTCATAAGTTACAGTTTCAGTATTGTATGAGGCGGCCATTTTGGATTTTCGCAAACCAAACACAAATGAGGCTCTAAAACTTAAAAAGAAGACCTGAAATGGGTTCTCCGTGAAAAATAAAGTGAAAAAGGGTTATTACAAAGAAATATATGTTAAATTCTTCGTATGTTACAAATTTCCTATGGCCGCTGGCGGCCATTTTGGATTTTCGCCCAAAAAAACATGTTCCGCTCTTGGGAAACTTTGGGACTTTTGACAGGTCATTAAGGATGACCATCTAAATAAATCCTGACATTTTTAGCTTTATATTTTTTTTCCATCTTTGCCCTTAAATATGCCTAAAATTCCTGGACCAACCAGGCCTTTAACATTTAGAAATTAAGAAAAAGACCAAAAAAATCGCTAGCAAGCATAATATATTAAAAAACAGTTGCAGTCAATTTCTCGAAATTGAACAGGAGTTTTGCCTGGGAAATGTTAGTTGCGACCTATTATCTACCATACTGAGTCAAAAAACCTGTGCTAACAATGTTTATTTTGCCACAATGGTATAGTTATACATGATATAATTATATAGAATATATTACATATTATGTAGTTATCGTCATACACCTAGAACTTCCCCTGGGTCTGTTTTTTGAAAGCTTTCTAAAAAGACGATTTCGCTGCATCACCCTCCCCCCCCCCCCCTTGCAACATAGACTTCTAATTGAGCCCTAAAAAAGCGACATAGCGAAACACCACTGTGTCGGCAAAAACACTTAAAAATGTGGCTATGAACACTATATCTACACGTAGTCTTGTGTTTTAACATTAACAAACATAAGAGTGTCAAAAAACGTCACTTTGATCACTTTAATCACCACTCCCTACAAAAAAAATATATCACAATATATATCTACAAATATCACAAAAACGTACACAAGTTTCAAATACTAAATATAGAATACCTTTACGATGTGTATACACGAGACAAAAAAATTAAGTGATACATCTGTAACAATGTTGAAACTTCCCATCCCGGGGATCGAACCACCGACCCTGGCATCGTGATGCCTAAGTGCTACGAATCTAGCCAAAGAGTCGACTCGTTGACCAGAGTAGTAAAAACTCCAATCCGCCATACACACACCCGGCTACACATACACTAGAATATTTGAACATTATTTAAAACCTATAATGTCTAAGGACATTTTTTAAACACTTTAAATAAAAAAATCTTAAAAAAATTAAAATAACAAAATAATACGCGCGGCAATATATCTGCAAAATATTTATCTACGACTGGACATTGGAAATGCGTACTATTTTATAGTACGTGCATGACGTGCATGCATAATCATAAAAATAAAATAAAGTAATTTATATAATTTTATGAAATATAGCCACTCATCGATTAGTCGGAGATAGAATATTAGACTTGGTCCAGATTTTCTTCCTGTTTTCTGTTGTCGATGATTAAAATATAAACTTCAATATTCAAAACATTCACGAGAAATAAAACAGTAAAACATCTTAATAGTAACATTATAATCGCCATATACATGCACATGTTAGATATCCATGTGGAATATTTATTCACAAATCGCGTCTAACGCTGTACCATTTTCTCAAAACTTTACTTAAATTAATACTTGGTGTTATCTACATTGCTTTGTTAAGTCTAATAATTTAAATGAGAGAAACCTTTGTATAAATAGTAATTAAAATAAATTTAATTGAAAATAAAAGACAATTATATTCATGTTTTTTTTTTAAATTTGATTTCGCTGCTGCCACATGCATTCATTCATTTATTCATTCATTCATTCATTCATTTATTCATTCATTCATTCATTCATTCATTCATTCATTCATTCATTCTTTCCTTCATTTATTCATTCATTCATTCATTCATTCATTCATTCATTCATTTATTCATTTATTCATTTATTCATTTATTCATTTATTCATTCCTTTATTCCTTTATTCTTTTATTTATTCATTCTTTCCTTAATTCTTTCATTCTTTCATTTATTCCTTCGTTCCTTCATTCCGTCATTCCTTCATTCCGTCATTCCTTCATCCCTTCCTTTATTTTTATTTCTTCCTTCATTCCTTACTTTAGTCCTTCATTCCTTCATTCCTTCATTCTTTCTGTCCTTCATCCCTTCCTCTATTCTTGGGCGGGGGCCCTAGGGTAGTGGTTAGCACCGCTGCCTTTCACGCCAGAGCTCGGGGTTCGGTTCCCGGTCTCGGCGGTTGGAAAGAAACAAAAAATGTTTCTTCCCCATCCACGTGTGAAAGTCAGTATTGTGGGGAGCCTCTGTGACCGAGAGGTAGCGTGCTCGGCCTCAGACGACCAGGGCTCGAATTTCGAATCCTGTGTCTGAAGGACAGTGTCATCTCAATCATCTCACCATCCTCAGGAGGTTCTCCTAGCCCAGTTTAGCCTATATGTGCTCAAAGGTGGCCTAAAGCCCGATTCATTTCCTCTATTCTTTTTTCTTTCCTTCATTCCTCCCTTCATTCCTTTCTCTATTCCTTCATTCCTTCATTCCTTCCTTCCATTCTTCTTGCCTTCCTTCCTTCTTTTATTTCTTTATTCCTTCCTTCCTTTATTCCTTCGTTCATTCCTTCATTCCTTCTTGCATTCCTTCCTTCATTTATTCACTCATTCATTCTTTCATTCTTGCCTTCCTTCCTCCTTTTATTTCATTATTCCTTCCTTCCTTTATTCCCTCGTTCATTCCTTCATTCCTTCTTGCATTCCCTCATTCCTTCATTCTTGGCACGCACGCACGCACGCACGCACGCACGCACGCACGCACGCACGCACGCACGCACGCACGCACGCACGCACGCACGCACGCACGCACGCACGCACGCACGCACGCACGCACGCGCGCGCGCACGCACGCACGCACGCACGCACGCACGCACGCACGCACTCACTCACTCAATCACTCACTCACTCACTCACTCACTCACTCACTCACTCACTCACTCACTCACTCACTCACTCACACACTCACTCTCTCACTTACTCACTCACTCACACACTCATACAATATTGATAAACCTCAATGATGATCAATCATTAAGAAAACGAAAATTCAAATTATTCAAATTTTACTATCACATTCCCCACGATATGGAAATGTGCAGGTGAAATTCAAAATGGCTGCCATGGATCAACATAAAACACACAAAATTAGTGAGAAATTATTTACATTTTACAATAACATTCCCCACAATATGGAAATGATTTTTTTAGGGTTGTGCTGAAATTCAAAATAACAGCCACGGATCAACTTCAATTTTTTTGTGGGCGTAAAAAATTCAGACTTAAAGTCGGAAATTACTCAAATTTTACAACCAAATTATCCACGATATGGAGACGTGCAGGTGATTTTTTAAGGTTTTACTGAAATTCAAAATGGCCGTCATGGATGAACTTCATAATTTTTTGTGGGCGCAAAAACTCAAAAAATGAAATCAGGAATAATTTACATTTTACAATCACATTACCCACCTTCTGGATTCTACTGAAATTTAAAATGGCCACCACAAGTCGACTTTTTAAATATTTGTGACCGCAACAACTCTAACCTGATTTATAGCAGGGGATGATATAGGACTTCAGGCCTCTTGTTCGTCTGATACCATGTGGATTTTTAATTTTCATTTACCTTTAACCCTTAAAAAACATGTTTAGAGTAAAGTTTGCTTTAATTTTAAATCATCATAAATGTCTTAGTTAGCTCTTTCCGCTTCATTTCAATACCTATGTTTTGAGTCTATGGCCATTATATTTTATTATATTTATATTTTATATATTGTGGAAAGTTGACTATTTCAATGCTTCATTTCAATACCTATGTTTTGAGTCTATGGCCATTATATTTTATTATATTTATATTTTATATATTATAAAAAGTTGACTATTTTAATGCGTGGATCGTCTTTAGTCTTCAGAATCAGATTCTGGCGTCCAAAGTCGGACCGGGGCTGACGGTGTTAAAACTGTATCTATTGCCTTGCTAAATTCAATGATGTGTACCTGTGTAAATATTTCTTGAACACAAGGCATAGAACCATCGTTGATTTAACGCTGGTCTACCATCGGCGACGAAGGACCAGCATTGGGGCTAGAATATGTGTTTGTTTTAATACTGTTGATCCGCTCACCTATGGCTTTTGCGTCTGACTCATCATGCAATTCGCAGGTCTGATAATGTCCAGATTGTAGGTGACCACATCGAGGATAATTCTGGTAGAGAATATATCTATTCATCACTTGCGTTCTTTCCCTGACAAGATCTGCTTCAAGCTTCCCATACAACAGCAAACATATTATAAAGACATGGTATCTGATCATGGTGATTATTACACTTCTACACCAACATTTAGATTATCGCTATCGCGTGTAACTTATATCACTGACCAAAATGTAGTGACATCAATTCCACAGGAGCTCGAGTTTACCCCCCCCCCCCGGATACTTTCTTCTTGAATTATTCACCAGCTGCATCACCTCGCCCACGTTTCATAACGTCTGAGCGGCCGTGATAAATTATAGACATTGCGAGATGAAATGTCATTGTGATCGTTGGTTGTTTGCTGTAACTGACTCTTGAGCGTCAGATATAGCTGTTGATACGTTGATTGTTTATACTTTATTTGCATGATCTTTTTCAATTAATCTACGAAGAAATGTAAATCAGCGTCACCTAATTTTTTATAACTTTATTTGGCCAGTTTCTGTATCATACTTAAGTAAAAAGTGTTAAAAAAGTGTTAAATTTGTACTTAAGTACGTTACAGAAACCGGCCCCTGCGGCCGGTTTCTGTAACGTACTTAAGTACAAAATTAAGTGGGCTGGTTTACGTAAAATATTTAAGTAAAAAGTTTACTTTTTTCTCAAGTACGTTATACTTAAGTACAAATTTAACACTTTTTACTTAAGTATGATACAGAAGCTGGCCCCTGAAAGCATGACACTAATTCAGCAGCGGAAGGGTTAACACTGGTGAATGGTGTCCGGCTGTTGAAAAGCCCATTCCACAGAGTAACGTCACAATAAGGCCTCTGGATCTCTAGCCTTGAGACTAGCCTATATATTAACAGAGATACACGCGATTCTCCCATCATTGTCATTGCTATTGAAAAATTAAATCTCAAATTCCAACTGCACAAGTTGTGCATTCCGCATTATGTGCATCCATATCACTACTATATACTATATTCAAGAAGGTTTGACTTTTATTGTCATTCTGGGTATGACACCGGATTTAATGAATGGATTATAAAGGGTCTTCACAATTTGCATTTGAATACATGACAAATTTTATTAATCTAACTTTCAAAATACTCTTTTTTGCCGGGTGTGCTTGGCTTTTAATAGAAAATAGACTTTGCGAAGTTTAAAAAAAATCGGTAAATAATTGACTCAGAAATGGCGAGAATCATGCGCTACCCATAATTTTGTCTTCACGTTTGGAAATCTTGACGGCGAAAGGGATTAGACAGGACACCTTGCCTTTTCAATGCATTCTTTACACCTTAAATTGATCATCATGATCATTAAATTTATTGCTCTCAATAGTCCTAACAATTTTCTTAAGCAATAAAAACTGGTTCCGGATCATCATTCAATCGTCACATTGCGTGTTTATATACGTCCAACGACATTTTGTATCAGTGTGTATAATTATGTTTATGTGTTTAACAATGTATATATATTTTATCAGATATATTTCTTCTAAATGTTACAACGACACGATTAATGACGTTTTTAAACAGTTTTACCAGCCGACTGGGAACGAAATATATATTTCAACCTCAAGATTTGAAAATGTTTATTCGCAAATTAAACAAATAAGATTATTTGAAGTTGTGAGTAGCAAATTTAAAAAAACTTGGTGGGCAAAGGATTAAAACGTATATACACGACCCTAGCAGCATGAGGGTTAAAACTCCGTTCTCGTAAGGTTGACAAGGGATACCATAGAAAACACCAGGCTGTATCAATGTTGGCTTAACCCTTTAGGCCCTCACGATGCACTAAAGCATCATTTTACATCACTGAAAACAGACCTAATTCTCCTACAACCAAGGGTTTTAGAACGAAATTTCCATGAATGTGCTTTACAAATACATGGCAATTTTCTATAATCTTTAAACTACATAAAATCATCTTCATCCACTACAAGTAGGGAATTGCGACAGCAATTCGCGGCTTGTAGTAGATGAAGATGAAAATGGAAAATTCAGGCTCGATAGGGTTAATAGTTGCCAATTGTCTGCGAGACTGGCCTAACATTGACCAAGCATTGGTTCAAGTGTTGTGTGCTTGCTGAGACATAGGCCTACATTATTGATATGTAACAGAGTTGACGGTCCAGAAGCTGCAAGTCACAAGTCACGGGACGCAGTCGTTATTTTGCAGGCGGCAGGATGACCCAAACAAAATAGCCTGACAGACACCGATGAACATAAGAATATCTGATTGCCAAAGCAATAAATATGGCAATGCTAGGTGCTGACTATTCAGTGGCGGCAAACCCTTCCCTCCCTCCCCCCCCCCCCCCTCCTGTTCAGGATCACAGAAACTTGACCATGGGCCGCATATACTCTAGAATTCACCGTTTGAAGCTTAAGATTTTAAAATTATCAGAGAATATACGAGGCTGGGGGAATGAAATGAAATAATTGCGGTTTTAGGCCGCTTTTGTGCACATATAGGCTACACCTCCTGAGGATGGTGAGATGAATGAGATGACACTGCCCTCCAGACACAGGATTCGAAATTCGCGTCCTGGCGTCTGAGGCCGAGCACGCTACCTCTCGGTCACTAAGGTTTCTCACAATATTAAATCATTACGAGTGAGCGGAGAAGAAACTTTTTTTTTGTTTGAAACTTGAAGGCGAGAGTGGTGCTCGAACCCGGGTTATGCTGGAGGGTAGGGTGGATTCAGAGGGTTTCCCATGGTATTCCAGAGGTCAGGGGTGGATCCAGAGGGTTTTCCATGGTATGCTGGAGGTCAGTATGGATCCAGAGGGTTTTCACGCTATGCTGGAGGTCAGGATGGATCCAGAAGGTTTTCACGATATGCTGGAGGTCAGGAGGGATCCAGAGGGTATCCCATGGTATGCTGGAGGTCAGGAGAGATCCAGAGGGTATTCCATGGTATGCTGGAGGTCAGGATGGATCCAGAGGGTTTTGACGGAATGCTGGAGGTCAGCATGGATCCAGAGGGTTTTCACGTATGCTGGAGGTTAGGGTGGATCCAGAGGGTTTTCCATGGTATGCTGGAGGTCAGGGGTTGATACAGAGAATTTCCACGGTATGCTGGAGGTCAGGGGTGGATCCAGAGGGTTTTCCATGTTGTGTGAGAGGTCAGGGGTGGATCCAGAGGGTTTTCACAGTATGCTGGAGGTCAGCGGTGGATCCAAAGGGTTTTCACGGTATGCTGGAGGTCAGGGGTGGATCCACAGGGTTTTCCATGGTGTGCGAGAGGTCAGGGTGGATCCAAAGGGTTTTCACGGTATGCTGGAGGTCAGGGGTGGATGCAGAGGGTTTTCCATGGTGTGCGAGAGGTCAGGGTGGATCCAAAGGGTTTTCACGGTATGCTGGAGGTCAGGGGTGGATCCAGAGGGTTTTCCATGTTGTGTGAGAGGTCAGGGGTGGATCCAGAGGGTTTTCACAGTATGCTGGAGGTCAGCGGTGGATCCAAAGGGTTTTCACGGTATGCTGGAGGTCAGGGGTGGATCCACAGGGTTTTCCATGGTGTGCGAGAGGTCAGGGTGGATCCAGAGGGTTTTCACAGTATACTGGAGGTCAGCGGTGGATCCAAAGGATTTTCCATGGTATGCGGGAAATCTGACAAACGTTGTGGTGATATGGGCGGGGGCCCTGTGGCAGTTGTCAAAGCTGTTTGGAAAGTCGCGGGTTCGAATCCCGCTATGACATTCAAGTTTCGAGGAAACAAAATGTTCCTTCCATGCTCAAGACACAATATTGTGGGGAGCCTCTGAGAAGTAGTTAGCTCGGTCTCAGACCGCCAGGGTTCGAATTTTGAATCCTGTGTCTGGAGGGCAGTGTGATCTCATTCATCCCACCATCCTCAGGAGGATCTTCTGGCCCAGTGTAGCCTACAGGTGCACAAATGTGGCCTAAAACCCAATTCATTTCATTTTCCTTTGTGTGGATATGGTGACTGAATTACTTCTATATTACTTTTCCCATTGTTTTACATTTGTCGGTGTATATAAACGTGCTTCAGGAGGATATTAGCAGTAACTGTGGATTCACTTTCGTCCTTTCTTTATTTATTTATTTCGTTCGTTCGTTCATTCGCTCGGTTGCTCGTCCGTTCGTTCCTTCGTTCGTTTCTTCGTTCATTCATTCGTTCGTTTGTATGTTCATTTAACTATAACATGATGACAATGGTTCGTGCTGGCTGCGCTGGCTGCATCGAACATTTATTCAACATTAACACAACATTAATCCTTAAAGCGCGGGGATCGACTTTAGTCGTCAGAATCTGACGTCTGTAGACGTCAGATTATGACGTCGAAAGTCAATCCCCGCACTGTAAGAGTAAAAATATTTCTAAAAGTCCGCAGACCCATAACATAGGTATTCAAATGAATCGGAACGACCTGAATAAGACATATTTCTGATGACATCAAACTGAAAAAAAACCTTTGGCCTCCCAAGGTTTTCAGAAAAAAATTCAGTGCTTCAAGGGTTAAACCAACCATGTCTGGTAAACACATTAGCCCATTAGCCCTATGTAGGTTTACCATTAACCCTTAACCCCTTAACCCTTGGCACACTGATGTCGACTACAGTTGACTTTAGTATTGTTTTCTCATGTTTCAATTGTCTTGCATAACCAGGTTTTAAAAATTAAAAATGTCTCAAATCTGCGATTATCGCATACATTTCCACCTAGATTTTGCAAATCAAACTAATTTTTAGTCACTTTAAGTTGTGGATCGCGATAGCGAGACACAACTTCAAGTGATTGAAAATTTAAATTTATTGGCTTAGTGCTCTAAGGGTTAACACCTAAACCACCAGAATCAGCCCGTGGCTTATCGCCTGAACAGCGACGTGGCATTGTTGACAAAATACTGTAACTACTACCCAACAAATACGACACACTACGATCGATGGTCTAACACGAAACCAGCATTGGCTCAATGTATTGTGTTTGCTGGGCACCCTCCCCCGTTCTGTGCCCAGATATTTGTAAGACGGTTTAATCTCTAAATTTCTATTGATTATAAGATAATAAAGTCACTTATTTCATACTTTCTTTGACTCTGTTAAATACACATTGCTGCCACTGTTCAATATATTTGCCCAACATCAACCCGTGGATTCTATGTAATAAAACTACCAAAATTTGTTAATTAAATCCACTTCATCGACGTAAATTAACGTGACATAATCCAATGTTGTTTTAATGTTAGGCCATTGTCTACGACGCTGGCGCTAAACCAACATCGGTATAATGCCTTAAGTCTGCTTTGAAATAACACGTAGTTCCATAACGATACTCAAGTATAACAAATGACAAAGACAAAACGCTGCTTGTATGTTTAATAAACTACGTGATATGAAATACAATGTTTGTTTCCATTTTAATGAGAAAATTATTACTGCCTGTCAGGAATACGATGTATGTATAGGATTATAGTGAACAAATGAGTGATACATGTGAGATATATGCTTTATGCAAATAAGTGAAATGATGTGTAATTCTTCAAAGTTCATGCATATATGATGATATATATGATTGGTTTATGTTAAATGATAATGAATGTTGCTCAGAGCGATGATGATTATATAGCTGAAGCTTTCACCACTTAATGTTTACAATATCAGGTTGAAATGATTGATTAAATCTCAAATGAAGAAGTTCATTGTATGAGTCGTGAGTCGCCATGATGAGTTCATCCGTGTTTCTGTTGGTTGATGATGAGAGCGCTCGAGATCAGTTCATGTGTGATTTCCGTGATTTACAAACATCCGAAGATATAATCAGCAGCCAGGTTGACCTTGACCTGAAAAACATTATTACACCAATTTACAAAACAAGTACACTATAAGTTTCCAGATTCGTTAGTGCTTGTGTAAGCAGTGGGGATAAACTTTAGACGTCAGATTCTGACTTCTAAAGTCGACCCCTGCAATGAAAGAGTAAAACATTTATAACAGCCTTAGACCCATAACACAAATATTCAAATGAAGCATAAAGAGCTAACTAAGACATTTATGTTTATTTGAAATTGAAAATAGCCGTTTGTTCTCTTGGTTTGTATATACAAAAATCAGCGCGTTAAAGTTGAAAGTGAAGTGTTGTCACAGATTCCGGTGATTTTCACTCACTTGAAGTTGTGGATCGCGTGAGCGAGACTCAATTTCAAGTGATTGGACATTTAAATTGAATACATCCGGGTCCTAACGGTTAACTCTTAAAGCGCCTAATTAAATATTTTAAATTTTCACCCACTTGATGTTGTACATTTTCTTCACAATAGCTGTGGATTAATCGGTTAATAAAACAAACCGATTATAGACGTGTTTAGCGCATAGGGGGTCAACCCTTGCTCTGCTAAATCCTCAATTACTAAATTATTTTCAGCTTCTTGATTAACCAAGTATTTATATGGAATATATACGGTATGTTTGGTTAGCAAGTTAATTTAAAGACATTGAAAGCTACCCTTAACTCTACTTGGTGCACAAAGCGACACTAACCTGAGCAATGTTTCCCTTGAAGAATTCTTGCTGGCTGTCCGTGCCGGTGTGTCCAATAGTGAGACCACAGCTACGAGGGGAGACCGCTCCTGGAAAAAAGAAAGGCATTGTTTTAGCAAACGAAGTCAAATATGTGGTATTTATACGAATAACTAGTAACACGTATTCTGAGAAGTACATTTACTATGCTTATCTATTTCTCACTTTACCTTTGAGATTCTCCAAAGCTGGTGCGGCTTGGGGACAGAAAAAGGGGTCAAAGGGGTTGGCTTTACACGCGCTGTATTGACCTTCATCAAACACGTACATTTTGAAACTGTCTGCTGCGTTAGCGTTGTACATCACTGACACGAAATACCATTCACCGTTGTTAACAACCTACAACGCAAACAAATACATGTTAATAACAAAAAAGTTAGCGTTGCGTTATATTTATTATCGCTCGGGACCGTCTTAAGACGTCAGCATCTGACGTCTAAAGTCAATCCCCGCACTGAAAGAATAAAATATTTCTAATGGCCGTAGACACATAAACTAGGTATTCAACTGAAGCAAAAAGAGCTAACTAAGACATTTTTAATGATTTCAAATTGAAAAACCCCTTTTGTCTCTTGGTTCATACAAAAATATTTCAGCGTTGTAAAGGTGTTGAAGTTTACAGTGTTCTTATTGGGGCGGATCATGTAATTTGTATACGATCAATTTATTATTAATATTATTATTTTTTTAGTATGTCATGTGGAACACTACTGAATAATAACAGCTTCAGTAGCTATACACTGACCATTTCTCACTGTTGTTATTTATTATTATTATCATCCCACTTTATTATATATAAATTACTTACAGTATCGCTGGTGATCAGCAACAGCTTCAGTAGCTACAAGTTGACGATTTCGCACTTTTGTAATGTCTTTTTTTTTATCCTAGTTTATATTATATTCAAGTATTTAATATATACAATTACAATTACTTACAGCATCGCTGGTGATCACATGATCCACTATGTTGAATCCGTTCATCAACTCAATGTGAGCTTGAACTCTATGGTTGTCCACCCAGATGGCAAAAGCAGGTCCGGAGGCACAATCTCCCATGGTTACCACACCCCAAGTCTCTGCACTAAAATAAATAAATACCAGAAATATATGGCAAAGGCTAGTATGTGATAAGATCATCTTACCAGGCTTATTATACTTAACGAAACAGTCATAGAATTCTACTTCCGAGGTAGATGTCATTACATTAACTCTTTCAAACCTGAATTTACCATTGTCATCTTCATCCACTACAAGCCGCGAATTGCTGTCGCAATTCTCGACTTGAAGTGGATGAAGATGACTTGAAGTGGGTGAAAAAGTAAAGAAAATTGCGATGTATTGGTAAACCATTTTCATGGAAATATTCATTCTCAATCTCTTTGTTGTAGGGAAATTAAGTCTGTTTTCAGGGATGTAAAATGATGCTTTAATGCATCGTGAGGGCTTAAAGGGTTAAGTAATTTCTATATTTCTATATAATTAAAATATTCCTATGCTATCTATATAATCATTAAAACAATTTTTTTGTCGTTTTAGATCGACGTGTAGTATTTTTTTTACTAATTTAGTGCTCGAATTGCTGATGTGATGCATACCTTGAAATATAACTGATGATTTTGCCAACCTTTGTTTTAAAATCGGTAGATTTTCAATATAAACCATAACGTAATAATGTATGCAGTCCGGACTCAATTAAAAGTGTGCCCTAACCTGTAGCTGACATCCAGTTTAAACCAAGCTGTGTAGGTCAATTCAAAAACCCAACCACCGGCAAAAGCGCCATCTAGCGTGTATGTTGTGACGTGGGCGCCATTGTTAAGAGATGGAAGGAATCCGTCAAATTGGCCAGAGCTGGAAGCGAATGTGCTGAGTGGATCAAACACCAGAGTGACTGTGGCGGGATAACCTGTCTGACCAACCCAAGACTTGTGACAGCTCACGTCATTAATGCCGGTCTCAAAAAAGAAAGGTATGTTCACGCGACATTGACATCCATCTACAACACATCAAGAATGATAATATAAGTAGGTGGTCTGTTGACAAAAAGTTACATCGGAAAGAACGTATGTATCTAAACAGCATGATCTTAATGTGAGTATACTGGATTATATCCAGCTTTGTATCGCTACCGCGATTCACAACTTAAAGTGGGTGGAAATTAGTCATATTTGTTTATTTTGAGAAAAAAACATTAGCAAATATTGTGGATTAAATACACATTTCGAGCAATCCACACTCCAAGATAAATAAAAGTTCACATCCGAAGGAGATTAGGACATAAATTGGCAATAATAAGGTGTCAGAAGAATACCTCCCTCCCCGTTACCATGAATAGCGCCACATCTCAAAGTGAGTGAGAAATACATTACAAAGAATAAGGTGTCAGAAAAAGAAGTCTCTCCCTCCCATGAATAGATTCATATCCCAAAGTGATTGAGAAATAAATTACAAAGAATAAGATATTGGAAGAAGAAGTCTCTACCTCCCATGAATAACTTCATATCTCAAAGTGAAGAAGAAATAAATTACAAATAATAAGTACGCACCTCCCATGACAGTACATGTACACACTCCATCCGTATCGTTAAAGTATCCTCCTTGGCCGCAGCTTCCATATGGAATGGGGTCAGCGTCCACAGATAGACGCAGGATTTTGTCTGGTGTGAAGCCCTGGACGAACGGGCATTCCAAAACTGAAACAAAAAATGGATTTTAAAAGATTTTTAAAAGAATGTGTCTTATTTAGTGTAAGTATCTTAAAAATGTTATTCACGTCTATAGCTGCTGTCAACTTTGTATTTGTCCATCAAACAATACAATTTAAACGATAAATGAACATTATTTTTTTTTTTAAATCGTATTTGTTTTGATTCAAATTTTACATATACAAATATCGTTTACCCACTTGAAGTTCAAATTAAGCAAAGTTTTCAGCTATATTTTGAGCTATATTCAGCACACGTTGGTTGTACATTACATGCCCAACAACACAAGTGATAATAGCAGATATAAGTCTTGTATTCTACCCCCGACCAATCGAAAAATGGTTCAGCCTGTCACATGACGAGATCGGCCAATCACCGCCGTCATTTGTTATGTGAATTAGGGGAATACGAGACATGGGCTGATATCAGTGTAATTGCTGCTCTTTGTCATGCACAAAGGTGGCCTAAAACCCCATTAGTTGCTTTTAATTTTTACATATTACATAAACTTAGTGTGGTCTACCCCTTATTTAAACAATCACTGAATAACGGGCGGTGACTGGCTGAACCGGTCATGAGACACTCTATCCTATATTTGGTGAGGCGGGCATACCGTATAACAAATACTCTTACTAGTATTAGTATTATGTTATATAAATGACCCTCTGGATGCTAGCACCCAGAGGGTCTAGTGCGTCACATTAGACACTCTGGGTGCTAGGGGTCTATATTTTTCTCCGGAATATTAGTTGAAAATTGATTGTGAAATCAAATAAAAAACGACAAATGAAACGGATTATAAACGACTATAGTCGTCATCAGCCCTGTATTGGGGATAATGTGATTCATACTGTGTGTGTGTGGGGGGGGGGGGGAGGGGTGACGCTGTACACTAACCTGGGTTGATTGTAGTTGGCTCCACTAATTCACAGTCATCACACAGATCTGGATCACATCGGGTCTCAGTGCAAGGATTACCGTTACTGGCATCAAAAAAATTGGTCCAAGTTCCTGGAGGGCAGGGTCTGTAATGAGAATATGAATATAAAAGTCAATCATGTCCACAGGAAGAGTAATAACAGGTGACTAGGTTCGTATAATTATGTAGCTGCTGTAAGCCAAATTCTATTTCCATAAAAAATAAAAATTGCTGTAAGATGATCAACTCATTAAATTTATGCAATGAGTTGTCTATTTTTGATAAGTAGTAATGGTTTTGTTATTTGAAGTTGGACAATGCGAGAATAAAATATCGAAACAAATAATCCAGCAGGACAAGATGGTTTAAGCTATTGCTGGTTGAAAGTAAGTTACTGATGTTTAAAAATAAGCTAGTTATGTTTAAAAATCAGCTATTGCTGGTTAGGAATAAGTTATTGATGTTTATAAGTAAGCTATCGAGGGTTTAAGGTAAGTTATTGATGTTAAAAAGAAAGTTATTAAAGTAATTCATTAATGTTTGAAAGTAAGTTAATTATGTTAAAAAGTAAGTTATTGATGTCTAATAGTAAAAAAAGCTAAAAAGTTTAAAAGTAAGGTATTGATGTTTAAATGTAAGTTATTAAAGTTTAAAAGTATGTTATTGATGTTTAAAAGTGAGTTATTGTTGTTTAAAAGTGAGTTATTGGTGTATAAAAATAAGTTATTGATGTTTAAATGTAAGTTATTGGTGTTTAAAAGTAAGTTATTGATGTTTAAAAGTAAGTTACTGATGTTTAAAAGTAAGTTTTTAATGTTTAAAAGTATAGTGTTGATATCTAAAAGTATGTTATTGATGTTTAAAAGTAAGTCATTGGTGCTTAATATTAAGTTATTGATGTTTAAAAGTAAGTTATTGGTTGTTTAAAAGCAAGTTATTGATGTTTAAATGTAAGTTATCGATGTTTAAATGTAAGTTATCGGTGCTTAAAAGTGAGTTATTGGTGTATAAAAATAAGTTATTGATGTTTAAATGTAAGTTATTGATGTTTAAAAGTGAGTTATTTTTGTTTAAAAGTGAGTTATTGGAGTTTAAAAGTAAGTTATTGATGTTTAAATGTAAGTTATTGGTGTTTACAAGTAAGTTATTAATGTTTAAATGTAAGTTATTGATGTTTTAAAGTGAGTTATTGATGTTTAAAAGTGAGTTATTGGTGTTTAAAAGTAAGTTATTGATGTTTAAATGTAAGTTATTAATGTTTAAAAGTGAGTTATTGATGTTTAAAAGTGAGTTATTTGTGTTTAAAAGTAAGTTACTGATGTTTAAAAATAAGTTATTTATGTTTAAAAGTAAGTTACTGATGTTTAAAAGTAAGTTATTGCTGTTAAAAAAAAGTTATTAATGTTTAAAAATAAGTTATTTATATTTAAAAGTAAGTTATTGGTGTTAAAAAGTAAGTTATTGAAGTTTAAATGTAAGTTATTGTTGTCTGCACTCGCATGGCATAATTTTTGTCTGAAAAGCGACCACTTACCTATAGATTGGACCAGTGATCACCGTTGATCCTTGAGTTCTATAACACTGACGGTAGATGCTGCATTGTCTGGGAATATCGCTGGGTAGATAACCGTTGCCAACGTTATCCCAACGACTACACTTATAACAATCATCTTCTGCTGCGTCTGAAACCAAACATACCTTGTCAGTACATTTGTAAAGATCCGCCTCAGTTGAGTGCGGCTTACTTTTATACATTTTAATCCTTTCAGCGCAGGAACCGACTTTATATGTCTAAACCTGACATAAAAATGAAGCGAAAAAAACTAACTAAAACACTTCTGATGATTTAAAATTGAAAAAAATAAATTGAAAAACATTATTTCAGCGGATTAACAGCTTAAAAACGTCTGTGGTTGTGATTAGCGTTTAAAGGTTTAGTTGTGATTACGATAAAATCCTATAATTTCAATCCAACGACATTCTAATTTGCAAAAAAATCCACGAAACACTTAAAAAAATGGTAATAGTGTGTATTTGGCGTATTTAGAAAGCTACAGCTAGTGAGAAAAAGTAAACTTACTTCTCTTAGCCACATTGGCGAAAGCTCCAACTGCCACCAGGCCGAGTAAAATTATCTTTGAAATCATCTTGCTGCTCTCTGAAAAAAATTCGTATTGTATATATCTTTGCGATTCAACTCCGAAAGCAAAACTATACTTCTGGATATTTAATGTAGGCCTATGCTACTGCTTCTCATAATATTTTATTGGAAATAGTTTTCTTAGTTGATCTTAACATCCTCCTTATCCCGTAATGATCAATGCCCTGGTATAAATAAGTAAGTGGAAGATATCAATGGTTCATAAATATAAATAATTTTCTTCATTTGAAGCAAGAAATTGCAGCTTCAACTTAACGAAAAATAAAAAGGAAAATATTAGCAGGACGCTAATTATTTATAATATAATTTATGATTATTAGTAGCTAGTTCTTCGACGCTGATTAGCTGAGCGAACTGTGTACTGAAGTTTTAATGTTAGTGATAATAAATATAAATGTATTGCCCACCGCTTAATATTGCGCTACCAAGGAGCCAATTGAAACTTACCTGTCTCTGAGTATTCTTCTTTATCTATATGTCTGCTTCCGCTTGTCTTGTCTCAGACTTTAGGTTGAACTATCTTGTCTCGGATTTTCGGTTGAGCTGTCTTCAGGCTGAGATGCCGGATGATTTCTGCTGTCGATTCCAGCCCTTTTTAAACCCCTCTTCGCGGGTGACTTCCCGTTAAGGTGACCCGGGGAGCCGAGTCCACAGGTCACCACCTGGTTTTACAACCCTGGCTTGTTGTCCTTAACTACCCCATCCCACCCACTCGTTAATCTCAGGGAAAGAAACTTTGTCCTCATTTCTACGATGCCATGTGAAGAAAAACAACAGTAACCGCTTACTTTTCATGTAAGCTATTACTGTTTTTTTTTTTACTTTTCCAGGGCAATCGGTAGTAACTGCTTACTTTTCAGATAAACAGTTACTGTTGTTTGCCTTAAGTAGCCAGGGAAAACAGTGGTAACTGTTCACTTTTCAAATAAAATAAATTTTATCTCAAGAAGATAAAACTTTGTCCTCATTTCGCTGTATCTTCCAAAGAGAAACAGCAGTCTACTTTTCAAGTAAGCTGTTATCAGGTTATGCTATCTTAATATTTGGGTTAATAGAATATGACCCATTAAAGAATGTTCTCTATGTTAAACTAAAAAAAAATGCCCATATATTATATTATAAAAAAATGATTTTAACTCATTTTGTGCAGACTGATAGTTCTACATACATCATTTAATTGGAATACTTGTTAAAAACCTACAGAAACGTCTTTCTTTCTGATTATGTGTTAATATGCTACAAATACTACGTATTTTATAGCTCATGGCTTTCTTTGTTCTTGGTCCTTGTAACACTTAAAGAATGATTTGCGAAATTAATTAACCCGCATGCTGAATTTTTTGTTAGATGTTTTCATACAAATGATAATTATGATGACTAAACGTGTGCTGTTGAAATCTTTGTTTCAAATTATGAAAAATATGTATATGCATGATGAGAAAACTTATATGAGTAATAAAAACATAAATGTGATCAAATCAATCAAAATTAAAATAAATGGCTCGGTGCTAGGCGTTGCAATACTGGTTACTATATGTATCCATATAAGGACAAGACAAAAGTCTGTGGAATTACTGATTTCTGTAGTTGTTGTTTTTATTAATTATTAAGACGAGTTTCTTTTTTATCATTTTCTTTATTTTATCTAAGACATCTAGTCCTATGCTAATATAATACACCTCCCTTATTAACTGACAGTGACATATGCTTTCAAATGACAATTACCGTCATTTTTTTTTTTATATATTGTCACCGAATAAATTGACAATTGTAATTGAAAAATGAATTTAGGCGATGTAGGCGATACGTTGAGTATGACTTCAAATAAATTTGCGTGATTGTAATATATTATGTCTCTTGAAATGAATATACAAGTTATTATAATAATTATATATCGTCACCTAAGGCCACTATGTTTTTTTCTGTTTTAGATGGGCGCGCGCATTAGATTTAGGCAGCGCATTACAAAAACAAAACATGTGTTTTTTTCTGCCCAGCGCGCGCATTGGATTGTTGCCGATTGCCGAGAAAAAACAATTAATTTCGGGAGATAAAAAAACATTCCGAAAAAACAACAAATATATTTCAGGAGATGAAAAACATTTCTCCAGCTATGTTCTTTTTTGCTTTATTTTTCGTCGCCCTCATTATTTTTCTTCAAATAGCTGAAAGTTTTTTTTATTTCATCGCCCTCATTAACTTTCCATAAAATTTGTCCAATGATTTTTTTTTATTTCGTCGCCCTCATTAACTTTTCCAAAAATAGGTTCAATGATTTTTTTTCTTAAATGTTTTTTTATCGCCCTCCCTCATTAGATTTCAGATTTGTTCTGATCTAAAACAGAGAAAATAAACACAGTGGCCTAAGTATTCAAAGTATTCACTTTTTAAAGTAGCAGATATGACTTTTTAATATTTAGGTGACGAATGTACGTAACTAAACATACTATAAACAGGTCGTTTTATAACACATACGACAATAAGAACACGAGAAGACACAGCTTTCAATGTCTTTAAACTGATAGTTCTAATAGAATGTAATCTTCAACCCAATGTGTCAATTCATACAAAATAATTGCTCTCTGGGGTTTAATTCTACAAATGTGTTCATGAAGGCAATGCTTGTCACCTATTGAATTCTACATGTTCAACCTTACACAGAACCTGACCTGAACTATGGTACAGAACAGTAATTGATGTTCAATCAAACTATCTATTTCACAACTCACACTTGATAGACACGCACCGCGATCTCATGCTAATTCAGGCAGATAGTTTGAGGACAATCTTTGTATCTGAGCAAATCAAGGCGTGACTTGTGACTTTCAAGGCGTGACTTGTGACTTTGACATGCCTGGTCTGTGGGACCGCTTTATATGTCCCCCAATGGCATTGAAACAAATATTTTTGAAAAAAGTGTAATTTTGAGCCATTTGATGAAAAATAACTTTTTTTAAATATATACAATATATAACAATTTTATTAAATGAATCTGATGATTATTAGCGGTTATATGCTATGAAGTGATCTTAACCCTCCAAGCGCTAAATTAATTTGTAAAAAACATCGCAACCGAAGGGATTGTAGTGAAATGTATGTTGATTTGTATTGCTATATCTACCAGCACCCACAATATATTGACCCAATGTTGGGTTAGTTAATGTTGGGCCACCGTCTACGAGGGCCAGCCCAAGATTAATACGACATTGGGTCAATATGGTGAGTCTGCTGGGGAGCAGACACATGACATTGAATCATCATCTGCGACGCTGGACCAACGTTAAAACAACATTGATACAAAATTTGGTGTCTGCTGGGTGGGTGACTGGCTGATAAAATGTTGTCCGACCACAAACGAAACGTTGAAGCTATATCATTCCAATGTCGGGCTAGCGTTTGAACCGTTGGGTCAACAATTACCCCACATTAGATCAATGTTTGATATATGGAAGTAGGCTCACCCCAGGTAACACGAGACGTTAAGCCAATGTGTTTTAAATATCTAAATCTTCGACACTAACCCAACATTGAAACCACATTAGCTTAATCCTTACAGTGCGGGGATCGACTTTAGACGTCATAATCTGACAAGCGTCAGATTATGACGTCTAAAGTCGGTCCCCGCACTGTAAGTGTAAAAACATTTACAATGGCCGTAGACCCATAACATTACCCTGATGACATCGCAAGTCTCTGACACAGTGACCTCCATTTTTAAATGTAATAGTTCTAATACGAGCAAAAGTTTACGCCTGCTGAAAATGGCCTAGTTTTCGAAGGCACTTGAAATATTACTCTCAATTTCAGGGCATCCGAGATTTTTGGTAGGCAGCGCGAATGTCGTTTTTAAACAGCTGGCTGTGGAAACAAAATGGTGGTCAGTGTGACTGGGCCTCGCGCAGCAAATGAGTTAGGCGGCCCAGTCATACCGGGTACCATAACATAGGTATTCAAATGAATCGGAAAGTGCTAACTAAGACAGTTATGATGATTTCAAATTGATAAAAATTCTTTGACCTCCAGGGTTTTCATGAAAAAAAAATTCAGCGCTTCAAGGGTTAACGACTCGTGTTACCTGGGACCAAGATGACAGGAAAAACCAGTTGAATAGTCGTCCAATGTTCAGGTCCGCTGTTGGTCAAGGTTTGATTCTCTTGGCTGAGTTTCAGAATACTTAGAGCGGCGGTTTTTCAGGTCGCATGGCACGCTTGATAATTTATCTGTTCTACAGGGAATGGATATCCCTAAGAATAAATGAGATCATATGCTATTCTTCTTTATTTTACTAAAGCTATTTCGATAGGAAACTCCTCATTTTCTGGATATAATCGATATTTTTTGTAATCTGCTTACCACTCCTATCATTCAAACAGATAATCTGCAGAGAGATCATGCTGTTATGGTTGTGATTGTTCTGAAAAAATACTGAAAAGTAATTTTAATTGTTTAGCATATTTTCTTAGAAAAAAGTACCATGAAGGTTCTTCGTTGTGCAGTAATATAATATAGAGAAAAGTTTAGCAGAATTACACTTACACATAATCATACACTATCCAAAAATAACGTTATATGCTTTTTTTCAGCGAGACACGCGCAGCTTTAACCCGTACAGTGCAGGGATCGACTTAGACGTCAGAATATGACGTCTGTAGACGTATGTTTCTGACGTGCGGGGATCGGCTTTAGACGTCAGAATATGACGTCTGTAGACGTCACATTCTGACGTGCGGGGATCGGCTTTAGACGTCAGAATATGACGTTTGTAGACGTCAGATTCCGACGTGCGGGGATCGACTTTAGACGTCAGAATTTCACGTCTGTAGACGCCAGATTCTGACTTTAGGCGTCAGATTCTGACGTCTAAAGTCGATCTCCGCAATATATTAGTACAAAGTATTTATAAAGGACCGTAGACCCATAACATAGGTATTCAAATGAATCAGAAAGAGCTAACTACTGAGACATTTATGATTATTTCAAATAAAAAAACTTTGGTCACCATGTTTTATATGAAAATATTTCAGCGCTTCAAGGGTTAAACAGGTGAAAATCTTGGCGTTTTACGCTTTCACCCTTTACACGCTACATGATCTTATTCAAACTTTCATCAACTTGTGTCTCGCCACCGCGATCCACAACTTCAAGTGTATGGAAACTATTCATATTCGTTTGACTTGGGTCAATATATTGGCAAATTTTGATGTTTAAACACACACTCTTCAATCCCACTAACAGTGCTTTGATCGGCTAATAAAAGTAGTTAAAAACGACTATAATCTTTATTAGCGGCGAAAGGGTTAACCCTTAAGGCGCTGAATGAAATAATTTACATTACCCTCAAAACGCTGAATTTTTTTTGTATAAACCATGGAAATCAAATAAATTTTTTCAATTTGAAATCGTCATAGCTGTCTTAGTTAGCTCTTTCTGATTCATTTGAATGCCTATGTTATGGGTCTAGTTTCATTATAAAAATGTTGACCCTTACAGTACAGAAGTAGACTTTAGACGTCAGAATCTCACGTCTGCAGACGTCAGATTCTGACGTCTAAAGTCTATCCCCGCGCTGTAAGGGTTAAGGTGCTGAATAAAATAATTTACATTTTCATTCACTTGCTGTTGTGTCTCGCTACCTTGATCTTCAAGTGGGAGACAATTACTCAAATTTGTTCAATTTAAAACCAAACACTTGCAAATCTTATATAATAATTATAAGTAATATAAACACCCATTTGTTTCCAATAATGATCCCAGCGCATTAAGGGTTAAAGCGCTAAATTAAATAATTCTAATGTGCACACACTTGAAGGTGACGCGACCCACAATTACAAGGAATGAAAATCTAGTATTCCACCCCTGACCAATCCAAGAGTAGCTTACCCGTCACATGAAAACAATTGCCACTCCTTAGCAACGCAGCATTGAACTAATGTTGATTTCCTGTTGGCCCACCATCTACGACACTGGATCAACCGTGTCAACGTCTCGTGCGACTTGTATAAACAAGAGGTGACGCCTAGCGAACAAGTCAAGTTTAAATCGTCAGCATTCTTTTCAGTATGCTGATGACATCGCAAGGTAGTATATGCTCTTATGTATTTTCGTGCAAAATGTTTGTTAAAAGTGATTTTTTTTTTATTCCCATTTGGAACATAGTAGTGATGAGAAAAAAAAGGGATTGCATTTTTTTCTAACCCTTTAAATCTATAAAAATTGACTAAATCCAAAATGGCCGCCATGTTTTCAAGATATTATCTATTTCAACATAACTTTTGAAATAATGAGCACAAAAACATGTATAATATATCGATTTGTATAGTTTTTAAGACGAGAAAAATGATAACACCATTATATTTTAAAAATAAACAGTTTAAACTTGATTTTTTTCAATTTTAACCAACACAATGTAAAAACATAGCATAAGTTATCTGCTACGTGTCCGAGAGGTTGTGTGCTAGGCCTTGAACGGAATTTAGGATACTGTGTGGAGGGCAGTGCCAATTAAGATACATCTCACCATGCTCAGGAGGTTATCCCCGTAAAGGGGGTGGTGAACTCGGTAAAAATTTGGGTGTGGTGTGCAGACAAACCCTTAGTCTTGAATATACATTTTTGACCAAAAATATACCTTTGAATATACACATTTTGCCGAAAATAACTAGGCCCTATACAGTTTCTGGCGTAAGCATACCATTTATTAGAACTATACAGATTTGGACAATAACACACCCTCTCTGAATAGACACAATGCTCGGGATAGCCTAAAAGTTTTAACAAACTATCTGTCACTGTCTAAAAACATGAAAACCCTCTTTTTTGCGCAGCACACTCATCTAGGCCTAATGTTCGAGACACAAAGCAGCCTTTGAATAATATGATACAGCTGGGTGATTTTATTGACCCTTGAATATGCAGTACGTGTGATTTTCATACCCTTAGATATAGCACAATTGTCACCTCTTGAAAATACAGAAATCGGTACAGCTCTAATACACCATGTACACGGAACGTTATCGTGGTTCAGTTTAGTCATAATTTATATGTGCAAAAAAATGTCCGAATACCCCAGTCATTCGTTCACTTATTCACCTATTAATCCCCCCCCCCCAAAGATATATATTATCAACGAATTTCTAAAATATGATTCAATTAATTACAATTTTTTTAATATTACATAAACTTTATCTGCAATGCAAGGAAATACCAAAGGCAGTTACTAAAATTACATTCTGGCACAAAGTAAACTTCAGTTTGCAAAATAAATGTGTTTTTTTAATGATAATAAATAACGATAGTGTGGAAGTTTAAAAAATCTGTGATTCAAACGTCAATATCACATTTTTGAGCCTCCACTCGGGTCGGGACCTCAAACATGTCGAGCATAAAGTTATATAATTATATTATTAAGAATGCTGCCACAAAAACACGTGAAGGTTACAATTTTTTTTTAATTCTAGCAGTCAAAGAATGTAATAATTATGACAAAACTTACTGAACTGTTATGCTTACCACTCCGAATACAAGTAACTTGATTTACTTTATGTTACTAGCATCATCATATGTGCATAGATTCATACAACGATTGAATAATCAGTAATTTATAATTATAATCACATCTGCCTGATTCACATACTTCATTTATCTGATATTACAATACCAGTCAGAATTTTTAATATATTGCTGCTTATATTTTCGGAACTATCCGTTCTCTAAATATATATCGAAAAAGAAGATAATTAAAAACAAAGTATGTTTGGAGTGTTTAGGAGAGTTGTTCTCTGGTTCAACTCTTACATATTACATATTACATATTACTCTTACATATTACATATTATAACTGCATCTCTATATCTATCTTGTATTATTTGTTAGTGCAATATTGAAGTATCATTGAATTAAATGATAACAGTTTTCATAAGGTTATTGACATAATTACGTATATCACATAATTATAAGATAAAATATAAATTTAAGGATAATGACTTAACACAATCATGATCATAGCTATAATAGATCTTTAGATAATAATTTTCTTTCTTTTCAGATTAATTTTCTTTTATTTCAGATTAAATCATTTAATTCTCATTCAAATTATATAATGTACCGTACATTTATTTATTATGAATGATATTCTCCAATAAATTAATATGATTTATCGTAGTAGGGCACTCTAACGCTAAGTAACTCAAGGCCAGACCCATACACGGCTAAGGTCATCTTAACTTCAAACACACTAAATGTTGAATACATTTTTCAGACATACGTGCCACAAGGATACACTAGGCCTGCTCTTATCTTACATTCCAGGAATTTCACAACAGCAATGCAAGATCCAGATGGTGCTGCCGCCTTTTGCCATCACCATAATATTATGACCAATGTTAGTTTCAACTTTCCTAAATTAGAAGAAAAATATAGGCCTAGCTGCAAGAATGAATTGGATGCTGCAAATGAATAAAATATCTTTTGCGGAGGATAGTTTAGATTGTATGACAACTAAATGTCAGAAATGCGTAAAAATTGTTTTATGTACGAAGATCTATTATCGAACTTTGCAATGACCTTAGGTTGTCCTTGGTATGATATTTGTTTGTTACTGTAAAGGCCAACCCTGCAATCTTTATTTTCTTTAGCATACCCTTTTCCATGCATGAGTAAAACATTACTTTTTTGCGTCAAATTGTGCAAGTGAACTGCTCGAGGACGGGTGTGACCTATGGTATGACCTTGTTCTGTCAGACCTTTTGCAAATATTCTATATATAGCACAGAGTTATTAATACCTATATGTTGACCTGTGTAAATATCTAAATATGACAAATAGTTCAGTTATTCTTCCACTTTTCCAATTTAGTACGTAGCATGACATCATTTAGCATTTTTGGCCTCCAGAAGTGTTAGTTGCGCATATGACGTCTTGCAATTTAGAATTATGCGCAGAATATACCAGATTTGAAATAATTTCCGAAGATTTTCTATGATTTAACATTGAAATTACATTATAAAGCATCCATCGGGAAAGGGACCATCAGTGTATCTGAACAATTACGCTTGGTTCATATTCTAACCTATCATGCAGTTAGTTATGTTTATGGGTGATGTATAGGCTTACTACTAACTACTAGTAAATCATTGCTTTACGTCACTTTTCGGCACAAATGTTCTTTTAAGTGACATTGTGATACGATAAAAACGTTGTAGTCAATTGATGAGATGAATGATGTACATATGATGATGTGAGGGTGGGGTGATAGGCATGGTGGGTTATTGAGAGTGTTTTCCTTCGCTCGCACAATAAGGGGTTCTGGGCATGTCTAGGGGATTTACCCCCAGACGGTAATGTGTAAGCTTAGGCTACTACACGCATATAATGAATCTATGTGCCGGTATGTGACTTACTTGGGAATATATATAATAAAGCTTATCGTAGCATTTTAGGCAATATAATGATGGCGAATGATGGTAGGATTTGTTTTATTGTAGTTCCTGATAAAAATATTATGGAAAATATAACTTCAGTGATTTCATGGCAGCCATTTTGAATTTCATATTTTACAAAACATCCACAAGGATGAGAGATCCACATCCGCCCAGATATCACAATAGGGGAACCAGCCAAGCATAATCAAAACAGAAAAAAACTATCAGCAAAAACAATGTTAGCCGCAGTTTCACTGCGATATCCGGATGTTTTGCTCATATTTGCATAGATATAGACTTTACAATATTTTTTTCTTAAAACAAATAAAAGAATTGGCTTTCTCATACCTGAAAGCATAAGAATGGACATATTATTTATGTCTCTAGCGTATGTAGCTGCAAAATTATTCGTAAATATGTTTATTTTTATATAATTTGGCGGCCATCTTGGATTTCGCCATTTTAGACCTTTTCTCGACCTATAAAAAAATGCAATCCCTTTTTTTCTTGATCTTCATGATATTTTGAGTCAGAATCAAGTGAAAAATAAATTTTAACAGACAAATTGCACGAAAGTGTTATATGTGACATATGAGCCTACACTAAGGCTCTGACACAGATACCTCCATATTCAAATGGGATTGTTCTAATTCGTAGTCAATAGACATGATACAGACATGAGTACAGGGCTGTAGGCCTACAGTAGCATTTTGAGTAGTCTACAGGGTGACGTCATTAATATCAGCAACTAAACTGATTACAAGATACTACCGTATCCCCGCGCATAAACGTGCATGCACTTATATTTGAAGATGCACTTAGTTTTCGAAAACAAGTGCATGCACATATTCGAATACAACAAATATTTTAAGAGACACGACATGCACTATATACTGGAATAAAAAATGATCTTGGGAAAACTATCGCAACATAATTGTATGAAATAAATTAAAACATATAAAGATATTTATTTTGCACCAATAATGGTATAGCGTAATTAATACATTAATATATCATTATCATATTATTATTCAACATGGCATAACTTTATACAATACATAATAAACGACATCACTTATCTTCATATATTAAATTTGATCGTAAATCAGTCAGGCTTAAATAGCCGTCCTACCTTAGACTATTGTCAAATCTACCGTCTCAGCTGTCGTCAATATTGTCAATAGCTGTGAGCAGACGCGTTCACGCCCTTACCAGCTGGGGGATGAGGAGTGTACACTTACCAGCTGGGGGATGAGGAGTATACACTTATTGTTATCAAAAAATATATACAGTTCTCGTTAAATGAGCGCTGGACAAAAATGAAATGAATCGGGCTTTAGGCCACCTTTGTGCACATATAGGCTAAACTGGGCCAGGAGAACCTCCTGAGGATGGTGAGATGATTGAGATGACACTGTCCTCCAGACACAGGATTCGAAATTCGAGCCCTGGACGATAAAGTGACGTAATTGTCCGGTTCAAGCAAGCAGTCATTCACCCTGGTGGTTTCGAAATGAAGTTGTTTGTTTAGATGAGTATCTGCAGGTTTAGAATGGGGATAATTCAACAGGTCTTTAAATATGCATCATATATAATGCATAAAATGCAAATCTGATTATTATATAATTTCGAATGTGAATTATCACAAACCTGAATCTATAAAGACCCAAGTTGATGACAGAGTTGTTTAAGATATCATAGTGAGCGACAAAGTCACTGAGAATAGGGGTGCACTTACTTTTCGAAAACAAGTGCATGCACTTAGTGACGATGGGTCAACTGTTTCGCAATACCCGCAGTAATAAAGTCAGTTAGCTTGCAAACCCGAAGCCCAGCTACATGTAAGAGACAGGTCTAAGAGCTTTGACCTTAGTTACTCATAGATGTCGAACTATTGATATGATTTGGAAACTAGCACTTAATGCAGCGCTGGGTATTAAACGCATAGCTTAGTATTCTTATGATATAGGGCCTAGGCCTACCCACGGGCACTATTGCATTCTGGGGGACCCATGTCCAGCAAGTTTTAACAGTTGACTAGATCTTTAAATGGAATTGTTCTAATACAATCACTAGATTTGCCAGATGAAAATGCCCCTATTTTTAAAATGAAAGTCTCATGGCATCCGCGTTTTTCGGTAGGCGGTGCTAGTATCATTTTTCTACTCGCTATCATTCGTAAGGTGAATGTCTTGTAGTGTAGTCATTCTGGCTCAAAATCCACGGAAATCTGGACAAATTGCTAACAAAGGTTTTATGATTAATTATGGTAGATATAGGTACCAGATAACAATCCTGAAAAGTCCCAAGCAAAATTTGTTAAATTGACGAATAGTCAGCCCACCAGGGGTACATAATGTGTTAAAAAAAATGGAGTGATGGCGTATATTTGTTACAAGGAAACTAACTTCAGAAATGTGTTTAGTAATTGTCAAAGAACAATACCTGAGTGGCTGACATTGTTCTATGTCTCCTTTTTCGCAGAATGGCGAAATTCAAGATGGCCGCAATATGTACTAGCTATTATGCTAAAAATCACATATATTCATCAATAACTATGCAAATTGTTAATGTAATATATGGACTCGTATGTTTTGAGGGTCAAGGAAACTGATTATCACAAAAAGAAGAAACATTTGAGACGTTTTTTGTAACTTTATTTGTAAAAGAAGACAGTTGTGATGTATATATTATATTAGTTATGTACATTTGTAATGTCAATTTGAAATACTTACATGGATAATATCAACAATTACATTGTGTATATGCTATATTTTTATCATATTAATTCTAACCCTTTGAGTCTAAAGTTTTAACAATGAAAACCCATGGATATTGCATTTAGTAGTTAATAATATATAGCGATGTACATTATTTTAACTTAGTGTTTGAGATTGTGTAATCTGATACATTCAAGATAAAGAATGTCGTTGACAATTATTTATACATCAATTTAAATATTTTCACAAGCTACATTTGTTCTATATGCTTTATTGAATACTTCCATAAAGTTCATCCTTTGTTAGTTTTGATGTTTAGGAAATTATGTCAAAGCATAAATAGTATGATGACAAACAACACCTATTTAGATCGCTGCGGTAAGAGCCTTTGACCTTTGCCAGTAAAGACATGTTTTACATGAAATATTAGTTCTTAAACTTTAAAATACTGGGATATTGTTTTGTAGCCACTGGCATAGATCATTAAGAGAGCTCAATCCGAGAGTCAAACCCTCTCCTTAACTTCACTATTATAATTTGTTGACTCATGAACTTTATATTATCAGTCGACAAATGGTGATTATCCAATGCAAATCTTGAACTGTAATAAAAAAACGGTATCAATTGATGACACTGAATTTGAAAATAATTAGCATAACTTTAGGCCACGATCATTTAGTGATCGCTCGCAATTGAGTTTTTTTCTTTGACTTGAAATATACACTTAATAGACTCATCTGATCAATACTAATACTTGACAGATAAACCAAATACCAATATTGTAGGTGGTCACTCCGTTACACAAGCTACCCATTAAATACGAGAGCATATTATTATTTAGGCTAACAAGAAACATTTAAACAAGAATACATCATATACTCATATACTTAAAAAAAAAAAAACATAAAATATCATTATTTTTTTCTAAAAAATCTCTAAATCAATTTTAAATTAACCATTCGTTGCATTTAAAGTCAAACAGATAGCTGCAATCGATTCCTGGTGTCCAAAAAAAGGAACGACACCGAACATTTGCAAAATGAAAAAAACTTGAAAAAATCGATTTTTGTGAATCGTGTATTGGAAAATAGTTTTAGGCAATTTCTCGAATTTGAACAAAAGTTTTGCTTGGGACTTTTTGGAAATGTTAGTCGGGACCTATATCTACCATAATACATCATAAAACCTTAGTTAGCAATTTGCTCAGATTATTTTGCCAGAAAGACTACACTACTGGCAGGACTCGAACAATCCATACATTTAGTATGTCATTGTCAACCAAAACTCACTATTGCAATAAAACAAGCATTAAACAACTGATATTTTATTACTATTTATTACTCGAATGTACATACACTTATAATCGACCAATCAATACATGTATTATGTCATTTTCAAACAAAACTCACTTTTACAATAAAACGTAAAGTAAACAAATAAGATTTTTATTACTATTAACTTGTTACCATCTAATTTATCTTATTAAAATTGTTAGCCCATTTAACTTGCACGTATCACAGGCCGGCACGATGATGAGTTCTACATGCACGTACCACAGACCTAGTGTAGCAGAAATGTGACCAAAAATTGAGACAACCTCCCACCTAAAAACAACATCACTTATCAAATACCGTTGGGAAGCTTGAAATCTCGGGAATATGGCTAGGGGGGATAACAAGCGTGACATTTTGGACGAATTTGACAATTTGACCCTTTTTGCACCATCGTATAGCAAATTATGCGACCTATAGACCTATTGAATTAATAATGAGGCCAGCTGTTTATAGCTGTGTCGCCCTGTACTGGTAACGATTGGGGTTTACCGATTAGCATCAAACACGCGACGTTGGTTCAAAGTTGCTTGAACTCTTAGCCCTTTAACCGCCAAATTATTCAATCTGAATTTCCACTCACTTGAAGTTGTGTCTCGCTGACGCGATCCACAACTTCAAGTGAGCTAAAATTATTCAGATATGACAAAATTGAGGTTAACTGTTTTCAAATATTGCTGTTTGATGTCACATTTTATCTTCAACATGTTTAAAAGGTAGTACCTTATGTGCTAATAAAAAAATGAAAACCCGAATATATGCGGCACCGGCGGTTAAAGGGTTAAACCGCTAAGCACGACTATTGTCGTTTTTATTCTTTATTAGCCGATTAAATCACTGTATTTGTGAACGAAATGTGTGTGTAAACATGTTCAACAACAAGATTTGCAAATGTATGGTCTCAAATTAAACACATGAGTAATTTTCACCGACTTGATGCTGGGGTGGGAGGGGGCCCCAGGGTAGTGATTAGCACCGCTGCCTTTCACGCCAGAGTTCGGGGTTCGGTTCCCGGTCTCGGCGGTTTGAAAGAAACAAAAATGTTTCTTCCCCATCCACGTGTGAAAGTCAGTATTGTGGGGAGTCTCCGTGACCGAGAGGTAGCGTGCTCGGCCTCAGACCGCCAGGGCTTGAATTTCGAATCCTGTGTCTGGAGGACAGTGTCATCTCAATCATCTCACCATCCTCAGGAGGTTCTCCTGGCCCAGTTTAGCCTATATGTGCACAAAGGTGGCCTAAAGCCCGATTCTTTTAATTTTGATGCTGGGGTCGCGGCAAAACTCATATGTGCTCTAATTGCGAATCCTGTGTCTGGAGGGCAATGTCATCTCATTTATTTCATCATCCTCAGAAGTTTCTCCTGGCCCTGTTTAGCCTTTATATGTGCACAAAGGTGGCCTAAAACCCCATTTTTTTCATTTCATTAGTTTGGTCAGCCAGAAGCCGATTATCAACCAACAACTGTGGCTCGAAACTGAGAAGTTCGAATCCCGGCCGGGTCGGATGTTTTGTCATCGGGGTTGTGAATATACAGTGCTCCAAACTGTTCAATGGCCTGGAGTGTAAAGTGGCGTGATATGGTGCTGTGCAATATAAGGCATAGTCCCGACTTGTGGGGCCTCCTTCTGTCGCGATATTGTCAAAATTGTGCCGAAAGTGACGTAAAGTAATATTCACTCATTGTAATATACAATGTACTAGCTTTTTTGTAGGATCTGAGTTTCTACCGTGTGCATAAGCGCCATATTCAATTTTAAAAATATCTTCCTTCCAATTCATAAATCAATCAATGGTGTGAATTTAGGTCATTTTTGTTCACACATAGGCTTACAAGTTCAACCTTCCCGAGGATGGTGAGATGAATTAGATGACACTGTCCTCAAGACACAGGATTCAAAGTTTGAGCTATGGCGGTTTGATGCCAAGCACGCCACCTTTTTTATCACTTAATATGTACCAGCGGACAGGGAAGAAACATTCCGTTTCTTTGGAACCTGAATACCAGAGCGAGGGACGAACAAGCAAGCAAGCTATGGACGTGACAGACAGGCAGCGTTACCCACCACAACACATAAATAGCCATCAATTATAGTCATTGACTAAGTCAACAAACTAAACAATACAGGTTCTTTAAAAGGAACCCTTCAGTACTATCACCATGAAACCCCAGGAGAACCCTTGCAGGGTTCTCTTTGGGTTTCATGGTGATAGTACTGAAGGTTTTTTTTTAAAGAACCTATATTGTTTAGAGTGAATAAGTCAAACATAAAATATTACATCTCTTTCGAACAAACGGGTAAATCAAGGTTTAGTTTCATTGGGAAGGTACATAATATTATATGACGATCACATGTTGTCATAGATAACAATAACGGCTTAACTCCGAAAGTTAAATGTCATTTGCCCCCTATTTTTATGGAATCATTGACATTTATTCACTGTTTTAATAGATCGACGAAACTTATGACTCCCTCAAATTAATTATTAATACCCCTGTCATACCAGCCTACGCTCACCGGCGACCGCTATGCGCTCCCGTACTTCAAATTGTTTGTCAAAGCGCAGTGACATCACAAAAAATCCCGTTCTTCTTGCGATCCTAAATTCCATCATCGGTGCGGTCTGAATAGGTCTCACTGTGCTCTGTGCGCTCTTGATACGACTGAAGTAGCTCTCGATACGCCCGCACTTTATGATTTCAACAGCTCGCTCATGAAATGTGTTTGTTATGCTTATCGTATGTCTTTCATTGCTTTAGAATAATAACATAGTTACACCAACACACGCTCATGCTGGCGCTCCCACTACGATCTGAAAAATAGATACCAATGAGACAATGAGGCAAAGCGCATATCTACTAGTCTTTGAGAATGATTTGGTGCCACAGTGGGAGCTATGTATAGGATAAAGCCCGACAAGCTCTACATTCTTAGCTGTGAAAATGGTCGAGGCCGAAGGTCGAGGCCTTTTTTACAGCTTAGAATGTAGAACGAGGGTTTTAACTGACTTAAAACACATCCGAACATAATGAAGATCCTTCATAATCAACGGCTTGGTCACACCTGACTGATTTTTAATAACATAGGCCTACCATTATAATTGGTCTGTACTAGGTCAGCAAAAACTCTCCATTCCCGGCTTAGAATGTAGTGGTCTGACAAAGAAAATAATGTAGTGGTGTGTTTTAACAAGGACGAGATCGAGAGGGTCGCCAAGAGCTACATTGAGCGCAAAGAGTCGGCCTTTGTTTTGGACACACACAAAACAAGCTCAGAGTTTCGGCGCTCTGACTATTGGTTGCTAACAAGACCTAAAATTTTAATTCCCCACACACACAAATAATTCACTCCTAAACCGGACTGCACACAATAACTCAAATACAGCGAAGCCCTCCATCTCACTAAACATTACTAATTTACAGCTGTCATGCCCAATCGATTGTGATCGTGTAAATAAATAATCAAGGGGTTTCGTCAATTTACACTGTCCCTAGCCAGTGGGATCTGTATTATCAATACACACGGCGATCTTAGGGATACTGTGAATGGGAGGATATGTCAATTAAAACGACACGAATGAAATAAATTAGTATTTCAGCAAATACGCCAGTTTCTTTGTGCGAACGACTTTTTTTCAGAGAATGAGATAATACAATGCTATGAAGGAGAAGCCTTAAACTTTTTCTGTGGGCTAACCCGCTAAGAATTATTGTTATTTAAATTATGGAATTTCAAGCATTTTGAAATACAGTTTTCATAAAAAAAGTCAAAGTCATCAAAGTGACGAGTTAACCTCCCCATTTAACAATTTTACTGTTGTAAACAAATCTTTAAAATCTGAGAATAAATCAATGAAAAAAATGGTTTTATGAAAAGTATATGTAAACTACAATATTTTTTAACGATTTAAAAAAATGTATTTTTTTGTATTATTTGTCGCATTTCTGCGCTTCAGAAAAATGTTATAATGCGAGTGATTACGTGCAGTTCTATCACCTATGAGGTGTACCCTCAATTATACTGGTGTACGTGAGTCCTCGGTCAATCACATGGGTTTGTTTACCTCAGCAACACGCGGTGACCTACATCTATGGTCTGTCCGACGGTACAGGATGGTCCAGAATGAAAGTTGGCTTTTTGGTATCCAGTCAGTCAATTCTCAAGAGATGTTCATGAAATTTTGTAAACCCTATTTTCTAGTCATTTGACATCAATCCTGAAAATTGTAAAAAAAATATTCTATATTTTAAAAGTTAGACCATTTGACTTGTAGTAAATTTCTATTTATGACGCTTCTCTATAACATGTATAATCCCATTATTATTCATTCAGGTTTATTCTCAGAATTGCGTTACATGTCAAATAGTCTAACTTTTAAAATTCTCAATGGAATTTCGCGAAATTTTCAGGGTTGTTGCCAAATGACTTGATAATAATGGTTACAAAATTTCGTGAGAATCGCTTGAAAATTGACTGACTGGATACCGAAAAGCGAACTTTCATTTTGGACCATCCTCCACCGTCGGACGGACTACTTTATTCACACGCAACGGCACAGATTATTAATAATATAGGTTGCTACGTCAATCCGCCAGGATGCTCCCCAACATCAATATACCTCCCATATATATTTTACCCGGTGACCCTTGAAAGGCTCAGATACAGAATTTATTTTTTACCCACTTGAAATTGTGTCTCGCTGCCGCGACCCACAACTTCAAGTG
Organism: Flabesymbios commensalis; assembly: GCA_964017125.1. NCBI lineage: Eukaryota > Metazoa > Annelida > Polychaeta > Terebellida > Flabelligeridae > Flabesymbios > Flabesymbios commensalis. The sequence goes on from OZ024907.1 coordinate 13,249,900, forward strand.
GGTAAAAACACTTACATGTGTAAAATTTGCATCAAGGCATGTGCAAATCTAGCACATTTATTGTTAATTTCTCCTTTAGATGTTATTGTTTGAAGGAGAAACAAAAACTGTTAAACACTTGATTGTCACTTCAAGGGTTAACTCTTATCCTGCTAAGTTAATTTATTCAAGGTCTCACCCACTTGAAATTGTGTTTCGCTACCGCGAGCCACAACTTCAAGTGGATGAAAATTACTCTTATTTGTTCAATTTGAGACCAAACATTTGCAAATCTTGATATTTAAAGGGACTCAATCAGGCTGAAATCTTTAAAAAATCGGTGATTTATTTTGGCTTCTTAATATGACCATATGATGTAAACGTGTCCATAGACTAGAACTGCAAAAATTTTTAATTTTTGTGCCGCGCATTCACCAGTTAGGCTAGATACAGAGACGAAATTCGCGTATTTCTTATTTTGGACATGCATGTGCGAAATAAGAAATCGGCGAATGAAACATATTAAAAACGACTATAGATAATGGTGATTAGCAGGCAAAGGGTTAACCCTTTAACTAGGTTAATTATTCAATTAATTATTCACCTGAAGTTGTGTCTCGCTGACGCGATTGACAACTTTAAGTGAGTGAAAATTATTCAGATTTGACACAATGGAGATCAACTGTTTTCAAATATTGCTGATTGATGTCACATTTTATCTTTAACAAGTTTAAAAGGTGGTACTTAATGTGCTGATAAAAAAGGCAAACCCGAATATATGCGACACCGGCGGTTAAAGGGTTAACAGACACAGATAGCCTTACAACTAGGACTGCTCCGTGTGTTAGACATCATAATACCAACAGCCACACAGGACAGTTCCTTGTGGTTAGTCGTGCAGAGCAGTTTACTAGGATGCTATCTATGTTGAGAGTTATGTTTCTCATTGTTGTGGTGGAAGGAATAGTGAGTAATAAAATGGAAGCTATGAGAGGTTTTATTCTTCATCAGTCTAATCCACCATGTCGTGACGTGGAGACTAACAAACTTATGCCATGTACTTTGACCGGACAAGAAGACTACCAGAAACTGATGTCAGTAAACTCAGCTAATCCATCTGCTCCAGGCCAGCTGAAGATCGGCTGTAAAGATGGCTCTAACAATATGACATGTCTGCCTTTGTCATTGATACCTGTAAGGTATTACTGTGCCTGTGCTTCAGAAAAGGGCGATCTCAACACTGAAATCGAATGGAATAACATTAACGTTTCTGTATGGGAGGTAATCACTGAGTCAGGACTAGCCATCAAGCGTAGTCTGTGTGATGTACAAGCTGGCTGGTGTCTGGACGGAATGTTTACGAAGAACCTGGCATATTTTGTGGAGCTGTACGCCCCCCTGGACTCTCAGATCACTGTGTCGTCAACTCGCGATTGGCAGTATAGCGTAAATAAGATCAGGTTTACTTACACAGGTAGCATTTGTGGGTGGATTAAAGGCCGAAATGATCAATCACCATGGCTTAAATTTGATTTTCTACAGGATCGTGTAGCAATCGGTGTGAAGATCGGAAAACAGTGTGACATACAGCATTACTATGTGAAATCATTCCACGTGAGTTCTTCCGTAGATGACCTCGCCTGGTCTGCTGTAGGTGTAGATGAACAGGCTTTGTATGTAGGTACTATCTGCCACTGGTGGTTTGACAGGGAAATTTCAGCACGCTACTGGTTTATTCAGCCCCTGGAGTTCAGTGGCTTTCCATCCATGCAGGCAGATGTCATAGGATACATTTAAAGGTCATTTGCCATCAGGTCATGGCGTTTGATCTTAGAATAACCACTACCAACACTACTACTTCCACCACCACTTCCACCACTACTCCCACCACCACTGCCACCATCATCATCACCACCGCAACTACCACCACCACCATTACAATCATCATCATCACCACCGACACCGACACCATCATCATCACCACCATCATCATCACTACGACCACCACCATCATCATCATCACTGGCACCATCATCATCACCAACACCACCGCCCCTACCACCACCACCACCATCTTTACAACAACCACCACCACCACCTCCATCACCACTTACTCTACCACCACCATCATCATCACCACCACAAACCACCACCGTCTCCACCACAATAGCCGCCACCGCTGCCGCTACCATCACCACCACCACCAGCAACACCACAACCACCAGCAACGCCACCAGCACCACCACCACCATCATCATCACCGCTACCACCACCACCATCTTTATAACAACCACCATCATCACCACCACCTCTCACTACCACCACAACTATCATCATCACCACCACAACCACTAGCGTCTCAACCACAACAGTAACCGCAATCCATCACCACTTCCACCACAACCACCACCGCCACCACCACCACCACCACCACAAGCAACACCACCAGCAACGCCACCACTACCGCCATCATCATCACCACTGCTATCACCACCATCACCCTCTATCAGATCACCACCTACAGCATCACCGCCGCCACCACCACCAATATTCGCAAGTAAATGAGACAAGTGAGTGTATGGTTTGAGAATCCTCCATAAAGACTAGTATGTCGCTAGCTTGGAGGCCACCCAAATTTGATCATATCCACTGTACAACAAAAACACTGACAGGATTCTGAACATTTCCGCTGTACAACAAACTGCTGTTCGAAATCTGAGAATATCCACTCTACAATTAAGCCCTGCTTGAAATCTGAACATATCCACTGTACACCGCTGCTTGAAATCTGAACATATCCACTGTACACCGCTGCTTGAAATCTGAACATATCCACTGTACACCGCTGCTTGAAATCTGAACATATCCACTGTACACCGCTGCTTGAAATCTGAACATATCCACTGTACCCCGCTGCTTGAAATCTGAACATATCCACTGTACACCGCTGTTTGAAATATGAACATATCCACTGTACAACAAACCGCTGCTTGAAATATGAACATATCCACTCTACAACAAACCGCTGCTTAAAATATGAACATATCCACTCTACAACTAACCCCTGCTTGAAATCTGAACATGTACACTGTACACCGCTGTTTGAAATCTGAACATATCCACTGTACACCGCTGCTTGAAATCTGAACATATCCACTGTACACCGCTGCTTGAAATCTGAACATATCCACTGTACACCGCTGCTTGAAATCTGAACATATCCACTGTACACCGCTGCTTGAAATCTGAACATATCCACTGTACAACAAACAGCTGCTTGAAATCTGAACATATCCACTGTACACCGCTGTTTGAAATCTGAACATATCCACTGTACACCGCTGTTTGAAATCTGAACATATCCACTGTACAACAAACCGCTGCTTGAAATATGAACATATCCACTCTACAACAAACCGCTGCTTAAAATATGAACATATCCACTCTACAACTAACCCCTGCTTGAAATCTGAACATGTACACTGTACACCGCTGTTTGAAATCTGAACATATCCACTGTACAACAAACCGCTGTTTGAAATCTGAAAATTTTCGCTATACGACAAACCACTGCTTGAAATATGAACATATCCACTGTACAAATAACCACTGCTTGAAATCTGAACATAGCGACCACGTTGCATATCATTGTAACGTGCACAGTGTATGTTGCATATCATTGTAACGTGCACAGTGTATTCTTGGTATGGGAGCATTGACATTGATTCTGGTTTGGCCCAGAAATGGACATATTGTTTGTCTGGACATCCTCGCGCCACGCAAACACACTGTTACACGTATGGTGACTGGTTTCTGACACTGATAAAATCATAGAATACTTCAATGTCAGCGCTCGAACCGTTAACCCGTTGCCTGCTAAGCACACCAATAGTCGTTTTCAACCCTTAAAACGCTGAAATATTTTTTATATATAACACGGAGATTAAAGGGTTTTTTTCAACTCGAAATCAGCATAAATTTCTTAGTTAACTGTTTTCGATTCTTGTGAATACCTATGTCATTGGTCTACGATCAGTAGGCCTATACCCAAGTATCATTGGTAAACCTATTTTTACTCATACAGTGAGGGGATCGACTTTAGACGTTAGAATCTGACGTCTACAGACGTCAGATTCTGACGACTAAAGTCGATCCCCGCGTTGTAAGGCTCAATCTGTTTTATCAGCCGATTAAACCACTGTTATTGGGAATGAAATTACTGTTTAAACATCAAGCTTTGCAAATATTTGTGTTCAAATTAAGCAAATATTAGTAATTTTCAACCACTTGAAGTTGTGGATCGTGGTAGCGAGACACAACTTCAAGTGGCTGAAAATTTAACAGGATAAAGTTAAACACATACACCCGGCAATTAGCTGAAATACAGGGGCATAATGAGATATTTTTTACTCATTTATCAGTCTATGACTTTTCCTTTTCATCGTCAGACCATGCCTCGAATTTTAAATGTGGTCTTCGTTGGACTTGGATGTCAACCAGACTACGCGTTTCAACGTTGGGCTAATTCAGGTAAATACTCCAGATTATATTTTAGATGCAGTTATTCACAGTCTAGTTGTTGCAAGCCTGTGGTAAATACAGACTATATCGTGTAGTGAGTTGAATATCGGAGCCAATACTTATGATAATAATTAATTATTACTTTACTTTTACTATTATTTTACCGCTCCCCGCAAATTTAACCCTTACAGCTCGAGGATCGACTTTAGTCGTCAACATCTGACGTCTGTAGACGTCAGATGTTGACGACTAAAGTCGATCCCCGCATTGTAAGAGTAAACACTTTCATAATGGTCGTAGACCCATAACATAGGTATTCAAATGAATCAGAAAGAGCTACATGTAACTAAGATATTTATGCTGATTACAAATTGAAAAAGCCCTTTTGGTCTCCAAGGTTTACATAAAAAATTCAGCGCTTCAAGGGTTAAGTGTGTAAAATTACATATGTACGATTTGAATCAACACATAATCTAGCAAATTTATCATTCATTTTTAATTTTAAATTTAAAAAGGTGGGCTATTGCAATTGAAGTCGGTGTCGGCGTTGGCATCGGCGTCGGCGTTGACATTTACTGGCGGGCACGATAACTGGAAAAGTTTTTCATCCTTCCCAAATGTGTATCCTTACCAAATTTGTTATGCATGTTAAAAAGACCAGTGCTCGGACAAGCTCAATAATGGCTGAAAAAAATCAAAATGGCCGATTTATAACTTCAAAAGTTTTTCATGTATCATCCTCAAATGCGTTATGCATGCTACTAATAAAAAGTTCTCAGACAAATCGATAATGGCTAAAAAAATGTACTACGATTTTTCGTATTTTACGTCAATAATTTGACCTTGTGGGCTCAATAAAAGCAAACATTTTTCATGTATCCTACTCAAATTTGTTATACATGTTACTAATGACAAGTTCTCAGACAAGTTCAACAATGGATGAAAAAAAATCAAAATGGCCGATTTATTGTGATTGTTTGCATTTCACGTCCATAATTTGACCTTGTTAGATAATGGCGGCGGGCTATTGTCGAGTGCGCTCTGGTTTCTTATTTAAAGAACAATTAAAAATGCACTTTAAAATATACTTGAACCCTTACAAGGCTGAAATGTATAAATCATGGGAGACCAAAGGGTTTTTCAATTTGAAATAATTGTTAATGTCTTAGCTAGCCTTTTCCGCTTCATTAGAATACCTATGTTATGGGTCTACGGTCATTATAAATATTTTAATTCTTTCAATGCGGGGACCGTATTTAGCCGTCAGAATCTGACGTCTGTAGAGGTCAGATTCTGACGTCTAAATACGGTGAGCACGCTGAAAGGATTAATGACGCTGCAGTAGGGAAATATTAAAATGAATTAATATTAGCATAGCTTTGCTGAATATGAAACTTCGTATAGCATGTCAACATACCATTAAATTGACACGTGATAGTGTAGACCTGGTAATTTTCACGTGTCTAAGTTTTCGGAAATTTCTAATTTTTGGGATTTCTCACGAAGTTTAGAATTTACGAATTTTTATTTTTATTTAGTAGCGCTATTATAATAATAATTTTTGCTAGATTCTTGAATTCGCGAATTTGTCCTCCTCGCTTTACGAACTATATCAAGTGTCTAGAATTTTAGCAGATGCCTATTGTCGTCAGTGCGGCGCGTCCGTCCGTACATCTATCTTTCATCCACGTTTGGCACCATAACTCGTTTCTCGTTACTTGAATGCACATTAAACTTGATTCAGTTCATATTTAACGCGATTCAATGAAGAATTTTCCATGTAGCACTCCTATGCCATATATTTATTTCACCAATAGCTCGGATCAGTTCGAAAATGGGCGCGCATCGGGCAAAAATGAGGTTGTGGCGACCAAAATATGGTCGACTATCGGCAAGTATTTTTTATATGCGAAATGATCTGGAAAATCGTTACATGGATAGACCATTACTATAGAATAAACTGTGCTGTTTCAGGGGGTAGGGGGTATACCTTGAAAAATTTCAAGTCGACTTGTGGCCATTATTGACTTTGATAATATCTGGAAAACCGTGCCAGAAAGCTAGACCATTACTATGAAACAAAATGTGAATTTCATGAACGGATACACCCTGAAAAAATGCAGCTAGAATCCAAAGTGAGCGCCTTGCGGCCATTGTTGACTTTAATATGCATAATATCTGGAAATATGACTAATTTTAAATGAATGGTCATGAGAAATATTAGAGTCAAAATGGTAAAAGTTATAGTTTATGAAGTTATACGTTTTATTCAAATGATTTTCGCTTTTAAACGATGACTGGAGGCTGAATGACCTTGTTAATTTGTTAATTTAGTCTCTAGGCTTTCCAGAGTGTATTTTATGGTACAATGTATAACACATCATAGTTCTTTTATCTCTGAAAATTGATGACAGACAATATCAGTAATCTTTATTTTTATGTGTACATGTCATAAAAATTATTATCTTCTGTGTATAGTTTTAAAATGAGGTGTATTTTGACATTAATTATTTAAAATAGCACCATATCTCAGCTAATGTGACAATTACATCTAAAACTGGTAAACAATGTTTTTTATATTATGTATATATCTATCTTCATATTATTGTAATTCTTTTATATGGATGACCGGTCACGTAGAGGGCGTTTCGACCTGCTCTCTCGACAAAATGTTGAAGTTTTTAAAAAAAAGACCAATAGTAATGGTGCATCATTTTTACAGATTTTCAGTTGGTAAATAAAATAAAATAAAATAATAAAAAAAAGTAATCACTGGCACTTCAAATATGATGAGTTGTCGGAAACAGTCGATAATGAAATTTACATTCAACGTCCCACCAAATTTATTTTTCAACACAACATTAACAGTGACAAACCGATCTATGTATTATACTAAATTATGTTGATTAAAAAAAAGGAAAAAAATTGCATTTAACCTATCACATAGGCATCACCAAAATATACCAATTATAATATAGGAATATTTAATGTTTTTACGTGTGTCTTGAAGTGTATTTTCACTCTCCGCATTCTACCACATGCGTGCCACTGTATTAGAAGAATAACCACTCACAGCACCCAGCTATCCACTCGTAACCTAACCGTTTAACCACCAGGTTATTTAATTTGAATGTTCACTAACCTGAAGTTGTGGATCGCGTGAGCGAGACACAACTTCAGGTTAGTGAAAATTTAATTTTTTTTCACAACTTTATCAAATTTTAGGTCAAATATTTTTATTGTCACGTTTTACCATTATCATGTTTAAAATCTACTAAAAATAGAAAAAAAACACGAATATAATTGTGACCTGCGGTTAAAAGATTAATTCACCTTGATGTGTCAAATTATCAAATTTGACAAAATGGAGGTCAACTATTTTCAAATCTTGCTGCTTGATGTCACATTTTACCTTTAACATGTTTAAAATCTGACATTTAAAATTATAATAAAAAAAAATTAAAAAACAAAAATATTTGTAACCGGCGGTTAAAGGGTTTATTCTCGTTTAGGTCTGAATTGCTCCCGTAATTCTCTACTCGGTGTGACTGGGCCGCCTAACTCATTTACTGCGCGAGGCAGTAAATATCTCATGAATCCATAAAATATGCAAATTTAATTTATTTATGAAATAAAGCTCAGAGCGCCCTCATTGGGATGGATATTACACCATTTTTTAACCCTTTAACCTTAAAGCGCTAAATTTCTTTATAAAAACCTTGGAGGCCAAAGGCTTTTTCTCAATTTGAAATCGCCATAAATGTCTTAGTTAGCTCTTTCCGATTCATTTGAATACCTACGTTATGGGTCTACGGCCATTAGAAATATTTTCGATCCCTCAGTGCAGGGAACGACTTTAGACGTCAGAATCTGACGTCTACAGAGGTCATATTCTGACGTCTAAAGTCGATCCCAGCGCTTTAAGGGTTGAACCCTCACGAAGCATCAAGACATCATTATGAATCTCTGAAAAGTGTGACTTAATTTCCTACAACTTGAGGTTTTAGAACGAATTTTTTAATGGAACTTTTTTAATAATAACACTATATATCTTTTTTCATTTGCCACCCACTGCACGAAATATTTATCCACTACAGTTAACCCTTTCCAGCCTGAATTTACCATTGTCATCTTCATCCACTACAAGCCGCGAATTGCTGTCGCAATTCTCGACTTGTAGTGGATGAAGATGATTTGAAGTGGGTGAAAAAGTAAAGAAAACTGCCACGTATTGGTAAACCAGTTTCATGGAATTTTTTATTATAAAACCCCTAATTGTAATAAAATTAAGTGTGTTTTCAGGGATGTAAAATGATGCTTTAATGCATCGTGAAGGCTTAAAGGGTAAAGTCAGCAAACTTTTATTCAAAATATGCCACTTGTTTCTACGCACGACATGGCAGTATACGGGGTTAACATTGCTTCACATTTGTGTATTGTTATGTCTTTTAGCTCACGATATTCCACTAAGTTGTATTGTCACCTGTATTATAAGAATATTTAAGCTGGTTTCACATCTGTGTATCGTCATGAATTTTAGCTCCCCGCAGTCCTCTGAGGCGCATATATTACCAATAATAGGGGGATTAAAAAACATTGCAGTCACGAATTTAATTTGTCATCAGATGTAAATTTTATAATTGAACTATTTTAAAATAATCTACTTGCGAAACAAAAAAGTTAATTGGAGGTATATTTAGAAAATTCACCAAATAAAGTAGCTGCATCACTTTTAGAACATTATATTGTACCGAAAAGTAGGTTAAAATGCATATGTGCAAACGTAAGCGAACTCTATATTTGTTCAGTTGCTTATAACACCTCTAGGAATTGAAATTGGTTCCGAGGTATTGCAATTGAGAAAGTATTATGTTTATCTTGTAAATTCTTCAGCAGGAGCTGAATTTCATTCATTGTGTGTATGTCAATTATACGCCACTGAAAGTACGATTTAAAAAAAAGAACACGATTAGAGTCGTGTGCTTAAATAATTAAATAACAGTGCCACATGCTGCTTAGACAATACGAAACAAAATTGCATTATATATGGAATTTGGTTAATTATACACCAAGATCACATCAATAAATAATGTAAAATAATACCAAATTCCAGTATTATAATGCAATTAAATATAACAGATCATCTGCATTTTGATGTGAAATCATGAAGTATTTGTAATGAATATTTGTATGACTAAAGGACTCTATCAAACTATTTGTCATTACATTGTTATTATAATTTGAAATGTGTTGTTATTATACGAGTTTATATTTGTTTCGTATTGTCCAAGCAGCATGTGGCACTGTTATTTAATTATAATGTGTTGTTATTATACGAGTTTATATTTTGTTTCGTATTGTCTAAGCAGCATGTGGCACTGTTATTTAATTATTTAAGCACACGACTCTAATCGTGTTCATTTGTTTAAAGCATAATCTCAAAAAGCATATTTTGAATGTGACAGATGTCTAATAACTGTGAACTTTAACCCTTACAGCGCGGGGGTAGACTTTAGTCGTCAGAATCTGACGTCTGTAGACGTCAGATTCTGACGACTAAAATCGATCCCCACACTGTAAGAGTAAAAATCTTTCTAGTGGCCGTAGACCCATAACACAGGTATTCAAATGAACCGGAAAGACATTTATGATGATTTCAAATTGATTAAAACCCTTTGGTCTCCATGATTTTTGCAAAATTAATTCAGCATTGTAAGGGTCAAAAAACCAGTGACCTACAATTTGGGAGATCTCAATAATTTTTACTCACGAGAAGCTGTGGATCGCATTAGCGAGGCACAAATTGAAAAACAATGGATGAAAATTTAAACTAAAAACAATTAGCGATCAAATGATTGGCAATCGGATCACTGAATTATTATTTTTTTTATTTCATTCACCTCAAGTTTTATGTCTCTACCGCGATTCAAAATTTCAACGACTGAAAATTACTTAAAATTTGTGAAATTTTACTTAAAGTCACAGATCCTAGATATATATTTCAAACAAGTGTTAATAAAGACACATATGGCCTACTGTTGTCGTGCTCTTGGGGGGAGGTGGTTAAACTTATCTAGAATCCCATGTCTGGGCTGGGTATGCATTCAATGTATTTTTTGCTGTTAACCTATTAGGCCACTATGTTTTTTTCTCTGTTTTCTCAGATGAGCGCGCGCATTAGATTTACGCCGCGCATTACCACGCGCGCATTATTTCCGGAAAAAAACAATCAATTTCGGGAGATAAAAAATATATAAAAACATTTCGAAAATTTCGGGAGATAAAAATATTTTTTCCGGCTATGTTTTTTTTGCTTGTTTTTTTCGTCGCCCTCATTAACTTTTTTTTAAAAAGGTCAAAAGTTTTTTTTATTTTGTCGCCCTCATTAACTTTTCCAGAAATATGTCCAAAGTTTTTTTTATTTGGTCGCCCTCGATAACTTTTCCAAAAATATGTTCAATGTTTCTTATTTCTTAAATGCTTTTTTTTCCGCCCTCCCTCATTAGATTTTGGATTTTTTCCGCTCTAAAACAAAGAAATTAAACAAAGTGGCCTTATGGCTACACAGATCAGTATAATACACAAAACACCACTAATATAAGGATATTTAGTCTGGATTTTACATGTATTGATTCGCTCACCCCTATTCACTAGTATTTGATGAATCAACCTTACACAATTAATTCATTCTTTCTATTAACTGTGACGCACCAACCTTACATATTATACATTCTCAATGAAGAATTAATTCAAAACGTTTTTGTTCTCTCAGTTATTTTTTAACTTCTGTCTCTTCAGCTTTTTAAATGTACGAATTCTTAAATATGGTTCTGTTGAAATGACAATCATTGTGTGTGTGAAAACAAAATAAACATTTTCGTTTTGATTTTGATTTCGTGTTCATGAAACTGGCTAAACTGGGCCAGAAGAACCTCCTGAGGATGGTGAGGTTTATGAAATGAGACACAGTATTCGAATTTAGATCCTGGCGGTCTGAAGCCGAGCAAGCTACATTTCGGTCACGGAGGCTTCCCACAATATTAAATATTTACGATGGAGAGGGGAATAAACTTTTTTTTCTTGAAACCTAAATGCCAGAATGGGGTTCGAATCCGCCATCTCGCGGCATGCAGCTTTAACCACGGCACCAGGACCCCCGCCCCGCCTGAATGAATGGGGGAAATGAATGTGGAGGTCTAACTGCCATTAGCAGATTATATTTAGACTTACAGCCGATCGCTGCCGATTGTTTTGGAAAACAAAATGACGGAAAGAATTGTAGATCTTGGTATAACAACCCATCATTGTCACCAATTTGTTTTTATTTTGATAGGTATGTTATGATTCATATCGTTCAAACTAATAGAGTCAATCGTGATAAGAGAATTGGCGGCCATCCTGAATTTTTGTAAAATGTGCAAAGTATCGAATCGCAGAAATTTGCTGACGTTAACACCTGGCTAATAAATGATGCGGCAATATATTTGACCCTGTCGATCAACACGCCATATTGACAATCTGAAATCTACATAAAATCTAAATCAATAATTTTGTGGATGTACAAAGGCAGTCCGTGAGCACTGAATTCGGTTCTTGAGGTGGCCCACGGCTTAGTGATACATACAGCTCCGAGTAAAAAGCAACTGAACTAAAGGCGGGATTGGTTCGATCAATAATGATCGGAAGGCCCGGGCAGCCTGCATGCGAGCTAGCTAATCCAAACAAACAAGCAAACCAACAAACAAACAAACAAACAAACAAACAAACAAAAAACAAACAAACAAACAAACAAACAAACAAACAATCAAACAAGCACCAGATGTCCCTGATTTATGGCCCTAATGTCGCGTGTGTCAATTATTCCATAATGCATTGTGCCTTGTTGGTTCATCACCACGGCATGTTGCCTTCTTCAAACTCCACTACGAATTTCATTGCTGCATGGTACGAAAATCCAAATAGCACATTTTTCAAGTGATAGGTGAAACGCGAAATGATGTCTTCCATATGGAGACTATAACGAAATATTGTATACTTCTAAATAGATGTGATGATATGTGTCAATAATTACCGGGAACTGTTAACCATCACAAATTATAATGTTCACCATTTCCGATGTAAAAAGCAATAAGCCACGACGAATAATACCACCTTGCAGAATACAATGACAATATTATCATATCACAGCACACATATGCTATGTAGCACCAGTACTAACCAACATAGGTTATTACATGTTGCAAGATAGAATGACAAAAGAACTACAAAACATAAAGCACATGGCCACAAAACACCAGGCATAAGACAGCAAAGCAATATTAAATATAAATTGGAGCCACAAAGCATGAAGCAAAATGCACCAAAGCATGAAGCACAAAGCAATAAAGCAATATTTAATATTGGCCCTAATATCGTTCCATAGGTCTAAGGTCACAGCAAGGTTAATTTCAAGATGGCCGCCATTAACCCAGGATATATGCCATGATCCAAAATAATTGTTTCACGTTTAGCACTAGAATCAAGTGTAATAGCCTACCTCTTTTCCATGTCATTTTGTAAGAAGAATTCAGTTTACATGTTATTTTTGTGATCAAGGTCAAATGTCTAGGTCGTAGCAAGGTGAAATCAATTAAAAATGACCGGCATTATAATTAGCCTATGTCATCATAATAAAAGTGATTTTTTCTTCTTTCTCAGCTCTAGAATTGGGTGTAATACGGTGCATCTTTTCCATTTTGTTATTCTGGTATATTCTTCAACAAATGACCCTGACAGCGGCCATTTTGGATTTGACCTCCTTGTGACCTTAGCCCACCGTAGAATTTGGTAAACTTTTTTTCTATTACCTCAAGGTCAGTATGTACCCAAATGCAACAAAAAAGCTTTTGTCCGAAAATTTTCCTATCTCAGTTCTTTATTGACCAGACTAGTATTTCACCCCCGACCAATGCAAGAGTAGCCTACCCGTCTTATGAAAACAATTGCCACTCCATGAAAACGCAACTTTGAACCAATGTTGATTTAATGTTGGCCATCCGTCTACTACACTGGCTGAACATTATCCCACCATTGTGTCCATGTCTCGTGTTTTCTTGGAGTCTCGTGCGACTTGTAAAAGCAAGAGGTGACGCCTAGCGAACAAGGCAAGATTAAATCAGCAGCATGCTTTTCAGTATTCTGATGACATCGCAAGGCTCTGACACAGATACCTCCATCAAATGGAATTGTTCTTATACAATCACTAGATACGCCAGATAAAAATGACCCTATTTTTAATAAGTAGGCTACTCAAAGTAGAAGTCTCAGTTTCATGGCATCCGAGTTTTTCGGTAGGCGGCGCTAGTATCATTTTCATACTCGCTATCATTCGAAAGGTAAATGCCTTAAAAGTGATCTATCACCCCTTATATGGTATGAATAATTATGTCCTTATATGGGGTGATTGACTATCATGTGACCCTCTCAGAGGGTCACATGATAGCCAATCACCCCATATATGGGGGTGATTGGCTATCATGTGACCTTAAAAGGAAAAACTTTTTTTGCTCCTTGTGGCGACTTTGATTTATTTGTCACAAATTTATTCATATTATATAAGGGGTGATATGTCACCTTTAATATCCCCTTTGTAGGCCAGGATGTTTGCTCCATTATTGGCTAGATTAAGATTAGGGGCCTACTATGCTGAGACCATGATGTTTGTTGTTTCTATTGTAACTGAATATTTGAGTTGAACCCCAATTTCATTTCTTACCAAATGCTGTGAGATGGTCCCTTCGGCCAATCAGGGACATGCAGTTCCCAGAGCCACACTACGCGGCGTGGCCGAGCTTCATGTAGCCCCTGGTATGCCCCAGTGGCGATTTTTTGTGTGTTTTTTAGATGAAAATAGGGTAATCCCCGAATTCAGATATTTTTGAAATGTCACTCCCTATCCCCGGGTGAAGAGTTGCTCACAGTATTGTATTTCCCCTCTGACGTATTTCCTATGACTTGACCCAGAAAATTATTCACCGGCCTCAATAGCACAGGCATGAAAGTCACGTGACTAAGAAACTTGGCCTCGACCCGGCCATAAATGAAATTGGCCGGGCTCCCAGGCAAATCTTAATCTGGCAGGACTCGAATGTGTACGCTACACTTATAGCCTAATCGAACAATCAATATATTTATTATGTTATTTTCAACCAAAATTCACTATTACAATAAAACGCACATTAAGCAACTGATATTTTATAACTATTTATTACTCGAATGTACATACACTTATAATCGACCAATCAATACATGTATTACGTCATTTTCAAACAAAACTCACTTTTACAATAAAACGTACAGTAAACAACTAATATTTTTATTACTATTAACTTTTTACCATCTTATTTATCTTATTAAAATTGTTAGCCCAGGGAAATTCAAGTGGGTGAATGTTATCCGTATTTGAGACCAGACATTTGAAAATCTTGGTCTTTAAACACACATTTCATTCTCAACAAATGTGATTAGATCGTCTACTATAATAAAACATATTAACCCTTGCAGCGCGGGGATCGACTTTAGTCGACAGATTCTGACGACTAAAGTCGATCCCCACACGGTAAGAGTAAAAATATTTGTAATGGCCGTAGACCCATTACATAGGTATTCAAATGAATCAGAAAAAACTAACTAAGACATTTATGACGATTTTAAATCGAAAATAACCCTTTGGTATCCATGGTTTGTATAAATTATTTCAGCGCTGTAGAGGTTAAAAACAAATATAGCTGTGATTAGTGCTTAAGGGGTTAAGTTTGGGATTTATTTTTGATACAATACTATACTACAATACTATTACATTAAACTGTTAAACATAGATTAACTCTTTGCCTGCTGATCACGACTATGGTCGTTTTTAATCTGTTTTATTGTCCGATTAAACCACTGTTATCGGGAATGAACGTTAACATATAATCTCTGCCCCAGATATCAAAGGTTAAATAGGGCCTAATTATGGAGATTAAAGTGTCTCTTAAAGTGTCTCTTAAAGTGTCTCTAACCGTTGAAATTGAGGGCGTAATTTGAAACTAGAGAGAGCAACTTGAAACTAGTTTCAGATTACCCCCTGGGGTAACCCGAACAGGAGGGTAATCCGAAACTGTTACACCGGCATCGATGACTCATTCCACCAGAAAGTACCACAGGCCGGCTCCGACGACTTATTCCACCTGCACGTACCAGAGGCCGGCCCCGATGGCTCATTCCACCTGCACGTATCAGAGGCCGGCCTGATGGCTTACTCCACCTGCACGTACGTACGTACAGGCCGGCCACGATAGCTCATTCCACCTGCACGTATCAGCTGCCGGCCTGATGGCCTACTCCACCTGCACCTACCACAGGCCAGCCATGATGGCTCATTCCATCTGCACGTACCACAGGCCGACTCCGATGGCTCATTCCACCTGCACGTACCATAGAACGGCCCCGACGACTCATTCCACCTGCACGCACCACAGGCCGGCCCGGATGGCTCATTCTACCTGCACGTATTAGAGGCCGGCCTGATGGCTTATTCCACCTGCACGTACCACATGCCACACCGATGACTCATTCCACCAGCACGTACCACAGGCCGGCCCCGATGGCTTATTCCACCTGCACGTACCACATGCCGCACCGATGGCTCATTCCACCAGCACGTACCACAGGCCGGCCCCGATGGCTCATTCCACCGGCACGTACCACAGGCCGGCCCCCGATGGCTAATTCCACCTGCACGTACCACAGGCCGGCCCCCGATGACTCATTCCACCTGCACGTACCACATGCCGCCCCGATGGCTCATTCCACCGGCACGTACCACAGGCCGGCCCCCGATGGCTCATTCCACCTGCACAGACCACAGGCCGGCCCCCGATGACTCATTCCACCAGCACGTACCACAGGCCGGCCCCGATGGCTCATTTCACCTGAACGTACCACAGGCCGGCCCCGATAGCTTATTCCACCTGCACGTACCACAGGCCGGCCCCGATGGCTCATTCCACCTGCACGTGCCACAGGCCGGCCCCCGATGGTTCAGTCCACCTGCACGATACCACAGGCCGGCCCCGACGGCTCATTCCACCTGCACGTACCACAGGCCGGCCCCCGATGGCTCATTCCACCTGCGCCTACCAGAGGCCGGCCCCCCGATGGCTCATTCCACCTGCACGTACCATAGGCCGCCCCGATGGCTCATTCCACCTGCACGTACCACAGGCCGGCCCTGATGGCTCATTCCACCTGCACGTACCACAGGCCGGCCCCCGATGGCTCATCTCACCTGCACGTACCACAGGCCGGCCCTGATGGCTCATTCCACCTGCACGTACCACAGGCCGGCCTGATGGCTCATTACACCTGCACGTACCACAGGCCGGTCATGGCTCATCCCACCTGCACGTACCACAGGCCGCCCTGATGGCTCATTCAACCTGCACGTACCACAGGCCGGCCCCGATGGCTCATTCCATCTGCACGTACCACAGGCCGGCCCCGATGGCTCATTCCACCTGCACGTACAACAGGCCGGCCTGATGGCTCATTTCACCTGCACGTACAACAGGCGGGCCTGATGGCTCATTCCACCTGCACGTACCACAGGCCGGCCCCGATGGCTCATTCCACCTGCGCCTACCAGAGGCCGGCCCCCGATGGCTCATTCCACCTGCACGTACCATAGGCCGCTCCGATGGCTCATTCCACCTGCACGTACCACAGGCCGGCCCCCGATGGCTCATTCCACCTGCACGTACCACATGCCGGCCCCGATGGCTCATTCCACCTGCACGTGCCACAGGCCGGCCCCCGATGGCTCATTCCACCTGCACGATACCACAGGCGGGCCCGACGGCTCATTCCACCTGCACGTACCACAGGCCGGCCCCCGATGGTTCATTCTATCTGCACGTACCACAGGCCGGCCCTGATGGCTCATTCCACCTGCACGTACCACAGGCCGGCCCCCGATGGCTCATCCCACCTGCACGTACCACAGGCCGGCCCTGATGGCTCATTCCACCTGCACGTACCACAGGCCGGTCATGGCTCATTCCACCTGCACGTACCACAGGCCGCCCTGATGGCTCATTCAACCTGCACGTACCACAGGCCGGCCCCGATGGCTCATTCCATCTGCACGTACCATAGGCCGGCCCCGATGGCTCATTCCACCTGCACGTACAACAGGCCGATCTGATGGCTCATTTCACCTCCACATACCACAGGCCGGCCCCGATGGCTCATTCCACCTGCACGTATCACAAGCCGGCCCCGATGGCTTATTCCACCTGCACGTACCACAGGCCGGCCCGATGGCTCATTCCACCTACATATGTACCACAGGCAAGCCCCGATGGCTCATTCCACCTGCACGTACCACAGGCCGGCCTGTTGGCTCATTTCACCTGCACAATTACCAAAGGCCGGCCCGATGGTTCATTCCACCTGCACGTACTAAAGGCTTGCTCCGATGGTTCATTTCACCTGCACGTACCACAGGCCAGCCCCGATGGTTCATTCCACCTGCACTTACCATAGGCCAGCCCGATGGCTCATGCCACATGCACGTACCACAGGCCAGCCTCGATGGTTCATTCCACCTGCACGTACCATAAGCCAGCCCAGATGGTTCATTCCACTTGCACGTACCTATGACCTACATCGATGGTTCATTCTACCTGCACGTACCATAGGCCAGCCCGATAGCTCATGCCACATGCACGTACCACAGGCCGGCCCCGATGGTTCATTCCACCTGCACGTACCATAGGCCGGCCCTGATGGCTCACTCCACCTGCACAATCACCACAGGCCGGCCCGATGGTTCAATCCACCTGCACGTACCACAGGCCTGCCCCGATGGTTCATTCCACCTGCACGTACCATAGGCCAGCCCGATGGCTCATGCCACATGCACGTACCACAGGCCGGTCCCGATGGTTCATTCCACCTGCACGTACCATAGGCCAGCCCGATGGCTCATTCCACCAGCATGTACCACAGGCCGGCCCCGTTGGCTCATTCCACCTGCACGTACCATAGGCCGGCCCCGATGGCTCATTCCACCTGCACGTACCACAGGCCGGCCCCGATGGCTCATTCCACCTGCACGTACCACAGGCGAGCCCGATGGCTCATCCCATCTGCACGTAGGCCTACCACAGACCTAGTGTAGCAGCAAAGTGACCAAAAATTAAGACAACCTTCCATCAAAAAAAATCATCACTTATCATATGGGGTGGGGTGGGGCAAAACGCCCAGGTGAGGCAAAACGCCCACCGCAATTATGACGTCATTCCACGTGATTTTATAGTCTCATGTAATTCTTAAATAACTGCTGCCACATTTTCAATAAACTGTTGAAAATGTCGACCATTTTTAACAAAACAGTGTTGTGTATACATGCTAAGTACATAATTCAACACAATTCTTAGTAAATGCGAGCAGTACTATTTAGTCTCTCAAGGCCCAAGGAATACTGAGAACCACTAGTAACCGGGGTACATCCGAAGCTACTAGTGTTGGTTACCGATGCAATATGGTTTCGATTGAAAGATATACATGGTCACGTGACAACATTTAGAAACTTCCTCTGTTTCCAATTGGGACAAAACGCCCACCATGGTGTGGGGTAAAACGCCCACGTGACTATTATAAATAATTTATTGGGGAATCATGAGCTGGATTCGTAATCAGGCTACTCGAAGCTACTGGCCCATCTCACACTCAGGCTACTGCTGACCCATCTCACACTCAGGCTACTGCTGGCGCATCTCACACTCAGGCTACTGCTGACCCATCTTACACTCAGGCTACTGCTGGCCCATCTCACACTCAGGCTACTTGCACGTCTCACACTCAGGCTACTGCTGGCCCATAACACTCTCAGGCTACTTGCACGTCTCACACTTACGCTACTGGCCCATCGCACACTTGGGCTACTGCTGGCCCATCTCACACCCAGGCTACTGCTGGCTGATTTCACCCTCAGGCTACAGCTGGCTCATCTCACACGCAGGCTACTGCTGGCTCATCTCACACTCAGGCTACTGGCACATCTCACACTCGGGCTACTGCTGGCCCATCACACTCTCAGGCTACTTGCACGTCTCACACTCAGGCTACTGGCCCATCCCACATTTAGGCTACTGCTGGCCCATCGCACACCCAGGCTACTGCTGGCTGATCTCACACTCGGGCTACAGCTGGCTCATCTCACACTCAGGCTACTGGCACATCTCATACTCAGGCTACTGCTGGCTGATCTCAAACTCAGGCTACAGCTGGCTCATCTCACACTCAGGCTACTGGCACATCTCACACTCAGGCTACTGCTGGCTGATCTCACACTCAGGCTACAGCTGGCTGATCTCACACTCAGGCTACTGGCACATCTCACACTCAGGTACTGCTGGCCCATCACACTCTCAGGGTACTTGCACGTCTCACACTCAGGCTACTGGCCCATCGCACACTTAGGTTACTGCTGGCCCATCTCACCTTCATGCTACTGTTTGCCCATCTCACACTAAGGTTACTGGCCCATCTCACGCTCAGGCTAGCTACTGGCCCATCGCACACTCAGGCTACTGCTGGCCCATCTCACAGTGAGGCTACTGACCTATCTCACACTCAGGCTTCAGCTGGCCCATCTCACACTCAGGCTACTGCTGGCCCCTTTCTCACACGCAGGCTACTGCTGGCCCATCTCACACTCCTCAGGCTACTGTTAGCCCATCTCACACTCAGCTACTGGCACATCGCTAACTCAGGCTACTGCTGGCCCATCTCACACTCAGGCTACTGACCCATCTCACACTCAGGCTACTGCTGGCCCATCTCACACTTAGGCTACTGCTGGCCCATCTCACACTCAGGATACTGCTGGCCCAGCTCACATTCGGGATACAGCTGGCCCATCTCACACTCAGGCTACTGCTGACACGGCACATCCCACACTTAGGCTACTGGCCCATCTCACACTCAGGCTACTGCTGGCCCATCTCACACTCAGGCTACTGTTAACCCATCTCACACTCAGGCTAATGCTGGGCCATCTCACACTCAGGCTACTGTTAACCCATCTCACACTCAGGCTAATGCTGACACGGCACATCCCACACTTAGGCTACTGGCCCATCTCACACTCAGACTACTGCTGGCCCATCTCACACTCAGGCTACTGTTAACCCATCTCACACTCAGGCTAATGCTGACCCATCTCACACTCAGGCTACTGGCCCATCTCAAACTCAGGCTACTGCTGGCCAATCTCACACTCAGGCTACTGATCCACTTCACACTCAGGCTACTGCTGGCCCATCTCACACTCAGGCTACAGCTGGCCCATCTCACACTCAGGCAAATGGCCCATCTCGCACTCAGGCTATTGCTAGCCCATCTTACACTCAGGCTACTGCTAGCCCATCTTACACTCAGGCTACAGCTGGCTCATCTCACACTCAGGCTACTGCTAGCCCATCTTACACTCAGGCTAATGCTGGACCATCTCACCTCAGGCTACTGCTGGCCCATCTCACACTCAGGCTACTGGCCCATCTCACACTCATGCTACTGCTGGCCCATCTCACACTCAGGTTACTGATGGCCCATCTCACACTCAGGCTACTGCTGGCCCATCTCACACTCAGGCTACTGGCCCATCTCACCATCATGCTACTACTGGCCCATTTCACACTCAGGCTACTGGCCCGTCTCACACTCAGCCTACTGCTGGCCCGTCTCACACTCAGACTAAGCCTACTGCTGGCCCATCCCACGCTCAGGCTACTGGCCCATCTCACATTGAGGCTACTTCTGGCCCATCTCACACTCAGCCTACTGCTGGCCCATCTCACACTCAGGCCCATACCACTCTCAGGCTACTGGCCCATCTCACACTCAAGCAACTGCAGGCCCATCTGACACACATGCTGAGCCTACTGCTGGCCCATCTCACGCCCAGGCTACTACTGGCCCGTCTCACGCCCAGGCTTCTGGCCTGTCTCACACTCAGGCTACTGACTTGTGTCAGGCTGCCGGCCCATCTCACACTCAAGCTACTGCATGGCCTGTCTCACACTCAGGCTACTGCTGGCCCATTTCACACTAGCTACTGCTAGTCCGTCTGACTTTCACTTGAACCTGTCTTTCTATTGAATATGCTTTAACCACACTGATAATATGGTCAACCTAAGGTCATGGACAGTGTATTATTATGTGAGGTAGCGGATGGGGCAAAACGCCCACCATGGGCGTTTTGCCCCTGCAAAAAGGCGTTTTGCCCCATGGTGTGAGGCAAAACGCCCACTTGTGTATTTTTGCATTTCGAGAACAAAAATAAATAAATAGGGAATGTAACATCAGTGTAGTGGATAGTGCAATTTAGTAGGCTATCCAACGTCTGCTGGACTACATGTTTTCCTAGGGGTTGGTAGTACATAACTACAGCTTAAAATGCTTACGGTAGGCGTTTTGCCTCACCCTACCCTTGGAAAGCTTGAAAGCTAACAAGCGCGAAATTTTGAAAGAATTTGGCAATTTGACCCTTTGTGCACCATGGTAGGCCTATAGCATATTAGGCCTATGTGACCTACAGACCTATATTTGTATCTCATACGTTACAAAACGAACGGAAGATTCATTAGCAGCATCATTTTCTGCTCTTTTACTCGTTGGGATAATATCTCATATTATGAGAAGCTAATAAAAAATATATATATATATATTTAATTTCAAGACCCTTACTTTTCCAAAGCACCAACATGATTGAAGTTTAAAATACTCTAAATCTATTTACATTGTAACTATATTTTTTAATTATGGAAGATGGAATATGCAGTTCTAGCAACGCCAGGGTTTAAGGTGAAACGCGAAATGATGTCTTCCATATGGAGACTATAACGAAATATTGTATACTTCTAAATAGATGTGATGATATGTGTCAATAATTACCGGGAACTGTTAACCATCACAAATTATAATGTTCACCATTTCCGATGTAAAAAGCAATAAGCCACGACGAATAATACCACCTTGCAGAATACAATGACAATATTATCATATCACAGCACACATATGCTATGTAGCACCAGTACTAACCAACATAGGTTATTACATGTTGCAAGATAGAATGACAAAAGAACTACAAAACATAAAGCACATGGCCACAAAACACCAGGCATAAGACAGCAAAGCAATATTAAATATAAATTGGAGCCACAAAGCATGAAGCAAAATGCACCAAAGCATGAAGCACAAAGCAATAAAGCAATATTTAATATTGGCCCTAATATCGTTCCATAGGTCTAAGGTCACAGCAAGGTTAATTTCAAGATGGCCGCCATTAACCCAGGATATATGCCATGATCCAAAATAATTGTTTCACGTTTAGCACTAGAATCAAGTGTAATAGCCTACCTCTTTTCCATGTCATTTTGTAAGAAGAATTCAGTTTACATGTTATTTTTGTGATCAAGGTCAAATGTCTAGGTCGTAGCAAGGTGAAATCAATTAAAAATGACCGGCATTATAATTAGCCTATGTCATCATAATAAAAGTGATTTTTTCTTCTTTCTCAGCTCTAGAATTGGGTGTAATACGGTGCATCTTTTCCATTTTGTTATTCTGGTATATTCTTCAACAAATGACCCTGACAGCGGCCATTTTGGATTTGACCTCCTTGTGACCTTAGCCCACCGTAGAATTTGGTAAACTTTTTTTCTATTACCTCAAGGTCAGTATGTACCCAAATGCAACAAAAAAGCTTTTGTCCGAAAATTTTCCTATCTCAGTTCTTTATTGACCAGACTAGTATTTCACCCCCGACCAATGCAAGAGTAGCCTACCCGTCTTATGAAAACAATTGCCACTCCATGAAAACGCAACTTTGAACCAATGTTGATTTAATGTTGGCCATCCGTCTACTACACTGGCTGAACATTATCCCACCATTGTGTCCATGTCTCGTGTTTTCTTGGAGTCTCGTGCGACTTGTAAAAACAAGAGGTGACGCCTAGCGAACAAGGCAAGATTAAATCAGCAGCATGCTTTTCAGTATTCTGATGACATCGCAAGGCTCTGACACAGATACCTCCATCAAATGGAATTGTTCTTATACAATCACTAGATACGCCAGATAAAAATGACCCTATTTTTAATAAGTAGGCTACTCAAAGTAGAAGTCTCAGTTTCATGGCATCCGAGTTTTTCGGTAGGCGGCGCTAGTATCATTTTCATACTCGCTATCATTCGAAAGGTAAATGCCTTAAAAGTGATCTATCACCCCTTATATGGTATGATTAATTATGTCCTTATATGGGGTGATTGACTATCATGTGACCCTCTCAGAGGGTCACATGATAGCCAATTACCCCATATATGGGGGTGATTGGCTATCATGTGACCTTAAAAGGAAAAACTTTTTTTGCTCCTTGTGGCGACTTTGATTTATTTGTCACAAATTTATTCATATTATATAAGGGGTGATATGTCACCTTTAATATCCCCTTTGTAGGCCAGGATGTTTGCTCCATTATTGGCTAGATTAAGATTAGGGGCCTACTATGCTGAGACCATGATGTTTGTTGTTTCTATTGTAACTGAATATTTGAGTTGAACCCCAATTTCATTTCTTACCAAATGCTGTGAGATGGTCCCTTCGGCCAATCAGGGACATGCAGTTCCCAGAGCCACACTACGCGGCGTGGCCGAGCTTCATGTAGCCCCTGGTATGCCCCAGTGGCAATTTTTTGTGTGTTTTTTAGATGAAAATAGGGTAATCCCCGAATTCAGATATTTTTGAAATGTCACTCCCTATCCCCGGGTGAAGAGTTGCTCACAGTATTGTATTTCCCCTCTGACGTATTTCCTATGACTTGACCCAGAAAATTATTCACCGGCCTCAATAGCACAGGCATGAAAGTCACGTGACTAAGAAACTTGGCCTCGACCCGGCCATAAATGAAATTGGCCGGGCTCCCAGGCAAATCTTAATCTGGCAGGACTCGAATGTGTACGCTACACTTATAGCCTAATCGAACAATCAATATATTTATTATGTTATTTTCAACCAAAATTCACTATTACAATAAAACGCACATTAAGCAACTGATATTTTATAACTATTTATTACTCGAATGTACATACACTTATAATCGACCAATCAATACATGTATTACGTCATTTTCAAACAAAACTCACTTTTACAATAAAACGTACAGTAAACAACTAATATTTTTATTACTATTAACTTTTTACCATCTTATTTATCTTATTAAAATTGTTAGCCCAGGGAGATTCAAGTGGGTGAATGTTATCCGTATTTGAGACCAGACATTTGAAAATCTTGGTCTTTAAACACACATTTCATTCTCAACAAATGTGATTAGATCGTCTACTATAATAAAACATATTAACCCTTGCAGCGCGGGGATCGACTTTAGTCGACAGATTCTGACGACTAAAGTCGATCCCCACACGGTAAGAGTAAAAATATTTGTAATGGCCGTAGACCCATTACATAGGTATTCAAATGAATCAGAAAAAACTAACTAAGACATTTATGACGATTTTAAATCGAAAATAACCCTTTGGTATCCATGGTTTGTATAAATTATTTCAGCGCTGTAGAGGTTAAAAACAAATATAGCTGTGATTAGTGCTTAAGGGGTTAAGTTTGGGATTTATTATTGATACAATACTATACTACAATACTATTACATTAAACTGTTAAACATAGATTAACTCTTTGCCTGCTGATCACGACTATGGTCGTTTTTAATCTGTTTTATTGTCCGATTAAACCACTGTTATCGGGAATGAACGTTAACATATAATCTCTGCCCCAGATATCAAAGGTTAAATAGGGCCTAATTATGGAGATTAAAGTGTCTCTTAAAGTGTCTCTTAAAGTGTCTCTAACCGTTGAAATTGAGGGCGTAATTTGAAACTAGAGAGAGCAACTTGAAACTAGTTTCAGATTACCCCCTGGGGTAACCCGAACAGGAGGGTAATCCGAAACTGTTACACCGGCATCGATGACTCATTCCACCAGAAAGTACCACAGGCCGGCTCCGACGACTTATTCCACCTGCACGTACCAGAGGCCGGCCCCGATGGCTCATTCCACCTGCACGTATCAGAGGCCGGCCTGATGGCTTACTCCACCTGCACGTACGTACGTACAGGCCGGCCACGATAGCTCATTCCACCTGCACGTATCAGCTGCCGGCCTGATGGCCTACTCCACCTGCACCTACCACAGGCCAGCCATGATGGCTCATTCCATCTGCACGTACCACAGGCCGACTCCGATGGCTCATTCCACCTGCACGTACCATAGAACGGCCCCGACGACTCATTCCACCTGCACGCACCACAGGCCGGCCCGGATGGCTCATTCTACCTGCACGTATTAGAGGCCGGCCTGATGGCTTATTCCACCTGCACGTACCACATGCCACACCGATGACTCATTCCACCAGCACGTACCACAGGCCGGCCCCGATGGCTTATTCCACCTGCACGTACCACATGCCGCACCGATGGCTCATTCCACCAGCACGTACCACAGGCCGGCCCCGATGGCTCATTCCACCGGCACGTACCACAGGCCGGCCCCCGATGGCTCATTCCACCTGCACGTACCACAGGCCGGCCCCCGATGACTCATTCCACCTGCACGTACCACATGCCGCCCCGATGGCTCATTCCACCGGCACGTACCACAGGCCGGCCCCCGATGGCTCATTCCACCTGCACAGACCACAGGCCGGCCCCCGATGACTCATTCCACCAGCACGTACCACAGGCCGGCCCCGATGGCTCATTTCACCTGAACGTACCACAGGCCGGCCCCGATAGCTTATTCCACCTGCACGTACCACAGGCCGGCCCCGATGGCTCATTCCACCTGCACGTGCCACAGGCCGGCCCCCGATGGTTCATTCCACCTGCACGATACCACAGGCCGGCCCCGACGGCTCATTCCACCTGCACGTACCACAGGCCGGCCCCCGATGGCTCATTCCACCTGCGCCTACCAGAGGCCGGCCCCCCGATGGCTCATTCCACCTGCACGTACCATAGGCCGCCCCGATGGCTCATTCCACCTGCACGTACCACAGGCCGGCCCTGATGGCTCATTCCACCTGCACGTACCACAGGCCGGCCCCCGATGGCTCATCTCACCTGCACGTACCACAGGCCGGCCCTGATGGCTCATTCCACCTGCACGTACCACAGGCCGGCCTGATGGCTCATTACACCTGCACGTACCACAGGCCGGTCATGGCTCATTCCACCTGCACGTACCACAGGCCGCCCTGATGGCTCATTCAACCTGCACGTACCACAGGCCGGCCCCGATGGCTCATTCCATCTGCACGTACCACAGGCCGGCCCCGATGGCTCATTCCACCTGCACGTACAACAGGCCGGCCTGATGGCTCATTTCACCTGCACGTACAACAGGCGGGCCTGATGGCTCATTCCACCTGCACGTACCACAGGCCGGCCCCGATGGCTCATTCCACCTGCGCCTACCAGAGGCCGGCCCCCGATGGCTCATTCCACCTGCACGTACCATAGGCCGCCCCGATGGCTCATTCCACCTGCACGTACCACAGGCCGGCCCCCGATGGCTCATTCCACCTGCACGTACCACAGGCCGGCCCCGATGGCTCATTCCACCTGCACGTGCCACAGGCCGGCTCCCGATGGCTCATTCCACCTGCACGATACCACAGGCCGGCCCCGACGGCTCATTCCACCTGCACGTACCACAGGCCGGCCCCCGATGGTTCATTCTATCTGCACGTACCACAGGCCGGCCCTGATGGCTCATTCCACCTGCACGTACCACAGGCCGGCCCCCGATGGCTCATCCCACCTGCACGTACCACAGGCCGGCCCTGATGGCTCATTCCACCTGCACGTACCACAGGCCGGTCATGGCTCATTCCACCTGCACGTACCACAGGCCGCCCTGATGGCTCATTCAACCTGCACGTACCACAGGCCGGCCCCGATGGCTCATTCCATCTGCACGTACCATAGGCCGGCCCCGATGGCTCATTCCACCTGCACGTACAACAGGCCGATCTGATGGCTCATTTCACCTTCACATACCACAGGCCGGCCCCGATGGCTCATTCCACCTGCACGTATCACAAGCCGGCCCCGATGGCTTATTCCACCTGCACGTACCACAGGCCGGCCCGATGGCTCATTCCACCTACATATGTACCACAGGCAAGCCCCGATGGCTCATTCCACCTGCACGTACCACAGGCCGGCCTGTTGGCTCATTTCACCTGCACAATTACCAAAGGCCGGCCCGATGGTTCATTCCACCTGCACGTACTAAAGGCTTGCTCCGATGGTTCATTTCACCTGCACGTACCACAGGCCAGCCCCGATGGTTCATTCCACCTGCACTTACCATAGGCCAGCCCGATGGCTCATGCCACATGCACGTACCACAGGCCAGCCTCGATGGTTCATTCCACCTGCACGTACCATAAGCCAGCCCAGATGGTTCATTCCACTTGCACGTACCTATGACCTACATCGATGGTTCATTCTACCTGCACGTACCATAGGCCAGCCCGATAGCTCATGCCACATGCACGTACCACAGGCCGGCCCCGATGGTTCATTCCACCTGCACGTACCATAGGCCGGCCCCGATGGCTCACTCCACCTGCACAATCACCACAGGCCGGCCCGATGGTTCAATCCACCTGCACGTACCACAGGCCTGCCCCGATGGTTCATTCCACCTGCACGTACCATAGGCCAGCCCGATGGCTCATGCCACATGCACGTACCACAGGCCGGTCCCGATGGTTCATTCCACCTGCACGTACCATAGGCCAGCCCGATGGCTCATTCCACCAGCATGTACCACAGGCCGGCCCCGTTGGCTCATTCCACCTGCACGTACCATAGGCCAGCCCGATGGTTCAGTCCACTTGCACGTACCATAGGCCAGCCCGATGGCTCATGCCACATGCATGTACCACAGGCCAGCCCCGATGGCTTATTCCACCTGCACGTACCACAGGCCGGCCCCGATGGCTCATTCCACCTGCACGTACCACAGGCCGGCCCCGATGGCTCATTCCACCTGCACGTACTTCAGGTCGGCCTGCTGGCTCATTCCACCTGCACGTACCACAGGCGAGCCCGATGGCTCATCCCATCTGCACGTAGGCCTACCACAGACCTAGTGTAGCAGCAAAGTGACCAAAAATTAAGACAACCTTCCATCAAAAAAAATCATCACTTATCATATGGGGTGGGGTGGGGCAAAACGCCCAGGTGAGGCAAAACGCCCACCGCAATTATGACGTCATTCCACGTGATTTTATAGTCTCATGTAATTCTTAAATAACTGCTGCCACATTTTCAATAAACTGTTGAAAATGTCGACCATTTTTAACAAAACAGTGTTGTGTATACATGCTAAGTACATAATTCAACACAATTCTTAGTAAATGCGAGCAGTACTATTTAGTCTCTCAAGGCCCAAGGAATACTGAGAAACACTAGTAACCGGGGTACATCCGAAGCTACTAGTGTTGGTTACCGATGCAATATGGTTTCGATTGAAAGATATACATGGTCACGTGACAACATTTAGAAACTTCCTCTGTTTCCAATTGGGACAAAACGCCCACCATGGTGTGGGGTAAAACGCCCACGTGACTATTATAAATAATTTATTGGGGAATCATGAGCTGGATTCGTAATCAGGCTACTCGAAGCTACTGGCCCATCTCACACTCAGGCTACTGCTGACCCATCTCACACTCAGGCTACTGCTGGCGCATCTCACACTCAGGCTACTGCTGACCCATCTTACACTCAGGCTACTGCTGGCCCATCTCACACTCAGGCTACTTGCACGTCTCACACTCAGGCTACTGCTGGCCCATAACACTCTCAGGCTACTTGCACGTCTCACACTTACGCTACTGGCCCATCGCACACTTGGGCTACTGCTGGCCCATCTCACACCCAGGCTACTGCTGGCTGATTTCACCCTCAGGCTACAGCTGGCTCATCTCACACGCAGGCTACTGCTGGCTCATCTCACACTCAGGCTACTGGCACATCTCACACTCGGGCTACTGCTGGCCCATCACACTCTCAGGCTACTTGCACGTCTCACACTCAGGCTACTGGCCCATCCCACATTTAGGCTACTGCTGGCCCATCGCACACCCAGGCTACTGCTGGCTGATCTCACACTCGGGCTACAGCTGGCTCATCTCACACTCAGGCTACTGGCACATCTCATACTCAGGCTACTGCTGGCTGATCTCAAACTCAGGCTACAGCTGGCTCATCTCACACTCAGGCTACTGGCACATCTCACACTCAGGCTACTGCTGGCTGATCTCACACTCAGGCTACAGCTGGCTGATCTCACACTCAGGCTACTGGCACATCTCACACTCAGGTACTGCTGGCCCATCACACTCTCAGGGTACTTGCACGTCTCACACTCAGGCTACTGGCCCATCGCACACTTAGGTTACTGCTGGCCCATCTCACCTTCATGCTACTGTTTGCCCATCTCACACTAAGGTTACTGGCCCATCTCACGCTCAGGCTAGCTACTGGCCCATCGCACACTCAGGCTACTGCTGGCCCATCTCACAGTGAGGCTACTGACCTATCTCACACTCAGGCTTCAGCTGGCCCATCTCACACTCAGGCTACTGCTGGCCCCTTTCTCACACGCAGGCTACTGCTGGCCCATCTCACACTCCTCAGGCTACTGCTGGCCCATCTCACACTCAGGCTACTGACCCATCTCACACTCAGGCTACTGCTGGCCCATCTCACACTTAGGCTACTGCTGGCCCATCTCACACTCAGGATACTGCTGGCCCAGCTCACATTCGGGATACAGCTGGCCCATCTCACACTCAGGCTACTGCTGACACGGCACATCCCACACTTAGGCTACTGGCCCATCTCACACTCAGGCTACTGTTAACCCATCTCACACTCAGGCTAATGCTGGGCCATCTCACACTCAGGCTACTGTTAACCCATCTCACACTCAGGCTAATGCTGACACGGCACATCCCACACTTAGGCTACTGGCCCATCTCACACTCAGACTACTGCTGGCCCATCTCACACTCAGGCTACTGTTAACCCATCTCACACTCAGGCTAATGCTGACCCATCTCACACTCAGGCTACTGGCCCATCTCAAACTCAGGCTACTGCTGGCCAATCTCACACTCAGGCTACTGATCCACTTCACACTCAGGCTACTGCTGGCCCATCTCACACTCAGGCTACAGCTGGCCCATCTCACACTCAGGCAAATGGCCCATCTCGCACTCAGGCTATTGCTAGCCCATCTTACACTCAGGCTACTGCTAGCCCATCTTACACTCAGGCTACAGCTGGCTCATCTCACACTCAGGCTACTGCTAGCCCATCTTACACTCAGGCTAATGCTGGACCATCTCACCTCAGGCTACTGCTGGCCCATCTCACACTCAGGCTACTGGCCCATCTCACACTCATGCTACTGCTGGCCCATCTCACACTCAGGTTACTGATGGCCCATCTCACACTCAGGCTACTGCTGGCCCATCTCACACTCAGGCTACTGGCCCATCTCACCATCATGCTACTACTGGCCCATTTCACACTCAGGCTACTGGCCCGTCTCACACTCAGCCTACTGCTGGCCCGTCTCACACTCAGACTAAGCCTACTGCTGGCCCATCCCACGCTCAGGCTACTGGCCCATCTCACATTGAGGCTACTTCTGGCCCATCTCACACTCAGCCTACTGCTGGCCCATCTCACACTCAGGCCCATACCACTCTCAGGCTACTGGCCCATCTCACACTCAAGCAACTGCAGGCCCATCTGACACACATGCTGAGCCTACTGCTGGCCCATCTCACGCCCAGGCTACTACTGGCCCGTCTCACGCCCAGGCTTCTGGCCTGTCTCACACTCAGGCTACTGACTTGTGTCAGGCTGCCGGCCCATCTCACA
This sequence comes from Flabesymbios commensalis, assembly GCA_964017125.1. Classification (NCBI taxonomy): domain Eukaryota; kingdom Metazoa; phylum Annelida; class Polychaeta; order Terebellida; family Flabelligeridae; genus Flabesymbios; species Flabesymbios commensalis. The sequence goes on from OZ024907.1 coordinate 13,281,463, forward strand.
CTCAAGCTACTGCATGGCCTGTCTCACACTCAGGCTACTGCTGGCCCATTTCACACTAGCTACTGCTAGTCCGTCTGACTTTCACTTGAACCTGTCTTTCTATTGAATATGCTTTAACCACACTGATAATATGGTCAACCTAAGGTCATGGACAGTGTATTATTATGTGAGGTAGCGGATGGGGCAAAACGCCCACCATGGGCGTTTTGCCCCTGCAAAAAGGCGTTTTGCCCCATGGTGTGAGGCAAAACGCCCACTTGTGTATTTTTGCATTTCGAGAACAAAAATAAATAAATAGGGAATGTAACATCAGTGTAGTGGATAGTGCAATTTAGTAGGCTATCCAACGTCTGCTGGACTACATGTTTTCCTAGGGGTTGGTAGTACATAACTACAGCTTAAAATGCTTACGGTAGGCGTTTTGCCTCACCCTACCCTTGGAAAGCTTGAAAGCTAACAAGCGCGAAATTTTGAAAGAATTTGGCAATTTGACCCTTTGTGCACCATGGTAGGCCTATAGCATATTAGGCCTATGTGACCTACAGACCTATATTTGTATCTCATACGTTACAAAACGAACGGAAGATTCATTAGCAGCATCATTTTCTGCTCTTTTACTCGTTGGGATAATATCTCATATTATGAGAAGCTAATAAAAAATATATATATATATATTTAATTTCAAGACCCTTACTTTTCCAAAGCACCAACATGATTGAAGTTTAAAATACTCTAAATCTATTTACATTGTAACTATATTTTTTAATTATGGAAGATGGAATATGCAGTTCTAGCAACGCCAGGGTTTATATACGGTCATAACAACAAAAGGGTTAATTGAGTAGGCCTACGGTTCTAGCAAAACAATGGTTAGGCTTAATTGTGGGCCCTATGCGATCCTAGCAGCACAAGAGTTAATTATATACGGCCACAGCAGCACATTGGGTAATTGGGCTTATACGGTCCAGCAACACAAGGCCTAATTAATTTATATTTTATATAAGCCTATTAAGATTCCGTCTGCTGCGCTTCTGTCCATCAGATAGGCCTATTCATTTTCTGATGTAAAAACGACGATGTTACCAGCGACTGTGTGACTCGGCATTATAGACGTCATAATAGATTTTCTGATGTCTATCTAGGTGCTCAGTGACGGTTCGCTGCATATAAGTTAGGCCTATTATTTCATGTAGGCCTATAGCCTATTTCGATGACCATAGCAGAAAATACACATTAAGGAAATATGTGATAGGCCTATTGGTTCACAAAGGGTTAATTTTCCAAATTCGTCTAAATTTTCGTTTTTGTTATCCCCCCTTGCCTCGCGGAAATGCATTTCTGCCCCTAGCCATAATCTGGAGATTTCAATTGTAGGCCTAAATAAACAGCTATCAAAACGAGAAAAACTTTTTCTCACAGCAAAATAGGGGTATAGGGGCCTACCTATTTCCAGTAAAAGTCAGGCGCGGATCCAGAGGGCGGGTGCAGGGGACGCACGCTCACCCCTTTTTGCCCCAAAATCTTTAAAAAGTCCCCTAAATTGGCCTGATTATGCCAACAAAATCCTCGGGGCGAGCCCCAGAACCCTCCACGCTCCCTGCTTTTTCAAATCTTGGATCCGCCCCTGAAAGTAGCCTAACCCCCCGAAATTGCGGTATTCGGGGATTCCCTATCGGTAGGCCTTACCTACTAACGTCTAAAAATAACAACTAAATCATTTGCATTCACCACTGACCACCATGCCTACACGAAGCCCGGTGTCACGCCATATTAGGCATCCCCTAGATATTAGGCTTCCCTTCCGGTTCTGCGCAAGAAGGCCCCTAATATGGTCATAGCGAGGCAGCTGTGTGTCTCATGGTAAATGATCAGCAGATGTATATATTATATATTTATTTGCTAGTTGAACCAAAAGCCTACATGATTTCTGCAATTGCAATATTGCAGTCAATGATAAATTGGACACAAATCTATTATAAAATATGTAATACACACACTTGTTGAAATTCAGCAGCCATAATCATACTAATATTACAGCAATCTTATTAAATTATACACGAATTCATTTTAATTCATAATACATACTATTTAGTAAATTGGAATGGAAATGTCATTCATCATTGTTTAATACATCTTCACTTGTGAATATTACCAATATTTATCAGAAAATTAATCTTGATAGTCTTAAGTAAAACATACCACGTTATTATATTACACTACTGTAATTTAAACATGTGTTATTTATATTATAAGGCCTTGGCAACAAGAAATATAAAAAAGTATATCATTAATATATGTTATAATAAATATAAGATATAGTTAGATTAGGCATCCCTTCGCCATAGTGTAGCATGTTCAGTGAGAGTGCATACAGAGGGGTGCTTAATTTTGCTGACAAGTACAAGCACGCCAACACCCTGGCAAGACCTTGGCAAGCCGTTGTCAAATTAGACATCCCCTTAGTCACAGTGTGGTGACAGTCCTGGTTAGGTGAGCTTAATATCACTGGCTTGGCAAGTCGTTTTTAAATTTAACATCGCGTAGAATAACAAATTGTAACCGAAACTATTAGCATATAAAAAAACACAAAATTATTAAAATTCAGCGAGCGTAATTATACAAATATTTCAGCAATATATCATGATTTTAACGAAGCATACGTCTACATAAAATTCCCGTCATCAATAAATATTTATCTACCTATATTTGACATTCCAAATAGAGAGATCGCATTGTTACAGCAATATAGTGCACTAATGTGATCCAAACATATCACTTGTTAATAATGTTATCATGGCTTGACACTAAGCAGATAAATGAAAGAAGATAATTAACGCGTATTTGTGTGTTTTAAGCATCATAATCAGCGTTGTTCGCATGGTTATACATGTATTTTAAGCCAGTTTTATTTCTGATTTTATGTTTTGAAAAAAATAAATACTATTTAATAGCATGTTTAGTCCCCGACATCAAAAGGGTTTGCCATTGTTAGTCATCCCCCCCCCCCTCCAAGCTCACGAGGTATTGTTTCTACTGTAACGTATGATGACATTGCCAAAGAACAAAGAGGTGACAGCGGCGTCTATGCAACAAAGCATTATAATGTCCTTATCTAAACGATTAACCCTAGGCGACCAAGCGGATGAAAATGTATGACCACAAAATCAAGTGCTAATATATTACATGATCGGAACCAATAATGACATGCAAATATTTAGTTTCAAATGTATTTACAGGTATCGTACAATTATTCCAACAGTATTAACATAATTATTATTTATTATTTTATTGCAGTACATTTCAGAGAGTAAATAACATTTATAAATATGATTTCACAGCTAATATATAATATATTCACACTCATGGTAGCATATTATACTGCCATCACAACAACATTAAGTATATTATTTATTTTCACATATAAAATACAAATTTCACAATATAGGTAATCTATTACAATATCATGTTCATTCAATTCAGTTTAACAACAGTTTAGTGTATTAACATTCCTAATAGCATATAAAACTGACCATCACAATAATAAAGATACAATTTTAATACAAGGCAAAGTACATATCATAAGAACAAAATATTTTACATAATATTATCAACATCTATTACATTTATAATATGAAGCGTCTTCAGCGAGGTTAATACATTTTTTATGAAATAAATTTTCACAGGAACAACATTTAATCATAGTGTCCGATTTATTTGTAGTTTTACAAGTACAGTAAAGTTATACTCTCTGAGTAGGCTTTGCTGCACGCTTTCTTCTTTTCTCGGATTGAAAGGGTTTCAATTCGCCATCTGCAAAGCACTGTAGTAGATGTTGCCTCATACTTTGCTGATTCCAGGACTGTGTTCCTGGATCCCTTCCTTCACAAAGACTGATGCTATGGCAAATAAGCCACAATCATCCCCTCCAAGAATGTGGTGATCATGAAATAGTTTAATACATTGACATGATCCCAGGTGTTTATTCCGCTTGCATTATTAAAGTGATGGCATTTTCAGAGTTGTCAGTCATGGCACCTTCGGTGGAAACAATCGCACTTGCGAAATGAAAATGAAATGAATCGGGCTTAATTAGGCCACCTTTGTGCACATATAGGCTAAACTTGGCCAGGAGTACCTGTTGAGGATGGTGAGATGATTAAGATATCACTGTCCTCCAGACACAGGATTCGAAATTCGAGCCCTGGCGGTCTGAGGCCGAGCACGCTACCTCTCGGTCACGGAGGCTCCCCACAATACTGACTTTCACACGTGGTAGGGAAGAAACATTCGCACTTGCGAACCGTTGACAGCTCACATATGTGGCTATTATATCTGGCACTCACAAGCCGTTGACATCTCACATGTCGCTGCTACGCTTAACTGCCGTATATGTGCACGCACGTATGCTGACAAATATTTTCACGCACTAATAATCAATTATATGTCGTAACAAAAAGATATTTCCACTTTTTCAAACCCATAAAATATTGCATAATAGCAATTGTGTACATGTTGGCCTTATAGGGTTAATTTTCTAAAATCGAATCACCATATACTTGATATATAACATAATAGCATGACATATAATAGCATGCCATGGCTTCACCATGATAAATATTTTTATTAATATATTTTTAATTATACTTCCAAAGTACATGTATGCCAGCCTGAATATGAATATTCAAATATGAATATATTTTACTTTTGAAAATTTGCAAAGTCAACATGCAATTTGATATGGCATCAATCTATGTTATGTATTTAATACATTTGTAAAGCTTTAAAGTTTATTAAAACTAAAAAGAATAAGACAATTTATTATCCACTCCGTAATAAATTTCAAAATAAAGCACTAAATCTACTTCAAACATAACACTCCTATGACGCAATGCTCACACCTTTAGCTTCCACAGCTACTGCACCCTCTCATGTTGATCATACAAAGAAGGAGGTGTGATAACACCCCGCCTTAATGAAACCTCCGCCGCAATTAACACTTGTGAGCCCATGACTGACGCGTATTGTCAAAAATGTATCCACGGGTACCATGGGTACAGCGGATAACAGTAATTAAATACGGGAATACATTTATTTATCTGAAAACTACAAATATTTTACAGCATGATATTGATATAGAATTTTATAATTGCAACTATGAAGAGTTTTTTGTGTCAAATTTATTTATTGTTTTTGGCAACCAAAGGGTGACTCAACGTGGTCCTCGGCAGTTTATGATATGTATGATCAGTTAACGATATGTATCTCAAATAGGAGCTTTATTATTAGGAGAATTATGCCTAGGTATTATAACTCATCAAACACGATGTCGTAGACGTTGGGCCAACATTTATCCTGGAAGAACATTATTGCGTAATGATTACGGTGGAATATAATTTTTTAATCAGAAAAAAGACATGACAAAATATTTTTTATATTACTTTTCTTTCTAAAATAATAACTAATTATAATTTATATCTATCGCAACCTTAGTATCATTTTTTATTTTGACAATCGATAATGAAGTAGTGGGTATTGGTTTGTCCATACAAGCCAGCTTGCACGGGACGAGGGGGATGTCTAATTTGGCAACGACTTGCAAGGTCTTGCCAGGGTGTCGGCGTGCTTGTACTTGCCAGCAAAATTGAGCACCCCTCTGCATGCGCTCTTACTGAATGGCCAACTCTACACTGTGGCGAAGGGGATGCCTAATTTAACTATGTCTCATACGTATTAACCTTGTAAAGCATTCCCTGTATAAAGATCGTTAATATATAATCTAATATATAAATATATGTCGATGTGAAAATTATCGTTGTTATTCTAATAGGCTAGAAAACATGGCGGGGGAATCTAATTTCCCACCATCTGTCTTGTTCTTCTTATTGGAATATTAAGCATCCCCTCGTTTGTCTAGAAATGGATAGTATTCTAGCGACCATCAGCTGGGATATGGATTATACTTTGTAACCCATTGGTTAACATAATTCACTTCAAGTGAGTGCAAAACTATGTTTGCTAGAATAATGTTTGCTAGAATAATATGTAAGTGTGGTGGATTGATCAAGACACCTTTGTGTGACTTCCGCTGCGTATGCACTCTCTGCGCATGCCCACACAGTCACGTGACTTTTTAACTTGTCAGGGATGCCTAATATATGGGGATGCTTAATATTTGTTGACACCGGCCGCGTCGCGTAGCGTGGCTCAAGGAAACAGTTCGTAGGCCTATGTCAGTTACTTGGAAAGCCCAATCGATTGTACCCTTCCTTCAACTGTATCTCCTAAATGTATCCTTCCGCCAGTTCTCCAGTGTGGAACCTGTGTATAGGCCTATATATGAGAAGGTGTCTTAAGCGGAAAGTCTCATCATCTATGCACATGATCACCATTGGGGTCTATGGTTGTTTTAGCTGCCGTGGATGTACAAAGGTAGTCTGTGAGCACTGAATTCGGCTCTTGATGTGGCCCACCGGCTTAGTGATACACAGCTCCGAGTAAAAAGCAACTGGACTAAAGGCGGGATTGAGATCGATCGATAATTATCGGAAGACCCGGGCAGCCTGCATGCGGGCTAGCTAACCCAAACAAACAAACAAACAAACAAACAGTGGCCTACACCGTGAGCGAGCTACATCATTCGTGATCATTATCTCATGCTGTATTGGGCCTACTATAACATGCTACATGTGTATCATGTGTATAGGGCATACTTTGTATGGAGATTTCTAACTGTCCGTGTGAGAGCTTTATTTAGCCGCAACTGCATAGGCGCCGCCTAAGATTAGTCATTTTAGTAGACCACATTCTACTTTATTTTGTGTGCTACACATGATCGTTAGACTGGTTGGACTACAACCCGGGGACTACAAGCGTCTGACAGCTTCATTGTCAGCCCATATAGGGCCTATCACATAGTAGGCCTATATACTATAGGCCCTATATATATGGTGATTGAAGATCATGTTTAACATATTACGTAGATCTACTGGATATTACAGAGCCATTATTACAAGGTTACATTATTATAAGGTAGGCATAATGTGTGTGCTATATAACAACAATTAACCCGCGTTCTGGACCGCAGGACGCCAGACAACAGCTAACACGGGGTAGGCCCTATTCACCCAATCCTGTTTCAATGTTTGGGCCAGCATTAGGCCTAATAAAATTGGGATTAATAGACGAACACATGGAGGGGGGGGGGGGGGGTTAGATGAGTCCTGACACCCCCTTGTTACTTAAGCTGCAGTTTTTTTTAAATTGCCGGGGATTTCCCCATATAAATGTTACCCTTTGAATCCCCTAATAGCCTACATGTAGTTTAAAGGTGTCGTCCACTGTGTACGAACAGCGTGATACATCTCTACCCAGCAAACACGAGACATTCGCCCAATGCTGTTTCAATGTTGGCCACCGTCTTCGACGCTGGCCCAACAATGAGACAGCATCATTGGGTGAATGCCCCGTGTTTGCTGGGTAGGGCCTACCCAGCATCACGCTGATTACAGAGATAGGGGCAACTGGGTACAACTAAAACCAGAAACGTAGGCCTACATAGAGTGGTCTTTGGCTTTTAGGCGAATAGTATTAGACCTGTAAACAGGCTGAAGGGGGAAAAAATATGCCCAAGCTGAATTTTTCAGGATACCTTCTAAATACCATTAGAAACAACATACTAAAACTCCCCGTGATTCCCGCTGGAGCCTTTTCCATTATTCAAGATGGCGTCCAAGATGGCCGCCAAAATGTTGAGACCGCTATATCTCGGCTTGTAATCAACATAACTTGATGATTTAAATGTCTACATGTGCATTTATTGTCATAAGGATTCCATTGAAACAGGTTCTGAGTCACTAAATAGTCACGCATATAATTTATTTGCAATTTAAGGTATATTAATAAGCAAAATAACAAGATTTTGATATGTATGACATTTTAAATACTATTTCAATCATTAACATATCAGAAATTGAAAATAAATTATATATGTGACTATTTCGTGACTCAATTGTAATTGTCTCATTGTAATCATTTTGTAAAAAAGAACATTTTGATATAGACATCGTGAAATTATGTTGATTACAAGCGGAAATACTAGGTCGTCGATTTATGCAAACATCCACTCGAACACCCCAAAAAATTATACCAAAGATATTTTCCAAAGGTTTTTGTCACCAATGAAATGTATTTAATGGCAGGAGAAAGTCTTTCAAAATCTGACTACCAGAAAAAGTGTCCAATCCAATATAGTCGCCAATGACTCTAGAAGATGGAAATTGCTATGACTAATTAGTGTATACCTACTGTTTAAGTGTCAATGTCAGTGCAGGCACTGATGTTGGCCGTGGTAGCCTTAAACAACCGGCAATATAGTTACCTTCAGCCATTGTCACTCTGGGGACTATCCGAGTCTCTGGATGTATGGACATGCATAGGGTGAATCCCCCAGACATGCCCAGAACCCCTATGTTATCGGGCAAGTGAAGGAAAACGATATCAACAACTGACCGTGCCCTATCACCCCAAACTCACATCATAATCTGTACATCATTCATCTCATCAATGGTCTGTACTGTGATCATGATCATGATCATGATCATTAGTGCCAAAACGTGACGTCACGCAATAATTTACTGGGAATTACACCATAAAAAAGCAGTGAAATTCAAGAAATACATGCACAATGTGTTTACATCATTCAATTTGTTCAGTTCTTCAGTTCAAGCTAAAAAAACATGTGTTTATGTTTCTCCCCCCCTCCCCCTGACATAAAAAGGAACCTATATACTATGTTCCTGGTGTACCACCCACAGTGCCCACCCTTCTCAATTTCCGAGAAATGTGAAAAACATATAGGGGCCCATGCAATAAATTAGATGCATAATAGCTCGTAGCGGTGTGGTGGTTTTGACTGCATAATATAATTCTTCTGTGTTTTTAATGATTAAGCATGCTCAAGGTGAAAAGATCAACTTAACAATGTGAAAATGTAATTTTGAGCAGGGAATTACAAGAAATTACAAGGCATTACAAATGAAGGGGCAGGAGGCAATGGGGAGGCGTTAAAAGGCGACGCAGAGGCATTGAAGGGCAATGTAAAGGCGTTGAAGGGCGACAATGAGGCGTTAAGGTGCGACTGGGTGTGTCAAAAGGTGGTATGGAAGGCAGTACAGGGCGACGAGGAAGCGTTAAATGGCAATGGGAAAGCGTTAAAGAGCAATGGGGACGCGTTAAAGTGCGATGAGTAGGCGTTTAAGGATGACGAGAAGGCGTTAAGGTGCGCAGAAGAGGCATTAAGAGGCAATGGGCAGGCATAAAAGGGAAAGTAAGATGCGTTCAAGTGTGACAGGAGGCATAAAAAGGCAACAAAAAGGCATTAAAGGGCAACAAAAAAGCGTCGAAGGGCATCACAGAGGCATTAAAGGGTGATCAAGAAACAATAAAGGGAGACAGGGAGAAGTTAAAGGGCAATGGGGAGGCGTTAAAGAACGACGAGGCGGTGCTAAAGCGCGACAACGAGGCATTAATAGGCGAAAGAAAGGTGTAAATATGGTAATACTATTGTCTAAAATGCGATGGAGGGGAAACAAAAGGGTATGAGTCAGTGTTAAAGGGTGACAGAGAGGAGTTAAATGGCGATTGGAATGTGTTGATGGGCGATAGGCGGGAGTTAGAGAGCATCTGATGGCATTAAAGAGCAACGGAAAAACGATAAAAAACGGCGGGGAGGCGTTGAAGAACACTTTATTCAGTCAAACATAGCTAAATAACCTTATAAATGTCAATAATTATGAAAAATCAAATGAAATGAATGGGGTTTTAGTCCACCTTTGTGCATATACAGGCTAAACTGGGCCAGGAGAACCTCCTGAGGATGGCGAGAGGAATGAGATGACATAGGCCTCTAGACACAGGATTCGAAATATGACATTTCATTATCAAAATTATACTACAATAAATGCAGTTAAACCCTCATCAAAGATATGGATTACACTTGTTTCCATTTTTATTTGTGTAAAATGTTTTTTTTGGAATGAGACTTTAGATAAAACTACTACCATAAAAGGATTTTCTACTCAAAATTAAATTGAAATAAGGTATTACATTGTGTTATTTTAATTTGATAGAATCATCTTTTCGCTCATTTGACCTTAAAATTGACATTTCGACTTTGAAGATTAAGTAGAATCGATCACTAAAATATTATCAGAAATGGATCATACAGTAAGTTAGATTAAGTCGGTTACCTCTTTTTACACAAAAAATAGGTATTACGCTTGCTTTTACTTGACCTTAAATTGACGTTTTGACATTAAAGACCTTTGATCTTCAATTTTTTTATACATTTTGACCTTGGAATTTACCTTTTAATGTCGAAGAAGTCCTAGCATTACCAAAATAATAACATAAGTAGATTATCCAGTAAAATTACCTCAAAACGAGGTATTACATATGATGTTTTTTTTATATTTGTATTTGTTTAAAATATTATTTTCAGGAATTTGGCCTTAAAATTAACCCTTTGACCTTAAAGGTCACCTTGAATCACAAACATAATACTATAAAAAGACTCACCAGTCCCAATGCCATGAAAATGGGGTATTACACAATTTCTTAACTTTATTTAGTAAAAATCATATTTTTGATTATTCGACCTTTCGATTGGCCCTTTGACATTGAAGATGACCTTGAAGCATAAAAATAATATAAGAAATGGATTTCCCAATCAAAATTAGACGAAAAAAAGGTATTACACTTGTTCCTGCCTTTTTTTGTTGAAAAATCATATTTTACCTTGTCCATGATCTTGGATTTTGACATACCTCCCCTCCCCAATTTTAGGCAATTTAGGCAATTTAGGGTGGTTTTACCGATTTTCACGGCCGCTGGCGGCCATCTTGGAGTTTTCATCCATTTTTAGGGGTCAGATTTTGAGTGACGGTCATTCATTATATATCCAGTAGAACAGAAAACCGTTAAAAAACTTTTGTGATATTTTTTTGGGGGTGAGGTGGTATATCAACCCGTCTATATAGCTGAGTTAACATTTTGGCGGCCATCCTGGACGCCATCTTGAATATTGGAAAAGGCTCCAGCGGGAATCACGGGAGTTTTAGTATGTTGTTTCTAATGGCATTTGAAAGGTTTCCTGAAAAATTCAGCTTGGGCATATTTTTTCCCCTTCAAAACCTAATACTATTCGCCTATTTAATACTAATCGATCGTAAACTATACGCTGGCCAAATGTGAAGCTAGGCCTTTGAGCAGTTTGGAGCACTATATGCACAGCCACGAGGACCTAAATATCCAGCCCGGTAGTTTGCCTACCCCCGAGTCTCGTATCAAATGAGCTATCCCAACATAGAATAAATCAATAATTTAGGAAACATTCAAAAGACTCGACGTACGCACGTATGGCTTATCTTTTAATTATTAAAAAATTGAGGTTCATCACAATGAAATAAAGGAGTAAATGACAAGTTGTCCATTGTGATAGAATAAAGCCATCAACATGATCAACATTCTGCCTAAAATCGCCATACGCTAACAAATTGTTTCCCAAGCCCCACCACCCAAAAAATGTACAAAATTACTGTTCCTAGAGGATATCGTACAAAATAATAGTCGTAGTAATTAGAAATAAATTTTATTCAAGCATTATAACAAATAATATTGCCACTGCTCTTTCACATGTAGGCCTAGCCTGATTTAATTATTTTACTGTCGTTTTAGCAACATTTGTGTCGTGTACGTAGGGCCTAAAAATCCGCTCAGTTCCTCCCCTATCCACTAATTATGAACTCCGTTTACTGATCATTTCATTCTAGTTATGAAATCTATTTTATTGATAATTTACTTATATTTTTTTCTGCGGGCATCTAAATTGCTGCGGGCATCACGTTAACCCTTTGCCTGCTGATCACGAGTATAGTCAATTTTAATCCGTTTTATTACTATTAGCCGATTTAACTTATTGGGAAAAAAATGAGTGTGCAAACATCAAGATTTGCAAGTGTTTGGTGTTAAAAAACAAATATCAGTAATTTTCAGTCACTTGAAGTTGTGGGTCGCGGTAGCGAGACACAACTTCAAGTGGAGGAAAATTTAAATTATTTAATTTAACAGGATAAGGGTTAAATAGGATCAACGACACCTCCACCGTTTCTTTTTAATCCCTTAGAGCACTGATGTCGACTGCAGTAGACATTCTGGGTTTTTATTAGCACCTGTATAACCCTTGATAACGAGCTATTCAAATTAAAATATGCTTTCAATCTTGAAACACTGAAATATATTGGGACTTGAATTTCACAAATAGCATAAATTTTCAGTCACTTGAAGTTGTGGATCGCGGTAGCGAGACACAACTTCAAGTGATGAAAATTTAAATTGAATAGCTCAGTGTTCTAAGGGTTAATATGCACACACACGCATGAGCTCAGCTATAAATGTGACGATACAGAATAACCCGCATGAACGATCTTCTTGTGGAATTTAAAAACGAGATTTAATTCTCGCATATCTTCGATTTAAAGATAGTGTTCTGTATTATTTTCAGCAACATCATATTGTCCATCAAGCAAGGAGAAGTATGGCTAAATTCAGGCCTTTTGTCGATTTGGCAAGGTATGTTTATTTATTATAATTGACGATCACCCGTTTACCATGTTTACTTTAAATGTATATAATACTTTGTTGAGAAGCTCAAGGTAATTAAATATAACAGGGTAGCAGGTTTACATTGTTGCATGTTATAGTTAATCCATAGATAACCAATTTTTCGTTTACCTCTTACAGCGCGAGGATCGACTTCAGATGTCAGAATCATATTTTGACGTCTATAGTAAAATAGTAGAATATCTATAATGGCCGTAGACCCATCACATAAGTATTCAAATGGAAGCGGAAAAAGCTAAGACGTTTATGATGTTTATGATGATTTCAAATTGAAAAAAACCTTTGGTCTCTTGGCTTATACCAAACATTTCAGCGCTTTAAGGGTTAATGTCATCTACAATAAAGGGACATGCCCAGGTCTAAAATCATAGAAAAATCGGTGATATTATTTTAGCTTATTAATGATGTAAACATGTCCATAGACTGGAACTGCAAAAGTTTTTCAATTTTTGTGCTGTGCACTTACCAGTTAGGCTAGATATAGAGACGAAATTCCCATATTTCTTATTTTTGACATGGTTGTCAATGATTAGAAATCATGAATTCCGTCTCTATATCTAGCCTAACTGGTGAATACACAGCACAAAAATTAAAAAGCGTTTGCAGTTCTAGTCTATGGTTATATTAATAAGCCAAAATAAAATCACCGATTTTTTTATGACTTTAGACCTGGGCATGTCCCTTTAACATATTACATAATGGTTAATATATGTAGATTAGTCTCTATTAGATTAATTTATAATAGATTAATCTATATTAGATTAATCTATAATCATGATAATAGAATAATCTATATTAGATTAATCTCTATTAGATTAATCTATAATAGAATAATCTATATTAGATTAATCTATAATAGATTAATCTGTATTAGATTAATCTATCTTAGATTCATCTATATTAGATTCATCTATAATAGATTAATCTATATTATATTAATCTATAATAGATTAATCTATATTAGATTAATCTATATTAGATTAATCCATATTAGATTTATCTATATTAGATTAACATTGATTGACAACAGTCATGCGTAAATTATTCCTTAAAGCGTTAATGTGTAAAAAAATATTTTTTATTTACTTTAAGTTGTGTCTCGCTCAGCGATTTACAACTTCAAGTGGGTAAAAAGGCTTACATATGTGCAATTTTGATCAAATCATATGTCAATCTATAAAATATAAAGCTGATGTCTCCTTTATATTTTCTTGTTTGAAGGACTTAAAAAGAGGTTAAAACGGTTATAGACGCGATTAGCACATTAACTCTTGTCCTGATGAATCGTTTCAATTGTATTTTTCGTTATTTAAGGCTGGAATTGCTAACGCAATTTCCAGCTTCAAATGACGAAAAATATGACTATTTATGAAAAATAAACATGTGTGAAAATTAACATTTTAATTAAATGAGCATCTATCACAAACTATGGTATGGATTGCAGTGGCATTTTATTTCCTTCAAAACTTACTCGGTATGGATTGCAGTGGCATTTTATTTCCTTCAAAACTTACTCGAAACCGGATATATACGGCTCCAGTCGCACAACGGTTAAGGTTTACTTTTTTTGTTTTATACTAATTTGAATGTTTATTGTATCACGACCTTTTTGAGTTGTTATTAACAGAATCTCTCAATATGATGTGTCAGTTGAAGAAAATGGAACAAAAGCCGTGATCAAATTTCCAAACATCTCTTTTGGTGAATTCGACAGAACAGGTGATCTTATTCTTCTATGTTTGTTGATCTCTTTCGGCGTGGGATCTTCTTTAGAGAAGTCAGAATCTTGCGTATAAAGTCGATCCCTCCACTGAAATAATTAAAAAATTATAATTAATGGCCCTAGACCCTGTCACCCATAACATAGGTATTCAGATAAAGTGGAAAGAGCTAACTAAGACATTTATGATGGTTTCAAATTGAAAAAAAACTTTGATCTCCATGGTTTATACAACAATATTTCAGCTTTGTAATAATTCAATATATGCATCGGTGTGTCGTACATATTGTGTTACAGTGTACAACACATTTATGGAGAAACCTTTATTGAGGACATCCTGTGGAATGGTCTTTAAACCTAGTTTTAGCCAAGGTTGTCAAAAAGTCTGGTATATTAAAAGTTGGTTAATTGATTTGCATGGCTAAATACCATTAGACTATTTGAACAAAAAAAGTTAACATTGAATGACTATCGATGCAACTGGCACGGTTTGAATTTTGCAAAACCTAGGTGACGGCATAGTCCTTTACCCTTAGAGCGCTGAATTAAATTGTAAAAAAAAACATCGCAACCAAAGAGGTTTTTTCACCTTGAAATCATCATAAATGTCTTGGTTAGCTCTTTCTGATTTATTTGAATACCTATGTTATGGGTCTACGACCATTAGAAATATTTTTATACTCTCACAGTGCGGGGATAGACTTTAGTCGTCGGGATCTGACGTCTACAGAACTATCCTAATAAAATTATACAACTATTGTTCAATTTTGAAGTGAACGCTGAGGTTTCGCGGCACTGTATAAATTTTGTCAAAGATATTTATGCATCGCGAAGTGAGGTGTAAGAATTACGGTTTTACAGTTAATACTTATATTTCTACATTGCTTTACCTAGCGATGATATCAGTATAATTTAAATCTGTCTATACGGTTTTACAGTTATTAATTATATTTCTACATTGCTTCACCTAGCGATGATATCAGTATAATTCAAATATGTCTATGTTGTTAAATGAGTTTGATGGGTACACGTGTGTGTACTAAGATAAGATAAGATAAGATTTATTTTAAGTCGCACATAAAAACATATAACATTAGCTCTAACGAGCTAGTACAAGCGACATATAAAGTAAAACAATAAATATAACAGCTAAAACAAGCAGGTTGGCTGGCAGGAAGTCATCATGAAATGTAAAAAAAAAAATATATATATAATACGGATTATATAGACAAATACTTATAAAAAACAAATAATGTAAATGAGTTGTTAAAAGTTACATAATCCATTTTGGCACATAAAAGTAGATTACCCGATTTTATAAAAAAAAACTTATGATGTATATGCAAAAAATAAATTATGGCTAAAAGTTACGTAAAAACATTTGTCATTTATTAATAATTGCATAACTGTATCACATTTTCGAGGGACCTACATCTAATTTTGCTCTCAATTAAATGGAAAAATAAGCTCGCAGGCCATCTCTGAAAGTTTTGAGGTCTCTGGTTATTCTCAATGCCTCTGGCAAAGAGTTCCAGATTTTAGGGGCCAAAAAGCAAAAGGAATTTGTTCCATGTCGCACCCTCTTCATGAGAGGAATTTTCAGGATATTTTCAGAATTTCTTAAATTGCGGGTGCGACAGCGTTTTTCAATCAGTTCAAGGAGGTAGGTTGGTGCTAAGTCATTAAGAATTTTGAAAGTCTGAATGGCGATGTTCATTTGTCTCCCAACTTCCAGAGATGGCAAGCGAGCTTTATTCAGGAGGGACTCATAGGAGGCGGTATGGTTGGAATAAACACACTTTAGAGCCCTCTCCTGAATCTTTTCCATACAGCGTGCATACAGCGTGTACTAACTTCAGTATGTTGATGTCCTGGCATTGTACTGGCTGAATAAACTTGTCTTGTCTTGTCTTGTCTTGTCTTGTCTTAAGCATGCTAAATATTCTTTAGCCATACAGGATACAAACATTAGATATTTCATCCTATTTTTGTCAGATTTCATGTGTGTAAAATGTATGTGACTGTATGTGTCTATAAAGTTTCCCCCACTTTCTCAGTGAATAATTATAAGTGATTATGTTTGATTCTTGTCGGTATCAAATAGTGCATCTTCTCTGATATAATTGTATACACTATATTGATAAAATATGCAATTTTTAATTTACAATCTAATTACTGTTATGTACAGGCAATTGGAACATCGGTAAATTACAAACGAATATGACGGTTGCCCGTTTTCTGGCATACCATACTCCAAACAAGGACACAGGGAAAAGCTTTTTGGAATATGATGTTATGACGTCGGACAGATATACATTCATGGCCTCCTGCAGAACTGAAACAAGGCCAAATTTCAGATCTCTCCTAGACAGACCAGTATTTCCAGAATTAGCGCTCTCCGTTGAACTTGGTTACGTTGGCATGTCGTCGTTGAGCAGCGTCAGCAAGCTGTATGACACTGCGACAGGCGAGGTGTATGCTTCAAATATCAACCAGGTTGTGTCTGTTGACAAGACTACGAGACGACCCACTCCTTTGCCAGACTGGTGGAAGGAGAAATACACAAATTATAGTGTGAATAACAAACGCCTAGTGATCCCACTCCTGACACCACCAGAGGAAATGGGTCACACGTTTGAAGTCAGGGCTTCCTGGAACGATGTAGATCGTTATAAGCATGTGAATTATGTGGCATATATCCGTTTTTGTTTGGACGCTGCCATGGACGCCCTGGTTCATGGCAAACTTAACAAGTTCCAGGAGGACATATTGGCATATCAGGTCAAATGCATGGATATTGCATACAAAAAAGAATGTAATGGAGGCGACTGGTTGAAGGTTTCACTGTGGCAGGATATAAAAAATCCTTATGTTCTCTACTTTGACATCACCAAAGACGGCGAGACTTTATTTCAGAACACAATGGAGTTTTATTCAGATTGCACAGAATAGGAGAAATTTCTCATTTTCTCTCTTTTTTTCTCACAACATAACTCATTTAAAATTGATTTTGCATAAGAAAATGTTATAATGCCGTTTAATGCACATATTACTCAATACTTCAATCATTTCAAAATTTTAACAATTATATAATATGTGTGTAGCATTACTGCATATACACAGAAAGTTATATTGTAATTCCCATATTTCAATGAAATTGAATGTTTGCATGACTTCCTTCTTGCAGTGAAAAATAAATTGTCGACGATATCAATTAAAGCTGAACATTGAATATGTTGAATGGAATGGTATGTGGATAAACATATTATAATACATAACGGGTATAAGTGTTTTGAAAGCCTATGGCTGGAACTAATTGCAGCAATATGCCACGAAATAGCACTCTGTATCTGTATGTTACGTGGCAGTACGCACTATTGTGCTATCGCGTCACGGGCGCCACATTGGGGTCTCGCCGAATGGAAACTGCGCCTACGTCTATTGAGGTTATTTTACGTCCAACTCTAGGTCAGTCAGACGAGCCATCTGATTTACGTGGTTCTCTGAGCCCCACGACACAACATCGCTGCACGCATGTCCTAGTGTATACAGAACCTGGTAGTCCCAGGCTGTCACCCATCCAATTATGGACCGGGCCCGGCGTTGCCTAATCTCAGTGATCGAGCCGACGCCGATGAGCTAACGCCGTATTCCGCACTCATCCACCAATTTGTAAAAAAAAACATTTCCCTGATTAATGCTGCTATATAAACATGATATTGGTAAATGTAATCTAACCAGCAATTGAATACCACAGCTACAACAGCTTAAAGATAATTTGAAAATTAGCTCATTTGCATATCCAAGATGGCCACCAGAGAATGCACTTCATTACAATTCTACATAAACACTCTACCGAGGCTAATAGTTATGCGATCACTCAAGGGGACGTTGCGCTTTGGTGGACCGCTGAAACCTGCGTAGGTTTTTCCCAGAAATATCCTTTTGTCTCCCTTCTCAATGTGACTAGGCGATCACGTTAACAGCGGCCTCGTCGAGTCAAGGTTGAAACCAGTGTAGCTAAGGTAATTTCTCCCAGGTCCATGCGCTGCGTGCTCCTCACACATACATAGTTATGCGATCTTTGTGACACTGACAAAAGATGTCTTTTGCGTCTTCTGTAAATTGGCTAATTTCTATAGGACCACCAGAACACCTTTTCATAATTCCACGAAAACACTAGATCTTCGAAAAACTTTGTCATACCATTATCTGGTAGATTACCCTAATTGGCTATTTTACATATCTCAAGATAACAGACAGATTACTTTCTTACAATTCAACTGAACTGTTCTACAGTGGCTAAGATGTATTCGTTATTCGCCAAACTTTCTGAAAATAATTATTTACCTTGTCGATGTACGTTAAGTTCAAAACTTTGCTAATTTGCATATCCACTACATCACTTTCTTCCAATTCCATATGACGCTCCACAATCATACTTACAATTTTCGCGAAAATTTGTCCGATCTTTATCTGACTGATTACAATGTTTAACTTGAAAAAATGGCAAATTTGTATATCCAAGATGGCCGCCACCCACACTTTCTTACAACTTGGCGTAGGTATACACTTCATTCTCCAATATTTATCTGATATTCGCAAAGCTCTCGCAGACAATTTTCTCACTAATCACCCTATTATATTTGAAAATTGGCTAATTTGCACATCGAAGATGGCTACCATGACACTTCATTACAATTTGATGAAAAAACTCTTAAACCGCTAATATTTATCTAATCTTCATGAAACTTTACTTGAAATTAGCTGTATTGTATATCTGAGATGGTCACCACGACACTTACTTGCAATTCTACGTAATATAAATACTCTACCACTAATTATCCGGTCTTCACAATACTTTCTCAAATCATTGTCTATTTAATTTGAAAATAGGTTGATTTGCATATCCAAGATGACACCACGACACTTAAATGTAAATAATAATATACTTCTATAGCGCCTAAATCCTCGGTGATCCGAGCTCAGAGGCGCGACAAACGAATTTATAAAGGAATTTAATTACAAAGTCTAGGTGCTGCAACAGAAATGGCCCTGGTGCCTACCAAAGTTTTTTACCCGTAGAACATTCAGGTGATCACGCATGTTTCAAATATATGTTTAAAAAATCGATTAAATATAATTTGCTATTTGAAACAGACATACAAATAATACACCGTTAAACGAAATAGCGGAGTGGTAATTGACATAGGCCTATAATAAATACTTTTGTTGAGAACATTATGCTTAACGTGTATGTGTATGTGAGTGGCATTACTAACATTTGAGGGTCAGGGCCCTGATTAACCTTTACAACGCGGGGATCGACTTTAGACGTCAGAAACAGACGTCTGTAGCCTATACGTTACCCAGCAAACGCGACACATCGCCCCGGTGTTGAACCAATGTTGGTCCACCATTTCCGACATCGGCCCAACATTGGCCCAATATAGGGTTGATGTGCTGTGTTTTCTGGGTATATTCTGACATCTTAAGTCAATCCCCGCACTGTAAGAGTACAAATAGTTAGCTACCTGCCAGTAAAGTCGACGCTCACGGCTCCGTCACCTACTCTGACATTTCAGTTTCAAAGAAGCAAATGTTGCATCCCTGCTCATTCATTCGTTCGTTCGTTCGTTCGTTCCTTCCTTCCCTACTTTATTTATTCATTCATTCGTTCGTTCGTTCCCTTCTTCCTTACTTTATTTATTCGTTCATTTACTCATTCATTCATTTATTCATTCATTAATAATTTGCCAAACTGTTTGACTGATACACAATGTTATATCAGATAAACAATAAAATCATCAATATAACTGCCATTTAATTACCTTGTTTATGCAATAAAATACGTAAAGTAGTCCACTTGTGGATAAAAGTATTTGATTTGATCAAATACATGGATCAAATACAAAAACAAATACAGGCGGCCTTTGGTACAAAGTCAAATACAACAAGTCGGCGCATAGAAATGCAAATACATATTTGACCCCACCCTGTTTAAAAATATGAGTGATGACATATTCTCTAAATGTACTTTAAAGCGCCACTAGGATTTGGTTATGAATTGAATTTCTTCTGTACAAGGTATTGTTCGAATGATATGTTGGATATAGAAAGTCACAGTATAAAATCTTTGGATATTCAAAACATTTGTTTCTGACGTTATCCAGGTATAATTTTTGACACAAATCACATTCCAGCAATTGTATTTATTTATCCCGATAATTTCGGATGCAACGACTCACTCAGCACTGATTGGTTGGCTTATTTGTGACATTACACAGTACTAATAATGTTGTTGTTAGAAGCGCTAGAAACGTCAGAATCAGCACGTTTATTGGCAGTAGGCCTAGTAGCGCTGTCAATGACAGATGGTGAAGCCCCATTGTTACTCGTTTGGAAAACATCTGTTAGACAACACCTTAACTTGGAGAGAACAGTCCGGGCTTCCTCTCTGAATTTACTTCCCGTCAAGCCATACATAAACATGTTGATTGCGTGATTTAAGAGTGATATTTCAAAGATATAGGGATAATAATCTACCATGAATAAAAACCATAACGATCAATGTTACCAAAATGAGGATATAGTACAATACATCTACAAATTGCTGGCGGCAATACAAGTACTATAAAAGTGACAGTAGTAGCTACGAGTATGACGGTGATCCGCTTTTCTTCTCTGTTTATTACAGTTTCTTGTCCATGTCCCAGTGTGACGTTTGTCAAAATGGTTTGCATGTTACCTCTTTATTTCATATGTGAGATGATTATTATATTCGTTGAAATAAAAATGAGAGAAGGAACAAATGCATAAATACCAATGTAAATAAAATCGTATAGCTCGCCACAATTATGGTTAAAATGAGGGCATCTCAATCCTCTGATAACCTGTGTCACTGGTAGCAAAATCAAAATGACTAATATAGCTTAATATGTAAATAAACGCTTTTTTTCTGTTGCACATGGTACGAGCCCGTAGCGGATGCTTAACAATGATGTATCTTTCCGCAGTGACTGCAATTAGTATCCAAGATGATGCCTGCTGTAACATTTGAAAGAACAATATGTAAGCTAACGGTAATTGAACTCTGGGACCACGTATCACGTGTATTTGTATTATAACGTTCACTATGAGAACCATCGTATCAGTCACTGCTAGAACTGTCAGATACACAAAAGTCTCCTCAGTGCTGGTTGTAAAAGCATAATCAAACCCATCATATTGACCAGAACTCCAACAATGGCAATGCTCTTAGAAATAATCATAGTACCAGCGGTAACATACGCCATTTTTTCGTCTGGTAAAATGAAATGAATCGGGCTTTAGGCCACCTTTGTGCACATATAGGCTAAACTGGGCCAGGAGAACCTCCTGAGGATGGTGAGATGAATGAGATGACACTGTCCTCCAGACACAGGATTCGAAATTCGAGCCCTGGCGGTCTGAGGCCGAGCACGCTACCTCTCGGTCACGGAGGCTCCCCACAATACTGACTTTCACACGTGGATGGGGAAGAAACATTTTTGTTTCTTTCAAACCGCCGAGACCGGAAACCGAACCCCGAACTCTGGCGTGAAAGGCAGCGGTGCTAACCACTACCCTAGGGCCCCCGCCCTTTTCGTCTGGTAGCTACACGGTTATTTATTACACGGTTAAATGGTTATTTGTAAATAAATGGTATAGTCGCATTCAATCTATGTGTTTCGTCCAATCACTTCTGTTCGATATCATGCATGTAAAATACTCTTAATCAGCTTTGTTGCAGAATCCAATACAATATTCTGATTCACTCGTGTTTTGTCCAATCACTTCTGTTCGGTATCGTACTGAATACAATTATTCTGATATTTGAATCCAATACATTAGTCTGATTCGCTAGTGTGCTTCAGCCAATCACTTCTACTGGGTAGCGTACTAGATACGCTTATTCTGTTATAGGATAGAATCAACTACAACAGCCTGCGCTTAACCCTTTAACCGCTAAATTATCCAATTTGAATTTTCACCCACTTGAAGTTGTGTCTCGCTGACGCGATCCACAACTTCAAGTGAGTGAAAATTATTCAGATTTGGCAAAATGAAGGTAAACTCTTTTCAAATCTTGCTGGTTGATGTCACATTTTTATCTTTAATTTATTTTAAATGTGGTACTTAATGTGCTAATAAAAAATGAAAACCCGAATATATGCGGCACCGGCGGTTAAAGGGTTAAAGAATGCGCTGCAAAACAGGATACAAACCATAATATTAATGATTCTCATTGTGATCGAGGCTTCCAGGAAATTGCCTCGCTGTAAAAATGGTAGTTATTGTCAAACCCTGTTTGATGATCATCATGTAATAATAGCATGTAATAATGGCTGGCGCTTATTCAACAAAAACCCTTAAACACTGAAATATTTGTGTATAAGCCAGAGACCAGTTAACACGAGGCATTGACCCAATGTTGTTTTAATGTTGTGCCGACGTCGAAGACGGCGGGCTAACATTAGAACAACATTGGGTCAATGCCTCGTGTTCGCTGAGAGACCAATTTAAAATCGTCATAAATGTCTTAGTTAGCTCTTTCTCCTTCATTTGATTACCTATGTTATGGGTCCACGGCCCTTATAACTATTATTTTACTCTTTTGGTGCGGAGATCGACTTAAAAATCTGACGTCTATGGACGTCAGATTCTAACGTCTAAAATCGGTTCCTGTAAGGGTTAACCCTTTCAAGAGTTTACCATTATCATCTTCATCAACTACAAGCCGCGAATTGCTGTTGCAATTCTCGACTTGCAGTGGATGAAGACAACTTGATGTGGATGAAAAAATAAAGGAAATTGCCATTTAGTGGTAAACCAGTTTCATGGAAATTTTCCTCCTAAAACCCTTAGTTGTGGGGAAATTAGGTCTGTTTTCGGGAATGTAAAATTATGCTTTAATGCATCGTGAAGGCTTAAAGCATTAGAGGGTCGATGTATCTATTTGACGGGCATTGCAAATACGCAAAATCATTTGTGTCATCTTATCACTTAAGGCAGAGGTTTTTTTCTAAACGATTTACTCAGGTAAATCACTTCTCGACTAGTGTGTATTGAGAATCGTAAGTGATTCATTAAGTATATAAAAACACTCATGTAAACAAACATATTATTTAATAAATTAAAATCGATATTGCTTCTGTAATTATTACATTAACTTTTCACATGATCTATATAGTTTTAAGTGGGTGACAATTGAAACAAGATAACGTAGCGGGTAAACGGTTTTATAATCCGATGTTACAGAAAAACACAAAATTTCGAAAATGTAAGCATCAACTTTAGACGTTATAATATGACGTCTACAGACTTCAGATTCGACGTCGCTCTGAAAGACCAAAAAAGATATATTAGCTGCCTCAAACTCATAATATAGGTATTCAAATTAAGCGTAAGGATGACGACAGGTTCGAGAAATGGATGGACTATTATTTTGTTGTTGTCAACCCCCTTATCTATTATTTTCTGTTGGACCCTCACTAGAAGAATATCCTGAAATGTATTTTATCCAATTAACTCCTCATTAAATTGCTATGTGGTGATAATGCCACCAAGTAAAATAATTCTGAAGGCAATCTCTTTTCTGTATAGCAACACATTTATATTTGTCGAATTATAACTCAAATGATAAAATATTCAAGTAAATATCATGACCGAAAACATAAGAGTGGAGCACAATGTAACAAAATTCAGGTGGCAACAATCATTTTTGGAAAAAATTAAAATATAATGATTAGTATTCTGCAGTGGTATTTTTAACAATTTTCATTATTTCTATAAAAGATGTTTCTGATGTCACGATCCGCTCAAATTGCATACATTGTGACTGTTCCTCAAAAATCGTATTTTTATTGAATCAGTCTTCACAATGATCAAATTACATTCACAGTTACAAGAATAAGTGGATGGACTATCTATGTTGTCAAACCCCTGATCTATTATTTTCTGTTGGATCATCACCTGATTATTATCTTGAAATGTATATTATCCAATTAACTCCTCATTGAAATTCTATGTGGAGATAATTCTGTCAAATCTAATAATTCCGAAGTCGATCTCTTTTCTGTATAGTGACACATTTTTATTTCTCGAAATATAAGTATGATGATAAAATGTTCAAATAAATATCATGACTGAAACAAAGAGTGGATTACAATATAGCAAAATTCAAGTGACAACAATCATTTTTGGACAAAAATTCAAATATAATGATTAGTAATCAGCAGTGGTATTTTTAGCAGTTCTCATAATTTGTTATCTATTTCTTGAAATTTAAATTCGAATAATACAAATCGGCCATTTTGATTTTTTCCAGTCATAATTGAATTTGTGCGAGAACTGGGTATTATTACCATGCAGACAAATTTGAGCAAGATACATGAAAAACTTTTCTTCAAGTTATGTCGCCCACAAGTAACTTTTAAAATTTATGTTGAAACCGACCACACTGAATTTAAAATGGTAAAGTGTATCTTTTTAAATATTGTGTTATGCATTTACCAGTTAAAAAATAATAAAAAACGTTTTTCAATTTACAGAATTGTCCAGCTACTTAATTTCTGTTGAAGCGGTTAACATCTTGAAACTAGTATTTAATATTTTAAATCTGACATTTTAAGTGTATTTTTATCACATCGTAATGTTGTAATACTAAGTGGCAATATTCAGATCATTAAGCAGTTTAGAAACTACTGAGCATTAATATACTCTTGAAATCATTTTATACAAATACTGCAATATACCATACATGGGGATGGGGTATGCTCAAATAATACAAGTCACATACTTTTAAAGGGATCAAAGGGGCATGTCTGCCACTTTCTAAAGTGGCAAACATGCCCCTGGATTCCCAAGACAAGAAATGTAAAACTAGCATGGTGCACAATAATAGATACATCTGTTCTGTGACTGCAATGCATCCCATGTGTTGGCCAATATATATATAATAATACATTACATAAATACTATACATGATGCAGCTGTTATTCGCCTGAAATAAATAATGATAGGAATAACACACACAGAGTGACTAGTATTTAAACAAACAATTTGTAACATTATATGTATTCAAAGTAACAACTTGAACAATAATTTTTCACAATTCAATAAAAAAGCATAATAAATTATGTGATCTGACAAGAAATACGATATCTATTATATACAGCACAAGTATAAGAGTAACAGAATTAATCACATAGTATTATTTTTAAAAAATGTGAATAACTCACAATTACAATAAGTTTATCAACACAAATAATGTCTCACTGCATATATATATATATATGGTATTTTTTCATAAAGTTCCAGATGAATAATGCCATCTATACGCCTATATGAGCTGGGATATGTCACTAGTTGTCAAGATTAGATAACCTGTTTATATAATAACACAACCTGCGATATATTTGATGATGTGTGTATATTTCTGCAGAAAAATATCCGATTACTGAAATTAGTGTCAGTACTCGTTTGGCTGACTAAATTATATTCAGAAATTACACACAGAATTATTCAAACATCAAATAATGATAATTAAACACACAATAATAACCATATTAATCATAGAAAGAAGACCTCCATACGGCCTGCAGTAAGGAAGAATACTTAGCAATGGTAATATCATTTGTCAAATGCACACGATATTTGGCACACAACACAGCTGGAAGCAACTATCCCTGTGTTAGCAAAATACAACAAGCAAAAAAATTGATTAGATAAAATCATTTGCTGGTGTCGTAAAATGATACTAATATTTAATCATTTGTTTAAAGACATATATTATGACATGTTTAAAGTCAGACATACGTGACGTTTATAATAAAACAAACAAAACATTAAATGCTACATGAATAATGCAAATAATTAAATGTGACATAAATAATCCAACAAATGTGTGCGTCTCTTTGATAATGGAACTACCACTTTTCTTCATAAATATTCACCATCATAGGGCACCTGTAGCACTATCGGAGAACAATGTATTTTACTATATTGGTAACATGATTTTTGCTGAAGATAACCACCCCACTATCGTGAGATTCATAAGAGATTGAACTTGTGGATTCAGATACAGTAAACACTTCTACAATAAATATATCGAGTTATATACACTTTAATCATTTGTCAGTGTGCAAAACATATTTCATATGTTATCGAGGCTGAATTTGTATTTCACATATTAACATATCAGCTTCTGCCATTTTTTTCAGATATAATTAGAATAAAAAGGTAGTGTGTATTTCTGATACAATATATTTTCTCATCACAGCAAATTGAATGTGGACTAGATCAACTAGGTCGTTTTTAACCCTTGAAGCGCTTATTTTTTTTTTAAAAAACCTTGGAGATCAAAGGGCTTTTTCAATTTTAAATCATCATAACTCTTAGTTAGCTCTTTCCGATTCATTTGAATACCTGTGTTATGGGTCCAGGGCCATTAGAAATATTTTCACTTTTACAGTGCCGGGATCGACTTTAGACGTCAGAATCTGACGTCGATTCTGACGACTAAAGTCGGTCCCGGCGCTGCAAGGGTTAATTTGTTTTATTAACTGACCAAATCACTGTTGTTGGGAGCGAAATGAGTGCTTGAAAATCAAAATATGCAAATGCTTGTTTTCAAATTAAACAAATACGCGTAATTTTCATCCATTTGAAGTTGTGGATTGCGGTAACGAGACATAACTTCAAGTGGGTGAATATTTAGATTAAATTAAATAATTCAAATTTTTAACCACTTCAAATTGTGCCTCGCTACCGCAACTCACAACTTCAGGTGGATAAAAATTACTCATATTTATTTAATTTAAGAGCAAACATTTGCAAATATTGATGTTTCAACACTCATTTTATTAAACGGCCAATAAAATCGAAAACGCCTAATCGCAATTGGCGGTTTAATGGTTATGCTGGTGTTGGAGTGTATATTATGCTTTGTAAAAATAAATGTCACTAACAAATAAAATATTTTTTTTCATTCATTTAAAGATGGAATTGTTGACACAATTTCCATTTTCAAATGACTAAACTATTTCTATTTGCAGACATCTCTAGCAGGACAAGGGTTAACTTCTAATAGCCTACATGTTTTTATTGCTTGTAAATGTTACACAGTAGTGTGAGTTTGTTCAGTTCTTCCTGTATGTGTCCAATTGTCCCCAAGCCACGACATGAGATAAGTTTTCGTTTTGTCTTTCTCTTTAGCGGCTGTGTTGTCTTCTGCCAGTTGACTCACTCTGCGCTTTGAGTACTGGGTGACAATGTCGTTATAACCAATGCCCACAGTGATCACCCCGGCTTGGCTGTAGCTGTCTAAAGGTGTATCGTTAGAGGGATCTGTTGATCCTAGCATGTGTAATGGTAGAGTCATGTGTGGTGACACCAGAGGCAGAATGGCAGACACATACGGGCTCTCCGCAGCATGACAGCAAAACAAGCTGATTGGATGCATGTCTATTTTGTTGAGTATCGCCAGGCAGCCCCCTGTGGTGGCTACGTATAAGTGGTCCTCACAAACACACATAGCAGTCACTTGACAATGTGCATCTGGAAAAAAGCAAAATTATATATATTTTTATATAATATTCACAAAGTTAGCTAATAAATGGTGGCCACATGAAGGTCAACACACCAAAATGGAGATAAAGTTTATGGAGAAATAAAATGATTGTTCTCATATTATATATAAATGGGCCCTAAATGTAAAAGTGCTGAAATATTTTTATATTAAACAAGAGACGAAAGGATTTTTTAAATTTAAAACCATCATAAATGTCTTAGTTAGCTTTTTCTGCTTCATTTGAATACCTATGTTATGGGTCTAAGGTCATTATAATTATTTTACTCTTTCAGTGCGAGAATTGACATCAGATAAACGTTTAAATGTTCAGTCATTTCACCACCAATGCTAACATTTAGCTATGGCATCTACCTTACAAAAATGAACTTTCGTGGTTAAACAAGATTATACAGAAACTAATAATAAAACTATCAGTAGTCATGTATCATATAATTCCCACCTTTCATGTCCCCATGTTGTGTAGTCTTTGGAGATACAACTCCACCGACAGCGAGAGTGACCAAATCGAAACTGCTGATAATTTTTCTACTCAGCATATCCCATTTGTAAACTGTGCTTCCTGAAAGTAAAATATTAAATACAACATTTTTGACAGCGAAAACAACAAAGACATGCGATGCTCTACATTATAATAATATCAGAGAATCTTTGTCTTGTGCTATTGCATAAATGATATTATAATGATAATTATAATATGAGAGAAGTATCAGATGCTATTGTATATTCATGCTGCAGGTAACCTACATTAAAATTCAGGATAATAATTTGATCAATTATTCACTGATTTGTAAGCCTTTTACCACAATTTTTATTAATAATACCAATGAAGTGCAACTTCTATGTGAAAATAGAGAGATTACATATTAACCCTGATCGACTTTAGACGTAAGAATCTGAAGTTGATTGACTTCAGATTCTGACGTCTAAAGACTTCTCTGCGCTGAAAGGGTTATATTGTTTACCTGGAAAAACGTAAGACCAGGTGTTTTGGTGAGACGTGGAGTCGGTGACTATAGTGACTGTGTCTGCTCCAGATACTTCTTCCTCGAAATGACAGACACTTTTCAGTGTTCCTGTGTCTGTGTGTAGATCCCATATACTGATACGCCCCATACTCTGTCCGCACCATAGCTCACTGTGACTGAAACAAACCAACCAATGGGAAGGGCATTATTAGCATTGACAGTGCCTTTATCCATTTAAAGCTGGAATGAACACCATTTAAAGCTTAACCCTTAAAGCGCTTGGAGGCCAAAGGGTTTTATCAACTTGAAATCATCATAACTGACTTAGTTAGCTCTTTCTGATTCATTTGAATACCTATGTTATGGATCTGTAGGGGTTAAACAATATCCTGCTGATCATGACTATTGTCGTTTTTAACCATATTTCATTTGTCGCCCAAATAACTGTTATTGGGAATTAAATGTGTGTCTAAGCATTAAGATTTGCAAATATTTGTGCTCAAATTAAACAAATATGAGTAATTTTCAGACACTTGAAGTTGTGGGTCGCGGTAACGAGAAACAACTTGGGTGAAAATTTTATTAAATTAACTTAGCAGGATGAGGGTTAATATGGATGAAAAACGCTGCTAGTCTGAATAAAATGACGTCTGAATTATGATATGCAACAAAATGAGTATAATGCACCTAAAAACGTCAGATTCTAATTTCTAAAGACGGTCCCTGCACGTAAAGGGTTAACTAAAATAACACAACTTTTAACCCTTTCAGTGCCAAAGGGTTAAGACATACAATTATAATTTATATAAATCAGTTTGTGATACAATATCGATCCACATTGTCTATTACTTATGATCCATACCGGTATTTTATTTTGATAAACTACTCACCAGTAATCCTTGTTGAGAACTGTCAGACAGTGTATAGGTCGTCCGTTACCGGAACATTCTGTTTTCACAGGAGTGTAGTTTATACTGGGATACACAGGGAAATCTGTCTCACACACAATAAACCTGCCATTGTCCACCACAATGTAAACCACTCTCTCCATGTTACTGTACGTCATGCACCGGATCTGAACGCCAGGTCTGGTCGTGGCAGGAAACTTGAGAATTTCACAATAATCCCTCAAGCTGCAAAACATCATAGCATGGTCAATAATTTTTCTATTCAAGTTTTAAATTTGATTAACATTAGACTTTTCCATAATCTATTCTGAATGTTTAGCTGTTGGTATTATATTATATACAAGCTATAAATATAAGGTGAAAAATTCATCAGCCGCTGGGTTGCGATTCAAAGTGCTTTACTCATCAGCTGGATCCATCAGCACATTTTTGACAGGTTAGATAAATGGTGTTTTCAATACAGCAAATCGTAATTTTAATCTGATTGAAGCTTATGAGTAGACCTAGCGAGACACAGCTCCAGCTTGGAGTATAATTATAGCTATGATAAGTTTATTACTTTAGGTTCATTGGCTAGATATATTTCTGCCATATGTTAAGAATGGAGAATAG
Source organism: Flabesymbios commensalis (assembly GCA_964017125.1). Taxonomy (NCBI): domain Eukaryota; kingdom Metazoa; phylum Annelida; class Polychaeta; order Terebellida; family Flabelligeridae; genus Flabesymbios; species Flabesymbios commensalis. Next base: position 13,311,958 of record OZ024907.1, read on the forward strand.
TGTTAAATGCACTAACCCTTACGCCGCTAAATTAAATAATATAAATTTTCACCCACATGTGAATTGTGTCTCGCCACTGCGATCCACAACTTCAATACTAACATTTGTTAAATTAGCAACCAACCATTAGCAAACAAGATGTTTAAACGCTAATTTTGATCACAATAACAGTGATTTGATCGGCTGATAAAACAGATTTCTAATTTTCTTTCATTTAAAGCTGGAATTTGAGTAATTAAATTATTAGATTAACTAATATCTATCAATTTTTTTTTTTTCACAAACTTAGTGATATTTCTATTGATCTAAAATATGTTTGAAGCTGTATAGGGCCTACTGTAAATCTGGTCATTTTCGCATGTTAGATTTTTCTGAATTTATGACTTTTCGCGAAGTATAGAATTCACGTATTATCAATTTTGATGATAGTAGCGCTATTATAATAATAATTTCCACGAGATCCTTAAATTCGTGAATTTGTACTCCTTGAAAAATTCGGGAAAATTAAAACCTCGTGAATATTACCAGATCTACAGTATATACGGTTCCAGCAGCACAAGGGTTAACCCTTACAGTGCGGGGATAGATTTTAGATGTCAAAGTCTAACGTCTGTAGACGTAAGTCTATGCCCGTACTATAAGAGTAGAAATATTTCTAATGGTCGTAGACAGAAAGGCTATCCCCGCACTGTAAGATTAAAAATATTTCTAATGGCCGTAGACCCATAACATAGGTATTCAAATGAATCGGAAAGAGCTAACTAAGACATTTATGATGATTTCAAATTGGGAAAACCCTTTGGTCTCCATGGCTTATACAAAATATTTCAGCGCTCTAAGGGTTAACTATACCTGAAGATGTGGACCACTGCCGCCGTGTCAGCGCACCAGATATATTTATCTGTGACGCACATGCTGGTGATCAGCGTAGGTCCAAGTGGTAACCTCTACAACACATCAACAAAACATGAGAATTTAAAAATAGTTTGTTGTGGTTTGTTTGCTGCTCTTCAGGTATGCGCAAGTATTTCTTTGATCTGTCGTTTAACCCTTTCACCACTGAAGCCCGTTTTTACGTGCTGAATGCCATGGCATTCAGCACTTAAAAACGGGCTTCAGTGGTGAAAGGGTTAAGCTACTTTATAATTTTACTCCTACAGTGCGGGGATCGACTTTAGTCGTCAGAATCTCACGTCTGTAGACGTCAGATTCTGACGACTAAAATCGATCCCCGCACTGTAAGAGTAACAATATTTCTAATGACCGCCAACCCATAACATAGGTATTCAAATGAAACAGAAGACAATCTAAGATAATTATGATGTCAAATTAAAAAAAAAACCTTTGGTATCCATGATTTTCATTAAAAAAATCAGCACTTTAAGCTTTAAATTGCAGCTGCCATTCTCACTTTAAAGTGAATGAAAATGTCCTTATTTTATAATATAGCCAAGTATAATAATTGTGAAATGACAGCTCATTACATACTTGTTTTCGTGGGTTAAACAATAATGTTTCAACGAATGAATTCTATGAAAACCATGCTGTTTTAATCATAAATATGACAAGAGAGAACAACTGGTTAAAGTTTATTTTAGACAGTAATTATAAATGTAGATTTACAGGAATAACATTATACTTTCAAGTGATAAATGAGAGGTGTCGTATAGACTTAAAAGCACAATTTAACTATTGAAAAAATATAAATAAACCACATCATAAAATAAAAATAAAAATAAACCACATCAAAGAAAAAAAAACTTCATCATTGAAATCAGCAACTTGTGTAATATAAAGAGAATTTTTCAAGAATGATCATTTGACTTATTTTTGCTCCTGACTCACCTTAGCTGATATACACTGATGGTGATGATATGTGTAAATACGCAACTCTCCCTCTAAACACGTCCCTGCCTTACCACCGACCCAAATGTTGGTCATCTGTGTCTCTTCTGCTAATTGCAGAAGATCTTCTGTTGAAAAGCAAGAATAGTTGGTAGTCAATAGATTTATTGGCACATCCAGAGGTTTTTAAGTTAGGCAATGAAGAATGATTAAGCCATGCAGCTTCATCTTCTATTGTATACTATATTGTGTGTTATATTTATGTCTCAGGTAATAAACATTATTTTTATTAACCCGTAAAGTCGTGGGACCATCTTTATACGTCAAAATCTGAATTCTACAGACGTCACATTCTGACTTATAAAGATGATCTCAGCACTTAAGAATTAAAAAATTTCTAGTGGTCGTAGACGCATAACAAAGATATTCAAATGAGCTGGAAAGAACTAACTAAGACAGTTATGATGATTTAAAATGACAAAAAAACTTGTAGTCTCCATGGTTTAAACTAAAATAATTCAGCGGTGTAAGAGTTGAACAAACAAACCATTAATAGGGCTTTCAGCTGGTACGTCTTGTACAAGGGGAGCCTGACACGCACACAGTACGTGGGCCATACTGTCTACCGGTACCACACTGTGAAGGTGACAGAACTCTGGTGATGTGGCCAGGTCTATGATGTCACTGGCAGACGGCCGCTCACTCGGGTCGTGTGACCAGCACAGGGTCATCATATTTAGGAAGTGAGTAGGATAAGACAGCTCCTGTCAATACAAGGTACATCAATATAACAATCAATGTATTCATCATTACATCATTCACATGGATATTATATTAGCAAAGAATGGTTGGCTATTTTATTAGCAAAGAATGGTTCATAATGTATGTTTAAGCCTTTCAACCTTCACTATGAATAAAAACATTATTTTGTGTCTCTGAAGAATGACTTAATCTCTTTAAACCTAGGGGTTTTAGAACAAAATTGTTTTATTAATAGCAATACAGTATCTTTTTTTTATCTGCCACCCACTTCAAGTCATCATCATCCACTACAAGTGAAGAATTGCAATTGCGACTCACAGCTTGTGGTGGATAAAGATTACAATGGTAAATTGAGGCTTGAAATCGTTAAAAATAGATTTCACTTGAAGGTGTCGGTTTCAGTAGCAAGGCAAAATGTTTAGTACATGTACATCATATACGTGGTTGTTTAGATTTTCAAGGTTGTTGAACTTTTACTTTCTTTAACTAATAGCTGTTGAATTTTTTTTTTTTTTTCATTTTTTTATACAGTAATATAAGCCAGCCTTTTTGGACTTAGTCTACCGTTAGGCCACTATACTTTTTTTCTCTGTTTTAGACGAGCGAGCGCATTAGATTTAGGCTGCATTAGATTTAGGCTGTGCATTACCCAAAAAAAACATGTGTTTTTTTCTGCCCAGCGCGCATTAGATTGTTGCCGATTTCGGGAAAAAAACAGTCAATTTGGGAGATAAAAAAAAACATTCTGAAAAAAAATAAGTTTATTTCGAGAGAGAAAAAATATTTTCCAGCTATGTTATTTTTTGCTTGTTTTTTTTCGTCGCCCTCATCAACTTTTTTAAAATAGGTCAATTTTTTTTTTATTTCGTCGCCCTCATTACCTTTTCCAAAAATAGGTTCAATGTTTTTTTTTCTTAAATATTTTTTTTTACCGCCCTTCCTCATTAGATTTTGGATTTTTTTTAATCTAAAACAGAGAAATTAAACAAAGTGGCCTTAACCATTGTCAACTTGTCTGAGGGCTCATCATTAGCAATATGCATGAGGAAATATTTAGAAAATGTGTAATAAATGATGTGTACACTAATAAAGAAAAAAATATGGTAACATTGCCTTACTTTATTGGATATTGGTGGTCTACCTCCACTCAATACGTGGCCTTTAATATTAGCCACACCAGCTGCAGATCCTTCTCCATCGAAAGGTATTTTCAGCACCAGTAGCTCGTACATAAACATGCCAAACGAGAAACAATCAACCTGGGAAAAGAATTGTATAGTCACAATGTAGCTGCTTCCAGATATATATTACTGTCAATTATAATTTTATTAAGCACATAATGAAACCAATAAATCTCAGAAGGTACTAACTCACTTTTATTATTAAATCAATTTAAAACGGTGACACATGTATGAAATTTTTAAAATACATTTACTAATTTTAATCTTTTTCTATCATAGTCAAAAGTGAACTAAAAATTGTTATTGAACTTGTAGCTACTACTGCAGTAGTTCAAATTTTGATTTCTTACACTTTAAACAGACGTTAACAGATCAGCTCACCTTCTCGGTATAAGTTTCCTCTCCGTTGTGTTGTATTATTTCAGGAGCTATAAATGGTGGTGTGCCTGCTAGACCTCTGGTACCAGAGGGCAGCACAGACCTGCTGACTCCATAATCTGCCAGTCTGATCATCACCGGGCACGATGGGTCCAGCTGATGTGGTGGCGGCAGTGACCAGACAAGAACGTTCTCAGATTTCAAATCACGGTAAATGATTTGACAACTGTGCAGATACTTCAACGCACAGGCCACCTACAAAAGTACATGATGAATGGTTTGAGAAAGGTCTAAGAAAACTCATGTAGCAAGTATTTCAAGAATAAAACACTGGAGTATTCTGTAATTTCTGTAGTTTTTTTATTTCTAGCTTCAGGTAGATTTAAAGTGCCTAATTATTTTTGTATGAAATCATCATAAATGTCTTAGTTAGCTCTTTCTGCATAATTTGAATACCAATGTATTGGGTCTACAACCTTTATAAATTGTTTAATTCTTTCAGTGTGGGGACTGTCTTTATACGTCATAATCTCACGTCTACAGACATCAGAATCTGACGTATAAAGATGGTCCCCACGAACATATGACTACTTTTATTTTACAAATTAAATTCAATGTTTGATAAATATACAAAATACAGATAAATAATTTAAAGAAGATTTACAAGAAGGTTTATGAAAATCAATCTCCAATAATGACTAAGATAACAAGATAAATTAGTCAATTCATTGCACCCCACCTGTATGACAATATTTCTAATTGCAAATGGAGGCAACCTGGCCCCTGCTCTTTTATAATCTTGTAATTTCTTGTCGAGTGCCCCCTGTGGTGCTAGACGTAAGATGAGACACAGTGGATGTAAGCTGATACCAAGCAGGGGAACTATGTTATCATGCTTCAGATTCAGTAGAATGGTCAACTCTTTGCGGGCATTTAGATAAGCTTCACAGGCATTCTTCATCGGGTCTTTGTCCCAACGTGCTTTCTCCACCTAGAAAAAAACATCAGTTGAATTTTAGGGTTGAAAGAGGAGGTGTTATAATTGTGTAGGTAGAAAACAGTTAATGTGTTTAAAATACTGGAGAAAATAAGAATATAAATATTTACAAAACTATCATTCAACAAATAAAAATATACTGTAGTACAAAATAACTCTGCCTAGTATCATTAACCCTCAGAATGCTGAAATATTTTATATAAACCATGGAGACCAAAGGTTTCTTTTAATTTGAATTCATCATAAATGTCTTAGTTAGCTCTTTCCACTTCACTTGAATACCTATGTTATCGGTCTATGGCCATTTTAAATGTGGTAATTCTTTCAGGGCGGAGATAGTCTTTAATCTAATCAGGGATCGTGAAAACTCTTTTTGGCATAGTGAACATCGGTCCAGTGCATAATAGCTTTTTTTTAATATTAAGCTAAACTTTTCTCACTTTATAAGCGTTAACTTGTGTTGCAGGAACATCAGGACCAGGTTTAACAGGTTGAAGCATTTTCATGGCAACTGCAATCTTTTTTCCAGTTCTCTGTAACAAAAAATAACAATATTACAAAGGAGTGATATGGGTGCTTTTTAAGTTGATAAAGATAAAGGGATACTGATGAATTGGGGATAACATATATCTATAGATTGAATATTCAATAATTCAAATGATTGTTTTGTTTTATTAAAAGTACATGTCCTAAGAAATTATTTAAAAAAAGACCGATTGCGTCATTAGCACTATAGATCGAGTACTGTTGCCTCTGGCTCACTGCATATTTAGGTCCTATGAGTGGAGCTTTAAAATCTGACGAGTTGTGTTAACATAAAGGATATCAGTAATAGGTTAATTTTCAATGATAGGTGAATTAATGTATATTATTTGACATTTAATGGAAGAGATTTGAGTGATGTATCCTGATCTGATGTAGGGTGTAATCCCCTGAACACCCATTAATTCTTACAACACTGAATTATTTCTGTATAAACCATGGAGACCAAAGGGTTTTTTCAATTTGAAATCATCATAAATGTCTTAGTTAGCTCTTTCTGATTCATATGAATACCTATGTTATTGGTCTACGGCCCTTATAAATATTTTAATTCTTTAAGTGCGGAGCCCCTCTTTATACGTCAGAATCTGTAGACGTCTGTAGACGGCAGATTCTGACGTATAAAGATGGTCCCCGTACTGAATGGGTCAATGTTAGAGATTTGAGTGCTGACCTACCATGTGCATCATGGTTCCTGCATACACTGCACCAAAAGCACCTTTCCCAAGAAAATGACCTCTCGTCAAATGGTCAGGGTTTACCACATATTGCTCTCCTATATCTTGAAAGACCTGCAGTAAATATATCAGAGGAAAATATATAAGAGGTTCAGATCACAATGTTACAGATCCAAATAAAAACATCACTTAAAATTATAGTGTAAACTGTAACACCAGAAAAGTGAAAATTGAATCTGTTAGCTATACACTCTCTAGATACCACATTACTCCTTCATATTATTTATTCTTTTTAAAATAAAATTGTTGAAGCAAATGAATGATGTGCCCACAAGTTTAGCTGAGAATGGGTGTTTATTTTCTTCTGCCCTGGCACATTTTATACAATTCAGTCAACATTTTTGTTGACAAAAATTATTTTGAAAAAAAAAACATGTAAAGTGTGACCCGCAAAATCATCATCATCACATGCATTCAGTTTATTACAGCTATGACAATAAATTTAAAATGTGCAAAATATATTATGATCAGGTACAGTAGTGTGATCTATTCTAGCAATTTAAAGCCTTTAAATATAGTTAATTAATGATGTTAACTGAATCTCAAACATTTAATGAAAGCAGTATGAATGTAAAACTAGTAAAACGAACAGGCAGTTCAGCACATACGTGAGTGTTTGAACGTCTTTAAAGTTATTAGCCCTTACAACGCTGAATTAATTTTGTATAAATCATGGAGACTAAAGGGGTTTTTTTCAATTTGAAATCACTATAAATGTCCTAGCTAGCTCTTTCTGATTCATTTGAATACCTATGTTATAGGTCAACGATTAGAAATATTCTTTCTCTTACAGTGCGGGGATAGACTTTAGTCGTTAGAATCTGACGTCTACAGACGTCAGATTCTAACGACTAAAGTCTACCCCCCCCGCTGTAAGGGTTAACACTTCCCCTTGAATTATAATAAAATTTAAAATTGGCTGTCAACTCGGACAGTCCCTTGGTACTTATTGATTGCCCCACACAAATTTTGGAAATGTTTTTTTTTCGATAAAAAATAAACTTACTGAATCAGGAGCTAAATGTGCTGCTTGTACATGTCCTCTACAGCTGGCAATGAAGTAAGGCCCTAGGTTTCCATGAAGAGGACAGAAGACTATTTTATTGAGCTGAGCCGCTTGTAGGCACTGCTCTACAAGGTAGCAGTAAATCAGCTGATTATTCGCTTGACCAGAGGATGAGCTGGTGTCATCACTACCGCCAGACTCGGCCTCTCTTCTACAAACAAATATACACGTTTTTAGATGTCTGTACTTTCACTATTGATCTGATACAAGATATAAACTTTTATACTTTAGGGGATGTAGACAAATTTTGCCTTATAATGTCAAGCCCACATATAGTATATAAACTGGCCTGGTTTGTACAGACAGCTTGGAATGAGCGACGAAATATTTTGTACAATAAATAGTAATCTGTGATGATTTGGTGTTGGGCCAATGCTTTTGATATAGACCCAGCACTCAATCATCACTACATTGAATATAATTATTATATATGTCTTTTATTTACACCCTCGCTGTGCTCTTGTGGTTCCACAGCTGGCACGGGGCGTTGACCCTGTGTGTTGACCCAGTATTCAGACATAGCATTGACCCGGTATTGGGTCAACGCTTGGTGTTTGCTCTGATTGTCTATAAAATAGTTTATTTACTTGTTTAGCTCGTAAGTTCAGGTGACCCAATCAACAGGGTTAGCATGTATAGGTTATACCTCCAATTTGTTATTTTATAGACCACTGTTTCAGTGTTGCGCCAACGTCTCGAACGCTGGCCCAGCAGTTGACACACTATTTATGTTTAAATATGTAGATAATTTTATATAAAGCATTTTGTGTACTAGATACTTTGATGCACTATTTCACTTTTGAATATGTCAATAATTTTCATAAAATATTTCTGTGTAATTGATGCAGCAGGTTCTGGCTCATAGATGCTTTAATTATATTTCGAGCCAGTGTTATTTTTCAAATCGGCTGCTTCAGTGCTGCGCCAACGTCGCACACATTAGCCCAGCATTGAAGCAGCGTTGAACCAATGGTGGCTTTCATAATTTCACATTTGAATACACCTGATCTATTGTTAAACTCCGGCGAACACGCGACTTTGCGCCAGTGTTGGTTGAGAGACGGGCCGACATCGTAGACGTTGGACCATCGCTTTGCTAGGACCGGGTCGATGGGGTGTGTTCGCTGGAGCATCACCATTGTAAATTGATATGCTTACATTCTCACCCCTCGTTTCTACACCTCATTTTTATGCATAATTATGCATAATGAATTAATTATATAAACTGACTAATAAGCCTGAAAAACTGGGTACTGAAATCAAACTGATTAAATTTGTTGTTTTTGTTGTATTTTGTACTTGTCAGTATAATAAACGAATTAAATTGATTTAATTGTAACATGTACCGCTAGCACATTGAAGCCAAACTAAACTAAACATGAGTCTATTTATATACAGGTTGCTTGTTGTAAATTATCAGTCGGATAAGCTGTTCCAGCTGTGAATATCTTTTTTCAATGTCAAGTCATCATAAATGTCTTGGTTAGCTCTTTCCGGTTCATTTAAATGCTTATGTTGTGGGTCTATGGCCAGGGCTCTACACTAACGGTTACCCGATTGATCGGGGCAACCGATTTTAGGTGGGGGCAAGTAAAAAATTACCGACAATGACCCCCTGGGCAATAGCTTCAATTTGCAGCATTTTAAATTTCAACAAGTGTCACAACAGACACGCATGTCAGTGGTGAGTCGGGCAAGTGATAAATTGAAAAGGCAAGTACCCCAAAAAAATTCCTAGTGTCTAGCCCTGTATGGCCATATAAAATATTTTAATTCTTTCAGTGCAGAGATCGTCATTAGATGTCTGAATCTGACGTCAAGTGATTCTGATGTCTAAAGACGATAGCCACGCTGTCCGGGTCGATTACAAAGACTATGTAGGTAGTCTACACATTTTGTAAAGACTTACCTCTCAGAATGTGGAAGAGTAGATGTAGTCTTGTTAGAAATACCGCCAGCAGTTCCATTTGTAGTTGTACCACCCGGGTAGAGAGATTCCAGCCATGTACTGTTACTTGGACTAATACTAGAAGACGGAGAATCCGTCGAGTCACCTTCAACACTAGTACCATCTGAAGTAAGACTGCTGTTCTTTCTACTGTTGTCATCTGATCCTATTAGAACAGGCTGCACAATTTCTGCACTGTCGTCTGTGGAGCTTACATCGACCAGGCTCCAGGCATCAGAAGCCTCAAGATGCTTCGCCTGGCCTTGTACCTGCTGGTGCAGACAGCGTGTGCACGCTACCACTCTGGTGATAAGATACATCCCTTTGGAGTTCTGTACAAAGCGTACACCCAGATCAGGGTACCAGTCCTCCAGCAGAGTGTCTATATGATCCACCAGCTTAGCCAGCAATGCCGCCACCGTCTGTGCATGAGGCTGCAACACTAAAGACTTCTTTCCTTCACTACTGTAACAGCTGTTATTCGGGCTCAATGCCAGAGACACAGAGCTGTTTGGAATGAAGATTTCTAATATAGATGTGGTTTGACTGTTAAGGGCGTTCCAGCTGATGTCCTTCTCCATCCTGACAACCAGGAAACACTGTCTGTAATCACAAATGGCGCTAGAGTTCTCCTGACCTACCTCTTTCACCCGGAGGATCATCACACCCAGGTAGTGTAGCTCCACACCGGTCTGCCAGCACCGCCACTCAGGGATGTCTCTCTTTAGCGCACTGAATCCTTCACCTAATGGCTTCAGGTCATATAACGACTGACATAGATTGTAAAACCCAGGATCTCCAAGAAGTCTGGTGATAATACGTGGCCAGAATCCACTAGGAAAATATGACATCAAATACAACCTGACTAGTGACGTCGCAATATTCTGGTTGTTGGTGATGACAAAGTTTTTATTCAGTGGAGGTGGTATTCCAACGTCGCTCAAATGTTCTAGTTTTTCGATGTTTTGCGCATGTTCTGGTGTTTCGCTGATCAACACATCTTCTGGAGATACACATTCTGTTGAAGGAGACACACAAGTGGTAACATCTTTATCAGAACAGGCGGGTTCCTGAGCCCCATTCTCGGCCGGAGACATCTGGTGGGCAGCATCTGTCGATACAGTCTTTTCTGGGGATGTTGGGATGTAAAACGTTGATTGGCCCTCCACTTTTGTTTCTGAATCAGACTCTTGGTTTATCTGTATTGGTCTAATGCTCGTGTGGATAACCCGACTTTGTTTTCTACGTCTATTAGGATGTGTTTCACAGCCCTTCACTGCGATCTGTAATGTCAAATATAATTAAATTTAAAATGATATGGCATCAATATTTACTATTTTGAAAGATAAGGTGATCATACATACTAGAAATACAGTAGAATATCGTAATGATTTGACGCTATTATAAGTGGATCAATTTATATATGGATTTTGCTTTAAGATGATCAGTACAAAATAGTATCTTCTAATCTAGCACTTTAGTTTTGGTTAACACAACAGCATTCGTGCTACATCTTGTTTCATACAAGATCCCACTGTATCTTAGATGAAATAGAATGTGCCTCCACTACAACTATAAGAGTTTTCCCAATATATTCTATGTACTGCAGTGCAGTGTGTGTATTGTACGACTTACCATATATCATTTATTTGTAAGTTAATGCAGAATTGAACTGAACAATTGATCGAAGAAGCATATACAGATATGTTTTCAAAAAAAAATATTATCCATCCATTTGAAGAATTTCTATGCTCATTTACCCCATTAGCATTACATTATTGCTTACTGTATAGCTTACCCTGACATCTTTCTGAGAATAGCCTCGTATGAGATCATCCTCTTTAGGTAACAGAGAAGGTATCAGCAGGCTGTCCTCATCATACAGGAGAGCAACTTCAAATTTATTTAACAGATCAATCACGTAAGTCTTAATGTCGTTTGGTTTAAATGCAGCATTCTTGAACAAAAACTTCAGATCATCTGTCTTCATTATTCCTATAAGGAAATCAATCTTAGTTAATCTGGTACACATGTTTATACCGGCATTTTCATTTGAAGTCATTTCAACCCTTGTCATGCTGAATTGTCTGCGAGTATTTTTCATTCATTTAAAGCTGGAATTGCTAACACAATTCCAGCTTCAAATGACAAAAAATATAACTACTTAGGAAAAGTGAACATGTGGAAAATTGAATTATTTGATTACTGAGTATCTATCACCAAATACTTATAGATATCAGTGGCATTTTATAAGGGTTTGAAAATAGCTTGAAACATAAACATGTATAATATATATACCATTCAAGCAGCACAAAGGCAAAACATTAAATCCACCATTAAAGCGCTGAATATTTTTTATATAAATCATGGAGACAAAAGGGTTTTATTCAATTCGAAATCATCATAAATGTCTTAGTTAGCTCTTTCTGATTCATTTGAATACCTATGTTATAGGTCTACGACCATTATAAATATTTGTACTCTTACAGCGCGGGGATAGACTTTAGTCGTCAGAATCTGACGTCTTCGGACATCAGATTCTGAAGTCTAAAGTTTATCCCCTCGCTGTAAAGATTAACGCCATTTAGAAAATAGTACAACTATCAGCCAATGTTAAACAACAAAAAAATCACAAAGTTTCAAATGATCAAGTAGTGGACAAAGTGTTACAAACCAGCATGTGCGAGACTGTTAATTTCCCGTATGGTGACCACATTGGCCAGTATATCACACAACCATTGTGGGTCAAGAAAGTAGATGTCTTGCAGATTAATATCATCATAATGTAGTAAAACTCCTGTTAACAGTAACAGTGAAATAGGAAAAAAATGTACAATGTACAATGAAAATATATACCGGTAAATGTTTTAAAAAAAGCTACTTTGTGTTAGAACAAAGAGGTCTGGAAATAGTAATTTGGGTAAGGTAAACTAAAATATTTTAGACATTATGATAGGAGTCAAGTACCACATATCGCAACAGGGATCGTCACCAACTGCTCTGAGGTAATAGACCAAAGGGCCAGTAACTTCTCATAACTACTGCCCTTAGTCTTAGTCCTTACAGTACAAATGATGTAACTAGTTACTATAGTTTCTGATATATAAACCGCTGCTTTTGGAACCCAGGGTTAGTATATACTGGCCCTTATTAATTTTATCTGGCCTCAGGCCATCGGGCCTGTGTCAATGTCAATCAATCCCTGTCGTAGCTACACGTATGTTACACTCTTTCAGCAGTGTCATCTGTCCATGTGTAGATACTGCTAACCTTCGTCTCTCGCTTGAATAATAATGCAGTGGTCAAAAACCAGGTCGGTGGGAATTCCCCTTCTAGCAAAACCATGGCGGGAGTTTTCAGCATTTTTCAGATTACGCCAAAGCTGGTTGCTGAGTGGACCTGGCAACCTGCCAACACCTCGAGTTGGCAAGCTGCCATTATTCGCAAAAGGCCCCAAGGTATTCAGTCCTTGAGCTGTGTGAGAGGGCTGTCTTTCAGTCTACACGTATGTTACCTACCATTTTCATGGAGAAACTGTGTAGCTTGGTTGAGCTCTGCAGCATCCCGACAGGATACATTGTACAACTCCTCCATCTTATTCATCACAAGAGGCCTAAATAAGACACAACAACAAATATTAACACTTAAAACGCTGAAATATTTTTGCATCAACCAAGGTGACCAAAGGTTTTTTTTCAATTTTAAACCATCATAAATGGCTGATTTATTTAAATACCTATGTTATGGGCCTCTGACATTACAAATATTTTGAATCTTACAGTGCGGGGATCGACTTTAGACGTCAGACGTCAGATTCTGACAACTAAAGTTGATCCCCACTGTAAGGGTTAACCCTTATATCCCTAAGCGCGTCTATAGTAGTTTTCAATCTGTTTTATTAGCCCCTGTTATTGAGAACGAAATGAGAATTTGAACATCAAGCTTTACAAATGTTTCGTTTCAAATTTAAAAAAATATGGGTAATTTCCACAATTTCAAGTGGGTGAAAATTTAAATTATTTAATTTAGGGGTGCAAGGGTTAACTAGAAAAATTGCATCCATAAATTATTTTATAAACTCTGCTAACATTAAAGATACTCTTGATAATGTCAATAAAAATTATTCCCAGTAAACATGAGATGTTGATGGCTTAATGTTGGACTGACATCGTAAAGGGTGGCCCAACATCAAGCCATCATTGGGTCAAAATCACATGTTTGCTGGGTTATGCTTCCCATAATCAATCAGAAGAATCACAGAAGTAACAGAACTTAACCATTTCACCCTGGGTGGCGGCGAAAGGCGACCACCTGGCAGACCGCGGCGACATCAGTAATTACTGTTTTTAATTTAAAAAATAATTAATCCAGTGCTCAGGCATTTTATGATGTTATAATTAAGCTGTGAAAAGGTTAAAAGTAAATTTCTGTCTACTGTTCACACCAGCTACAAAATCACATCCTTATCGCCGATCTAGGCAGATATCAATAAATTTAACATTATGCTTGCATTGATGGGAAACAAAGAATACTGCCAAACCAACTCTTCCATATTGTACAAAAACCTTCAACTGGGTGAAAAATTTGATTATTTAATTTAGCAGTGTAAGGGTGAAGCAGAAAAACATGCATCCATAAAGTATTGTATAAACTATATAAACATTAAAAATACTGTCAAATATGGTCAATCAAAATTATCGATCTGAGTTTTAGTAAAAAAATGATTGGAAAAGTATGATAACCATACGTGGTACTTCCCAAGATCAACATGATCAATAATTATTGAAAGAATCACCCAAGTGATAAAACTAAGAAGTAATTTCTGTCTATTGTTCACACCAGTAGACATACAAAATCACATGTTTATCGCCTTTAAGGCCACACATCACTAAATTTAACATTTTGTTTGCATTGATGGGAAACAGAGCCTTTTCTGTACCGTAGCACAAAATACACCTGCACACCTTCAAATTACAAGTGGTTTCATATTTTATTATACAACAAATACACCAAGTTTATCTTACTTATATTGCTCAGCATGTAACACTGGATCTTTTCCTTCTGCCTTACGTTCTTTTGCCAGAGCTGTAACTACATCTTGTAGGTACACATAAGTGGCCGGTACTTTCTGCTCAAGCAACCGGCATCCACGATTTCCTATAAAACATTACAATTCAATCAGATATTAAACAGATCTTGAATATTAAACAAATCTGAACGCATATAACTCTTTCAAGACAAAAATATATTTTTTAGGAGTTATTAAATGATTTAAGATCTCTATATTTCTTCATTTAATGTCCTATGCTTTCAAAAATTTAAACTGGAGGAAATGATGAAGAATAATTCGGCATATAATGGATGTACTTTTTGCCTGTCACACTTAGTTCACCTAATTTTGAGATCCAAAATTTGAATCATTAGAGTAGAACGTGAAGGGTGAAAGATCTGTCATTTCTTGTCACATTGGATAAAATCTAATTAATATATCATCTACATAATTGCGAAAGAAAAGGTTAAAAGTATAATACATGCTCATAATTTATAGGTCATGTTAGATACTATAAATTTCATTCACTTAAAGACTTAGTAAACCCATTTCAATTGTATTATTTTAACAGCCAATCAATTGGAGCAAAAACATCTAAAGACATAATAAGTACTGATGGGGTAAGTTACCTGGTTGTTGTTCTTCAGTAGCCACAGTCCAGATCATGCCTACTAATTCAGCAATACGGTTGTTGTACATCAGACGAGATTTACAGCTGATTTCGATCCTGCCAACGACTCTGGGCAAACCAAATTTCTCTGGTTCAGTGTGAGACATGTATTTTTCCAGAATTAGGCGCTGTAGATCCAGAAGGTAGTTTGGAGGGTATTTCTTTTTGTTGATTAAATCTACATGTGTGCCAACAATCATCACAGTGGAATTGGGAGCTCTTGCCTGTCAAAACATATTTATTGCAAATATGATGGAAAACATGAAATGTAGATCTGATTGCTACTGAGAATGATAAACCTTTCAGCCGGGATCGTCTTTAGACATCAGAATCTGTATTTATGGATGTCAGATTCTGATGTATAAAGTCGATCCACACACTAAAAGAATTAACATTAATAATGGCTGTAGACCCATAACATAAGTATTCAAATGAAGCGGAAAGAGCTAACTGAGACATTTATGATGATTTAAAATTAAAAAAACTTTTCATCTCCAAGGTTTATACAAAAATATTTCAGCATTTTAAGGGTTGAACAGCAGTGTATGAGAACAAAGGTATATAGATCTTTTGACTTTACCAACCTTTCTAACTTAGCCTTGGCAACCTAAGGATAAATGAAATTGTATGAAAAATACTGCATTTTTACTCCTCGGTTAGTAAATGTACTGACCTGAATGTTCACAAGCCATTGTAATATTTCATTCACACCTTTCTCCCCATCAGTGACTCTCCACACAACCAGATAAAGAGATCTCTTGGAAAGAAAATACTGATGCGTGGCATAATACTCTCTCTAAATAAGAAAACAGAGAAATATATAAAGTCATTCCTCTGGTAATGTGCAATGTACTTGCAATGCCTGTTAACAAGAATTAAATGTTCAACACATTAATTCAAGCAAAACTCATTGTCTTAGATTTTGCGCATTACTAGTTTTAAATTTTCAACATCAATAAATCACACAAAGATAATGCCTAATATATTAACCCTTAAACCGCTAAGCATGACTATAGTCGTTTTTAATCTGTCTTATTAACTGTTATTGGAAATGATTTGCAAATGACTGGTCTCAAATTAAATAAATATGAGTAATTTTTACCCACCTGAAGTTGTGGGTGGCAACTTAATTTAGCGTTTTAAAGGTGAAGCATATGCAGGTTCACACAGGGTTCACACAGTTCATCTAACAAACATACACGATATGATATAATTTTTCTCTTACCTGTCCTCCAAAATCCCAGGTGTTAAAGACAATCTCTCTGTTATTCCTTTGTATTATCAAATCACCAATATCAACTCCAACAGTAGAAATATTTTCCCCTTTCAAATCCTTTTCTTTACCATCTGAATGCCCCATTCTTTGTGCCCAGTTCTAAAATAAACACTATGCATTTTATTGATCTGTGGAAGTTTCTTAATAAAGGTTTTGTTTCTATATGTTATAACTAACCCAGCTGAATTGTAAGTCAGTAAATTTTATTCATTAAAGTTGGACTTATCAGAGCAATTACGAGCTTCAAATGAAAAATAGCCATCTCCAAAATAGCTTTATTTGAAAAACTAAGCATTAAGCAGAAAATATTTTACCTATTTTCATGCACCTTTATTTGATTTAATACTTATTTGACAACATATACATATCAGGACAAGGGGTAAATACCCCCCCCCCTTAGATTTAACCTACAGAAAAGGTCAAAAGTTAGGTGCACTTGTACATGTATTTGCAAATGTACCTTGCTAGCTTGTGGTGTGGATCTTCCTTCTTTCTTGAGCTGAGTAAGCAGTGATGTCTTCCCTATTCCTTCCACGCCAACAAGCATCAGTTTCATCCGGTTATATAATGTGGCCCTGCGTCACAAGATGAAGTGTAATTTATACTCTAACACTATACAATATAATATGATGTCTAATATTCCCCTGAGACACCATCTCTATGAACCATTACCATTTATTGTAAATATATTATGATTATTTATATATAACAACAGCTTTACCCGTTACAGCTTGGTACAAAGAGTATCTAATCTTAGTTAAATATACTAGCATTAAATATTGCATATTTGTTATTAATTGATTCAGTAAGATCATTGTACATGTATTTTTTATCAGAAAAAAATAAATATGAAATATTTATGTTCATACTCGTCTTTAATGGATTTGAGATAGCCAAGGATTGCAGCAGTTTTTCTAGCTTTTTCTCCCAAAACAGCTTGTAGGTTACGTTCTGCTTGACTACCTGTTACATCTAAGTTCCATAGTCTTGTTAGTGACCCCATTTCTGCTGGTAACTGCATTGATAAAACATCCCATTATATTATTAAATAAAAAAGATCATAAGTAAGAGTAACATTGAGTGCTTTATATTATTTTACAGATAATATAAACCATATTGAGAAAGATGAGATTGTGTCTGAGCGCCAAATAAGTTATTTTAGAAAATAAATATACAAATGCTACTAGATGAACTGTTGTGAAAGAATAAATTTGACATAACATACTAGGTTTAATAAATGTCAGTCACAACATACTCTTTGTTCCCACAATATGTATGAAATATGTGTGACATGCGTGACATTGTATTATGTGTGTCATTCAATGCACTGAATCTCACATAATTTTATGACTTCATTACCTCCTTCAGTTTGTTGTGGGCAGCTTTCAGCTCTGTCATGTGCACTTGCTCACTTAATTCCGCTGGTAAAGCTGTCAAGGCATTATTGTTTATTTCTAACACAGACAAATTTGGGTATAACAGATGAGGTCGGCTTCTTTCACCATTATCCATGTGGCTGTTAGAGTGTCCATTCAGTCTCTACAAAATATTATTTTCAATATATTTATTATGGGAAAATGTTGCTTAATAAGACATAAAATGGTGTAGATATACAGGAAATAGAAAGTATTC
The DNA here is from genome assembly GCA_964017125.1 of Flabesymbios commensalis. Taxonomy (NCBI): domain Eukaryota; kingdom Metazoa; phylum Annelida; class Polychaeta; order Terebellida; family Flabelligeridae; genus Flabesymbios; species Flabesymbios commensalis. The sequence continues at coordinate 13,330,043 of OZ024907.1, forward strand.
ATTTTCTACATGGAGATATTTTATCAGACACTTGAAAAGCTGTGATTTGAATGAGCTAAAACACTCGAGAAAAATTCAATATTAAAGAATTAGTTACAATATCTTTTTTTTTTTAAATTGCATGTGGTGCATAAGTTGCAATAATAAATTCATCAACAAAAACTTTCACTGCTTTCATCACTACCTGGTATTTTTTCAAATATCAAATTGATACACATAATTGTGGAGGTGGTTCCAGCAAGGGCTTCATGGCTATACATGTGGTAAAGAAATATTAATTCAGGCAACGTATGCCAAAAATCGTTCTTAACTCAATCTTGACTTAACCCTTTCACATTCGTGGGCCGTCGCCACGATGGCCTGAACGGTGTACACTAAAGTATGTGGGCCGTCGCCACGACGGCCTAATTATATGACGACATACAATAGGTTCCAGTACTGGGGGAACATTACTGCCAGTAATGAAAGGGTTAATATGAGGATTTGTTGTGTAACATGTTCCACGGATACCTTACAATTCTATTAATATATAAATATATATTTATTCTATATTAATTTGTGCATCTTGAAAAAACACAATACATCAAATTGGTACAATGTCCATGGAAACCATTTCTAGGGAGTAAGGGTACGTCTTCGAGGGGCATGATAGAAGCTGGCATTGATCCCCGAAGTGTTCCCCATGTGCGTAGAAAATTTCATGTGCATTGGAATAACTGTTTAAAAGATATCATATTATTTGTATTGAATTATAATTTTTATTTAAATTTCATTAAGAAATTCCGGCTGGAAAGGGTTAAGGGTTAATATTAAGATGTAGCACAACTCACACTGTCTCCAGATCCTGATTTTTGTGAATCATCACCTGATGAGCTGAGGTCATCACAATCACGAGTTAGAATCAGTCTTGTAAGTCCATTATGTGACAATCTTAAAGTTTTCAGCTTTTCAAGTTGAAAGTGCAGCTTGTGGGAACAGGTTACACTAGAAAGAAAATTTGACGGTGAACCACTGCTGGATTGTAGAGATGTAGTGGAGCTCTTACGGCTTGTTCTCCCAGTACGGGTGGAGCGCACGCTGCTAGAAATACAAGTTAAACAACTATTCAGCTGTCATTTAGACATTTCAGTCTTTTTATTATCAGATACATTTGTCACTCACTTTATGACAATTCAATATGATTAAACAAATTTATGAATGTTTTAATAAGTTTGTTAGTAAGTACATCATATTTTCATTATCCTGCTGCTCACGACTACTGTTGTTCTCAATCTGCTTTATTAGTTAACCAAATCAATGTTCTTGGAAATGAAATATGTTTTTGTACATCAAGATTTGCAAATATTTGTGTTCAAATTAAACAAATAGGAGTAATTTTCAGCCACTTGAAATTGTGGGTCGCGGTAGTGAGACAAAATTTATTTAAATACATTAAGATTATGTTCCAGGTGATCTCCAAAGTAAAGCTCCCAGATAATGGTCTTAAAATAAAGATGCTCTGATTCACCAATGTGATAAGAACATTTTAGTACTTTGCAAGACATTGAATTATTTAAATACAAAATTGCATTAAATGATAAAAATAAAGAATAGCAGCTGTAGATAACATAAAATTTAAAAATAAATTGATGTTTAAATAAAACGCGCTTACCTTCTTGTATTACGTAATTGTAGCGATGAGCTATGACATGTTCGGGCAGCCCATCTCTCTTCTTCTGTTGCAGAATGACATTCAAAGTGGATCTCGTTCACCATAGGATTTTGAGAAAGATCAAGCCAGCGCAAGTTAGTTGGATATTGTTCAACAGGACCAATCTGTGACAAACGATTGTTGCACAAGCTGAGACGATTTAGATTTGGTGCCAAGCAAGCCAAACCCAAAGGTACAGCCTCAAAACGATTGTGAGATAATTTCAGGTCAGCTAATTTAGATTGTTTGTCAGATGTATCAGTGTCAGATAAGCTTGAAGACAAGCGTACCCTCACTTTATCATGCCAATGGTTAAATTGTGTGAAGGTGAACTCTTGATGACACTTCTCACAACCAGACGTAGACGAGTCTGTCTCTTCAGTTGTAATACTTCCATTTTCAAGTTGTAAGTGGAACGTTGCTACTTCTATGTCTGGTGCTTGAGGAATAGTTTGTAACCTAAGTGGGGTACCAGGTATGCTAGATGTGGGAGATTCAGTGGTTGTTGGTGGGGGCACGGGAAATGGGTCAGATCCGTTAGAATCCAGACTATGTACAGAATACCTATTAGTCGGATCATATGTCTGCGGAAGCCGTTGTAGTTTATTGTGTGACAGATTCAAATCAGTTAACGACGGGCTAGTCCACATATCATAAGGAAGGCTGTCAATAAAGTTATATGAAGCATCTAATTTTTTCAGAGATGGCAGCTTGAAAATTTCTACAGGAAGTGTTTCCAGTCCATTTTTGTGAAACGATAATTCTTCAAGCATGGGGCAATTCCATTTAACATGTTCAGAAGAGTTTTGAGATGTGGAAGAATTATCAAAAATTTCATCACCATTTGATCTTGGCAGTGAAGTAGATGAAGAAGAAGGTACAAGAGAAGCTGAATGGGTGTCAGTGCCATTACTGCACTGACCATTAACATTCAAAATCTGAATGCGATTGTTGCTACAGTTTATAATTCGAATGGAGGGAAGTTGAAAAACTTCAGCAGGCAAGTTATTCAGCTGATTATTAGATATGTCAAGACGAGTTATCGTAAGAAAAAGGAGTCTTTCGTTTAAATCTAGACTAGTGGGTTTACCGTTGTGTAGGAGACAGCACTGTAGCAGCCAGCCCGGGTAGAGATCAGCGAGCTGCAGCCCATGCCAGTTGACTACTACTGGTTTGTTGGGCCATAATGATTTCAGAGTACCCGTACCTGATGTACACATCTCATCTGATTCTCTGTTTTCTAAACCGCTGTACTCCAGTAAAAGCGCCTGGAAATTTAACTTATACTCAGAATCAACGTGAGACCTGTATTTCAGGAGTTTTCCGAGCACATCTTGTTTTCCAAGATCTACAGCAGTCTTAAGTACCTTCAAGTTCTCATCGTTTGCTCCGTATTTTAACAGTAACCCTATCATTTTAGCATCACCGTTAACACATGCTTCCATGAGGGGAGTGGTAAACCCATCTCCTGTATTGATCACCTTGTTTGGATCTGCACCGTGATGTAACAGTATCTTAGCAACACGAAATGACCTTTTAGGTCCAGCACCTATAGCCATGTGAAGTGGAGTTTTTCCATCCAAATCTTTACTGTCTACTTCTAGCGGACAAAACGTTTCTGACGCATCCTTCTCCTTTTTTGATGAATCAGGAGATGTATCTGCATCCACATTGTCGGGTTCACTATGTGAGGGGCTATCCATTTCACCGATATCCTCATTGAACAGATTATAGTGTGATCCACTTTCCCCCTCTTTGTATCGAAACAAAACAGGAACTTTGAAATGTGCCAAGATGTCTACTATCTCAGCATGGCCACACATGGCAGCTAGATGTAATGGAGTTCTGCCACTTCCGTCTTTGGCGTTCACTGCTACACCCAGTCTATACATTCGGTCACCATCTGCTTGCTTAAAAATTTTCTTGACATAGTCAGGATAGCGAAATTGTAGAAAGTACTTGACTAAATGAGTATGGCCTTCAGCACAAGCAGCATGCAGTGGCAGAGTGCCATCAACAGTGGGGGCTCTGACCAGCTCCGGATATTTCTGAAAAATAATAGTAGCTTTGTCGGTTTCATATTTTTCACAATTACTGTTTATGATATAAGTGGCCAATTATTGTCTACCCAGGCGTGAATGTTATGATTTTAAATGGTGTTTTCAATTAATTAAACAATGCAAAAAAGGTAATTTTACTTGAACAGACATATCGCTAACAAAACATCTTATTTTCCATCAACAAATACACTGTATAGTAGAACCTGCTATGGGTAGCCAGCCTTTCCAGCATGGAGCCAATGTTTGGCCGACGTCACAGATGGTGGGCCAACATTAGACCAACATTGGTTCAGTGTCTGGTGTTAGGACACAAGAAAGGTGGTCATCGAAAAAGTTAAAAGTTGGCTAACCATAGGAGGTTTATTGAGCCCCCCCCCCCCCCCCCCCACAAAACAAAATAACCACAAGATATTTTGACAAACTGGAGAGCCTATGATACAGTTTAAATTAATAAAATGGCTGTGATGTATCTAGACTTGGATCCTGTTTTCTGCCCCAAGGTGACTGACTGTCCATAATTTATTAGTACTCTCGTGTGTACAGTGCCCATAGGTAGGTACACAACATGAGGGACATCTTGTCGCCTGGCCATCTGCCTACTGTCATCACAGTGGTGGGTCTGCAGATGCTACGTTCTACACAGCCACAATACATTTTCTGTATTATAAGATCAGGCCTATAGTCGGCAGCACGTTATGAAACCGAATGTATAGCAGCGATAGGGTTCCTGATGCAACATTCTATACATATGTGGAGCCAGAGTACATTTTCGGTATTATCCCCTACAGCGCGGGGATCGACTTTAGTCGTCATAATCTGACGTCTGTAGACGTCAGATTCTGACGACTAAAGTCGATCATCACACTGTAATGAGTAAAACTATTTCTAATGGCCGTAGACCCATAACAAAGGTATTCAAATGAATCAGAAAGAGCTAACAATGACAGTTATGATGATTTCAAATTAAAAAAAAACCTTTAGGGCTTCAAGGGTTAAACACTGATGCCAGGGCCTCACATGTTCAACAGAACATCTTTCATAGTTTATGTACAAGATGCTGGTTGACCATAAGGATAGCAGCTCATAGCAGGTTCTACTGTAGTTTACATAATAGCCCTGAGAGCTCTAAGCACGAGTAAAGGGGTGGAAGTGGAAAATTATTCCAAGACTGAAAAGAATATTGCCTACTAGAATTGCCTAGACTGAATTTTTTCAAAAGACGGAAATCCGTCTGTAGACGAAAATTTCCCCCCTTTGCGACTAGAGTTGCTTGTAATCTGTTTTATTAACCCTTTCAAGCCTGAATTTACATTGTCATCTTCATCCACTACAAGCCGCGAATTGCTGTTGCAATTCTCGACTTGTAGTGGATGAAGATGACTTGAAGTGGGTGAATAATTTAAGAAAATTGCCATGTATTGGTAAAAGATTCATGGATATTTTCCTTTTAAAACCCCTTGACTTTAGCAAAATTAAATCTGTTTTCAGGTATGTAAAATGATGCTTTGTTGCATCATGGGGGCTTAAAAGGTTAACCGATCAAATAATTGTTATTAGGAATGAAATTTTTGCAAATTTTTGGTCTCAAATTAAACAAATGTGAGTAATTTCCAACTGCTTAAAGTTGAAAAACTGCTTTTGTGCACACATGTGTAAATTGAATCCAATAAGCTGTACCTTCATGATAGCGTCAGCACATCGTAAGCTTCCAGGAACACACGTTGCATGAAGAGGACTATGCCCAGTGATAGGATGGACTGAAACCTCTCTGTTATTTTCCAAAATAAACTCCACCATGTCAACATCTGCACGCTCACATGCCCTGTGTTAAGAGAAGGAATACATGATTAACATACTTCTAAATTAAATGAAATGAATCAGGCTTTAGGCCACCTTTGTGCACATATAGGCTAAACTGGGCCAGGAGAACCTCCTGAGGATGGTGAGATGAATGAGATGACACTGTCCTCCAGACACAGGATTCAAATTCGAGCCCTGGCGGTCTGAGGCCAAGCACGCTACCTCTCGGTCATGGAGGCTCCCCACAATACTAACTTTAACATGTGGATGGAGAAGAAACATTTTCGTTTCTTTCAAACCGCCGAGACCAGGAACCGAACCCCGAACTCTGGCGTGAAAGGCAGCAGTGCTAACCACTACCCTGGGGCCCCCGCCCAACATACTTCTAAAATTCAGAGCAGTTTATTTTTTAGCCCTCACAGTGCGGGGATCGACTTAAGTCATCAGAATCTGACATCTGTAGACGTCAGATTCTGACGACTAATGTCGATCCCCGCACTGTAAGATTTAAAATATTTCTAATAGCCGCAGACCCATAACATAGGTATTCAAATGAATCGTAAAGAGCTAACTAAGACATTTATGATGATTTCAAATTGAAATAAACCCTTTTGTCTCTAAGGTTTTTTGGAAAAAAATCAGCGCTTTAAGGGTTAAATATAGTGCAATGGCAATTTAATATTCATCATTTTAGCCGGGGGGGGGGGGTTTATATAAAAAGTAAACAGATTATTGTTAAATTGAGTGCAATAGCAATTTTATACTTCAACATTTTAGCTCAATACTGTCTATATGTACATTAATCAGATCAACTGATCCAAGGGTAATTAGGCCCAAATGTAATATTAGCTTAGATTTGTCTTCTTCTTGTATTTAAAATTGTATTTTACATTAGCAACATATTCGCCCCGACAAATTATTTTTGCGTTTGTACAAACCATTACATTTGTATCATTGCTAAATTCAACTTTCCAACATATAGAGAATATATGTTGATTAATAATAATAATAATGGTGAGTTTTATATAGAGCACATACAATGCGCTGTGTGCTTCACACATATTACCCCTGGTCACTGGACCTGTTCATTCATGCACCATTTCAACTCCCTTTTTTAGAGCATACAGCACTTGCAGCCATTTCAGTACTAGGAACTAGTCGATTGTAATGATTAATACAATAATATGGACTTCCCGTCATCAATATACACTGCACACACTAGCTTGAATTGCGAACGCAATTTCTAGCTTCACATGTTGAAATTTTTTTATATCAATGAAAAATGACATATGTATCTCTAATTGACCCATTTCACTAACTGAATATGTACCATACAATATTTTTATCAAATTCAGTGTAAATTTTTGTTTTATCAAGTTTGAAACTTGAAGTTTGAAAATGTTTGTTGCCAATTTGGTATTTATTGAGTCGTATCTGCCACTTTACAGAGTGGCAGATATACGACCCTGTAATAACAAGGGGACGATATATGTGCAAGACCTTAAACCCTAAAGCATGGAAATATTCAATATAAATTTTCAGTCACTTGAAGTTGTGTCTCGCTACCACAATCCACAACTTCAAGTGACTGAAAATTTGTTTGATTTGCGAAATTTAAGTCCCAACATTATATCAGTGGTTCAAGATTAAGAGCATATTTTACTTTTAACAACTGATCGACATCAGTGTTCTAAAGGTTAACCCTTACAGCGCAGGGATCGATTTTAGTCGTCAGAGTCTGACATCTACAGACGTCAGATTCTGACAACTAAAGTCTATCCCCGCACTGTGAGAGTACAAATATTTCTAATGGCCCCAGACACATAACATAGGTATTAAAATGAATCAGAAAGAGCTAACTAAGACATTTATGATGATTTCAAATTGAAAATAACCCTAAGGGCCTTTGGTCTCCATGGTTTTCCATAAAAAAAATTCAGCGCTCTAAGGGTTAACACAGAATAAGTACTCACATATAAAGTAGAGAGTTGTGGGTATCCGTCACCGTATCTACCAGGTAGGTCACTTCTTCTGGATCCATCTTGACCGCTAGCTTCTTCACTTCATCAACTTTACCCTCAAGCACCATGGTAATAAAAACTGCAATTCAAACAGCAAATTGCATGCAAATTTTGAGAGTGACAGAAGGACTCTGTCTTGTAAAAATGAGGGAGTCCTACCAACTTCAATGAGTCATAATACTGAAGAGACATTATGACAATGTCAGCAAAAATTAATGGTTTTTCAGTATTAAGACTTTTTGAAGCTGAAACACGATTCTCTCTCATTTTTACAAAACTCTGTAAAGAAAATTAGCCTATTTCAATCAGAATAGCTACCGTGGCTGTAGGCCACACAAGGACTACAGTGAAGTAATCGTGCTTGACAGTTAATGATTTCTACTAAATTATTAATAATACACGCATGTCATGTTTAGAAATAACTAATGACAACTGTAATTGTCCTCAATTCATCAAAATCGTAAATTATTCTTAATGATAATAGGGACAGCTGGCTATTTGTGATGTATGAATGTACCTTGCTATACAGCGTAACAAAAAACATGGAATTATATTGTATTGTGTGAATTATATTGAGCAAGTGTAATGTGGGTACCACACTAAACAGAATACCTGCACAACATATGACAGTTTATATGACAGCTTTATCTATATATCTTATTTTATAACCTACCACTACAGAGTTAGTACACATACCCTTGTTTTTCTGTTGTTCTTGTTGCTGTTGTTTCTCTGCAAGCACAATATAATTTAATCAAAACGTATATTCCATAACTTCCAAATTACATTTAAATAAATTAAATTAGATTTGTCAAGCTTTACTTGAAAGCATCCGCCAAACCAGTATCTCAATTGGCAGCAGGGGAAACATGGGTCGCAACCCAGTGAGTAATATCTAAATAAACCTGACCTACATTCAAATGCTCTAATTAAATACACATGTGGGGTTATTTCATTTAGGTCTTACTAAATTTTGTAAGAGAAATTACTTCAGGGAAAAACGAAAATGTCATTTTTACTTTTTAAAAAAAAAATCCTCTCCGTAAAGAATTTTAGAGCCAGAGAAACTACTGTAATCATTTTAATTTTAAATAATTGTTTTTTTCATTTGCCCTCTCAACCTATAACTCTTATCGGTATGTTGATTTTCAAGATGTCTATTAGCCCTTAGAACACTGAACTATTCAATTTAAATTTTCAGTCTCTTGAAGTTGTGTCTCGCTATCGCGATACACAACTTCAAGTGACTGAAAATGTATATTATTTTTGCAATTTAAATCCCAATATATATCAGTGTTTCAAGATTAAAGGCATATTTTATTGTTAACACCTCGCTATCCAGGGGCTAATAAAAACACAGAATATCTACTGCAGTCGACATCAGTTTTCTAAGGGTTAGCTTGGAAAACACAATCTTGTGGGTAGTATAGACACATACATGTAGGTCACTATTTTCAAGACGGAAACATTAAAACCATCCCCAACATAAGCCTCTTTATTCTGTACCCTGGATACTGGGATGGTTGCTAGTGGTAGTACTTGTCGCCCCAACCTGGGGAGGGTCATTAGCGATCTTTCTTGTATGTTGCATGTTGAACTGCATGGTACGGAAGCACTGGTCTACAGCAATTATCCAAGGGAAGCTGCCACCTCCACGTGTCTGGCCATAATCTTCGGGCGCATTGCCAGCGGTATACCCTGGTCCCTTCGCTGAAGAGCGGTGCCAATGCAGCTCCCGCATTGGTGCAGGCACGGCCAGTGCAGTGTCACTGTCCTGGCCGTCTTAGCCTTAAGCAACCGACAACAGTGTTTGATACCCCCCCTTCAGAAATACTCACGCACCCCCTCCCCACACAGACACACAAGAAAGAGAAAAAAATACCCGCAAAATATTTTTAAAAGCTGGAAATTTGAGTACCAGGGAATATTTTTAAAATTTTCACAACCTCTCCAAATACCTTCCTTGTACCGAAAAAGTATTTTTTTTAAAGTTAACGAGGCTAATTCCTCTGCCTCCCCCCCCCCCTCAAAAAATATTTTTTAATTGTTGGCGCAAAAAAAAAGAGAAAACATTCACAGCTACAATGACCACCGTTACGTTATTTCCACACGCCAATTTTAACGTCTAATCTTCCTCCTTCCTCCTCTCTCCCAGCGAACTCGTGAAGTTGAACCAGTACTGGTAAGTTTAATGCTGGACCACCTTCTAAGATGCTGGCTTAGCAATAAATCAACATTTTTATGTTGATTTGCTGACGATCAACCACAGTGTACTTGATCATTTTTAAGATGTTTTTATTAAACATTACTAGCCAGGCACTACATCTAATTTTCTATCATTCAGACATGTGTAATATATACATAAAATTAAACTTCAAAACGTCCTCATTTTGGTGGCATGTAGCATATTCTGCTAATTTATTATTCTAAAGCTAGGTGGCATCATGCTATATATTTGTTTGAAGCATTGGAAGAGTTGAATAATTGATTCTGTTCGTTACAGGACTTTTTACATAATTATGTCAATGGTTTTTTTCAAGTGACATATAAGCCCGATTGGGCTGGGTAACTATTCGAATAATGAATAGTGAAATAATTATGAAAAGTGAATATGTACATGTCACTATAATAAATAAATACAATACAATACTAAAATTACACTACGACGGACTGGAAACACCCCAGTAAACAATAAGCATTGGTCCAATGTCGGATCGATGCTGGCCCGTCATCTACGCCGTCGACCCAGCATTAAAACAGCATTGGGTGATTGTCTCGTCTTTGTCCTGTGTATTTTGCACTGACCCAACAAGCACGATCAATCGACCTAATGTTGACCTACGACGTTGACACAACACTAATCCCACATTGGACTCAACACCTCGTGCTTGCACAGCAAACACGACACATTGAGCCAATGCTGGTTCAATGTTGGTACACCGTCTGCGACGTTGGCCCAACATTCAACCAGCATTGTGTCAGCGTGTCGTGTTTGCGGGGTGCTGGGGACTAGCCCCGCTGTTTACCACTTAAAGCGCGGGATCGACTTTAGACGTCAGATTAAAAATTAAAATATTTATAATGTCGGTAGACCCATGACATAATTATTCAAATGAAGCGGAAAAAACTAACTAAGACATTTATGATGATTTTAAATTGAAAAAACCCTCGGCTCTCCAAGGTTTATAAAAACCCTTGCAGCGCGGGGATCGACTTTAAACGTCAGAATCCGACGTCTTTAGACGTCAGATTCTGACGTCTAAAGTCGATCCCCACACTGTAAGAATTTAAATATTTCTAATGGCCGTAGACCCATAACATAGGTAACTAAGACATTGATGACGATTTCAAATTGAAACAAACCCTTTGGTCTCCATGGTTTTTATAAAAGAAAATGCAGCGCTTAAATAACCCTTACAGCACGGGGATCGACTTCAGTCGACAGAATCTGACGTCTGTAGACGTCAGATTCTGACGACTAAAGTCGATCCCAGCACTGTAAGAATCAACATATTTATGTTGGCCGTAGACCCATAACATAGGTATTCAAATGAATCGGAAAGATCAAACTAAGACATTTATGATGATTTCAAATTGAAAAAACCCATTTGGTTGCGATGTTTTTTACAAATTAGTTCAGCGCTTTAAGGGTTAAGGGTAAACTTATTTCATCGTTGTAAAGGTTACCTATGTGAGCCAGGAGCATGCTGGCGGACTCAGCGCTGTGATTTTTCTCTGCTAGGTCCAGGGGCTGTTCCTGGCTTGCGTCCCTCACGTCCATCCTGGCACCGTTAGATAATAGTAAGGAGACAAACACACATTTGTTGTCCAGAGCTGCTGCGTGTAGAGGCGTCTGTATAAGAGTAACAAAAAAAAACAGCAACGTAATACATAGATCAGCCGATGCCAGATGCTGAGTCACAAGGTCATTAATATCGATCTTTAGTTTAACACTTTAATCTCTAGAGCTTCCTGGAAGTTTTCAATCATTTGGTCTCCCCGATTCAGTACTTGGGTGTGGATAAAACGTTCAGATATATCTATAAATGTACGTAAATTAACGTCTTATAACCAGTGTATCACGACGCGTTTTGACTGACATATCCACCTATGAGACACAATATATAGCGCAAGATGTTAAATGCCACCATAGGGACATAACAGATGCGATTGGGATCAATCGTTATTAGTGATGCCGTGTACACAACTCATAGCAATACTAAGAGCCAGCTCTGTATAACTCACAAGTATATTCCCATACAAAGACAAACAGCAGTAACTGCATACCTTTTCAAGAAAACAGTTACTATTGCCTAACTTTGCACGACAGTGTAAGCCTACATTGAATTAAACCATCTGGCGTCATATAGCCGTATGTGATAACGTAACACGCTAATCGGATCAAATTAAATGTACCGGAAATAGTTTCTTACGTAATCATTCCATCCGTATTTGTATCGCCTTACTGTAAAAGCATCCACTATGATTTGGATATTATGCTTAACAACGATTCAATACTACTTTTCTTTACGCTACAAATATATATGCGCCGACTAGAACATTCCCGTTTATTGCTGATTTATTTGAACATTAATTTTTACAGTGGCCAGCGAATACCAGACGACGCTGCAATGTTGGTTTAACGCTGGACCACCGTCAGCGACGACGGCCCAGCGTGGTTTGAATGGTGGACCATCGTCTGCGACGCTGGCCCAGCATTAAAACAACACTGAGGCGACGACCTGTGTTTGCCGTGTATGTTCTAACATAAATGCTAAGATGAGGGCGAGACAGATATACAAAAATATGATGATTGCCCCAGTAAGCACCAGACGTTGACCCAGTGTTGTCTTAACTCTTTACCTGCTGATCGCGACAATATTCGTTTTTAACCCGTTTTATTAGCCTATTAAACCACTGTTATTGGGAATGAAATGACTGTTTAAACATCTAGATTTGGTCTCAAATTAAACAAATACATGTATGAGTAATATTTAATCACATGAGGTTGTGGATCGCGATAGCGAGACACAACCTCATGTGATTATAATAATAATAATAATAATAATAATAATAATATCTTTATTTCAAGAGGGTAAACCCAATGAGCATTCACCCATCTTCCTTGGGGCCCTCATAACATTATATATACAAAATACATTATATATACAAAATACATGAATTGAAAATTTAAATGATTGACAATTTAAATAAATTTACTCAGCAGGATAAAGGTTAATGTTGGGCCGACGTTGAAGACGGTGGGCCAACATTAAGACAACACTGGGTCAACGTTTGGTGTTTGCTGGGGTAGAAGAGAATAGGAAACGTCAAACATGGGAGTTCTCGATGTAAACACTCAAGCCAACTTCCCCATGTGTAGTATGTAGGCCTATTAGCAGCGGCAGTGATCAAGCGCGCCTGCAGCCATACGCAAGTGACGCAAGTGCGTACCTTTAATTTTTCAAATCATGTCAGGAAGCATTATATAACCAGATAACATCCCTTTCGTGACAGCAAAGAAAACATTCGTTGACGACCACAATGGCAGGTAATTATTCGGAAGTGTAAAAAACACAGACACTATGGTGCGCATGGTTCCCACACTTTTACAAATACAAAATTCAAGGACTTTTCAAGGACCTTTCAAGGACTTCTCAATATTTTTCAAGGACCTTTTTTGTGCATGGCAAAATAGTGATTCGCGGATTACACTAATAAGTTTAGTCCAGAAGGTATGAAAAAAGGCAACTTGCAAGTTGTTATTACTCTTTTTATCAAATTTCAGACCATGCATATCAGTGAAATTACAATATTGTAGAAAAAATGAAATGTAGGCCTACAACATTTAGCGATTTGTCTTCTGACTTTATATTGATAAAATAGGCAGCTACATTCCTAAACTACATCATTATTTAAGTAGGGCTTTTTCTTTCATTTAACCACTAGCTGTCCCTGCTGCATGACGTTTTTCAAGATCAACAGCAAAACGTCAAAGGTTGATCAAAATCAAGGACTGTTCCCGGTTTTCAAGGACTTTTCGGCAGTTTATTTAGGTTTTTAAAAAAATCAAGGGCTTTTCAAGGCATTTAATTATTTTTTTCAAATTCAAGGACTTTTCCCGTTTTCAAGGACCCGTGGGAACCATGGGTGCGAGATTGACCAGTGGTTTCTAACTGTCACACTCTATTTGACCCCCCCCCCCCCCCACCAGGTCCCTACCCCTGTTCAAAGCTGCGACAAAAGCATAGCCTAATGAGAGCGCGACTTAATTATCTGCTTCACCTAATTGTTATTTGTCAGAGTGTATTCTTCACCAATTCAAAAATTATGCCACACAAACGTTTTGCCAACATTTACAGTACACTAATAACCATGAATGCATATGACGTGTTATTTTCACGTGATCTTTTTATGATTGACAGCTGACAGTGACTCACTTAAATCAATTCCCAGTAAACACAAAATAATTTGTATAACATTTATACAACATCGGCCCAACGTCTTGTCCAACATTTTAAAATGCTATACGAATGTTTTCTTTACTGGGTTGTGCGAATAAATGACGGCGCTAAGCATTACTTGGCCACTGCGATTTTGCTTTTCTGTCAGACAGCTAGATTTGTGCCGATACAGAGATTACATTTCCAGCATATACGAGGAGTTGACCCAATGTTATTTTAATGTTGGGCCAGCATCGTAGACGGTGGACCAACATAGTAACATCATTTTTTTTAATTTATTTAAATTTTCAACCATTGAGGTGGTGTCTCGCTACCGCGATCCACAACCTCAAGTGGGTGAAAAGTACTCATATTTGTTTAATTTGAGACCAAACATTTACAAATTTTGGGGTTAATGTCCCTTTTCGACCAGGACGATCATTTTTTAAGGCGACTCAATCAGGCTGAAATCATAAAAAAATCGGTAGTTTCATTTTGGCTTCTCAATATGACCATATGATGTGAACATGTTCATAGACTAGAACTGCAAAAGTTTTTTTTATGTATCGTGTTGCTCATTTACCAGTTAGGCGAGATATAAAGACGAAATTCCCGATTTTTTATTTCGGACATGCATGTCCAAAAGAAGAAATACGGGAATTTCGTCTCTATATCTCACTTAACTGGTAAATGCGCAACAAACAAACATTTAAAAACTTTTGCAGTTCTAGTCTATGGACATGTTTACATCATATGATCATATTATTAAGCCAAAATAAAACTACCGATTTTTTTTGATGATTTTAGCCTGATTGAGTCGCTTTATGTGACGTCTCGTGTTTGCTGGATACTGCCCTACACGATGCCAGGCAAACACACTATGCCACTGTAGTAGTAAATCATTGCTTTACGTCACTTTTCGGACTATGCCATTGTAGGCTTAAACAACTGCGCACAACATTGATCACGTGAATCTATGCTACCAGATGGAAACACTAAGCTTTAATTGTTTATCTAACTACCTAACCGGGGGCTGTTTTCAGTGAGCACTTCTAAAAAAAATAGTATTTTAACCCCCAGAACGTAATATCAAGACTGTGAAACCCCTCTAACCAAGCATAATTATAGTCGTTTAGAATTTGTTCTATAAGCCCATTAAACATGTTAACTCACTGATATTGGGAACGAAACGTGTGCTTAAATAGCAAGATTTGCAAATTCTCCGTCTCAAATTAAACAAACATGAGTAATTTTCACACACTTGAAGTTGTGGCTCGCGGTAGCGAGACACAACTTCAAGTTGGTGAAAATTTAAATTATTTAACTTAGCGTTTTAACCCTTTAAAGTCTTAATGTACCATCCACTACAAGCGGAGAATTCGACTTGTAGTGGATGAAAATGACTTGAAGCGGGTGGCAAATGAAAAAAAAAGATATTGTTATTAGTAAAACAGTTCTACGAAAAGTCTCGTTCTAGAACCCCTATAAGTGTAGGATGTTAAGTCATTCTTCAGAGATGTGAAATGATGCCTAGATGCATCGTGAGGGTTTAAAGGGTTAAAGGTTAATCTTGGGCCAGCGGTGCAGACGATGAGCCAGCATTAACCCTTGAGCCCCAAGCACGACTATATAATCGTTTTTAATCCGTTTATTAAAAGGTTAAATAACAGTTGTTGAGAATGAAATGAGTGTTTAAACATGCATTTTTCGTCTCAAATCGAGCAAATATGAGTAATTTTCAGCCAGTCACCCACTTCTTCGAATAGGTAGAAATAAAAATAAACTTAGCTGTATGTATGACGCTCATCTTATTCATTGAACGAGTGCTGTATTTTCCCATATCGCACTTAAATGAGCACCGTTTGCATATCTTATTGTGTTTGCTGTATATGACGCTGTGCTGTCACAGAAACTTTGTGTTCCTCAGTTACATATTAGACATATATTATGACTTTTTGTTTTGCATGTTTAATACCATCTTTACTTCATTACGATAATAATTACTTATATTAATATTATTATTATAATAATCATAAACAGATAAAAAATTACATTGCATTTAAGTGACATTGTAATACGATTAAAACAGTGTAGTCCATTGATGAGATAAATGATGTACATAATGATGACGTGAGGGCGGGCTTATAGTGTATGTTGGATTGTTGAGAGTGTTTTCCTTCACTCGCCCGATAAGCATGATAAGAGGTTGCAGTTAAAATCGGCCATTTTAAGCACCCAAATGTAAAATTCTGAATTGTTTTTTCCTGGGGGAGGAACCCCAGAACCACCACCCCTTTTGGACCCCTCCTCAAACATTCCTGGCGGACACCCTGAGTGGAATAAACTAATGTATAGGATGTTAGTCAAGTAAAAATATTGCTTAATGTCACTTTTTGACAGGACGGTCATTTAATTAACCCTTCAAGCCCTCATGATGCATTAAAACATCAGATTACTTCCCTGAAAACAGATTTAATTTTCCTATAACTAAGGGCTTTAGAATGAAAATTTCCATGGAACTGGCGTACCAATACATTGCAATTTTCTTTAGTAGTAGTAGTAAATCATTGCTTTACGTCACTTTTCGGCACAAAAGGTATTTTAAGTGATATTATAATACGATAAAAACGTTATAGTCAATTGATGAGATGAATGATGTACAGATGATGATGTTAGGGTGGGGGTGATAGGGCATGGTGGGTTATTGAGAGCGTTTTCCTTCGCTCGCCCGATAAGGGGTTCTGGGCATGTCTAGGGGATATACCCCCAGACATACCAAGACGGCCGGAGACTTGAGAATTTTCTTTAATTTTTCAACCACTTCAAATCATCTTCATCCACTGCAAGTCGAGAATTGCGACAGCAATTCGCGGCTTGTAGTGGATGAAGATGACAATGGTAAATTCGAGCTTGAAAGGGTTAATATTAGTCACCTTAGTCAATTGATAAATTTTAATATTCCTGACATGCCCATTTTTAACAGTTTGTTTATTAGACACCTGTGGTAATGAACTTGACTGAAATATAGCTACAGATGAGCAATATACACACGCTGGGGCAGTAAAAAAAAGTAAGTTGCATGAAGAACCATTCTTATTTATTTGAATGAACTAATGCATTGGATGTTAGTCAAGTAAAAATATTGGTTATTAATGTCACTCTTTGACGGGCCAGTCATTTGATGTTAGTCACTTATACTGTACTGATCATATCCATATCACTTTTTTATTGTACACTTTTGTATTATTATTACCGGTGTTTCCAAAAATATTCACTGACAAATGAACAGCGATATTTCACAGACATTGGTGAATCACAAAAAATATGTATAAATGTTAATATTCCTGACATTCTCATTATTAACTGTTTGTTTATTAGACACCTGTCGTGATGTAATAGTAGAAGTAAATTATTGTTTTACGTCACTTTTCGGCACAAATGGTCATTTAAGTGACATTGCAGTGGTAGCAAATTATTGCTTTATGTCACTTTTCGGCACGGTAGTAGTAAATCATTGCTTTACGTCACTTTTCGGCACAAATGGTATTTTAAGTGAAATTGTAATAAGATAAAAACGTTGTAGTCAATTGATAAGATGAATCATGTACAGATGATAATGTGAGGGTGGGGTTATTGGGAGCGTTTTCCTTCGCTTGCCCGATAAGGGGTTCTGGACATTTACTGTCTAGGGGATTTACCCCCAGACATGCCCAGACGGCCGGGGACTCGGGTTTCGCTATGCAATTTAATGCTGAAACTCCGTGACATTTCGCAAAGCTCCGCAGATCCCTAATGACCCTCCCCGGATGGGGGCGAAAAGTACTACTACTAGCAGTCATCCCAGTACCCCCCGGTGGTAATGCAAATCGCTATAAGAAAATGCAACTTCTGTGCAACAGAAGTATATTTCTGATGCAACAAAAAGTTTTATGTTGCTATGTAGTTTTGCATAATATGGTTTATAGTGTGATTTCATTATTCATATTATCTGTCAGTCATTCCTGTCTCATTTGCTACGTGTCCAGTCGCCAGGGGATACGTACAAGGGACCAAGTGAGATCCATGCTTGATCCTGGTCGTCCATTTCGTCCAGATCATGCATGGGGTAACTTTAGACGTGTCCAACATTTGCTTCAACTGTGAAGACTTTTTTATATTTCAACTCGTGCTGCTGAGTGCTCTTATGATTTTGGGAGTGGATTTTATTGAATGCAGAGCTAGTTATAGTAGCCTTAGTCTTATTTGAGTTGGAAAAAATTAGGCATATGCATAGTGCTAAGTTACACGTGCTGTCGATGAACTATTTAAAATAGGCCTAGACTCAATATTACTATAGGTCTAGATCTACTGGAATTTTTCTGGTTTCTGGACACGTTTATTTGTGGGAACGTGCATGCTTCGGTTTTGAAGATTAACGTCAAGTTGAAACACAAATTCAGAACATTTATCATTTTATTTATCTGATAATTTGTGTGGATTTTCGATATGAATATATCTGGCAGGGGTCGTCCTCGTGTACGCTCACGCGATTAAGCCGACGTGACGCAGTCACAGGAGCTATCATGGAAGCTGTCGTTGTGTTCACACATGTCACGTTGGTGTGTATGTTAAGCATCATAATTTAGTTTTATCTCGATCAAGTTGCGGAATTTTATATTGAGGTTACAAGCATAATAATGTGTGTGGTGTTGGAAATCTATTAGGCCTGTGTCTTTTATACACTCTCGATCAATTTCAATCTGTGATTTTTTTGCAATATATTTGCTGGGATGCCAATGTGCATCTGTCACTGATTTTGAATATAACGTATGTAATGGACATTGTCATTGACATTGTCTGTCTGTGTGTTTGATTTTGGTTCTATGTTATTCAATATCTACGTAGTGTCATGAAATAGCCACGTTAAGTGAAAAAATCGTTATTTAACATCACTTTTCGATGGGATTGTCATTTGTTGTTAGTCAGCTGTAATGAAATCATTGAGCGGCCAGCACTCGCTGAGGGTGAAAAACAAAGCCACGTATAAAATAGCCACGCTTAGCAAAAAATAGTTACTTAACATCACTTTTCGATGGGACGGTCATTTATTGTTAGTCAGCTGTAATAAAATCATTTGAATTACTTTTTATTACACTTTTGTATTACTATTTATATTTTGTATATAGGCCTATAATATAAATAAAATATGAATATAAATTCTTGAAATACTGGCGGATAATGTGTTTTATTGAGACACAGGATTATATTGTCACTTTTCTCAAGCTGTTATTACTAACCATAAGCTCATAAACTTGTTTCAGAAATTCTCATCTTCGAGCTTGTCTGAAATTATGATCACAGATGGAGCAATCTACACACGATGGGAGAGAGAGACATGCCCAAACCTAATAATATAAACGAATGAAGGAAATCAAATGAACACACCATTAAAACAAGACAGCACCTGATCAAGAAGCAGCGCCGCTGACTTTAGCAGATATTATGAACGAGATGCAAGACATGCGATCTGAGCTGGTTCACAAAGTACATAGTGCTTGCGGCGACATAAATAAGGTTAAAGAAGATTGTAGTAAACTAAAGAGAGATGTGGAACAACTAGAACACAGTAAGACCAATTTGAGACGTCAGTTAGACTCCGTTAAAAGACAAGTGACATTGTAAGTAAGTAAAATATCTTTTTTACGTCATTTTTCGGCCATTTAAATGATAATTCAGACTAAAATAATAATATGATATCTTGAACAGTAAAAGTGATAAAGTAAAAAGTCCAAACTGATAATAGTATGTATGTAGTATGTCCGCACGAAGGCATTGAGATAAAAACGATTGATGATAACATTCTAGTGCTTATATGGCACCTATACGTAGCGAGTTTTGTAGATACATTCTAAGAACCTGACAGCGCCGATACACTATATAAATTAACACAAAAAAATGACAAAAAAAATTATAATTGAAAGTCACAAAACGGTGTCTTTGTCAAAACAAATATATAATGAGAGAAATAAATCATGCTTAATATATTTTATATAAATATATATGATATAATATAAATATATAATATAAATACTGAAGACATACCCGTATACTAATAGAACGTTAGACACACTTCCACATACCGATTCAGATAATATTGAACATCACAAACCAATGACTATGCTCTGTATTTACCGCCAAACCGATTTTATATAGATTGAAAAGTAATGCAAAATATTCTAGACCCATATGCAATAGCGTGAGAAAAACACAATATTAATAAAACGTTTGGGTGTGCTTGGCCTTCTTTGAAGTTGCCCAGGGGGGACCACGCGGAGGTGACACCCTCCCCCCCCCCCCCAAGTGACATTGTAATACGATACAAACAGTGCAGTCATTTGATAAGATGAATGATGATAAGATGAACAGATGATGACCTGAGCGTAGGGTGATAAGGGGGGGGGGGGGGTTGCTGCAGGTGTTTTCCTTCACTCGCCCAATAAGGGGTTCAGGGCATGTCTAGGGGATTTACCGTCAGGCATGCCCAGGCGCCAGAGCCTCGGGGTAAGTAAGTAAGTAAAATGTCTGCTTTACTTCACTTTTCGGCCAGTATGTCCATTTAAGTGAAAACCCCTGGTATTACAATATCCCATACTGTATAGTTAAAGTGGTAAAGGAAAGACAAAGCTAATAAAAGCATGTTTGCACTAAAATATTCAGTTTAAAATGTTTGATATGATAATATGACGATGCTCCTGGCACCTATATGTAACGAGTCTGATGACATGTTGTAGCGCCTGCACTACAACACAGTTTAATGAGTGAAAAATGTCAGTATAAATAATGTAAAATATGGAGTGATTATAAAATGAACGACTTATTAAGTCACTATATCTCCATGAAATTGGAGTGATTTTGTAAAATCTACAAGACTTAGTCTGAGTCTAATAATTAAAACATGTAATATAGGTTACATTCCCATAGGAACTGAAAGATAAAACCTGCAGGGGTGTCCCTAAATAGTTCAAATAGGGAATTAGATGCAAAATACTTCCTTCTGATGTGCGCATATTTCGCACAACTGAGAAGGACTGAGAAGGTCTTACAGTGAGACGAGTATTGCAGCACATAGGTCGCAATTCTCCTCTCAATAAATAGCCGTTTGTGAAATAGGCATGGCCAATTCTGGCCCTGCATAAGACAACGTCATCTCTTCGGCGTTCCATCTGTGTAAAAGATCGCTTAATGATTGGTTTTACCTCGAACAATTTGCTGGTGACATTGATGTTCCATTCACCTTGCAAAATGTCATAGAGAGACAGAGATGTTGTACTTGAAATCAGTATATAATAAAACTGTTTTGCCTAATCCAGGGCAGGATATCAAGTATCGAAATTTATGCAATCGTCCTATGACAGAGGCCAATTCTCAATATTTTTCGAATCTCATAGACGAAAAATCTGAAAACCCTCGCCACCTTTGGGACACAATTAACAATATTTTACATAGAACGCCAGCTGCAGCACTGCCAGAATCAAATAATGTAAAGTACCTTTGTGAGCATTTCGGAAAATATTTTTGTGACAAAATCAGAACGATCCGGGCCAATTTTTCAACTTGTGTGAATGATCTACCATCTGTTCAAAAGCCTAAAATATAAATAAACTTTTCGATTTAGAACTAGCATCAGAGGACGAGGTCAGGAAGCTCATTATGTGACCTTGATCTGATTCCAATCTGTATCCTTCAAGCCTCGCTAGATATTTTAATTAAACCCATAACAACTGTAATTATTTTATCTCTAAAGAAAGCAATCCTTTCTGTTAATAACCGCAAAAAATATAGACCAGTCTCCAATCTAAGTTTCATTTCTAAAGTTTAAGTAAGTAAAGTAAGTAAAATATTTGCTTTACTTCACTTTTCGGCCAGTATGGCCATTCTAATGTGCACTGCTATTCATTCTTAACATTATGAATATTTAATACATCTGAGATATACAACATATGATACTCCAAGCAAAAATGGTGGATGAACTACCAATGGACCAGCCTGCTGAGCTGTCTGGAGATGTTCCATGCAGACTGGCACCAATTAGTGCATTATGATTATTAAGGAAAGAGATCAGATAATCTGTTTCGGAATTTTGAACAGCCAGTTAGGCAACAGAATATTCTGAGCCTGGTATTGATGGGAGATTAATGTTATTCCACAAAGGGAAGATATAAGGGAACCCGTTTCCGAATTTTGCAAGACACAGACTACTCCAGGGCTAGCAAATACAATTTTGGAGGAGTTCCAACTGAACACTCACTTGCATATTTTTAAGTGCCTGTCTGAAAATTAATGTGACCACCAGGAACTGTATTTACAAAATAAAAAACATGCAATTCAGAAAAATTGCATAGAAAATCATTGTTTTACGTCACTTTTGGCACAAAAGGTATTTTAAGTGACATTGATATACGATAAAAACGAAAATAAAAGTTGTAGTGGGGATGATAGGGCATGGTGATTTATTGAGTGTTTTCCTTCGCTCGCCCGATAAGGGGTTCTCGTCATGTCTACGGGATCTACCCCCAGACATGCCCAGACGGCCGGAGACTTGGGTTTTGCTATGCAATTTAATGCTGAAACACAGACGAGAGAAATTAGCACGACTTTCCACCAGAAGAAATGGGTTACTTTTCTGTGAATCAGTGTGTGAATCTGGAATTTTCATTCATACAAACTCACCCGCCGCTGTTGGCCTAGTCGTGTTAGCGTCACAGCAGCGCAGGTGAGAATTTTATACAGTGTTTAGAAAAAAATATGAAGATTGGAGGAAGATTAGTGACTGTAGAGGGTGACCCATCAGAGATTGTTGAAAAAATTGTGAAAAAAGGATGAATAATCAAATTGGTGACTGTTTAGCGATTATGCTATTTGATAATTTTGACTAGATGTTATATTCGCATTGACAATTAGCCAACTTATCATTGCCAGAGATTTATAGTGCATTTTCGACCAATAAGGAGAAAATTGGCACAGAATTTTTTTTGCTCGGATATGGGTCATTGGGGTACAAATAATCACCAGAAAAAACTTGCACCCTTTACGACTGGACCTAACTTCAGAATTAAAAAAATCAAAATGGCCTTCAAAAAATCTAGCTATGAAAGTCATTTTTTTTCAAAATAGTTGGAGAGCTTTCATGTTAGACTTAAATTAAAGGTTAATAAATTCTAACAACGAATAATGTGCACTGCAATTCATTCTTAACATTATGAATATTTAATACATCTGAGATATACAACATATGATACTCCAAGCAAAAATGGTGGATGAACTACCAATGGACCAGCCTGCTGAGCTGTCTGGAGATGTTCCATGCAGACTGGCACCAATTAGTGCATTATGATTATTAAGGAAAGAGATCAGAGAATCTGTTTCGGAAATTTTGAACAGCCAGTTAGGCAACAGAATATTCTGAGCCTGGTATTGATGGGTGATTAATGTTATTCCACAAAGGGAAGATATAAGGGAACCCGTTTCCGAATTTTGAAAGACACAGACTACTCCAGGGCTAGCAAATACAATTTTGGAGGAGTTCCAGCTGAACACTCACTTGCATATTTTTAAGTGCCTGTCTGAAAATTAATGTGACCACCAGGAACTGTATTTACAAAATACCAAACATGCAATTCTGAAAAATTGCATAGAAAATCATTGTTTTACGTCACTTTTAGCACAAAAGGTATTTTAAGTGACATTGATATACGATAAAAACGAAAATAAAAGTTGTAGTGGGGATGATAGGGCATGGTGATTTATTGAGTGTTTTCCTTCGCTCGCCCGATAAGGGGTTCTCGTCATGTCTACGGGATCTACCCCTAGACATGCCCAGACAGCGGGGAATTGGGTTTCGCTATGCAATTTAATGCTGAAACACAGACGAGAGAAATAAGCACGACTTTCCACCAGAAGAAATGAATTACTTACTGTTCTAAGAATCAGTGTGTGAATCTGGAATTTTCATTCATAGAAACTCATCCGCCGCTGTTGGCCTAGTCGTGTTAGCGTCACAGCAGCGCTGGTGTGAATTTTATACAGTGTTTAGAAAAAAATATGAAGATTAGAGGAAGATTGGTGACTGCAGACGGTGACCCATCAGAGATTGTTGAAAAAATTGTGAAAAAAGGATGAATAATCAAATTGGTGACTGTTTAGCGTTAATGCTATTTGATAATTTTGACTAGATGTTATATTCGCATTGACAATTAGCCAACTTATCATTGCCAGAGATTTATAGTGCATTTTCGACCAATAAGGAAAAAATTGGCACATAATTTTTTTTGCTCAGATATGGTTCATTGGG
The DNA here is from genome assembly GCA_964017125.1 of Flabesymbios commensalis. Classification (NCBI taxonomy): domain Eukaryota; kingdom Metazoa; phylum Annelida; class Polychaeta; order Terebellida; family Flabelligeridae; genus Flabesymbios; species Flabesymbios commensalis. Next base: position 13,354,387 of record OZ024907.1, read on the forward strand.
GTGCAAATAATCACCAGAAAAAACTTGCACCCTTTACGACTGGACCTAACTTCAGAATTTAAAAAAATCAAAATGGCCTCCAAAAAATACAGATCTGAAAGTCATTATTTTTCAAAAAAGTTGGAGAGCTTTCATGTTAGACTTAAATTAAAGGTAATTAAATTCTAACAACGAATAATGTGCACTGCAATTTATTCTTAACATTATGAATATTTAATACATCTGAGATATACAACATATGATACTCCAAGCAAAAATGGTGGATGAACTACCAATGGACCAGCCTGCTGAGCTGTCTGGAGATGTTCCATGCAGACTGGCACCAATTAGTGCATACATATGATTATTAAGGAAAAAGATCAGAGAATCTGTTTTGGAATTTTGAACAGCCAGTTAGGCAACAGAATATTCTGAGCCTGGTATTGATGGGAGATTAATGTTATTCCACAAAGGGAAGATATAATGGAACCCGTTTCCGAATTTTTAAAGACAGATGAGCCACAGACTACTCCAGGGCTAGCAATTACAATTTTGGAGGAGTTCAAACTGAACACTCACTTGCATATTTTAAAGTGCCTGTCTGAAAATTAATGTGACCACCAGGAACTGTATTTACAAAATAACAAACATGCAATTTAAAAAAATGGCATAGAAAACAGAGCTGATGATAATAGTCATTCGGCTACTATTGTGTGTCCTATTTTGTGGTCCTGTACTTTTAGCATTGTCTTTGTGGCAGATAGCCTATGCAGATGCAATTTTGCTCCAACACCGATGTTGTATACCCAACACACAGCAGCTTGACACCAAGCGGCAGCTGCCATATATATATGACATCGTCATAACTGTCCATGTAGAAGACGAATTTCATATAAGTGGGGCAGCGACTTTGCAGTGACCCAAATGATCTTCATGATCATCATTAACCGTGAGGTCATTACTGTTGCAGGATTTTGTACCCAAGGGGTTATTATAATGTATTTACTGTACCTTTGCTTAGCTTACGGTATGAGTTTACTGTATTTTATTTTGGTTCACAGTAAGAGGTGTAGATATGCGTTGGGCCAATGTTGTCCCAACGCCACTAGCAATGCCAGCATAGAATGATTCAAATATAGGCCTACGTGTCGATCTATCAGATGCATTATTGAAGCATGAGGTCTTTCACTGACCAGGTTGTATATAGATTGCATGATTGTGTATGACTTTATACAACTGATATTTTTATTTAAATAGGTACGTGTCGGCATTGTCAGGCAACACTTTTATGTTTCGACCTCTCGAGATCAACATCTTTCGAAATTTGGGGGCCTAGCGTGTTCCGGAGCGAGTGTGTAAAGTAACATATCTTTTTTACGTCATTTTTCGGCCAGTATGGCCATTTAAATGACAATTCAGACTAAAATAATATGATATCTTGAACAGCAAAAGTGATAAGGTAAAAAGACAAAACTGATACCAGTATGTCCGCACTAAGGCATTGAGATAAAAACGACTGATGATAACATGATGCGTATTGAATATATATACACTCTTAAGAACCTTAAACAGCGACAGCGCCGATACACAATATAAATTAACACAAAAAGATGACAAAAACAATTATAATTGAAAGTCACAAAACAGTGTCATTGTCAAAACAAATACATAATATATACTATAATACTATATACTATAATCAAAGAAAGTAAACTCATTTACAAACACGAATACATACAATAGAAATACTTAAAGACAGTCCAGTATACAATGTATACAAATAGAACGTTAGACACACATCCACATATGGATTCAGATAATATTGAACATCACAAACCAATGACTAGGCCCCTATGCTCTGTATTTACCGCCAAACCGATTTTATATAGATTGAAAAGTAATGCAAAATATTCTAGACCCATATGTAATAACGTGAGAAAAACACAATATTAATAAAACGTTTGGGTGTGCTTGGCCTTCCATGAAGTTGCCCAGGGGGGACCACGCGGAGGTGACACCCGTCCCCCCCCCCCCCCCCGGCGCGAGTGTGACTACTCCTGATGTACCCTGAGGCACTGGCGTCGTTAGTCCATTGATCAACGCGTTCCGCGACCTGGAGAATAGAGGACGAAGACTGAGAAATCGTGGTGAGTGCTTATAGATTTTACTGTGTAAACCTCACCATGTTGATCACTAATCTGCTGTCTATTTTCCAGGTCGCTAGGGTGTGGGTATTATTGTTTTTATGATTTTGTTGTGTGTGCTGATGAATGACTAATGTGTGATTGACATAACTGTTAACGAGAGTGTGATATTGTTAACATTGATATCAATGTTTCATATAGTTTGGTAATGTTGGTATATCTTTGCGAGATAGTTAACTAATTCTATTTCATATTATTCAGCGTGTGACTATTTAAATTTATCTTTAGAATGGCTTGAAGTAGCGCAGATAATATTTTATAAGAGTATTATCTGCGTTAACCAGGCATTATGAGTGATTGTCAAACTCAAACGTTTATAGATATTTTACACTTATTTTCTATGTATCAAAGTTTGTTTCTCTTTTCATATTCCAGACTATTGAAAATGTGAAAACGTATACCACTTTGCAATGTTTGTAAGATTAATGAAATTAACCCTTTCACCGCGGGATTATGGCGTCATAAATTGCCTGAGCGCTGAATTAATTATTTTTTTAACTAAAAAAAGAAATTAATGATATCCGCGGTCTGCCAGGGGGTCGCCAAAAAGTAAAAGGGTTAAAATGTCAAGAGTGTGAATTGTTTTGTTCTTGTGATTCACGTCAGTTCAACCTAGTCTATCTCATATTTGTCTTTCGGATCGGTATGTTAGGTCCCAAATTTTGATCTATGCATTTCGGTAATTGATTTCCCCCTAGTGTAATTCCATCATAAACACCCCGTAACATGATAATGGTGCAGAACCTGGACTAATGGTATGTGGCAAGTGGCATGTGACATTTGGCTAAATTGACATTTAAATTGAGACAAGACAGTGAATTGTACTACGCGTGGTGAGAATAAAATTCATATTATACGGGTGTAATCATGGCAGAATTCAACTGCAGATAATTCACAACATCAAACAAAAGCTGATATTGTTAAATCAATAATGTTGTATTGGGCTAATAATGATTTACTTGATAGCAGTGAATTGGACAATCTCGAGCGTTCTCTTGAATCGCTCACAGCTGTACCTTCGTCGAAAGGTATGATGACCGAACAGCTGGCATGGGAGAAGGAGAAATTAAAAATGCAATTGGAGATGCAGTTGAAACAAGAAGAGATGCATTTACACTTGACAGTGTAAAGGGTAGACATAAGAATGTGGGTATGTTTGACCCGGCAAATTCTCTTAGATTGATGCCTTAATTTATTGAAGATTCTGTTGAAAAGTTTTTCCGTTGTTTTGAGAAATTTGCTCTAGCCTTGAAATGGAAAAAAGAATCATGGGTAATTATGGTGCAAAGTGCACTAAAATTTCGTGCAAAGAAATGTTTTAACTTGTTACCTGAGAACGAGGGTTATTCAGAATTGAAACACCTTGTAAAGCAGGGGTCAGTTTAACTGATGCTAACACATTCTCAAGGACAGCACGTATTAGGCCGATTGGATCTGCTGATTAGATCTGCATGTCCACTGGCGGAAAGGCAGCCATCAGAGAAGCAATTAGCAGGGATTGACCATAATGGGCGGAGGTGTGGATAATGAAGCCTGTAGGGAGAGTGGAAGCGCAATTCTTACGGGCAGAGTAGTATTCACCTCAGTCCCTTGCTGGGCCACGTTCTATGGTCAATCAACATTATCAGGCAGATTAAACCTCTTCCCAGTCCCTAGCTTGGCAGCATTTGTGGACGCTGGGTGGTCCTGTATTAATGAGATCAGTGGACGCTGGGAGGTCCTGCAAGAATGAGATCAGCGTCCTGCCCTGAGGATGGGATCTCAAGGCGATAAATAAGCCGAGTTCTTTCTTGAGGTTGACATCTCAAAGAGAGCCATCAGCGAAAAGTATGAATGGGGGCTGAACAGGACAGATGGCCTGATGGTAGAAGTGTTGTGAGTAGAATATTAAGTGTTTAGAGAAGCTGGTATAAAACAGGACGGTTGACGTCTATGAGTTAAGTTAAGAACCCAGTTACTAGAGATTTTATATTGGAGAGCAGAGTCTTGCTCTGCCTCGATTTATAGTTAAAGACTCAGTTTAGCTATGACTTATATATATATTGATTGTTGTCTGTCTGCCTAACCATGACATGGTCCTGCACAGAGGGTTGTACAAATAAAGACGTCGTCGACCTGAAAGTGAGTTATGTGTTATGAACCAGGAGTCTTCGTGTTGTAAACCTACCCTAGACGTCTGGGCATTGTCACCAAAGGGGGTAGAGATTTTATATTGGCAGGCTTGCCCAGGATTCTGTGCATGATAAAAAAAATGTCGCAGACAGACAAAAAGGAGCAGAATAATAAAATGTCTCAGACAGACAGCCATGACAATAAGTAAGTAGAGAGAATGATATCAATGGTCAAGTTCGAGCAAAAGCCAGTAGCTACATGGGGCTGTGCGAGGAAAGACTTTAAGGAAGGAGAAAAAAAGGTAACACCCTTGCCACGGACACCGTGGACACCTATGTCAGATCGGCAGAAACAGCATGTGCTACGCATTTGCGAGGAGCTGGCAAAGTTTCAGGAGCTGACGGAGGAGGAAGAGGAGATGGAAGAGGAGATAGAGGCCGCTATGAGGGAGTAGTGCTAAGAGGTAAATACCTTTTGAAAAAGTGTGCGATCTTCATAAACTGACTATAAAATGGATCCCGCACAGTTTAAACTATATACAGATATCTTAGCCAACCTGGAAACTACCAGGGCTAGGCAGGACAGTCTTCGGAATGTAAAAAGGCGCGAAGAACAAATTGTGCAGGCTTTGGTGCGTCAAACGTCGCCCTGCGATGGTACAAGCACGGCGGGCGTCAGGACGTGGTTCAAGGGGATTGAACTAGCAGGTGCCGAGGCAGGCACAGGACATATCATTGAAATCGCTGCCAGGTCAGCCGGTGGTTTCTTGAGGGGGAAATAGAGCGGTATATAAAAAAGAGGTTGACTGCACCCACAGCAATAAACAGCCGTTTTGAAGTGCCATGGGCCGAGGTGAAAGCTCACCTACGAGGGGCTTTTCTCCATGTGGACGAAGACAGTGCCCCTGGGATGAAGTCGAAAAAACATGCCAGAGTGCTTACGAGCCGGAGGCCAGTTTTAGTTGTCGTTTCCGCGAGGTCGCTGATGCTGCGTACCCGACGGATGCTCGAAATGAGGAGCAAAATAGAATTTTTATCAGAGCATTCGCCCGCGGTTTACGCAGCGATGAGCTAGCTCGCAAGTTGGTGGAAGAGGGTAACCCCACCAGCCTGGAGGACGCGTTCGAGACGTTGGCCGGCTATAGCGCTCGTAAAGACGCTTACGCCCGCCTCAGCCGCCATGAGGAACCAATGGAGGTGGCACCGGTCAACCCCGCACCACCGCTGCCCCAAGTCGCACCAGAGTCAACAACCACGGTGAGCTTATTGAAGAAAGTTTTGCAGAGCCGGGAGCGGTTGCAGACCAAGGTTGCCAAACTTGAGGCGCAGACGGTGCCCCGCTCGGCGCCTGCAGCCCCCTTGGCTCGCCCTACCTATAGGGATGGAAGACAAGGACAACCCCGGAGCTCTCCTCGTGACAGGGGCTCTCCTCGCGACACCACCACTAATTGGACCCCTGAAGGAAAACCTCGCTGCTTCCAGTGCGGATGCGTAGGTCACATGAGAGCCGCCAAAATCAGTCGGGAAACGGACAGCGGTCGTAGGAGCAATCTCAGGTCGACCAGTGGTCGATCTGCAGGTAGGCGGTCTGAACATCGGTGCGTTGGTGGACACAGGTGCCTCTTGCACGCTCCTACGACTAGACATTTTTCATAAAATAGCTGATCTTGCTCATCGCCAGCGAATTCTGGCCGATGCCCCAGCGTTTCGAGGTGTTTCCGGCGCAGCGTTGGACGTCAGGGGTGCGACTGAAATCAAAATCAAAGGAGTGGCAAAGCCAATACGGGTTACGATTTTAGGCGACCTGCCGTGCAAGATGGTGCTGGGAGAAGATGCCTTACAGAATGGAAAAGGTATTATTGATTTCCATAAAAATGTATTGAGATCGTATCAAAAGGAGTGGCCGATGCGAGGCATCGAACACGCCTTTGAAGCCAGTCTGGGGCAGGAATTACCAGAGACTGGGGATGAGCAACTAAATCAGTTGATCCAGAAGAATGCTGATCTGTTTTCTGCTAAAGGTGATAGTTTTTGTGCTACCACCCCATAAATATCAAAACCGATCATCCTCCCATAAGTCAGGCTGCATATCGTACCCCATTATCCAAACGTAAACTCGTAGAGGAGGCCGTTGCGGATATGTTAACCAAAAAAGTAATCAGGCCAAGCCAGTCCGCTTGGGCTAGCCCATTTACACTAGTACCAAAACGCGACGGTTCTACGCGGTTTTGTGTAGATTATAGAAAATTAAATGCTGTCACTGTTCGGGATCAGTATCCCCTACCACAAATTCAAGACATATTTGATCAAGTAGGCGGAAGTACCATTTTTAGTACTCTAGATTGAAAGGCAGGTTGGCGAAGAGTCAATTGAGAAAACAGCGTTTAGGTGTCATTTAGGCCATTATGAATTTTTACGCATGCCTTTCGGCCTAACGAATGCACCTGCTGTTTTTCAAAGAACGATGGACCAGGTTCTTTCCGGTCTCATTGGCCGTATTGTGATGGTCTACCTGGACGATATAGTCATATATAGCCGCAACGAAGAGGAGCATATACCTTGTATTTGATCGCCTTCGTGCAGCTGGATTACTATTGAAACCAACAAAATGTTTCTTTGGCCTAAAGGAAATAAAATTACTTGGTTATATTGTAAATCGGGATGGGATTACAACTGATCCGGAAAAAGTAAAAGCAATTGCCAAATTAGCACCGCCTACAGACTTAAAAGGCGTCCGATCATTTTTAGGAATGACGGGTTTCTATCGCCAATGTTTGCCAGATTATGCGAAAATCGCAGAACCGCTCGAGGAATTAAAACGGAAATATGCACTTTCATGTGGGGGCCATCTCAAAATCAAGCGTGCAAAAAATTAAAGCAGTTGCTAACATCCGTTAATGTCATGGCTGCCCCTCGAACCGATAGGCCATACAAGTTGTATACAGATGCTTGTGACTATGCAGTAGGGGCTATTTTAGTCCAAGAGGATGACACGGGTACTGAGAGCGTTATTCAGTATTTGTCACATTCCCTTTCGAGCGTCCAGCGTCGATGGGCCACCATTGAAAAGGAGGCCTATGCAGTAGTTTATGCCATTTCAAAATTACGTCCATATTTATACGGAGCTGAATTTACAGTATACACTGACCACAAACCACTTACCTCATTATTTAATAAAGAAATGCAAAATACCAAAATTCAAAAGTGGGCTATTTTGTTGTCAGAGTATGGGGGCGAAAATACAGTATCGCCAAGGCAAGAAAAATATTTGTGCTGATATGTTATCGCGCATTCCTCCAGAAACAGGCATAGCCACTATTGATTGTGATGAATGGGTAGACCCCACCACAATTCCCCAGCAAGATGCTGCTGACGTATTCCCCTTACTGTACGATGGCCTTGATTTAGAAGAAGTAGCCGCGGCGCAACGTAAAGAGTTTTCTCACATATTTGAGGCACTGACAGATGACAGTGAAGACTACACTGTGATTAAAGCCGGTTGTTCAGTATTTCCCCACCCACCCCCACGGCAGCTAATTATCCACGTTTAGTATTGCCTGTTGCCTACCGGAAAAAAGTCATTATTCGCGCCCACAAGGAAGTGGGTCACATGGCTAATGCAAAAACGCTTGATCGGTTAAGAGAAGCGTATGTTTGGCAAGGAATGCGAAGTGATGATCTCACATAGAATTGTGTCCTCTCTGCCGTGTTCATCAACGACGGCCAGACTATGTGCCAATGGGTGAAATGCCTTTAGCAGCTTACCCTATGCAAATAGTGGGTGCCGATTTAATAGGACCTTTTGTCTCATCACTGAATGGGAATAAATATGTTTTAACCATAATCGACCATTGTACTGGGTGGGCAGAAGCTTTTCCCCTCAAGGACAAGAGCAATGCTAGCGTGTGGCAAGCATGGGCCAACCACTTCCTGCCACGTCACGGCACACCGGAGGTCCTTATGACTGATAATGGGCAGGAGTTCAAAGCCAGTGCTTGGAGAACTTATTCAAAACAATCAGGAGTGGAGCACCGTACCAACACTCCTGTACATCCCCAAAGTAATGGTAGAACAGAGCGATTTAACCGTACTTTAAAAGAGTTATTGGCTAAATCAGTAAACAATTTTGCTCCAGATTGGGAAAATCGCCTTGAGGACTGTCTCGCAGCTTATCGTGTGAGCGTTAGTAGCATGACGGGATACACCCTTTTCTTCTTGCTCTACGGGAGACATGGCAGAGCACCACTCACAAGGTTGCTCCAGCCACGTTCGGCTAATCACTTTGGTAACCGTCTTGATGACTTATCGTCGGCGCTACAAACCGCTCGTCACTTTACAGCAGACAGCCGTAAATACAACCGCGCACGGTTGGCCAAGCGTGCAAATGCAAAAGACATCTGTGTGGGTGACACCGTTTTACTAAAAGCAGAGGAGCGCTTGACATTAACAAGCCGCTGGGACCCACAGTGGGGCGTCGTACGTGTGAGCGGGCCAGTGCTGTGGTTGTGCCAACAACAAAGCGGGAAAGTTAGAGTCGTCAATAGGGAGAAAGTGAAGTTAGTGGACCCCCACCTCAACTGGGATGAGATTACAGAACGTCCCAGACGCGATCAGCGCCGCCGAACAGGAATTAAAAGTTTCCCAACCAGCATTCCACCCTCCCTGCTAAGAAGCGCATAGTTGAGAAGACGGAGGAGGGTGACGCTACATCGACCTCGCGCCTATCACCGGACAGCCAGGTGGTGTCGGATCAGGAGCTTGGCTTAGACAGTTTGATGTCCCCGCCTTCCCCGACCCCCTCAGGTCAATCCTACCAATCCGCGGCATCCGACCCCTCCCCTACAACTATGGACCTTCAGACGCCAGACTCCCGCTGTCGACTAAAGTTAACTCGCCGCGAGGGAGAGTGGGAGGTTGTGCAGCCACAAAATTTCCCTCCCTTACCAGATTTTATACCCCCCCCTCAAATTATCTTGCCGCAACCGCCGCTGGGCAATTGGTGGCAGGGCTTCAAAAAAACGCCCTGCTCCATCCACTGCCCATCGACAACAGCGTCGGAGGTCTTCATGTTTAGCTACAAAACGGCACTTGCCATTTCACTCACCTCCCTCAGCAGACGAACAGAAACGGGCACGATGCGAAGCAGTGGACTTAGTGTGTTTGTTTGCTGGTTAGCTGTTTGTAACGCAAAGCAGTTGCCTTTCACACTGAAGGATAATATTCCACACTGGTTGAGGGATGGACTTTCATTAACACGGGACTCAGATATAAATGTTCGTAAGGGGACATATACTGTGTTAGTAGTGATTGACGCACCTCAACCAGAACCACGCTTAGCAGAGCGTATTTTTGATCTGAGGGCAGTTATCAGAGAACTAGGAAAGCACCAAAACTATTCTCGAACAACGCATAATGTGTGGGAACAAAGAATAGCGGACATTGAGGCTACGATGGCCACTCCCCAAAGTCTACCCATAACACGAATCAAACGTGGACTGTTCAATTTCGTGGGTGAGATTGGTGCTACATTGTTTGGTACAGCAACTGAGGACCAGGTTACAGAGTTGAAAAGACAGATTGTGAAAGCCCAAAGAACCAATAGACGCATTGTCCATACGACATACGAACTCATATCGGTGGTCAATCAGACTCGGGCGGAAGTAACTCTCAATCGCCAACATCTCATCGCAGTGGAGAAATTTGCAAAGGAATTGTTCAACGAAATTATATCGTTTCGCAAAGGCATAACGGGGCTAGTGGGTAGTTTGGTTGCTCTAGAACAAAGTTATCAAATTGATCAGATTTTTTCAGCCTTAGAAAGTGTTCATAATCTCTGGCTGCGCGAAGCTGATCGGTATAGGCATCAACGCGCATCATTGGAGTTGGGACAGCTCACTGAGGAGATAGTGCCTCCTAAGGAGCTGTTACTGATTCTGGAGGCAAGTCGGGAGTCGGGCTGTTTTCACCTGGTCTCGCATGGTACTACCAACATGTCACATTGGTACCCGTGTGGGAAGAGACCCAACGGTTGGTTTTCACAGCCCAACTACCGCTGATGGATAAGATAAGGTATGCAAGGTATCGCATCCGTTCATGGCCAGTCCCGGCAAATGGATCGGACCATACGTTAAACGTTCAAATACCTGAAGACGTGGCAGTTGACACGCAACGTGGGGGGATATTCGAACCCCATGATTGTGCCGGCAACGAACCCGCTATCTGTCGATCAGGGCCCATATATGGTAAGGGACGTCTTCTTTGCACCCTTGGTATCCTCAATGGAGATGATACCCAACGGGCCAGCTGTCTATTTACAGCTGCACGGGAAACAAGTCCCGCAGGCTACGCAGAGGAAGTTGCACCTGCTTTGTATGTTATAAGTACATATGGAGAAGGTTATTCCCTACATTGTCGGGGAAAGTCGAAAAACGACACACCTTTGAGGTTTGGTCTATACCTTTTAACTCATAGCAGTCTGGCCGTTTTGACATTGGACGTCTGTGTGGTCTGGCAATTTTTGTGATTTTGAGACATATTTTGATACCCCTAATATAAATTTAGAATGATGGCATATGTATTTCCCATATACCACAGGAACACACATGCAATATATAACAGGAATACACATCAATTAATTGGCCAATATGATGTTGCCATGGTAACCGACAGCCATCTTGAATATGCTAATTAGGTAGTCAAATTTTCGGAAATTTTGTTTGAAAATGATATTTTTGAGATCCAATGAGATTCCGGAGTACAACATTATATCAATTCACGCGAAATATATTAAAATACATCACAGACGGCTCGAAGAAGCATTCAGTAGGTCTATACACACATATTAATAGGGTAAATAAGTTATTATCATGGGGTATAGTAATCTGTCTGAATTCCCTGGGGGGTATGCCGGATTTCTTATCTTGAGATAACATTACCAGCTCATCTGGGAAATACCGAATACCTTGTATTTATCTGAGCCTGGAGTTCTATGTTTAGTTCAGAAACGGTTGTGACGCAGATAAATCAACCCTTTATGTTCTAGGCTCTCCATGCTGTGTTCATAGTTGCGCAAGTGATGTCATTTGGTGAATGGCTAAGCATTATTGCTAGGACCGAGCTGGGCTCGGACCTAGACTGCAGCGTCATAAATTGCAGGTCCGAGCTGGGCTCGGACTTAGACTGCTATGAGTTAAGAGTGGCTGCTGACTGCCGTGTGCAGGGCCGAGATTGGACACTTCCGGGAGTGGCCCATCTGCAGGCTCAGCTAGCTGTAGCACCAGACATTCTTACACACCTGCCACTCAATATAACCACGCTTATTCCACAAGAGCTACTACAATCACGCCTTGAGCACCCGGACTGGCAAGCATTACCACAAGTTGAGGACATTACACTCGAGAAATTAAATGCTCGGTTGCCCAGCTGGTCATTGGAAACGGTAGGCCGCCGTTCCTCGTTCCGCTGGGTAGTGCCGTTGTCTTTTCTGTCGCCTGTTGCTCTAGTCGTTGCTGGTGCGCTCTTGCTAAGGTAAAACCTCCCTCTCCTAGTCCACCGGGAGAACAGTGGATCGCGCTTACACAAACAGGCGTGGCAAGCGCTCAGGTGTGAGTACCAGATAGGTCTAAAGGTTAAGCTATTTCTAATTAATGTTAAAAGATAAAAATCTATGACGTCAACGTTGATAAACTGTTACAAGTTCATCACGGGTATAAGTGGAATTGTTGAATTTTAATAGCTTGTCTAAAATGTAACAGCAAAATACCTCTTCATTGTATAATCTTGATGTTGTAACACCAATTGCACTGAATTAATAATTGCATGTTACTATGATACTGGTTAATTATTGATGTTGTGGTAGATATTAGCGTAGTGACATCACTCCAAGCTGACGCACTGCATTTATGTTGTGCATTGTACTGAGTGAACAAACATAACCCGTTTCTTCACTTTGTGTGATAGGCGTATGTAAAGCAGGGGGCAGTTTAACACATTCTCAAGGACAGCACAAATTAGGCCGATCGGATCTGCTGATTGGATCTGCATGTCCACTGGCGGAAAGGCAGCCATCAGAGAAGCAATTAGCAGGGATTAACCATAATGGGCGTAGGTGTGGATAAGGAAGCCTGGAGAGTGGAAGCGCAATTCTTACGGGCAGAGTAGTATTCACCTCAGTCCCTTGCTGGGCCACGTTCTATGGTCAATCAACATTATCAGGCAGATTAAACCTCTTCCCAGTCCCTAGCTTGGCAGCATTTGTGGACGCTGGGTGGTCCTGTATTAATGAGATCAGTGGACGCTGGGAGGTCTTGCATTAATGAGATCAGCGTCCTGCCCTGAGGATGGGATCTCAAGGCGATAAATAAGCCGAGTCTTTTCTTGAGGTTGACATCTCAAAGAGAGCCATCAGCGAAAAGTATGAATGGCGGCTGAACAGGACAGATGGCCTGATGGTAGAAGTGTTGTGAGTAGAATAAGAAGTGTTTAGAGAAGCTGGTATAAAACAGGACGGTTGACGTCTATGAGTTAAGTTAGGAACCCAGTTACTACAGATTTTATATTGGAGAGCAGAGTCTCGCTCTGCCTCGATTTATAGTTAAAGACTCAGTTTAGCTATGACTTATATAAATATTGATTGTTGTCTGTCTGCCTAACCATGACATGGTCCTGCAAAGAGGATTGTACAAATAAAGACGTCGCCGACCTGAAAGTGAGTTATGTGTTATGAACCAGGTGGCTTCGTGTTGTAAACCTACCCGCCACTGGTGACCTAGACGTTTGGGCATTGTCACCAGAGGGGGTAGAGACTTTATAACCTGGTGCCACGTGCGTATGAGTTGAGGCCTGAATCGTATAGACTAAAATTCAGAAAGAATAGAAAATTGTCAGATTCAGAAACCTATGCTGATTATTTACGTGCCAAGTAATTAGATCTTGATAAACGGCTTCATTCTAGTGATATTAAAGATGAATACTTAAAATTGTATGATTTTATATTATTAGGATAATTTAAACGACAATCACCCTCTGAGGTTAAAGTACAATCGGATGATAAAGATACTAAAGATACTTATGAAGCTAGTAAAACTGCTGATGATTATTCAATTTGTCATAGATTAACATGTAGAACTGGGGTGTCTGAGTCTCATTTTAAGATGGATGGATAGCAGCATCACAAAAGTAAAGACAATGGCGCTGATGGAGATTGAGCAGATAAAAATTGATCCATGTATTAGTGTAGAGAAACACAGTATGTGCGAAAATCTTCATTTTGAATCTAATGGTATTGATTATTTTTCACCTTTTATACATCAGGGTGTGTTGACTCTTGACCCTAAATCTGACGTAAAGTTTGAAGTACGAATCTTAAGGGATACTGGAAGTAATCTAACTGTTGTGTCTAAATGAGTATGTCAAGCTTTAGGGGTTTCATTGGAAAAACCAGGACAATATGTTATGTTGAAAACTGTAACTGGTAGAACAACGCTACCAGTAGTATCTGTATATTTCGATTCAGAATTGTACACAGGTCTTATTGGTGTTGCAGTTGTGCCGGAGATGCCTCTGAATGGTGCTGGTTGCATCTTGGCCAATGACGTCATGCAGAACTCTACCTGCAAGAGTGAGTTGCCGTGCCTCCAGGACGTACTTCCGAGGGAGAAGGCATGGATCATGTATATCCATGTTTCGTGATCACCATGTCAGGAGCAAACAAGAGACCTGTCAATAGCTCAGGTTGTCTGGTTACGAGTTAACCAAAAAGTATCACAGTATAATGTTGCTTGGAGTGAGAGATTGATAGACAGAGGGGCAGTTGATAAATTACCGAGCTGGAGCTGGGAGAAAAAAATATTCAAAGTCCTCCATATTACCCACCAGCCTGGCAAAGATAATCACTAGTGTTCATATTGATCCATGGATGAGAGTTTGGTGAGGCCCTTAAAAATATTCACAGATTTGGAAATTCGTCAAAAAGTGAGCATTTACTGAAACAATCCTCATGTTTTTTTCAGCGACAGGATTGGCCATAAACCATGTTTATGACTAGGCAAACATTAACAAAAAGTGTGTCTAAGGAAGCTGTAGAAAACTCGGAACTACTCACAGCCAGTAAGCCGCGTCATTGTGTTAGTACGATATACTGTGCTCTGAATGTTCCAGATAATGACATGGGATATAAGCACATGGGGCACACTAAAGAAGTAAACGTTGGCACATACCAATATCCTTTGCCAATTATGGAAATAACTAAAGTTGGGAAACACCTTCAGAAGATTGATAACAGTTTGTTGACTAATTTTTATTATTACATGTGATTTTGAATATCATTCTTCTTTCAAATATTGCAAACCTATATACTTTACATATTATTATATTTCTGTATTGATTTTTTTCTGTGAGGTGAGCTGTAGGATGCCAGAATATCAGGCAGACGAGAAGGAATTGAGGCTTCTACACAACACAATAGAAAATACTGTCAAAAACAGTTGTGATTTCACTTACATAACAACACATGAGTTTGTTCAGTTGAGGAACAGTGTGTGTGTGCTAAGACAACCCTATTTAATGCAAGAAGAGAGTAAGTAAGTAAAATTTCTTTTTTACGTCATTTTTGGCCAGTATGGCCATTTAAGTGACAATTCCTAGTATTACAATATCCTATATTGTATAGTAAAAGTGTTAAAAGTAAGAACCAAGCTAATAACAGCATGTTCGCACTAAAATATTCAGTTTAAAATGTTTCATGATATTATGATGGTGCTCCTGGCACCTATATGTAACGAGTTTGATGACATGTTGCAGTGCCTGCCCTACAACACAGAATAATGAGTATAAAAATGTTTATAACAGCATAAATAATGTAAAAACATGAAGTGATAATAAAAAGATTGACTTATGAAGTCAATATATCTCCATGAAATTGGTGTGATTGTGAAAAAAATTGACGTATAGGCTTGTCGAGTCACAGTTTAATAACTAAAACATATAATAGAGGTTACATTCCCGTAGGAACTGAATAATAATACCTGCAGAGGTGTCCCTAAATAGGGAGTAAATAAAAATATTTCCTTCTGATGTGCGCATATTTCACACACCCGAGAAGGATATGTCCTACAGTGAGACGAATATTGCAGCACATAGGTCGCAATTCTCCTCTCAATAAATAACCGTTTGTGAAATAGGCATGGCCAATTCTGGCCCTGCATAAGACAACGTTGTAGGATCCTGACTTCGTTCAGTTAAGGTGGCAGTTATTCCCGGTTTCTCGGACGCGGGAGGCTGTGGACGACCGCCTCGTTTCCGTACCTTGGTGACGGGTGCACACAATTGCAGCCGGGAGGCTTTGGTACTTTTTCCCGCACTTCAGGCGTTACACTCGGCGACTACGGACGTGCCGTAGTTCGCTCTCGCTAAGTCAGATAGGACGTGCCGTGCGCGGAGGTTGTGCTTTGTTGTTGCCAAATGTCAAACGAATAAACATGACAAGTGGAGAAAGTGTTTTATGATTTGTTTGGAACCGTCGACTCGACGGGGAAGGAAGTTTGAGTTGAAATGGTGAAGATTGGGCAGTTTCCCTCGTCCGCCATTGTGACCCCACACTAGAGACTCCGACGGTCACTTACAGGTACTGTTGGCGCGAGGGGCTCTCCATCACACCATACTGGTGACCCCTGACGACTGATCGTCTACGCAACAGTGTTTTCACCTAGACGCCAGATGAAAACCACTGTTTTCAAGGATAGTTTTGATTAATTTTAAGGGATTTTTTGAAAAAAATCAATAGCATTTTTTTCATCAGGTACGTGAAAACTGTAGGTCATTATTTATATGCCAGTTTAAATTAGTCAGATAGAGTTATCAGAGGAGAAGCACGTTTCTTTACGTCGAAAACGGCGTAAATTTCAAAATTTTGGACGAAATCCCACGTGTTTGGTGCCTTTTCAAGATGGCAACCATGTCGGTTTCTCTAGAAGAATCCAGAAAATTATTCTCATAGACTTAGTCTATCATTTGTTAAATGTAAGAGTTTGTTTAATGCCCTTATCCTATTAATGCCACTGTAGGCGAGTAGGAAGTGGGTATTTTCGGTAACTCATTTTCTATCGTTGATTACCATAATTGGGTGACTCGATTTTAAAGTCCATAGACGAAGTCTCGTCATTTTTCCAATTTTTTCAGCAAAATCGAGAGAAATTATAAATATCGCTTCGACTCGGGTAACCTTTAATAGGTTTAGGGCCAAAATAAATTGTTTCCCTGAATGTCTTATTTGGTCTGTTTAAAATATTCCCAGGACTGTAGGTCAATATTTTGTACTATTGTCATATGTTATTTCAGAGAATGCTGAATATTGTACATGTATTTGGTAGGTGTGCGCCATTTTGGATGCTGGTGTCCCTCACTTAGCTGCTCGCCCGCCGTGGGCACACACGTGTTCCGCCATAACCGGCATGCATCTGGACAGTGAACCTGTGTCGCCACATCACATTAGCATAAATTAGGCCGCCATTTTGATTTGGTGGAGATCATTTCTCACGTGTTCAAAATTTTACACGGACTGGTTGTAATAAATTTTTTAAAATTGTTTATAAATTTTCTTTTTCAAAACGATTGAAGGAGAGGAAATAGAAATAAGTTGTTTCGAAAACAAAATTGTACCACTAATTGTGTGAGATTTTTGTTCACTTTGAAACGCCCTTCGGTGTTTGAATCGTCTTAGCCTATTTAGCGCCTTATTTGGGCGTGCAGTAGGTAATGAATATGCTAATGTGAAGCGAGACGGGGATGCTGACCATATATTGTGTACACACCGTTCCACGCATGCCGTCACAGACAGTAAGCCACATGCTGCCTGCCGCACAGGTTGGAAGCACCGACAATACATCATACACACACCCACCACAGACGACATAAACACAACCGCTACGACGACAGTCGGTTTATACGTCAATCAATGAATTGATGCGAGCGATTGATTCGGACGTTTATGAGAATGGCTCGATGAACGTACCATTATTTAAAAAAAAACGTGGAATGTTCATCACAGACATCATTTTTCAGCGAAATGATATACTGTATCACTAATCAGCATAGACTACTGTCAGTCACGTTTTAAATATTATTCTAAAATCATAAATGTAACTGTTTTTCTTCGCAGTCACATTTAGTCTATCAGTTTGAGAACGAAATTTTCTCACGATAGTTTATTTCTGAAGTTTAAATTTTTCATAAACACAGAAATATTCGATTTGACAGTTGCGCTATTGCGAAACATTGCAAATATTTGAACTTGTTTTTCAACTTGCGTGAAAATTTTTTTTTTTCACCCAGGTCGATTTACAAAATACTATTATCCTAGCTAAGCATAGCATGTCTTAATTGTATCTGGCATATTTTTTGTTTTATGTACCATTTTGACCTACGGTTTTCACTATACCATTATGCATGTGTGTGAATAAGTGAAAACGTTTTATGTCAAATATAGACCTTCAGTTTTCACTTCAATCAACATATACCTTTGTGAATTAGTGCACAGCATTTAGGTGCAACCTCAGCGACGCATTTTCAACTAATCTGCAAACCCTGTTTCTCGCAACATGCGACATAGCATGAACATTTTCTACAGTCTACAATTCTAAGATTCAGCATATTACAGACATTTTTCATCTGATTTACACAGCAACGCACAACCTATCCGCGCACGGCGCGTCAAAATAGTTGGCATGTGTTAATACGACATGCCATTTTAAACGCATTTGAGATAGACATAGAGCCAATAGGCCAGCTATCTCAAATGCTTCACTAGTTAGATAATTTTAAAACACTACTTCATAATGTCAAAGCAGTACGACAGTGAAGGCTTCATGTCAACGCCCCTAGAAGGTGCGGGTGCTAGACCTAAAGATGATTATCCTCAAGACAGTGAGGACAATGAGGTTCGATTCCGAGAGGCAGATGAAAAATATCAACGCCTCAAAGCTGATTTCGCTCGAATTGCCCGAGCTAAACGTATGACTTCTCACTCTAGGAGCGACTCCTCAAGGAGTTCTTCACCACTCGGTAGACAGTCGCAGAGACGTGCTACGAACTTACCTAAGTTCAGAATCGCCACTTTCTACGCTTCGGATGTTGAACTCTCGTTCAACCAAATAGAGACTCAGTTTGCTCTTCACCAGATCAACGATGATGATGAGAGGTACAGCTTAACCTGCGCTGCACTTTCGGGCGAGGTCGCATCAGATGTGAGGGACGAGCTACTTCAGCCTTTCAGGTCCAATAAATACCAAAGCAAGAAAGCAATCTTGATAGAGAGACGAGGTTTGACCACACCCGAAAGGGTTAACAAAGTGATCTCTGGTGAAAGGATTGGTAATGACATTCCCTCTCGTTTCATGCGGCGTTTACAAAAGGCTCCGGACCCCGAGCCGTGGTGGGGAAAGCAGTAATTCGTCAAGCGTTCATCCGCCAGATGCCCGCTTCCATCAGAGCCCATTTGGCGACTCAACCCGACAGTGCCACCTTCGAAAGTTTGGCCATTTTGGCCGACCAGGCACTGGCAGCCGAAGAGGACGTCGAAGAGAGAAAGCCGGGGGTCGCAGAGATTAAGGTAGAAGAAACCACCAAACTAGTTGGTTTGTTGGAGGATTTGTCTAGGCGAATTAAGAAACTAGAAACCGTGACTACATCAGAGAGGAAAAAAAATAAAGGACGTGGACGAGCAAATAATAACTATGCTCCTGCGCCTGCATTTGCTCCTAATGTTCAGGCCTCAGGTTTTGTTAGCAACCAACCTAGTCATTATAGAAATGAACAGAATAATGCTCCACCTTTCGTTCCGCCGCCGAATGCACAGGCCACTGAGTTTGTTTATGAATCAAATAATTGTACTAATGCACAACAAAATGTTCGACCTTTCGCACCGCCGCCGCAAACGCCGCAAAATAATGTCGCACAACCGACCGACACAGCCACTGCACAGGTTTGCTACTACCACCAAACTTATGGTGAAAAGGCACGCTTGTGCAGTGAACCCTGTCATACTATGTCACATCAGGTCAGCGCGAAGTAGCGAATATCGCGTTATCACACTCTAAATTATTATATGTCGCCGATAAAGGACATAAATGCAGATATTTGATTGACACGGGCGGAGCTGTCAGTGTTTTGCCAAAATCTTGCGCTAACGGGATTTCGGACGCTGACAGTCTCCCCCTGGTGGCAGCTAATAACAGTACTATACATACTTTCGGCACCTGTAAACGCGTCGTCGATGTCGGCTTAAAGCGCGAATATCCGTGGACGTTCATAGTGGCAGATGTGCAGCAACCCATAATCGGGGCTGATTTTTTAATCCACTATAATTTGCTCGTAGACTTGATGTCTCCGGGACATGCGTACAGGTCTAGCTATTGCCGCTTCACTGTCATCGATTAAACCTCTGTCATTGAACAGAGTAGACACAGTTCAGAATGAGTACACAAAACTCCTCGGCCAGTTCTCGGAACTGACACGCCCTACGACAAAGGGCGAGACCGTTAAACACGGTATAACACACAAGATAGTGACTAAAGGACACCCGGTGTTTGCACGACAACGACGTTTAGCACCCGATAAGCTGGTTACCGCAAAACGCGAGTTTGATGAGATGATAAAACTAGGGGTCATTGAACCCAGCGACTATGAGTGGTCCTCAGCGCTTCACATGGTGCCAAAGAAAAACGGCGATTGGCGACCATGCGGGGACTACCGGAGTTTGAATGCACAGACCGTACCGGACCGTTACCCGATTCCTCATATACAAGATTTCACGCAGCGTTTAGCCGGATCGAAATTTTTTTCGAAGATCGACTTGGTCAGGGCTTATTACCCAATTCCGGTGGAACCGTCCGACGTACACAAGACTGCCGTTACTACACCTTTTGGCTTGTTTAATTTCACTAGAACACCGTTTGATCTAAGAAATTCCGGTCAAACGTTTCAGCGCTTTATAGACCACGTTACACGCGGACTTGATTTCGTTTTTGTTTATTTGGATGACCTACTGGTAACCAGCCCAGATCATAAAACGCATAAGAAACATCTACGAATTCTTTTTGCTCGACTATCTGAATACGGAATTATCATTGGTCCTGAAAAGTGTCAGTTCGGTACAACTGAATTAAGTTTTCTAGGTCACCACGTTTGCGCCGAAGAGTTTCGACGTTACCCAGCGCCGTTGACGCGATTGTTAATTTCGTTAAATCCGAAAAGCAACGAGCACTGCGTAGATATCTGGGAATGGTGAATTACTACCACCGTTTCATACCGCATTGCGCCGCGAAGTTGACACCACTCAATAATCTACTGACAGCTGATAATAATCTACTGACATCTACTGACGCTACGCTTCTGGTGCACCCAGATTCTACGGCTCAGATTACCATCACGTGCGACGCTAGTGATGTCGCCGTCGGTGGCGTTTTGCAGCAATTTTTAAACGGTATGTGGCAGCCACTTTCGTTTTTGAGCAAGAAGCTGTAACCAGCAGAGACACGCTACAGCGCGTTCGATCGTGAGCTTTTGGCAGTATACGCTACAATTAAACATTTCAGACACAATTTAGAAGGACGAAATTTCTTCGTTAATACAGATCACAAACCGTTGACATTCGTAATGTCATCCGTGACTGAGCGCGCGTCCCTACGACAAACACGTCATTTAGCTTTCATCGCTGAATTCACCACCGATATTAGATATGTAAAAGGAGAGACAAATTTCGTCGCTGATGCGCTGTCACGACCATCAGTGTCAGCGATACATGATGGACCAGCGATAGACTATAAAGAGTTCAGTCTCGACCAAGCTAATGATGCGGAATTCACGCGTTTGAGACACTCAACTACATCCACTATGAAGCTCAAACTATTAAAATCGTTCGATAATCAATTGATCTGGTGTGATGTGTCGGCCGTACCTTACCGCGAAATTTCGCCGAAAAGTTGTTTCAAACTTGCATGGTTTAGGCCATCCATCGCATAGAGCTACCAAACCTTTGATTAATACCCGATTTGTATGGCACGGCATGAATATAGATATTGCTAGATGGTGTCGTACCTGTAAGGCTTGCCAGAATGCTAAAGTTTCACGTCACAACACTCCAGTTTTCGGAAAGTTCACTGAACCTACCGAGAGATTCGATCATGTCCACGTAGACATAGTCGGACCCTTACCTTATGCTGATGGCTTTAGATATCTACTGACTTGCGTCGACCGTTTTACACGTTGGCCCGAAGCTATACCTATGGTAGATATTAGAGCCGAAACGGTCGGCGATGCCTTCTTCAGCGGGTGGATAGCACGTTATGGTACCCCAGCCACTATCACCACTGATAGGGGCGCTCAATTCGAGTCCAAATTGTGGGATAGTTTGTGTAATCAATTCGGGATTATTCGGAATCGTACCACGAGTTATCACCCTCAGTCGAATGGCATGGTCGAACGTTTCCACCATCAATTGAAAGCCGCCATTATGGCGCACGAGTCACCGAACCCGTGGACTATCACGTTACCCGCTGTGCTTTTAGGAGTTCGTTCCGCCGTTAAAGAGAGACTAGGCAGGTCAGCTGCCGAGATGATTTACGGGACAACCCTTAGACTCCCAGGAGAGTTTACTAAACAGTACACCGTCGACGCTAACACTGATTTGGAGAATTATTCAGACAAGCTACGTGTGGCCATGTCGCGTCTCCGTCTATGTCCGCCACGTGACACACAACAACACAACATTTTCCAATTCAAGAAAATAGCTACATGTACTCATGTATTCTTGCGCCGAATGGCAATTGCGCCGCCTCTGACCGCCCCTTACGACGGACCATATAAGGTCGTCGCGAGGAGTGGCAGAGTAATAAAAATCCTAGTTAAAGGCAAGGTTGAGACGGTCTCTTTAGATCGCGTTAAACCCGCACATCTTGAGTGCGAGCCTACGACAGGTACGACAATACAGCGTAAAACGCCAAGCAAACCACGGAGATAGACGGCTACTAGGACATCTAGTAGGAATCCACAGGGTCCACCTAGAACTGGTAGTGCGGACACACCGACGTCCAACAGGACAAGAGTTAAAACGAAAAAGCCGACAGCAGTCAGAAGCAGTCAAAAATCGGCCACAGTCCCAAAGCAAATAGATGTTAAAGTCAACTTGTCTAACAGAGACAATACTTACGTAGCGCCGCATTCGCGAGCCCCCGCCGTATCCCGTGCTAACGGGAACGGCGGTGGTTTACTAACCCATTCCCGCATACCTTTACATCTACGGGGTAAAACCCCGGGTGTTGCTGACGCCGTAATCGACTCGACCAAAAGCAACCATGCGAATATCGCTGATCGCGAAAAAATTTCGACCGACCAAACAGTGCGAAAAACTAGAGTCGGACGAATAATCCAGACTCCTGCCCGGTTCGTGCAGATGGTTCACGCCATAGTTGCGCCTAACGACATCTATGGCGGGCCCAACCGCATGCATCGTATTAACAATGTTTTTAAATTGTAAATGAATATGCCAGGCCTGGCAGCATTGTGTACAGATATGTAAATGTAAAGACATTTTTTTTAGCAAGTTAATTGCTAAAATACGAATAGAAATTTATGTTAATTAAATGAATGGGTTGATCGCAGCTTGCAGCAAATGAATACATACATAAAGGACAGTTAGTGTTAAGAGGATGGGACAATTCATGTATAATGCTGCGATTTCAACCACCCACGCTGTAACCACACTCGCTATATTTTTTAAACTATGCTTAGTTATAAGAGGTTACATATTTTTACAACCCCGCTACTTGCACAAAGCAGTCTCCTACACGTCAGTTGGGTCCTACGTTATCACCCACCCGGGGGTAATGTAGGATCCTGACTTCGTTCAGTTAAGGTGGCAGTTATCCCTGGCTTCTCGGACGCGGGAGGCTGTGGACGACCGCCTCGTTTCCGTACCTTGGTGCCGTAGTTCGCTCTCGCTAAGTCAGATAGGACGTGCCGTGCGCGGAGGTTGTGCTTTGTTGTTGCCAAATGTCAAACGAATAAACATGACAAATGGAGAAAGAGTTTTATGCTTTGTTTGGAACCGTCGACTCGACGGGGAAGGAAGTTTGAGTTGAAATGGTGAAGACTGGGCAGTTTCCCTCGTCCGCCATTGTGCCCCCACACTAGAGACTCCGACGGTCACTTACAGGTACTTTCGGCGCGAGGGGCTCTCCATCACACCATAACGTCATCTCTTCTGCGTTCCATTGGTGTAAGAGATCGCCTAATGGTTGGTTGTACCTCGAACAACTTGCTGGTGACATTGCTGTTTCATTCACCTTGCAAAATGTCATCAAGGTGGACAGAGATGTTGTACTTAAAGTCAGTGTATGGTATATAGTAAAACTGTTTTGTCTTATCCAGGGCAGCCTTGGCGAAAACATCAGCCAGCCCATTGCCCTGTATTCCAATATGGCTGGGCACCTAGCAAAAACAATGTCTTTGTGTCTAGACAAGTAATGGCACATATGTAAAATATTGGAAACAATTGGGCTGTTGAGCTTTTTGGGTTGTTGAGCTTTTGACTCTTAAGAGCCTGCAATGGAGATAAAGAGTCTGTGATGACATGAATTCCTCGTCACTACTTTCCCAGATGTACTTAATTGCCGCTTCAATAGCTAATAGTTCTGCGAGAAGAGGGGAAGAACCCAGCAGATTAAAACTATCACAGTTCAATGATGCTTGGAGTGGGAGATGGATAGATAGATAGATGGGCAGTTGATAAATTACCGTACTGGGGGGGGGGGATTATTCAAAGACCTCCATATTGCCTGGCAAAGATAATAACCTGGTGCTCATACTGATCCCTCAGAGTTTAGTGAGGCCATTAAAGATACTCCATCAGCAATTATCGCCACTTCCAACATGACAATAACTGCCGCCCAACAATAAACACCACTCTCGCATAAAACCAACCAAGCGGAGCTAAGCCACAACAGGGCGTAAGCCCCAATGAGGCTAGATCCGCTGGGCACATATAACACAATACAAATCAAATGACACAATACACTACACCCCTGCGGATCTAGGCGACAATCGGGCCCAGGCCCATATGACGCTAGATCCGCACAGCCTCACACTAACCAGTATACTACACCTCTGCCCCCCATAGAGGGACAAGACAAACACAGCATTGCGTAACCATCTTCCCTGAGCGGAGCCGAGCGACAACCAGGCCTAGGCCTACATGACGCTAGATCCGCACGGGCCAACAAGTCCCCAGCCACTAACCCCCCACCTAGCGGGGAGCAGGCAAACACTGCCACAGCAGCCAAGAGTGGGGGCCTACACCCTAGCAGATAATACTGTAAGGCATATACACACCCCCATACTAGCTTATACAACTGAGCCACCGGATCCGTAACGTCAGAACAACCTTGATTACAACAAAATGCAGAAGTGTAGCGAATGCGAGAAGACTTTCACCCGTAAAAACAACCGTATACGACACGAGCGGACGGTTCACAATCAACATGGAGGGATCCACAAAGCCAAATGCAACTTGTGCCACGCTGAATTCTCTAGAAATTCGGACTTTGTCCGTCACAACAAATTATTACATGAGAGCAAAGCCGTTAATCTACTAAGTCATAGGAGGACGAGATACGCGTCCCCGGCGCCACCAACACAGCCTGAACCAACCCAACCAGCTCCGCAGCCATACAGAGGAGCGGCGAGAAAACACATTAACCTCAACTATTCCCAACCAGTCCCAGACACAAACACGACATCAGGCTCATCAGAAGACACAACAAAATCTCCACCAAACAAGAAAGCATGCAGACACCTCCAGCTGGAACGAATGCGCCCCAACAACTCGCCAAGCTCTACAGAATCGTCGTCTGATCAAGACTCGATACCCACAGACTCATCATCAGACTCTGAATCAGAACACAGTACCACTAGTAGCAGATTCGGTGAATATATAACCAGAAGTGAAACTGGAGAAGACACGGAAGCACCCCCAAACACAGACAGAGATCATATCCAACAAACACCAGCCCATTACTCAGACATCTCGGACAATGACACACCAGTTAACTTGGATATCATTGAACCGTCTATATCGCCATCATACATTAATAGTGTAACGGAAATGGACATAAATCCGGACTTTATCGAACAGCTAAACTCGGGAAGCAACACCAAAGACAGCAACAATAACATCCCATCAACAATAGCAGACGCAAACATCCCAACAGCAATAGGCAACCTATCACCGATCAGATCGCCAGACCAGCCACGCATGAGTTCACCAGAGCAGGCCCACAGTGCAGAATATATTAGCAGCCCATCCAGTAGCTATGACCCGGACTACGATTATGTAAACCGTACCCCCTCCCCTCCACGCCAGCATTTAAACAAGGAGACAATCATTATACGCCAGTTCCTGCACAGTCTGCGCAGCACAGAGAGTATCACAGAGATAAGGGATATGGCCACTCAAACCCAAATGGACACAACACCAGTTAGGAATACCATAACACACACCCCATCGTCCAGAAGTCACTCTAGTAACCACCAGACCAGCCAACGTAAAGAACCGAAGATGATGCAAGTAGAGGTGCAAAATGGAGAGACGAAGATAAAGTTGACGGACGTACACCCGGATGACTACCAACAAATGCTGACAATGACACTAAAGGCCATCAAAGATAGCAATGTTTAAATGCTATAACGACTAAAGGAGGCCCCTTCGGGGACTACCGACAGACGTTTGGCCAGTAAATGAACATTCAGAAAGAAGAAAAACAACACCAAAAATTCATGAACACAAATTTATTAAGTTTAATACATCCGAGTGAAGGAAGATTGAGAGCCTGTCAGCACCCAGCCTGATCTCCTTGGCCCGCGATCCGCAGGATCCACAAGATCTGCTCATCTCAAGGAGAGACATCAGCTAAAGTATAAAAAGGGGCTTAACAGGACAGGCGGCATGATGGCAGAAGTGTAGTGAGTAGAATATTTAGTGTTTAGTGAGGCTTGTATAAAACAGGTCGGCTGACTATCTGTGAGATAGATACGGAGCCAGAGTAACTCGAGAAAGAAGAGTCTTGCTCTGACTAGATTTATATTTAAAGCAGCAGTTTAGCTATGACTTATATATATTTATTGTTGTCTGTCTGTCTGCCTAACCATGACATGGATCTGCACAGAAAAATGTACAAATAACGACGTCGCCGACCTAAAAGTGAGTTATGAGTGTTTGTAAACCTACCCGCCACTAGTGGCCTAGACGTCTTGGCATTGTCAACAGAGGGGGTAGAGATTTTATATCGGCGAGCTTCCCGGGATTCTGTGCAGAATAAAAATGTCGCAGACAGACAAAAATGACAGTAAGGAGCAGAATAATAAAATGTCTCAGACAGACAGCCAGGACAACAAGGAACCGACTAAACTAGAGACAACTATATCAATGATCAAGTTTGAGCAGTGGCTACATGGGGCTGTGCGAGCAAAGACTTTAAGGAGGGAGAAAGGAAAGTGACACCCTCGCCACGGACACCGTGGACACCTATGTTGGACAGCCAAAACAACATGTGCTACGCATTTGTGAAGAGTTAGCAAGTTTTCAGGAGCTGACAGACGAGGAAGAAGAGATAGAAGAGGAGAAAAGGCCGCTATCAGGCAGTGGTGTTGAGATGTAAATACCTTTTAAAAAAGTGTGAGGGAAATCCTTATCATAAACTAATTTAAAATGGATCCCGCAAACTATTCAAAGATGGCCTAGCCAACCTGAAAGCTACCAAGACTAGGCAGGAGAGTCTTCAGAATTTAAAACGGCGCCAAGAACAATGTGTGCAGGCACTGATACGGCAAACGCCCCCTGCGATGGAAAGAGCACGGTGGGAGTAAGGACTTGGTTCAAGGAGATAGCACAAACACAGTTATACATGAACAATCTCGAAAATAATAACGATCCTGTTGTCTTTGAAAATCTCGCAGGAATGGAGTACGCTAGTCCGAAAAGTCAATAAAAAGCACAGTATTGAAAAACACCTGGTGATGAGTCAGTATTGAGCAGATTAGCAGACTTGTTATCCCACCAACAAGATAGGCTTCCTAAAATGGAACCAGAGACATACAATGTTGATTTAGTAAAATTTCCAATTCGGTTTAATTCATGTATGTGCTGAATGTTATACAGAATGTTAACTGTGAAATTATACAGTGTTTATGATAAAACAAGACTACATAAGTCCAGGAGCTCCCGCGACAAATTAGAATTTGATTTAAGCAATTTTGTGTAGGGTTTTTAATGTAGTACTAGGCTAGGTCAAAAATCAAGACGCAAGACAACTAGGTCTAAGAAGCTCAGTCTAAGAGTAAGATAAGAACTAGACAGTTTTTGTCAGAGATTGCAAACCTCCATTAAAATTAATGATCCTAATCAGTATCCCAGTAATGGTCTACCTATCTGGCATGGTTTACCCGATATCAGGCCAATCGAGGTAACTAATAGCTGATTTACGGTCATTTTGAATTCGATATTAACTAGTTAAAAACTTAGGGTGCATCCCTCCCCCGAAACCTCATATTTTGTTTTATAGTAATAGACTAACATCTAACACAGTTTGCAAAATATTGGGCATGTGAAAGTAAATAATGGCCGATAGGGGGCCATTTTGAATTTGATCGAGTCGGAATTTTTCAAGATGCATCCTCAGCTGAAATGTCACATTTCATTCTATAGTAATGGTCTAGCCATCTAGCACGGTTTACCAAATATCGCCCATGTGAAAGTGAATAATGGCCGATAGGAGGCCATTTTGAATTTGATCAAGTCAAAATTTTTCAAGATGCATCCTCTCCTGAAATCTCACATTTTGTTTTATAGTAATGGTCTAGCCATCTAGTACGGTTACTAAAAACCGGCTATGTGAAAGTAAATAATGGCCGATAGGCGGCCATTTTGAATTTGATCGAGTCAATTTTTTTCAAGATGCAACCTCTCTTGTAATTTCACATTTTGTTTTATAGTAATGGCCCAGCTATCTAACACGGTTTACCAAATATCAGCAATGTGAAAGTAAATAGTGACCGATAGGCGGCCATTTTGAATTCGATTGAGTCGAAAGTTTTTTAAAGGCATCCTCTCTCTAAACGTCACATTTTGTTTTATAGTAATGGTCTAGCTATCTAGCACGGTTTACCTGATATCAGGCCTATCGAGGTAAATAATGCTGATTGTCGGCCATTTTGAATTCGTAAATTAAAACTTTTCAGGGTGCATCCTCCCCCGAAAACTCACACTTTGTTTTATAGTAATCAGGTAATGGTCTAGCCATCTAGCACGGTTTACCAAATATCAGCCATGTGAAAATGAATAATGGCCGAAAAGGCGGCCATTTTAAATTTGATCAAGTCAATTTTTTTCAAGATGCATCCTCATCTGAAATCTCACATTTCGTTTTACAGTAATGGTCTAGCCATCTAGCACGGTTGACCAAATAACGGCCATGTGAAAGTGAATAATGGCCGATAAGCGGCCATTTTGAATTTTATCGAGTCTAATTTTTTCAAGATGCATCCTCTCCTGAAATCACACATTTTGTTTTATAGTAATGGTCTAGCCATCTAGCACGGTTTACCAAATAACGGCCATGTGAAAGTGAATAATGGCCGATAAGCGGCCATTTTGAATTTTATAGAGTCGAATTTTTTCAAGATGCATCCTCTCCTGAAATCACACATTTTGTTTTATAGTAATGGTCTAGCCATCTAGCACGGTTTACCAAATAACGGCCCTGTGAAAGTAAATAATGGCCGATAAGCGGCCATTTTGAATTTTATCGAGTCAAATTTTTTCAAGATGCATCCTCTCCTGAAATCACACATTTTGTTTTATAGTAATGGTCTAGCCATCTAGCACGGTTTACCAAATAACGGCCATGTGAAAGTGAATAATGGCCGATTGGCGGCCATTTTGAACTTTGACAAAATGAATTTTTTCAAAATACATCCTCTCCTGAAGCCTTACAATTTGTTTTATAGTAATGGTTTAGATATCTTGAGCGGTTTTCATGATATTCCACAATATCAGGCCTGTCGAGGTGAATAATGGCTGATGGGCGGCCATTTTGAATTTTATCAACTTCAAATTTTTCAGGATGCATCCTCTCCTGAAACCTTACAATTTATTTGATATTAATGGTGTAGCTATCTTGAGCGGTTTTCATGATATTCCGCAATATCAGGCCGGTCAAGGTGAATAATGGCCGATAGGCGGCCATTTTTAATTTTATCGACTTGAAATTTTTCAAGATCCATCCTCTCCTGAAACCTCACAATTTGTTTTATAGTAATGGTCTAGCCATCTAGCACGGTTTACCAAATAACGGCCATGTGAAAGTGAATAATGGCCGATAAGCGGCCATTTTGAATTTTATAGAGTCGAATTTTTTCAAGATGCATCCTCTCCTGAAATCACACATTTTGTTTTATAGTAATGGTCTAGCCATCTAGCACGGTTTACCAAATAACGGCCATGTGAAAGTGAATAATGGCCGATAAGCGGCCATTTTGAATTTTATCGAGTCAAATTTTTTCAAGATGCATCCTCTCCTGAAATCACACATTTTGTTTTATAGTAATGGTCTAGCCATCTAGCACGGTTTACCAAATAACGGCCATGTGAAAGTGAATAATGGCCGATTGGCGGCCATTTTGAACTTTGACAAAATGAATTTTTTCAAAATACATCCTCTCCTGAAGCCTTACAATTTGTTTTATAGTAATGGTTTAGATATCTTAAGCGGTTTTCATGATATTCCACAATATCAGGCCTGTCGAGGTGAATAATGGCTGATAGGCGGCCATTTTGAATTTTATCAACTTCAAATTTTTCAGGATGCATCCTCTCCTGAAACCTTACAATTTATTTGATATTAATGGTGTAGCTATCTTGAGCGGTTTTCATGATATTCCGCAATATCAGGCCGGTCAAGGTGAATAATGGCCGATAGGCGGCCATTTTTAATTTTATCGACTTGAAATTTTTCAAGATCCATCCTCTCCTGAAACCTCACAATTTGTTTTATAGTAATGGTCTAGCCATCTAGCACGGTTTACCAAATAACGGCCATGTGAAAGTGAATAATGGCCGATAAGCGGCCATTTTGAATTTTATAGAGTCGAATTTTTTCAAGATGCATCCTCTCCTGAAATCACACATTTTGTTTTATAGTAATGGTCTAGCCATCTAGCACGGTTTACCAAATAACGGCCATGTGAAAGTGAATAATGGCCGATAAGCGGCCATTTTGAATTTTATCGAGTCAAATTTTTTCAAGATGCATCCTCTCCTGAAATCACACATTTTGTTTTATAGTAATGGTCTAGCCATCTAGCACGGTTTACCAAATAACGGCCATGTGAAAGTGAATAATGGCCGATTGGCGGCCATTTTGAACTTTGACAAAATGAATTTTTTCAAAATACATCCTCTCCTGAAGCCTTACAATTTGTTTTATAGTAATGGTTTAGATATCTTGAGCGGTTTTCATGATATTCCACAATATCAGGCCTGTCGAGGTGAATAATGGCTGATAGGCGGCCATTTTGAATTTTATCAACTTAAAATTTTTCAGGATGCATCCTCTCCTGAAACCTTACAATTTATTTGATATTAATGGTGTAGCTATCTTGAGCGGTTTTCATGATATTCCGCAATATCAGGCCTGTCAAGGTGAATAATGGCCGATAGGCGGCCATTTTTAATTTTATCGACTTGAAATTTTTCAAGATGCATCCTCTCCTGAAACCTCACAATTTGTTTTATAGTAATGGTGTAGCTATCTTGAGCGGTTTTCATGATATTCCGCAAAATCTTTCAGTCAGATTTACCGATGTTATAAATTAGGTCAAAGTGCTGGGTCAACTTCAAGGTCAAGGTCCAAAAACCTGAAAAGGCACAACTAGGGACCTTAGAGAACATGTATGTGCAATATGACTGTCATCGGCCCAGTACTTTTCGAGATCTGCTCCGGAAACGAAGTGCGCGTCAAAACGTCTAAATAGGTCATAGTTCTGAACCAGAAGTAGGTCAAAGTTCAAATACCCCAAAAGGCACAACTAGACCCCCTAGGGGTGTTGTGTGTAAAATTTGAAGACAATCGGACAAGTACTTTCAGAGATATGCTCCGGAAACGAATTGTTTACGGACGGCCCAACGGCCCAACGGCCCAACGGCCCAACGGCCCAACGCCGTCACATCATCATTTTCTCCTCTGCAACCTTGCGTATTGAATTCAGATTAAAAATATTTTAACCCGTCCATTAGCCACCTGGAAGTAACCCACATACCAAAAATTGTTATCCTAGCTTATTTTTTCACAAAGTTATAGGCAAAAGAAGAGGCCAAAAAAAAACGGAGGTAGAATCCATAGCTCCCTTCGCTCACCTACGGTGACGGCGGGAGCTAACAAAGTTGAATCGTAGGGAAAACCGCACACCTCGTACAATGTACAGATACAAATAAAACACTTAGTGGAGTGTAAAGAGATGAACTCTTCATTGATTATTTTATTCTGTATCAATTATTATAATAATAGTATTTCACTTAATTTCTTTGTCTTTGCAACTATATAGTTAAACTGTTTCCTCTCGATCTGCCAGGCTTATCTGTTGTTGTGACACAGATAGCATTGTTTATCGGGCATAGCTATCAGACTCACAGGATGCATTTATTCAACCAGAGAGTACATGGTAAGAACACTACGGTCCACGTGCATTCTAGGGCTGGCAGAGTATACATGTATACGAGAGATAGATAAATAACACAGAGACAGAGATATTAGTTTAGTTCAGATTTAACTCCCCAGCTGATCCCCACGCTGGGTATTGTAATGTGTGTGTAAATAAATTTATATATTCTTTTAATATGATCTTTTCCTCACTGGATCGTACTTCACTACATTATTAACACTCATACAATTACAACTGGCGAGCTAATGCCAGTCCTCTTCTAAAATAAGGGAGGACAGTGATCATAACTGGATTTACAAGCCTGTATTTACACAGTGAGGATAATTCGCCACAATAGCCGTTAGGTCACCATGTCTGTGACTGGCGCCCAGTGGGCAGAATTAACAGACGCTTTAAAAGCACAGACAGAAGCTACTACAACAGCACTAATGACACAAGCTAAAGCACAACGTAGTTTTGAAAGTCTTCGAGGGACTACAGCACATGCAGCTGTCCCCTCCTCAAAATCCAAACTATGACGTGACTAGACTGGACAATTTACGGACGGGCCCCTCTCCTATACACCAAGCATTTAGTCCACCACATCATGGTCAACCGAACAATTTGCTAGTCACACCTACTATCAGAGCAACTCCAGCTACTGCAACTCCACAGCATTCTACACCTGCGGAGCAGCGTACTCCAGCCACTCTAACTCCACAGCTTTCTACACCTGTGGCACAACGTGCTCCAGCTACTCTGACTTCGCAGCATTCTACGCCTGTGAGGCACCGTTATTCAGCACATCCGGCTACAACTACACAGCCTACTTCAACTCCTCGAACTGTCTCATCACTTCGTCTGACAAGGACTGCAGATGAATGGACAGTGCAAGATTAACTCTTAGCTACAATTTTGTTATAGGATTATATGTTACTTTAAATTGTGTTTCTTGGTGACCTTCTGGGGCGTGTCGGCCGCACTCCCTGGTTGGATTACTCCTGTCCAAGATGGACTGCAAGTCAAAATAGACGAAACCGCTCGTGTGAGCACTGGTTATTGGACTTTAATCATAACACTCAATGAACCAGTTGTGCCCACAGAATTTTATGAGTACATCACTGAAAAACGATTAATCTTGAACAAAATTTAAGCAACGGTAATTGAACACCGGTGGGCTTGTGAATGGATTCACAGACTGGATCAGGTTGAAGAAAAGCTGAACACTCCAAATCGCAGGTGGCAAGGTGACAATGATATAGATTATCTACAACGCCAGAAGCGCGGACTATTTGATTTCATCAGAACAGCCAGTCACTTCTTATTTGGAACCGCCACTGCAAAGGAGGTAAACGATGTCAAAGATACATTACGTGAGTTAGGTACTAATCTAGGTCGAATTAGACATGATATGGTGCGTTTTGCTTCAGTGGTGACTCATACTTTTGACGAAATGAACAAAACACGCAAGATGTTAAAGGTTGTTAACGATTTTGCTAATAAAGGTTTGACATATACTACTAATACTACATTACATTTGCTTCAACGTTGGACTAATGCATTTAATGTACGTCACCACTGGAACTCCATCATGGACCAGTTAGAAACTCCCTTGACAACCACCAGGCATGGAAGACAAGGCGGGGTAATGTAGAAATTGGTAGACTAACAGACAGCATACTGCCTCCAGATGTTTTGCTTCATATGTTAAATTTAAACCTCCCTGTTTCTTCTGAGATAATTAGCCCTCATGAGTGGTATTATCAGAATACATTTGTTCAACCATTGTGGACTGGTGACAATATTATATTATTTAAAGCAACATTGCCCTTGGTTGCTGTCGACGCTTGGAGACATTTGCAGTTCCAGGTATGGCCATACTTCTTGGAGAACGTTATATTAAACTTAACCTTCCTACAAGTCTACTACACGACACAAGACATAACACCATCATGCTGGAACCGACCTGCTTGGAGCGTGATCCATTAGTGTGCGTAGCCAACAGTGTGGGCTCTGCGACGCAGTACCCATGTGTTAACAGTTTGTTGCAACATGAACCAAAATATGATGAAAAGTGTTATATTACTGTGAACCATACCCCAGGCGTTGCAAATAATGTGTTAAAATTTGTACGAGTAAAAACCATGCCTGGCGAACTAGTATTTCCTCATTTAGATTGGGTGTACGCTACTGGTTTTAATGAATATATTTTATCCACTCTAGGAACAGGACTTACTCTACAGTGTTACGTACTACCATCTCAGACAGTGTCACTTTCCGCTAATATTTACTCCTTTTTGTTACCGTACCCATGTCGGCTTGTGTCTCCTCACTGGGAACTTTTCTCTGTTTTCATGAGGACCCACAACATGATACTACAGACCTTTTTTATGTTCAATTTGCCCAACGTATTTTTTTATGACACGTTTTTGTCGTTTGCTAAAAATATGCCTACTGATCGCCATCTATTGATCACAGATGTCAATCGACAGTCATTACAGCTTTCTTATTTGAATCAATCGATGTCAAATATCCAACTACCTCAGTATTTGATCAGTGGTGGTGGTGGTGGCTTCTGGGAAGTGCACTCCTAGTCACTATCAATTATCATTGCATGTTATTTTGCTCCGAGAGTTTACAAACACCGTTTGAAATCACGTACAAACCTTCAGCGTACACCCACTGTTTCTAATACCTATGAAACAATTGGTATGCAACATATTCCCAATTCAGTTCCTGTTCTGCAACCAGAAAACATTTAGGATTCAGTATGGTGAAACTTACAAATGTATATAACTGAATATTGATTTTTATTTTAGTATTATTTCAATTATAACTGAACGCTGAAGGTTCAGTTTTCAGGGTGATGTGCTAGTAACCTCTCCCCTTGTAATGTATATTTTACACAACTATATATTTTTCTCTTTGTTTTTCCTTTTAATGTATATATTTCACGCAACTATATATTTTTCTCTTCGTTTTTTACATGATTAATATTTGATACAATTATGATTTTACTCATCCTCCGTCTTCGCTATAGCAGGGGGAGGGATGTAAAAATATGAACCCTTTATTGATTATTTTATTCTGTATCAATTATTATATCAATATTATTTCACTTAATTTCTTTGTCTTTGCAATTATATAGTTAAACTGTTTCCTCTCGATCTGCCAGCCTTATCTGTTGTTGTGACACAGATAGCATTGTTTAGCGGGCATAGCTATCAGACTCACAGGATACATTTATTCAACCAGAGAGTACATGGTAAGAACGCTACGGTCCACGTGCATTCTAGGGTAGTAGTAGTAAATAATTGCTTTACGTCACTTTTCGGCACAAAAGGTCTTTTAAGTGACATTCTAATACGATAAAAACGTTGTAGACAATTGATGAGATGAATGATGTACAAATGATGATGTGAGGTTGGTGGTGATAGGGCACGGTGGGTTATTGAGAGCGTTTACTTCGCTCGCCCGATAAGGGGTTCTGGGCATGTCTAGGGGATATACCCCCGGACATGCCCAGACGGCCGGAGACTTGAATTTGCTGGCAGAGTTTACATGTATACGAGAGATAGATAAATAAAACAGAGACAGAGATATTAGGTTAGTTCAGCTTTAACTCCCCAGCTGATCCCCACGCTGGGTATTGTAATGTGTGTGTAAATAAATGTATATATTCTTTCAATATGACTGATGTTTTCCTCACTGGATCGTACTTCACTACATTATCAACACTCATACCATTACAACTGGCGAGCTAATGCCAATCCTCTCTTAAAATAAGGGAGGACAGTGATCATAACTGGATTTACAAGCCTGGATTTACACAGTGAGGATAATTCGCAACGATAGCCGTTAGGTCACCATGTCTGTGACTGGCTTTCAGTGGGCAGAATGAACAGACGCTTTAAAAGCAAAGACAGAAGCTACTACAACAGCACCAACGACACAAGCTAAAGCACAACGTGGACTTGAAAGTCTTCGAGGGACTACAGCACGTGCAGCTGTCCCCTCCTCAAAATCCAAACTATGACGTGACTAGACAGGAGAATTTACGGACGGGCCCCTCTCCTACACACCAAGCATTTAGTCCACCACATCATGGTCAACCGGACAATTTGCTAGTCACACCTACTATCAGAGCAACTCCAGCTACTGCAACTCCACAGCATTCTAAACCTGCGGAGCAACGGACTCCAGCCACTCCAACTCCACAGCCTTCTACACCTGTGGCACAACGTGCTCCAGCTACTCCGACTTCGCAGCATTCTACACCTGTGAGGCACCGTTATTCATTCGGAGACAGTACATTAGCACATCCGGCTACAACTACACAGCATACTTCAACTCCTCGAACTGTCTCATCACTTCGTCTGACAAGGACTGCAGATGAATGGACAGTGCAAGATTAACTTTTAGTTACAATTTTGTTATAGAATTATGTGTTACTTTAAATTGTGTTTCTTGGTGACCTTCTGGGGCGTGTCGGCCGCACTCCCTGGTTGGATTACTCCCGTCCAAGACGGACTGCAAGTCAAAATAGACGAAACCGCTCGTGTGATAATTGGTTATTGGACTTTAATCATAACAATCAATGAACCAGTTGTGCCTGCAGAATTTTATGAGTACATCACTGAAAAAGATTAATCTTTAACAAAATTTCAGCAACGGCAATTGAACACCGGTGGGTTCGCGAGTGGATTCACAAACTGGATCAGGTTGAAGAAAAGCTGAACAGTCCAAATCGCAGGTGGCAAGGTGACAATGATATAGATTATCTACAACGCCAGAAGCGCGGACTATTTGATTTCATCAGAACAGCCAGTCACTTCTTATTTGGAACCGCCACTGCAAAAAAGGTAAACGATGTCAAAGATACATTACGTGAGTTAGGTACTAATCAAGGTCGAATTAGACATGATATGGTGCGTTTTGCTTCAGTGGTGACTCATACTTTTGACAAATGAACAAAACACGCCAGATGTTAAAGGTTGTTAACGATTTTGCTAATAAAGGTTTGACATATAGGCCTACTACTAATACTGCATCACATTTGCTTCAACGTTGGACTAATGCATTTAATGTACGTCACCACTGGGACTCCATCATGGGACTCCATCATGGACCAGTTAAAAACTCCCTTGACAACCACCAGGCATGGAAGACAAGGCGGTGTAATGTAGAAATTGGTAGACTAACAGAAAGCATACTGCCTCCAGATCTTTTGCTTCATATGTTAAATTTAAACCTCACTGTTTCTTCTGAGATAATTAGCCCTTATGAGTGGTATTATCAGAATACATTTGTTAAACCATTGTGGACTGGTGACAATATTATTGCCCTTGGTTGCTGTCGACATTTGCAGTTCCAGGTATCGCCGATACCTCTTGGTGAACATTATATTAAACTTAAAATTGCTACAAGTCTACTACACGACACAAGAAATAACACCATCATGCTGGAGCCGACCTGCTTGGGGCGTTATCCATTGGTGTGCGTAGCCAACAGTGTTGCCAACAGTACTCATGTGTTAACAGTTTGTTGCAACATGAACCAAAATATGATGAAAGTGTTATATTACTGTGAGCCATACCCCTGATGTTGCAAATAATGTGTTAAAATTGGCACGAGTAAAAACCATGCCTGCCGAACTAGTATTTCCTCATTTAGATTGGGTTTACGTTATTGGTTTCAATGAATATATTTTATCCACTCTAGGAACGGAACCTACTCTACAGTGTTACGTACTACCATCTCAGACAGTGGCATTTCCGCTAATATTTACTACTTTTTGTTACCGTACCCATGTCGGCTTGTGTCTCATCAATGGAAACTTTTATCTGTTTTCATGAGGACACACAACATGATACTACGGACCTCCTTTACGTTCAATTTGCCCAACATATCTTTTTATGACACGGCTTTGTCGTTTGCTAAAAATATGCCTACCGATGCCATCTATTGATCACAGATGTCAATCGACAGTCATTACAGCTTTCTTATTTAAATTAATCGATGTCAAATATCCAACTACCTCAGTATTTGATCAGTGGTGGTGGTGGTTTCTGGGAAGTGCACTCCTAGTCACTATCAATTGTCATTGCATGTTATTTTGTTCCGAGAGTTTACAAATACCGTTTGAAATCACGTACAAACCTTCAGCGTACACCCACTGTTTCTAATACCTATGAAACAATTGGCATGCAACATATTCCTAATTCAGTTCCTGTTCTGCAACCAGAAAACATTTAAGATTCAGGATGGTGAAACTTACAAATGTATATAACTGAACATTGATTTTTATTTTTGTATTATTTCAATTATAACTAAACGCTGAAGGTTCAGTTTTCAGGGTGATGTGCTAGCAACCTCTCCCCTTGTAATGTATATTTCACACAACTATATATTTTTCCTTTTAATGTATATTTCACGCAATATTGTTCAGGGGGGAGGGATGTAAAGATATGAACTCTTTATTGAATATTTTATTCTGTAATAATTATTATATTAATATTATTTCACTCAATAGCATTGTTTATCGGGCATAGCTATCAGACTCACAGTATGCATTTATTCAACCAGAGAGTACATGGTAAGAACACTACGGTCCACGTGCATTCTAGGGCTGTATACATGTACACGAGAGATAGATAAATAACACACAGACAGAAATATTAGTTTAGTTCCGATTTAACTCCCTAGCTGATCCCCACGCTGGGTATTGTGATGTGTGTGTAAATAAATGTATATATTCTTTTAATATGACTGATCTTCTCCTCACTGGATCTTAATTCACTACATTATCAGCACTCATGCCATTACATGGAGTGTAAACACTCATTGCTCATACTCCTTGCTCATTCAAGCAGGGTCGTTTCCCACACACCCCTATTTTGCAAACCATCAGCACTGGAAATACTTACATTCAGTGATTTACACTGAATTTGTACGATTTTATATCGAATATTATACACGCCATGAGTAATGACATGGTATTCTTACACAGATTTTGCATGTTTATATCACCTTCACAAGTATTTGTTTGTGACCCTTAAGGATCAGTTGTTATAACACTGTATAAATCCTCTCACTTTGTATCATGTTGTTTACAAGATTGGAAATAACAAAACTTTTCGAAAGGAATTCCCTAAATTGTTCAAGGCACTAGGGCTGTTAAGATAGATAGTCCTCGGAGAGTATACTCAGCCCCTTGGTAGGCTATGTATACTCCTCAACGTGTCCCTCACCCCCTTTTACCACAGTTACAAGATGAATTTGTTGAAATGAAAGCAGCAAGAGTGGTAACCTTTGTGACTGAGCCTACTGAGTGGTGTTCCGGAATTTTTATTGCTCCAAAACCGAACAGAAAAATCAGACAGTGTGTGAACCTAACAGCATTGAATATGGCTGTCACGAGGGAAGTCCATCCAATAGCCACAGTTGATCGAAACTTGGCCAAGATTCCGGTTTTTGGAAAATCACACTGGACAATTCTTCTGTTTACTTCCCACGCTTGCAACACACTTTGGGTGCTATCACTTTAATCACTTAGCCTTTGGAATCAGCTCAGCTCCTAAAGTCTTCCAGAAAAGGATGACCAGATCCTCGAGAATCCTTAGAAAGAGTTGTTTGTCACATGAAAGATGTACATGCAACTTAATCTATACATTATCAGCAGGTGCGCAGTGTTCTAACTGAGTTAGTAATGAGTCGCATAGAGCAGGCCGGAATGACTCTTGATGATAAGTGTTGATTCTCTAAGAAGAAAATGAACTTTTTATGACATGTTATCAACGCCGAGGTAACTAAAGCTCACTGATGACTGAAGTAATATGAGAAATCCCTGAGTCAACAAATCTTACTGAACTACAACTCTTGAATGGTATGGTTTCAAAGACATCAAAAGCAAACTGTTTTCCACAGAAGTACGTGCTTATTACAAAACTAAAGTAGCATCTATCATTAATTACAGCTGATGCGTGTTAAGGGGTCCAACAAGTACCCTCGAAAATAAATAAAAAATAATTGGTCCGATTTGGTGGCAACTGAGTGCATTTTTGTCTGACTAACAAGCCTTATCTTTTATTTGTAATTTTGTCAGATTTGACATAACTTCCTATGAACTATGAGCTATTGGAGGGTCAATTGTTTTTAGAGCTTAGCTTTGAGTGGGGAGTGCACACAAACCCTTCAACGCCCCCCCCCCCCCCAGAATACGGGGCCGTATAACAATTATGCAACGTTTAAAGGGTTGAGGGATGCGTTACAGAGCTTATTCAATGTAACGTTAAAAAGCGTTACAAAGGGGGAGGGGTCAAAAATCGTACACAATAGCGTTATGTTGAACGGCCCCTAAGGATGGGGCCTGTTTTATTTGTTCGGTCATGGCTGATCGCTTGCTTCATGTTTTGCCTCTGAGCAGTGAAATTGGAATAGGTGCATGCCTTTGTTGATATGTACAGAGGCACTCAGCAAATAGCCATCCAAAGTTTCTCCCTTTGCATTCATGATGGAAAAAAGGCCTAAATGTGGGATGTTGTGTTGAGTTGCATCGAGTTTATTAGTCACGTGACCATGATAGATATTTCATTATTACATATTCAGATAGCAGGCCTACTGTAAGTGTAAGGGTGCCTTGGTGCAGTGGTTAAAGCTGCCTGCTTGGAAAGTCAGAGATTACGGGTTCGAATCCCGCTCTGGCATTTAAGTTTCAACGAAACAAAATGTTACTTCCTCGCACACTCGTAAAGATTGGGTGTGGGTAGCCTCCGTGACCGAGAGGTAGCGTGCTCTGCATCACACCGCCAGGACCCAAATTTCAACATTTTAAAGTGGCGCTTGAAATGATCCATGAAATATGACGGGTTGCTTCACCCCCGGGCTCAATTTACCTGGTTACGCACAATTTTTAGTTTGTGCGAGTAGATTATAATGTTTAGAAACATTGCGCACCTAAATTTTGAGGCATGTGGTTGCGATGTGTGAGTGAGATATCAGACCTTTAGTCGCACAGTACTCGCTTGCTTTCCAGTGTTTTCAGTCCTTGCATGTGGAAATAAATAATGATTTGCATTACATTTAATTATCCTTTAATGTTATTAAATCTGATCTCATCTAGTGAATGCAAGATCCATTGACTACATGAAAAGATAGGTTGTCGTTTCTTGTCGTACTCGTATGTAGGCCCAGTTGGTAATTGCCAAAAATATCCCAGTAATTAAAGCAAAATTCATGCGCGCTTAACCATTTATTACAGGCCCATGACCGGGCCGCCTAACTTCGCTGTAGGCCCGGTAACACTGACCGCCATTTTATATCCACGGCCAGCTGTGGATTTACGTTACTCGCGCCACCTACCGAAAAAATCAGATACCATGAAATTGAAACAAATATTTCAAGGGCCTATGAAAACTTTCAGCAGGCGTAAACTTGTGATCTTTTTGAACTATTTAATACAAGGGCTTATAAAAACTTTCAGCAGGCGTGAACTTGTGATCTTTTTGAACTATTACATTTAAAAATGGAGGTTACTGTTTCAGACCCTTGCGATGTCATCAGGGTACTCATGACTTTGGGGTTGTTTCATAGCATAGGTTGGTGTTATGTATTCTTGGTTGAATGAATGAATATTACACCGAAAGAGCAAAAATGTTGAAAATTTATGTTAGGAATTCTTTATTAATAACTTCTAACATCACACTGCCATATTTTCTACAATACAGTAGAGATCAGGGTTGGGGTTGATTACAATTGATGATTACGATTACGGTTATGATTACATGTCATTTTAATTATCGATTACGATTATGATTATGTCACTAAAACGTATTGATTGAACTTTTGATTACACTCTATTTTTTCGATTACGATTATGATTATGATTACATTAGGCCTAATCATATTTCGTGATTACAGTCACGATTACGACTGATTAAAATTATCTTAGAAATTCTTATTAATAATAATGACATATTATAATAAACTATAAATAAAAACAACTGCAATTGAGATCTACTGTAGAACCGTACTACTTTTTTTTATTATTCATATTGTGTTCAAGAATGTCAGTTGAAGAGACATAAACTATAAGCAATATTAGGTTTGTATACATATATACACATTGTACATTCACATTGTCTTAGGCATATTGTCTTTAACATAATTATCCTTGCCTTCGCATATTGTCTTTGGTATATTTAGTTAATGTGTGAATTGCAGCGTAAAAATTAATATCAACCTTTTCGGTAAAAAGTGTGTAGGGTGGATAACGCTAATAGCAGCTGCAATTAGCAGGCGCACCTTATTGTTGTGCAAGCAGTTGACCATCGCGAGAAGCCTCCCTCCTATTATATAATATCTATACCATCTTGAAAACAAGAGATGCTGATCTAATATTGCTGATCCAATATTGGCCCACTGCTGGACCACCATTTGCGACGCTGGCCCAATAATTAGCCAATATCGGATCAACAGTTAAGTATTTGCTGGGCACCCATATATGTCATTGTTCTCCGCCCCCCCCCCCCCCCACCCGCCCCCCCCCCCCCCCCATGTTAGCATTTAGTATTAAGCTATCTTCCAATATCAATTGTGATAATATTTCGATATTTCACTGCTGAGCATCAAGTGAAGGTGAGCACAAAATATACTTATTTGAAACCGAATTTTAGCTGTAGCCATAATTTAATTTTTTTCAATAAAAAAAACATACCCAGAAATGAATATTATTTTTGCTCCGGACAGTTTTAATTTGCTGAGACCGACAAAACAATGAAGTATTCACTTAAATATAAAAACATTGTTGAAATCTGTGGTAAAGGGTTAATCCACGTGACTACACGACGATGTCAATTGTAATTAACCGTTTACACTCTGGAGATGTCCGCCTACAGTAATGTTACAACTTATTTTTTTATTATACATTTTTAATTCACTAATATGGTTGACGGGTCTCGCAGAGGTCGTCTTGACCTGTTCCCGTCAACCAAAGTGAAAAACCAAAGACATTAATGACTTGTACATGACTTTTTTACATTTTATCTGGATGCTGGGATGCAATGGGTGCTAGGTTTATAAACGCGGCTATATTCATTCACGATCAGTCATCAATTGTCTACCTTTAGTCACTATAGGTGTGAAGGCTGGGGAGGAAGGGGGGGGGGAGAATAGCATATTTGGAAACCCCCACTAAAATAAAAAATAACTGAGTCGCGAGGGTCACCTAAAAGTTGTTATGTAGTGTATATAATGTACTGTCGAACTAACAACACCGGAAACGCATCAAACGTGAAATGTCGATCCAAAGCTGGCCCAATGCCGGTCCAGCGTCTACGGCGTTGTACCCACATCAAACCAACACAAGCTGTATGTCTATATATGTCTATACATAAATACATACATGTACACACACATAATACATAAGTACATACGTTCCCGGCATACATTGTCGAGAGATCAAAATAGAAGGGTGCAATATAGGGGGGAAAATTAAGAGCTACTTTCCAACTGGACCATGCATTAAGGTCTATTCATGGTAAATCCTATTCATTGGCGTGCATATTCTGACGATACAATTATACCCAGTGTAATAAAGTGCTGAATTAAAAATATATATATTCGAATAACATTGCTTTGCTCTATGAAAAAAGTATTATAACCCCAAAGCGAAATTTATCAAACTGTTCTTAATAGTTAATTATTTTGTTTTTATTTAAAAAAATCACTTTTGAAGTGTTATATTATTTATTGTGATATATACTCAAAAAATCGTGATTACGATTTATTATAATCATGATTACAGTGCTTTTAGAATATCGATTACGATTATGATTAAGATTACAGGTCATAATTTTTTCTCGATTACGATTATAATCATGATTGCACGATTTAAAAAAATATGATTACGATTATGATTATGATTAGTGTAATCGATTAAAAATCGTAATTGGATGACTATGATTATAATCGACCCAACCCTGGTAGAGATATTGAGAAATTGGCTTTAGTTTATGTGGCACATTGTGAAGGAGCATTATTATCTATGTTGGAGTCACAATGAGACGTTTACTAAACCTATGCTATGAAACATCCCTTTGATTAAATCCACAAACTGTGTAATTAATGTATCAAATCATCCTTATTTTAATGGGATATACAATTTTCAACATAATCAATATTTGTAATATGCTATGGCACCTTCGTGTACGATGTAAAGATGACAAAGAGGGTCTTCAGGATTTTAAAGAAAAATGTTTCAGAAGCATAAAATAGTAATTTAAACACAAATATTAGACAAAGCTACACTCCACCAATTAAATACACAATGTAAACAAAAATCATGATCACATATATATAGTATCCCAGCAAACAGTACACATTGACACATTGTTGGGTCAATGTTGGGCCAACATCACAGACA
This sequence comes from Flabesymbios commensalis, assembly GCA_964017125.1. Lineage (NCBI taxonomy): Eukaryota > Metazoa > Annelida > Polychaeta > Terebellida > Flabelligeridae > Flabesymbios > Flabesymbios commensalis. Next base: position 13,398,846 of record OZ024907.1, read on the forward strand.
GTGGTCCAACATTAATACAATATTGGGTGAAAGACTGTATGTGTTGTGCTAACTGGGTGGGATGTAAAGTAAACTTCACTTACCATGCGACCACATTCTTCCCCACATGCTACATTGGGGTCAGCTAAAAAAATACAGATCATATCCTTACCAAGTATAGAATAGTTTTAAAATTCATAATTATAAAATGTTAAAGAAGATAGACACTGACTAAGTACTCTGATTTAGAAAAGTCACATGTACCCATATCCACATGTGTGTATGTTAACAAAGATCTGCCACCTTTAGCATGTTTAGTCGCTATATATACTGAAGACACTGATTTGAGAGAGTGTGTCTATCTCCTTCAAAAATAAGATTTCAGATTTAAGGTAAAAATTCATACAAAAGGCCACACCAAATCAATGTTATAGTTGATAGATTTGTCACTAGTTCCAAGTAAGAAATTAAATAATAAATATCTATTTCACTTGTGATAATAATGATTTATATTGCTAAACACTGGTGCCAGTGTTTGAATCAAAAGAATAAATATATCAATGTCTTTATGCAAAGAAGATTCTTTTTAGATCTATAAGTTAACCTGATAACTGTAAGTTACCATGGTTACATCGTTTAGCCTGTCTGAGAAATATATTATGAATTAAACCTGTTAAATAAAGTTAAAGTTTTAAAATGAATTAAATTATATTTTTTCCTAATAAGAGCTCACCCAAAAAATGTGCAAAAATTTGAAATGAAAAATTGTATTTTAAATTCTACTTCACTCGCTCCTATCATCCATAAAAGTGATTCGGTGTGGTCTAATCGGCATGCATCAATCACCACATTTGCAATCAAAGTTACAGCTGTTCAGGCTTCATAATGACAAATATTACTAACTGGCAATAATGTATTACACTTTATAAATAAGCAGTAACGAATTCAGGATGTGCAAGATGAGGGGCGTAAGCCACATTTTGGCTGGAAAAACGAGGATGTTAACTTCATTTTAGTTGAAAAAATGCATGAAAGATGCCTGGGAGATGTACACCCCCTCTGGATATGCCACTGAATCAGCATTTACTTATCATGCATTGTATGATCACAACATACATGTACATTTTAAAGATGCAATGCACAGACAAATGACTTATAGTATATACAAGTGATAAGAAACAAGTATTAAAAAGTAAAAACATATTGTACATGTTCAGCTTCAATGTAGTCATCAAACTGATTTTAAATTACATATATACATCTAAATATTGGTGAGAAGTACAATTTAAATGATTATGTATACAGTGGTACATGTGTCAACTGTGTTACATATATAAATGCATAGGTATTAACCCTATAGACCACTGCATGGTTCATACAAACAAAAGCTGATGGAATTCAAGGCTTTTCAAGGTTTTTCAAGGACAAATATCACTATTTTCAAGGCCCTATCATGGACATAAAGTAGGGAGTCATGACAAAAACCTTAACAATTTTTAGTCAAAAATTCTTTTTCCTTATGAAATAGTAAATAATCACAGAAGACTTTGACAACAAGACTACATAAGTCCAGGAGCTCCCGCGACGAATTAGAATTTGATTTAAGCAATTTTGTGTAGGGTTTTTAATGTAGTCCTAGGCTAGGTCGACAAGACGCAAGACAACTAGGTCTAAGAAGCCCAGTCTAAGAGTGGGATAAGAACTAGACAGTCTGCCAGAGATTGCAAACCTCCATTGAAATTAATGATCCTAATCAGTATCCCAGTAATGGTCTACCTATCTGGCACGGTTTACCCTATATCAGGCCAATCGAGGTAACTAATAGCTGATTTACGGTCATTTTGAATTCGATATAAATTAGTCAAAAACTTAGGGTGCATCCTCCCCCGAAACCTCAAATTTTGTTTCATAGTAATGGACTAACATCTAACACAGTTTGCAAAATATTGGGCATGTGAAAGTAAATAATGGCCGATAGGGGCCATTTTGAATTTGAACGAGTCAGAATTTTTCAAGATGCATCCTCAGCTGAAATCTCACATTTCATTCTATAGTAATCGTCTAGCTATCTAGCACAGTTTACCAAATATCGGCCATGTGAAAGTGAATAATGGCCTGAAGGCGGCCATTTTGAATTTGATCAAGTCAAAATTTTCCAAGATGCATCCTCAGCTGAAATCTCACATTTCATTCTATAGTAATGGTCTAGCCATCCAGCACGGTTTACCAAATATCGCCCATGTGAAAGTGAATAATGGCCGATAGGAGGCCATTTTGAATTTGATCAAGTCAAAATTTTACAAGATGCATCCTCTCCTGAAATCTCACATTTTGTTTTATAGTAATGGTCTAGCCATCTAGTACGGTTACTAAAAACCGGCTATGTGAAAGTGAATAATGGCCGATAGGCGGCCATTTTGAATTTGATCGAGTCAATTTTTTTCAAGATGCATCCTCTCTTGTAATCTCACATTTTGTTTTATAGTAATGGTCCAGCTATCTAACACGGTTTACCAAATATCACCAATGTGCAAGTAAATAGTGGCCGATAGGCGGCCATTTTGAATTCGATTGAGTCGAAAGTTTTTAAAAGGCATCCTCTCTCGAAACGTCACATTTTGTTTTATAGTAATGGTCTAGCTATCTAGCACGGTTTACCTGATATCAGGCCTATCGAGGTAAATAATGCTGATTGTCGGCCATTTTGAATTCGTAAGTTAAAAATTTTCAGGGTGCATCCTCCTCCAAAAACTCACACTTTGTTTTATAGTAATCAGGTAATGGTCTAGCCATCTAGCACGGTTTACCAAATATCAGCCATGTGAAAATGAATAATGGCCGAAAAGGCGGCCATTTTAAATTTGATCAAGTCAATTTTTTTCAAGATGCATCCTCATCTGAAATCTCACATTTCGTTTTACAGTAATGGTCTAGCTATCTAGCACGGTTGACCAAATAACGGCCATGTGAAAGTGAATAATGGCCGATAAGCGGCCATTTTGAATTTTATCGAGTCAAATTTTTCAAAGATGCATCCTCTCCTGAAATCACACATTTTGATTTAGAGTAATGGTCTAGCCATCTAGCACGGTTTACCAAATAACGGCCATGTGAAAGTGAATAATGGCTGATTGGCGGCCATTTTGAACTTTGACAAAATGATTTTTTTCAAAATACATCCTCTCCTGAAGCCTTACAATTTGTTTTATAGTAATGGTGTAGATATCTTGAGCGGTTTTCATGATATTCCACAATATCAGGCCTGTCGAGGTGAATAATGGCTGATAGGCGGCCATTTTGAATTTTCTCAACTTCAATTTTTTCAGGATGCATCCTCTCCTGAAACCTTACAATTTATTTGATATTAATGGTGTAGCTATCTTGAGCGGTTTTCATGATATTCCGCAATATCAGGCCTGTCGAGGTGAATAATGGCCGATAGGCGGCCATTTTTAATTTTATCGATCTGAAATTTTTCAAGATGCATCCTCTCCTGAAACCTCACAATTTGTTTTATAGTAATGGTGTAGCTATCTTGAGCGGTTTTCATGATATTCCGCAAAATCTTTCAGTCGGATTTACCGATGTTATAAATTAGGTCAAAGTGCTGGGTCAACTTCAAGGTCAAGGTCCAAAAACCTGAAAAGGCACAACTAGGGACCTTAGAGAACATGTATGTGCAATATGACTGTCATCGGCCCAGTACTTTTCGAGATCTGCTCCGGAAACGAAGTGCGCGTCAAAACGTCTAAATAGGTCATAGTTCTGAACCAGAAGTAGGTCAAAGTTCAAATACCCCAAAAGGCACAACTAGACCCCCTAGGCGTGTTGTGTGTAAAATTTGAAGACAATCGGACAAGTACTTTCAGAGATATGCTCCGGAAATGAATTGTTTACGGACGGCCCAACGGCCCAACGGCCCAACGCCGTCACATCATCATTTTCTCCTCTGCAACCTTGCGTATTGAATTCAGATTAAAAATATTTTAACCCGTCTATTAGCCACCTGGAAGTAACCCACATACCAAAAATTGTTATCCTAGCTTATTTTCTCACAAAGTTATAGGCAAAAGAAGAGGCCAAAAAAAAACGGAGGTAGAATCCATAGCTCCCTTCGCTCACCTACGGTGACGGCGGGAGCTAAAAATGAGCCACACTATATTTAAACAATAAACAACTGAAAACAAAAAATATTTTTCAAGGCTTTTCAAGCTATTTTTTCAAATACAAAGCTTTTCAAGGCCTTGAAAACAGTTTTTTTAATTCAAGGTTATTCAATGGTTTTCAAGGCCTGTGCAAACCCTGCACTGATGTCAACCACAGTAGACTTCTGTGTTTTTATCACCACACATAAATATTTAGTTGTTGAAAGTAAATTATGGCTCAAGTATTGCAATATTGATACATATATAAATTTTCAGTCACTTGAAGATGTGGATCGCAATAGTGAGACATAACTTCAAGTGACTGAAAATGTATATTGAACAGCTCAGTGCTCGAAAGGTCAACACGGTTGACATGCACACTGTAACTTCCATTAACCCTCAAAGCACTGAATTATGTTTTATAAACCATGGAGACCAAACAGTTTTTCATTTTGAAATCATCTTAAATTTCTTGGTCAGCTCTTCCCGCTTCATTTCAATACGGTACTTTTGTTTGGGGGTCTACAACCAACATAAATATTTTAACTCTTACAGTTTAGACGTCAGCTTGACTTTAGACGTCAGAATCTGACATCTACAGGAGTCAGATTCTGACATCTAAAATTGATCCCCGGGGCTGCAAGGGTTAATAGGTATTTACTGACTGCACCTATATCTAAATGGTAACTCAATGTGACGTGGCGGAACAGAACACTCGTGGATAAATCACAAAAGTCTCATGTATATATAAATGAATTTTTTTTAAATGTTTAAACTCAATAATTTGTTAGTAGGCCTACTCTTGTTGTGTAATTTTGTATATAATTTTGTTGTTGCTTCAGTGTTCTACCATTTGTCAGACACCGAAGCAACTCCCACTAAAATACTGCAAATAACTTCTCTTTCTTAAAACTTATATAGCTTCCTGTTGTGCAAAAAGTGCCTACACCAATCAGAATCATCACATTTAATTAATTCACATCCCTGGAGCCTAGTTCTACAGAACGCATGATGTATTGAGGACCCTGTGTGACAATTAGTTTTTCTCAGCAGCCTCTGCTGGCCAGGTGGCTCCGATGTAAGCAGAACAAGACATCTTATTCTACTGTTGTGAAACCTGTGTGACAATTAGTTTTTGTCAGCAGCCTCCGCTGGCCAGGTGGCTCCGATGTAAGCAGAACAAGACATCTTATTCTACTGTTGTGAACCCTGTGTGACAATTAGTTTTTGTCAGCAGCCTCCGCTGGCCAGGTCGCTCTGATGTAAGCAGAACAAGACATCTTATTCTACTGTTGTGAAACCTGTGTGACAATTAGTTTTTGTCAGCAGCCTCCGCTGGCCAGGTGGCTCTGATGTAAGCAGAACAAGACATCTTATTCTACTGTTGTGAACCCTGTGTGACAATTAGTTTTTGTCAGCAGCCTCCGCTGGCCAGGTGGCTCTGATGTAAGCAGAACAAGACATCTTATTCTACTGTTGTGAACCCTGTGTGACAATTAGTTTTTGTCAGCAGCCTCCGCTGGCCAGGTGGCTCCGATGTAAGCAGAACAAGACATCTTATTCTACTGTTGTGAACCCTGTGTGACAATTAGTTTTTGTCAGCAGCCTCCGCTGGCCAGGTGGCTCCGATGTAAGCAGAACAAGACATCTTATTCTACTGTTGAGAACCCCGTGTGACAATTGGTTTTTTCTCAGCAGCCTCCGCTGGCCAGGTGGCTCTGATGTAAGCAGAACTTGACATCTTATTCTACTGTTGTGAACCCCGTGTGACAATTAGTTTTTTCTCAGCAGCCTCCGCTGGCCAGGTGGCTCTGATGTAAGCAGAACTTGACATCTTATTCTACTGTTGTGAACCCTGTGTGACAATTAGTTTTTCTCAGCAGCCTCCACTGGCCAGGTGGCTCCGATGTAAGCAGAACAAGACATCTTATTCTACTGTTGTAATTAAACCCCTTAGATACTGAATCCAGAATCTAGATACTGATTACTTAACTCTTACACTGTGTTTTTTAACATCAAGATTTGTAAATGTTTGGTCTCAAATTAAACAAATATGAGTAATTTTCACCCACTTGAAGCTGTGGGTTGCGGTAGCGAGACAAGTGGGTTAAGTGGGTGAAATTTTTAATTTAATTTAGCGGTTTAACATGTTTAGGGGTTAACATTTGTTATATATACTGTAGCAGAATTCTTTTTCACAAATTTTACTTAACACTTTCAAGCCTGAATTTACCATTGTCATCTTTATCAACTACAAGCCGCGAATTGCTGTCATAATTTTCGACTTGTAGTGGATAGAAATGACTTGAAGTGGGTGACCGATGAAAAAATATACTGTTATTTTCAAAAAAGTTCCATGAAAATTTTCGTTATAAAACCACTAGGTTTCAGGAAATTAAGTCATTCTTCAGAGATGCGAAATGATGCATCATGAAGGTTTAAAGGGTTAACTCACCTCCAGCTTGTAATAGCATATGAGCGCACTCCAAGCTGCTGTTTGTGACACAGGTGTACAGTGGTGTACGTCCATACAGATCACGAGTATTCACGGCTCCCTGCTCCTCCCCTTGTAGCAGGGAGGTCATAAAATCTGTATTGTTGTACAGTGCAGCCTGTTGTAACATTAAACCAGGATAATCATCTGCATCCTCTTCCATGCTTCTATTTATCACACCGTTCTGTTCATATTGTGTGTTTAGATTTCATTTTACAGGATAGATTCAGCTTCTGCTTCTCCATCGCATCAGAAACATTAGCTCATCACTACATAGAATGTGAGGAATCTTCTCTGAAACACAGTAACCAGATATATACCAGTATTTGAATGAGGGCAATTTTCAGACAGCGGTAAATAATGCAGCAGGGCAAGCGGCCTGGCTACATGGGGCAAAACACAAATTATAAATTTAACCTTTATCCTCCTGATCACGACTATTGTTTGTTGCCATACAATAACATGTAGCTCTAAGTGAAAGTCAATCATATTTTTTGACATAAAGTGTTGAAAAATGTCATAAAATAAGCATCTGAGGAAGAAGACCCTAGACTATGTGTTTGCAACCTTTTATGTGTCAGGAAAAGATCGATTTTGAGCATAGTCATGGTAGTGCAGCAATGCCATGTCTAATCGACCAGCCGTGATATGTTTACATGTTTTTAGGATATTATAGGCCTGCATAGTCGTGAACGTGAACAGCCAAAGAACATTACTTTAAAACATGGGTGTAGCTTCAGTTACAGTTTGGACCAGGGAACAACTAACAATATGCCCATTCATATAGGGCTGTTAGCCTTATGCCAAGCCGTCGAATGCGAGCCGATGTCCGACGATTTCCATTCGGGTTTTTCCGTAATTCCAAAATGGCGGCGCATGGATTTGAGCATTTTCAATATTTGTTGGCAATTCATTGCGCGATTGTTGAACAAATAGTAATAGCTATAGTAAATGAATATGAAAAAATGATTCAACATATTTGTATTTCTAAAGTGACACATTTATAAAAATATTCATTTATTAGAGCTTGATCAAAGTCGATGTTAAACATTGAAGCGAACCACAAATTGTCAATTTGTTGACATCCTGAGCAGAAGCGATGACGAACTAGGTCAGACTGTAAGACGATCTCTGATTGGTCCGTGAGGGCATCTCCCAGCCACTTAGAATATCGGCTACATAATGACACAGGTCATGCATTCACAGTCATTACATGACGGGAGATGCGGGAAAAACGGCCTTAAAACTACTTTATTCAAATAAAGCTGATAAAATCGGCTTTGACAATTGTAAATTTTGAATAAAGCCGATAAAATCTGCTTGGACATTTCTAGGGTTAAAGACATAATAAAATTGGAAGCAGTGCAGTGACGTGCGTCTCGCTTTGTGATAGGTGATTTCCGCAGACGGAGTAGTGTCACAGAGATGCTGCAAAGACTGGACTGGTCCTCACTGGAGGAGAGGACGAAAAATGCGAGACTTATTATGCTGCACAAGATCATCAGCAGCGGCATACCCATTGCAGCAGAACCACCTTTGTTTGCCCCAGCCAGCCAGCGAACAAGAGCCGCAAACGAGCATAAGTTTAAACAACTTACTTCCAACAGGACGGTATACAAACAGTCCTTCTTTCCCCGTTCCATACGGGATTGGAACTCAGTGCCTCAGGACTACATAAACAGAGTGACAGGGGAAAGCTCCAACCCTCCCGCTCTGGTATAGACAGCTTCACATGTGCACCCCCATCCCGATGCGTGATACTCTATACTAAGAGGATTGCATCATATTCCTACAGATACAGATACTAGATAGGCCCCTACAGCTTTGTTTTATTTTGTTTTTGATAAACGTTAATAGCTCGGGTGAAATAGACTAACGTTAGTTGTATTCAGCCAAATTTCAGGGCTACAATTACAGAAGAGATTCTCAAAGCTCTGTAGCAGGGCCAACTAGCTGTGCTAGTCTGGGCCTGGGAGTGGGAAGGAAGCTGGCCTTGCCCTGGGCCTGGCACAAGTCAAGTCACAAGACAGTATATGTATTATAGACAAGTTGGGAATCTCACATTTTGGTCAGTGATGTGTACCAAACTCCCTCATGGCGGCCAGTAATGATTATAGTGTAGAGGGAGTTCGGTACACTAAGACATCAGCGTGAGATTCCGAGCTTTCTATATCTATATCTATGATATTGACAACGGAAACAAGCAAGCTTTGACAGTGTTTGCGTTGAGCTTGACTCCCTGAGCGGTGCAGTGAGCCTGAGGCGACACCGTCTGCCAAGTTGAATATCAGTAAAACCTTGATAGAATCTCATTTAGATCATAAACACTGATAACCAATGTAGACTGAAGTCCAGACTAGATGTAGACTCTGAAATACAAACTATTTTTTATGTCAATAGTGGCTATATTAAACACTTTTTCTCACTATTTTTCCAGATTTACCATCGTTCATGTCGTTTGACAGCTCCTTAATGACCCGGAAGTGATATAGGGCTAAGTGTACCACTCTGGATACATAACGCAAACGGCTCCAGGATTTTTCGCACTATAGACGTGTCCCCCGATAAGACTTTGAATAACCAATTATAAAAACTCCAGCAACCCTCCAACATGTCCAATGGGTAGTATCAGACCAGTGTCCACCCAGGTAGACACTTTAATCTTTAATATTTAAACTCCGCAGTCCTCCTCATGGATTTCAATCGGGTATGGTTTCTACAAAAAATAATTTTGTCCCAGCGTGGTGTTAGCTGTAATATGTTCGAATGATTTTTTATGTCCACCACGAGTTCTTTCGTCTGCTGGGGTTAAAAGGTCAATGGCAGGTACAGCGATTAATCCGTTTAAAATTTTGTAAAGGCTTGTCAGCCTGAAGTTCTTTCTTCTAGTTTGTAAGTCAGTCTAGCCTAGATCTTGTATAAGAGCTGTTACCCTTGATTTACGCTGGTAGTTGTTTGTTACAAAACGTGCAGCAGCTCTTTGAATTTTGTTTAATTTATCAATACCACCTTGCCTGTACGGATCCCGTACAGGACAAGAGTATTCCAAAAGTGACCGAACCATTAAAAAATATGCAATCTCTTTTAATTTTGAGGGATATCCTTTTAAATTCTTCCTCAAGAAACCCAGTGTGGAATTAGCCTTACTCGCAATTTTGGAGATGCATTCCCCCCCATTCCTGGTTCTCACTGATGCTGACTCCCAAGTAAGGTGAATTTGATACTTTCGCGAGTGTGACCCCTTTGAGCTGATAGTCTGAGGCTATCTCTTTAGCCCGGGGTCTCTTCAATCGGAGGACAGAACATTTTGATGGGTTGAATTTCATCCCCCAAATGTCTGCCCAGCGCTCCAACTTTGTTAGGTCCTCCTGTAGTTTTTTTTTATCGTCCTTAGATTTTATCGGCCGATAAAGGAGGCAGTCGTCAGCTAAGTGTCGAACATCAGATGAGACCGAGGATTGGAGGTCATTAATATAGCATAGAAATAGGATCAGACCAAGTACTGTACCCCGTGGTACACCAGAACCTACATGAGCAGTATCCGAAACGCTACCATCTACTACTACTTTTTGTGTCCGAGTGGTGAGAAAATTTTGAATCCAAAGTAGTGTAGGTCCCCTAATTCTGTAATGATCAAGTTTGTGTAGTAAACGTTGGTGGGAAACTACATCGAAAGCCTTACTAAAATCTAAAACAATTAAATCGGTTTGAGTTTTGTCCTCGTAATTTGAACCAGATCTTCAGTGGTCAGTAGTGATTGGCTTTCACAGGCTACATTAGCCTCGACCCATTCATTGGGTAATTTTTTGGTCCGGATAGAGTGTTCGAAAAAGTCTGTCAAAAAAGGAGATATCTCCTTGGCAGCATTTTTGAAGAGTAAATTTGGAAGCTCATCAGGTCCGGGTGCTTTATCGGCGTTCAGTTCACTCAGTAATTTAGTTATACCAGATTGTGTAATTTCGATATTATCCATGGGGTTTGTTGGTGGTCCTTCTAATTTAGGCATATTAGTGGTGTCCTCATCAGTAAATACTGAACAAAACTGTTGCGTCTGCTGTTTGAATGCAGTTGGCCATCATGCAATAAGGGAGATACACCACACCTATCCTGGCGCTGTGATTTTATATAGCGCCAGAAAGGCTTTGAATTTTGAGTTTCCAGAGATGTTAAAAGTTTGTCGTTATTAAAGGACCAACGAGGACGTCTGAGGTTTCGCTGTGTGTCCCGTTTCTGTAATTTATATTTTGCCCAAAGGTCAGGTCTTTTTGAAGTTTTCGCTCTATTATAAATTCTTGCCTTTTTTCGAATAGCCTTGCGGAGCGATTTATTAAGCCAGGGCAAGTTCTGGCGTTTCGATGTTAATTTTGTCGGTACAAATTTATTCAGGCAGTCCATCAAGATAGACTTTAACCTCAACCATTTTTCATTTACCGAATTATTGGGGCTGTCTTTGAAAAAGTAGGCCCAATGTCTCCTAATTTCTTGCCTGATGTTTTTCAAACATGCTTTTTTGAACTGACGCACTGGGCGAGCGATTGAACGTCGATATCTTTTTTCATGAGACTTTTAGAAATGGTTTGTCTAACTTGCTATTTGCGAAAAAGTTATGTCGTAGCTACTACAGTATCGTAAATAGATATATGACTACAACATTATCGTAGGCCCAAGTCAGTTTTATATTTAGGAAGGAACACATTTACTTCGGAACTTTATGATCAATAGCTAGCCTAATATTTAGAGACAATACATCATATAAGCTGTAATCAAAATCTAGGTAAAATTATAATTTAGAAATGTAGGCCTACGTTAGATTTAATTTCATAGTCACAATGAATCATCAGTCACACATGGCTTCTCAATCGTAATGGCCATAGTGTTATATAGACACCGGTTAGTCCCTATTGTTCGGAAATGTGTATCACGTTAAGTAAAGGACTGGAATGTATGCATGGAATAAAACTAGAAGGGTCACAGTTTTTTGTAAACAAAAAAACTGGAGATGTCTCCCCTCCAGCAGCATAACTATAAAGGTTGATAGATAAAAGATGTAGTGTCAATGGTTTTGTAATTAATGTTATTAAATGGCTCCTGTTGACAGTAGAGACTATGTATTTTGATGTGGAACCCGCTTTTTATATATACAGTAACTAAATTGTCTTTAGGCTCAATCAGCTGGGCAACGATGTCGATGGATGGTATCATCGACTCAACGACAGAGTTGAGAGAGGTCAACTGTCCATATATATACTTGTGCCTATCCGTCACAAAGAAGCTGAGATGCTACCCCTCCAGCTAAAGCTGGTTTCAGAGAAAAAACTGGAAAGGTACCAGCGAAAGAACTCAAAGGATGTGAGGTCGAGGCAACACAGACTGAACAATTTATGGCAGGTGTTCCTCACTGATGTGATTATCGTGGGCCAGCTGTTAATTAAGTGTGCTCGTATATATGGACCCAGTGTTGAGGCGTAGGCCTTGTTCAAATATATATAACTTGTATAATGTGAATGAACATTATGAGAAACAGCTTTTAAAAGAAAGAAATATCTACCATGTATATGCCTTATATAGCGGTAATAGAGATCAAATGAATATGCCTATGTAGCCTATATATACACCAATAAATAAGGATCCCGTTTCTGCAGGTCTATAATAGGCCATATTGGAGTGAAATAATAGTTTTAAAAACTCCAACTGTTCTCAAATGGTGTTTCCCATGTGATTCAATAACTTTTTGCATCACTCAGCGGACATTACTAGGTCTAACTGTTCTCAAAGGGTGCCTCCCGTGTTATTCAATAACTCCTTGCACCATTCACCGCACGTTATCGCGTAAAAATAATTGATTTTCACACATTACTAAAACGAATTAAGGGATTTTTTCATATAAGGCCTACATTAAGTAAATAAATTTGACGTGGCCTTCCATCAACCTCCAATGTGTTACGTATATAATACGAGTTGGCATGCTTGACGCGGCCGCCAATTACCATCCGAAATGCAGGGGATATGGTACGAGTTGGTAGTCACTATAGCGGCCATTCAACACCCTGCAATGTGTTAGGTATATGGTACGAGTTGGTATGCTCAGAGCGGCCACTGCGTTAGCTATATGCAGGGGATATGATACGAGCTGGTATGCTTGACGTGGCGTGTGATGCCTATAGGGAATCTATGGGGGGGGTGTTGTATCAATCGTGTTGCCGACATGAATATGTTGAAGGTATACGTTCCACTATCTTCCATCAACTCCTCCGTCGGGACGACGGGATTAAATAATGCTCATTAAATCATTCTTCAGGTATTTCTCACTTTATTGAAGTCTAGACATTCATATAACACACAGTTCTCAAGCGGCGCGCGGCGATCGGTGCCATGGTTTGTTTTACAGTTGCGTCTGTTACAATTTGGTCGTCGTTCACGCTATTCGAATTGTTTTTAACATTCGGTGGTTTGGTCGTTTCGTTTGAATTAGGGGTTTTATCCCGTAAGTAATAGTAAATATAATGCTTTACTTCACTTTTCGGCCAGTATGGCCATTTAAGTGAAAATTCCAGGTATTACAATATCCCATATTGTATAGTTAAAGTAGTAAAGAAAAGACAAAGCCAATAAAAGCATGATCGTACTAAAATATTCAGTTTAAAATGTTTGATATGATAAGATGACGATGCTCCTGGCACCTATATGTAACGAGTCTCCATGAAATTAGAGTGATTATAGTCTAAGTCTAATAATTAAAACATAGAATATAGGTTACATTCCCGAAGGAACTGAATAATAAAACCAGCAGGGGTGTCCCTGAATAGCTCAAATATGGAATTAAATGCAAAATACTTCCTTCTGATGTGCGCATATTTCGCACAACTGAGAAGGACATGCCTTACAGTGAGACGAATATTGCAGCACATAGGTCGCAATTCTCCTCTCAATAAATAGCCGTTTGTGAAATAGGCATGGCCAATTCTGGCCCTGCATAAGACAACGTCATCTCTTCGGCGTTCCATTGGTGTAAAAGATCGCTTAATGATTGGTTGTACCTCGAACAATTTGCTGGTGACATTGATGTTCCATTCACCTTGCAAAATGTCATCAAGGTAGACAGAGATGTTGTACTTGAAATCAGTATATGGTATATAATAAAACTGTTTCGTCTTATCCAGGGCAGCCTTGGCCAAAACATCAGCCCGTTCATTGCCCTGTATTCCAATATGGCTGGGTACCCAGCAAAAAATAATGTCCTTGTGCCCAGACAAGTAGTGACACATATGCAAAATATTGGAAACAATTGGGTTGTTGAGTTTTTGACTCTTAAGAGCCTGCAATGAAGATAGCGAGTCTGTGATGATCATGAACTCCTCGTCATTACTATCCCAGATGTATTCGATGGCAGCTTCAATAGCTAACAGCTCTGCTGTGCAAATTGAAGCCTCATCGTTAATGCGGCAGCTAAATTCATGATCATCACAGACAAAAGACATAGCTGTCCTCTTGTCTTCCTTTGATCCGTCAGTATACACCTTCCGGTGCCTCGGAAATCTACAAAATAACTCAAGCAACATGCTCTGAAAGACAAGGGGACAGGTGTCTCCTTTCCTGAGATCTGAGAGGTTAAAAAGTATATTAGGCTGTTGGAGAAGCCAGGGTGGACATTCTGGTGGGCGCACAACGCTAATTGCGTCGAGCTCTACCTCCATGTCCTCCAGATGGGGTTGAAGCCTTATACCCAAAGTAGGTATAGTTCCTGGCTTGTTATTAAACAATCTCTTGTATTCAGGGTTGACAACACACGAGTATGCCGGGTTCTCAGGATTTGCTTTCATTTTCATATAGTATTGCAGGCTCAGCTTCAACCGGCGAGTCTCTAAAAAGGGCTCACCGGTCTCCACCTGAAGACTTTCGATGGGTGATGTTCGAAATGCCCCGGAGCATAATCTCAAACCTTGGTTCGCGATTGGATCAAGTACTGCTAAGTACGATCGTCTCGCTGAACCATAAACAATACAACCATAATCCAGTTTGGATCTGATGTGAGACCGGTAAATCCTCAGTAAGGTTGTCCGGTCACCACCCCAATCCTTGCTGGATATAACTCGTAGCAATTGTAATGCTTTCCTACACTTATCTTTCATATATTTGATGTGTGGGGTAAAACTGAGCTTCTTGTCGAAAAAAAGACCAAGAAATTTGACCTGCTCTTCAACAGGAAGCTGTTGTCCATATAGTTTGAGATCGGGCTCAGGCTGTAAGCCATTTTTTTTACAAAAATGTACACATAAAGTTTTTGTGGGAGAAAATTTAAAGCCGTTCTCATCCGCACAAGTCACCAACTTATCGAGGCAACCTTGCAGGCGCCGCTCAATTATTGCCATATTGCTTGACTGGCAGTAAACAGCCAGATCATCAACATATAATGATTTTTCAATATCGTCTGGTAAAGCATCAATTATACTGTTTATTTTAACGGTAAATAGAGTTGGTGAAAGGATACTACCTTGTGGGACACCCTCCTCCTGTGGATTTAGTGAAGAGTGGGTGTTGTCCAAGCGGACTTTAAATTTTCTCCCCTTTAAAAAATTGTCAATAAATAAGGGTAATCTACCCTTCAGGCCCATTTCATGGAGATCTTTCATGATACCACCCTTCCATGTGGTATCATAGGCCTTTTCTAAATCAAAAAATACTCCAACTGTATGTTGATTTTTAACAAAACCTTGACGGATATAAGTCTCTAGTCTGACCAAATGGTCTGTGGTGCTTTTTCCTTTTTGAAAACCACATTGATATTTAGTTATTATGTTATTGTCTTGTAAAAACCATGTGAGACGATGATTGATCATGCGCTCCATGATTTTGCAAAGACAACTTGTCAATGCTATTGGCCTATAATTACTAGGATCTGTTCGATCTTTTCCAGGTTTAGGGATCGGGATCACTGTTGCTTCTCTCCATCCATCTGGGAAATCCTGAGATTGCCACAGATCATTCAAGAGTAGAAGCAACAGATCAAGTGATACATCAGGCAAATGTTTCAGAAACTGGTAGTGAATTTCATCAGGGCCAGTTGCGGAATCAGTTGCCTGAGCGATAGATTTAATTAGTTCTCGTTTAGAGAAATTAACATTGTACTTTTCGTCATTATCTGACTCAAAGTCCAATGTGTTCTCCTTCTCCTTATCCCGAATCTTTCGAAATTTTTCCTGATAATGATCTGGCGAAGATTTAGCAGCGAAGGATGTCGCCAGCTTTTCTGCAATATCCGTTTTATTGGTTATTGTGTCAGAATCAGTGACAAGGTACTTGATGGTTTTATCTTTCCTCTTGCCACTGATTCTGCGCAGCATTTGCCAAGTATGTTTTGCCGATGTATTATTATTTAGTGTTGAGACATATGCTCTCCAAGATTGCCGCTTGGCTTCACTGATTGTGCGGCGAGCTTTAGCGTAATCTTTCTTATATCCGTCAAGGTTTTGTCTAGTTGGATGTTTTTTAAATTTTTGCAAGGATTTTTTCCTTTTGTCTATTGCCTTTCGGCAACCTTCGTCAAACCAGGGTTTGTCGAGTTTTTTGGGAACTGTCGAGGTTTTGGGTATGCTTTTATCTGCTATATTGTGTAACTTGGCTGTAAAAAGGGCTATAGGGTCATCAACCCCCTCTTCATTCTCAAATTGAGAGATTGTGAGGCTCTCCCCACAAGACTGTTGGAAGGCCTCCCAATCTGCTCTGTGCAGCCTCCAATGCTGCACTCTTTCTTCAACAATAGAGTTGTTGCTCTCTATAAATATAGGATAATGATCACTGCTACAGAGATCCTCGTTGACCCTCCAAGTGTAATCCAAATATAAATCGGGATCACACAAGGATAGGTCAATGGCTGTTGCAGATCCTGAAGCAGGGTGCAAATAGGTGGTAGTATCATCATTAAAAATGCAGAGATTTTCCTCCGAGAGGAAGTCTTCTATTATTCTGCCCCGTGGGTTGATGTCCCTACAGCCCCACATTGTGTGGTGCCCGTTAAAATCTCCAAGTAGCATGAAGGGTTTGGGCAATTGTTTTA
Organism: Flabesymbios commensalis; assembly: GCA_964017125.1. NCBI lineage: Eukaryota > Metazoa > Annelida > Polychaeta > Terebellida > Flabelligeridae > Flabesymbios > Flabesymbios commensalis. The sequence goes on from OZ024907.1 coordinate 13,415,518, forward strand.
CCAGCTGCCTCAATTCCACAACATCTACTGAGCGGCTCGGCGGTAAATAAACAGAGCATATCGTCATTGGCCTGTGACAGTTTATGTTAACCGCCACAGCCTGTAAAGTTGTATTCAACGTGATCTGTTGATGTGGTGTTCCATCCTTTACAAGAATGGAAACCCCCCAGCAGGCCCTTTCATTATTGGCAGGGCCAAAACAATTGATTATTGAATAGTTTTAAAAACTTATGTTAGTGTTAGGTTTTAAGTTAGTCTCCTGCAGGCACACAGCCGATGGGCTGTGTTCCTGCAGAAGAATAGCCAGGTCATTGTAATTAGATCTTAAACCTCGACAATTCCATTGTATAATTTTGTGGGCCATTATGAATTTTTATGCCTCCCTGGTTTTATCTTTGCTTGGAGTGCAGCGACGGTGTCGGGAGATACAAATACCTCGCTATCGCTGCTTTCATCACCATCTACACACTCCATGGATTCGTATCTATTATACGTAGCGATCGGGTCATCAGTGCCCTTGGGCATTCGACCACTGCCTTTATTTGTGCTTTTCTTGTTAATTTGTTTTGTTTGTTCAGCTATTGGTGGTTTATTTACCGTTTCTTTGTTCTTATCTTTATTATTTGTTTTGCCATTTTTTGTTTGTTTTGAATCCCTATTTGCCAGTGGCTTTGGGGCAGTAGGGGTAGCTGCTGTTGTTGTATTTTTATTGATCATAGTTTGTTTTTTGGCAGTGGAGGTATCTTTGCTTGTATTAGGTTTTGATGAAGAGGATACAGGTGTTGCGGAAACATTTGTTGCACCAGTTGCAGATCTGATCTCTACTGCATCAGTCTGGCAACCAACCGACACAACCTGCTTCGCGACAACACTGGCAAATGATGGTTGTTTGCTAACCCCTTCAACAATTTTCCGAGCTTCAGGGAAGGAAATCTTTCGCTCTGTGTGAACACGTTGGATTTCCTTCTCTGTAATCCATCGGGGACAATTTTTGGAATAGGCCGTATGTTCACCATTATAGTTGACACATTTCATTGCAGATGTGCAGGCGGTGTCTTGATGGTCAGGTTGTGCACACTTCGCGCACACCTTCGCTTTACTGCAGTTTTCTTGGTGGTGTCCAAACTGTTGGCATTTGAAACACCTCAAAGGGCTGGGCACGTATGGCTGAACGGTACATCTCTCAAATCCAACCTTTAAGGTGGCCGGTGGAGTTGGCCGATTGAAAGTGAGAATAGCAGTGTTTACTCTAATCATTTCTCCGTTTTTTTTAATAGTAACCATACGTGCGTCAGTGACTCCTTGTTTTTTTAGCTGTGTCAATAATTCCTCTCTAGTTGTATTTTTGAGCTCAGGAGTCCTGAGAACTCCCTTTGAGGTGTTTAGTGTCCTGTGTGGTGATACTTTCACAGGCACTTAGGCCAATTCCGTAACTGCTAGAAGCTTGGTAGAATGCGTTTCTCTGTCGACCTCTATTAAGAGGTCGCCAGAGCGCAGCCTTTTGATGGTTTTAGGCTCTCCTACCAAGCCCTGGATTCCCTTCTGGATGGCAAATGTTGAGAGTCTGGAGAGAGATTTCTCATCATCTCCAGACGTCATCATCAAAAATCTCGGAAAAAATATTTTAGCTTTTAGAATTTCCTCTCTTGTTTTTTTGTATCTTTCTTGGTAGGCTTGGTCACTATCATAATCTTCATCAGAATTTTTTCGCTTTGTCGCTTTGTTATGTCCGGTATCCATGGTGTGTTGTGTTGTTTTTTCAGCACCCTGGCTCTCCACCCACCACGGAGCCCTACAAGGGGGCAACCTGCCCGCGGTAACCAGCAGGAAGTATTGTCAGAGCTACCAGGGTGATATACTCATAGCAAAAGAACAGCAGTTGCAATAACCGCAGTACACATCCTTTCACCAGATTAGCCCATGAGCCATCGCCATCTAGTGTCCACAATCGTGTATATAAAAATGGGATTGACGCTATCTTTCACTATGTCTTGGATGATTGCTAATGAGATGAGATGATAATAGACAAAAATGGACACTAGATCAACGAGACTAGCCGATCGATCTGGCCGGGCCCACCAGACCACCCGTCTCAATGAGATAAGGGCCAAAGTGGTGTGTTGGGAGTATAGAGTCCGCAGGCTCCTACGCCCTCAACCACCAGGATCCCTTCTCCCACCTATACGGGATGCAACCCACGGCAAACAGGTTAAGGGTGTGTTTAGCCTTCTAAAAGAAGTTACCAGGGGGACCACGTGGAGGTAACACCCTCCCCCCTTTTTATCCCGTAAGTGTAAAGTGTAATGTACCTTTACACTTTTATCCCGTAAGTGTAAAGGTACATGTGAATACGTTCGCAAACCTCCGCCGCTCCCATTAGCGCTGGAAACGGCGGGGATTCGCGAATGCGGCGCTACATAAGGGGTGAATTGTTAGGCAAATTTACTCTATTAGCATTATGCTGTGAAGTAGTAGCCAAATTCGTACCATGTTTGAACCGCCACAGGCCGTGTCTGTGTTTTAACTTTTGGTTAAGCTCTAATCTTTTCGGAATTCTGTTTGAGAGCCGGTTCCCTTTGAGCTGTCGCAGTATTTTTCGAATTCTTCGTATTATTTTGTGTTTTACTCTGTTTTTCTGTACCTATGGCGAGCTCGTTGTCTAAGTGTGCAGGTTTAACTCGATCAAGGGAGACCGTTTCTACCTTGCCTTTAACTAGGATTTTCATGACTCTGCCGCTCCTCACGATGACCTTATATGGGCCGTCGTAAGGGGCGGTCGAAGGCAGTGCAATTGCGATTTGTCGCAAAAATACATGTGAGCATGTGTCGATTTCCTTATATTGCTAAAGAAGGCATCGGCGACCGTTTCAGCTCTGATATCCACTAGCGGTATGGCTTCTGGCCAACGTGTGAAACGATCTACACAAGTCAGTATCTGAAACCATTGGCATACGGCAAGAATCCGACTATATCTATATATATGTGGTCAAATCTCTCTGTGAGTTCGTCGAATTTGCCAAAAACTGGCTTATTATGGCGAGATATTTTAGCGGTCTGGCAACCTTTGCAAGAACGGCACCACTTAGCAATGTCTATATTTATTCCGTGCCAGACAAATCTTGTATTAATCAACGGTTTCGTAGCTCTATGCGATGGATGACCTAATCTGTGTAAGTTCGAGAAAACCTGTTTTCGAAATTTTGCTGTAACGTACGGCCGAATGTGACCTGCTGATACATCACACCAAATCAAATTGTTATCATATAGTTTGAGCAATTTAAAATTCATGGTAGATGACTTTGAATGTTGCAACCTCGTGAATTCTGTATCCAAAGCTTGATCTGTACTTTATGGTTGATGTAGTGTCTATGAAGGACACGGTCGGTCGTTACAAAGCGTCGGCCACGACATTTGTTTCTCCTTTCACATATCTTATATCTGTTGTGAACTCGACGATAAAAGCCAACTGCCTTGTTTGTCGCAGTGACGGGCGTTCGGTGACTATAATAATAATAATAATAATAATAAAATCTTTATTTAAAGAGGGTAAACCCAATGAGCATTTGCCCATCTTCCCTGGGGCCCTCAAACATTCAAAAATACAAAATACATAATACATAAGTAATAATGAATAAAGTAATAATATATATATACAGCATAATCAGAAAAGAGTCTTTAAAACATGTATATGTACTGCCGTGCAAAGGCAAAAAGCAGCATCTGCTTACTATACAAGTAAGCATATACTGCCTCTTGTCTCTGCAGAGCAGTGTAAGCCATGTACAAGCAATAATGATAATATATATACAAAATTGAATAACATAGCTGTTGAACAATATATGCTACATTGTATCGGCGAATTACTTAATATTATCTATAATTATTTTCTTCTGAAGTTTTTTTATTGTACAAGTTCTTGAATTGGTAAATGTTTTTGAAGATTTTATGTTTTCTTGTAAGGCATTCCATATAATTACGCCTGTGTATGATAAGGATTAATGATGTGTTCTAGGAACAAATAATTTTTTATTGGCTGAAGATCTAAGTGAATAATTCGAATTGTCTTTAATATTAGTGAACATAGTCTGTATATATTGCGGCGCATTACCATTAACTGTTTTATAGACAAGACTAACCTGCTTAAATTTTACTATTTCATTAAACAGTAACCATTTTAGCTGTTGAAACATTTGTTTACTTGGGGTTAGGGGAGGTGTTCTAGTATTAATCTTGCTGCTTTCTTTTGGATCTTAATGATTTTAGTCTGATTTTCTTATGACATTACGAAAGTTAAAGACTTATGGTCATTACGGAAGTTAAAGGCTTATGGTCGGTGTTCACGAAAAAATAAAGCCCTTCTAAGTTGTGCCCGAAATGTCTGATAATAACGTACACTGCTAAAAGTTCGCGATCAAACGCACTGTAACGTGTCTCTGCGGGAGTTGGCTTTTTACTAAAAAATGAATGTGGCTCCCACACATTATTAATGTACTGTTGCAAAACGCCACCTACCCTGAAATCACTGACATCGCACGTGATGTTCAACGGTGCAGTATGGTCTGGGTGTACCAAAAGGGTAGCATTAGCAAGTATTTGCTTAGACTCGATAAACGCAGAATTTGCACTTTCATTCCACTTCAAATCGAAATTTGACTTAGGTGATAATCTTGTATGACCTTCATTGGCGGCCGTGAGTAATTAATTTAACGGTGTCAACTTATCCACACAATTTGGAATAAATCTATGGTAATAGTTTATCATTCCCAAATATTGACGTAAAACTCTTTGCTTTTCAGGCCTAACAAAATTTACTATCGCATCAACAGCACTGGCTAACAGTGAAATGCCTGCTGCACTAACATGATGTCCTAGAAAACTTAATTCGGTAGTACCAAACTGACATTTCTCTGGTCCTATAATTATCCCATATTCTGCTAAACGGGTAAAATGAATCTTCAAATGCTCCTTATGCGTACGTTGATCGGGGCTTGTTAACAACAAATCGTCTAAATATACGAGCACGAAATCTAGTCTGCGCGTAACATGATCGATAAAATGCTGGAAAGTTTGGCCGGAATTTCTTAAGCCAAACGGTGTCCAAGTGAAATTGAACAAACCGAAAGGTGTTGTAACCGCAGTTTTATGCACGTCGGACGGTTCAACCGGTATCTGGTAGTATGCCCGTGTCAAGTCTATTTTTGAAAAACTTTCGACCCGCTAGACGTTGGGTAAAGTCTTGTATATCTGGAATCGGGTATCGACCCGGTACTGTCTGAGCATTTCAACTTCTATAATCTCCGCACGGTCTCCAGTCTTCATTTTTCTTAGACACAATATGAAGCGCTGACGACCACTCACTGTCGCTGGGTTCGATAACGCCCAACTTTATCATGTCATCAAACTCGCGTTTCGCAGTGGCTAGTTTATCAGGTGCTAAACGTCGTGGGCGCTCGAATACTGGGTGGCCTTTTGTCACTATTTTGTGTGTCATACCGTGTTTAACTGAGTCAGTTTCGAAAACTGACCTAATAATTTCGTGTAGTCATTCTGAATGGTGTCGACTCTATTCAGTGATAACGGTTTAATAGACGATAAAGTAGCTGGTATAGCTAAACTGGTTCGCATGTCAATCAGACAACGACTTTTTAAGTCTACCAGTAAGCTGTAATAAATGAGAAAATCAGCTCTATGATTGGTTATTTAACGTCCGCTACTTTGAACGTCCACGTGTAATCTCGCTTAAGACCAACGTCGACGACGCTTCTACAATTACTGTAGGTGTTTATAGTAGTATTTTTAGCTGCAACTAGGGGCAGACAGGCAGCGTCTGAAGTCCTGTTAGCGCAAGACTTTGGTAACACGCTGACCGCTGCGCCCGTGTCGATTAAATAGTTACACTTGCTGTGTTTGTCTGCGACGTATAATAACTCAGAGGGGGATAAGCTGGCAAAGGAAGCTTCCGCAGAGCCATGTCGCGCCTCGGTTATTTCGCCAGGTGCAAGAGTCGCTGCCTTCCTCTGGCCGATTAGTTGAAAGAAAACGAGCAAGGTTCTCTGCACGTGCATGTTCTGTCACCGAACGTTAGGTGATAAAAACAAACAGGTGCATAGGCTGTGTCGATCGGTTGAGCAACGTTATTTTGCGTCGTTTGCGGCGGCGGTGCGTTAGGACGACTATCTTTTTTGTCATTATCTGATACATCTTGCCTAGTAACAGGTTGATTATTAGGTATAAAAGGTTTAGCTTGAACATTTGGGACGAACTGTGTCTTGGCGGCACGGTTCCCATTTGGTTGTGAGTGTCCGTATGTCTTCTTCTTTGTAGCCTTGGCTGTGGCTGTCTCTAGTTTCTTGAGCCTGCGAAACAGGTCTTCAAACAGTCCAACAAGCTTTCCACTCTCACTGATGTTTATCTCAGCAACCCCGGCTTAGCTTCATCGACGTCCTTCTCAGCGGCGACAGCACGGTCGGCCAACATGGCCAAATTCTTTAGCGACTCAATATCGTTGAGGCTGACGTCTGACCGGCGAAGGGCTTCTTGATAAATCACCCCGTGACAACCCTCTCCCACGTCTATTGCGTGCGATCCACAGGAAATCAGTTTTTAATCGGCGAAACTCAACATCCGTGTCTCTAAGTTTTACTGCATTTTCATCACTCATCAGATAGTACGAATCTTTATGATGAGCCCCTTATCCGTCTAGGGATGATCACACGAAACCTTCACTGTCGCCTTTCGCAGTCATTTTGAAGCATTAGTTTGTTGAATTTAGTTTAAAAAATGAAATGTCTGATTTGCTGGCCTATTGGTTACTGTGCAATCTCGGACGGGTATTGAAATGGTATGCATTTAAAACATACCGACTAGTTTCATCACCGCACTCCGTGTGGAAAACTGTGTGCTAAGTTGTCTAGCTTGAGAAAAGTCTAGATGTGAGATAATTCTGTTTATGAAGATTGTCCATTTAGATTCGCAGATAGTAGAGTGCAGTGGTTGCTAAAATGACTGAGAAGTCTTTATGCAGAAATGTACGCGTGGAAAGGTTTATAGTATGTCATTAAACATATGAATTGTGATGATTGTAGGTCGTTAATTGCATGCAAAACAAATGCCAGAATAAATGCTAAATTGTTATTCTAAGCTATATGGTAATAATATTTGGTTATTCGATCTGTGTGGAAAAAAAATATTTTCAACACAAGTCGAAAAACATACAATGTATCAAAGTAGTCGCCGTAGTTCAACTGTCAAGTCTCAATTCAGATTTAATAAGAAATAATTAAATCATGCCCATCCTGAGAAAATTTCATTCTTGTAAAATCAGGCTAAATGCGACTGTATTATGCGTGTACAGCTCGTCCTAATTTATTATATCACTTATTAAAATTTTGACTGACAGATGTCTATAAAGATTAAATAAATCTATTGATAAATATTTCCCATAATGAACATCACTTTTTTTTCTTTTTTAAATGTTCACCATGAGAATTATTCTTATCGACGTCCGAATCGATCGCTCACTTCGATTTGTATTGGTGCGTGTAGGCTAGTGCCCAACGATGTAGACTGTACGCTCGTATGATGTACGGGTTGTATGCATGGCAGTACACTGTCGGGTAGTGTGTGCCTCGGCTACGGTGCGCTGTGCTCAGGACTCAAAAACCTACCAAATTTAGCAGCTAAAGGCTGTCTGGAAAAGCAGACTACCGATTTTTCATTCACAAAATATCACACAATGTGTGACCTGATTTACAATATTTAGTAATACTATTAAAATAAAATCAGTCTCTCTTTCCTAACTGAGAAAGATATTTTGGAAAAATTTATGCTTGTCTAAATTTTATTTTCAGACGCCGTGTAGGTCTATGTGGCCTTGACATCTGAGCGCCATTGGCTGTTCGCGCCGCTAATTCAAATGGCGGCCTTATTTATGCTAATTATGCCGATCTGAGCTGATGGGGTGACGCCGCAATGCATGACGGGTGGGTGGGAACACGTGAGGCTATGGCGCAGCCAATTCGGCTAATATTAGGGTCACCGGCTGCCAAAATGGCGGCCACTTACCAATTCACATTAAAATGACTCTGCTACCACTGGAATAAAAGTTATGATTACAGTCAGAAAATATCGACCTACAGTCCTAACAATGATGTTTTTATGGACCAAATAGGACCTTTTACTCACATATATTTCAGGCGAACAGTTTTAAATGGATCTAATCCTATTTAAAAGCTGTCTGAGTCGAGGCATATTTTTAATCCGTAGAAATATTTTGCGTAATCACAAAAATTATGGCGGGTATTCTCATGAAAACGCGTCACCCGAATGAGGTGTCAAAACGGTTTAAAAGACAAAAATTTCAAAATATTATCCTCTCAGTCGCCGACAGTGTCAAAATTGAGAAAATAACATGAAATCTGTTATAATTTATGAAAGTAGACTATTCCGTCTAATATGAATTTGTCTAGGTCTAGGCTGGATGTCTGCGAGATCCGCCATTTTGAAAATTCTCGAAACCACGTGGGTTTCTGAAAAAATCTATAGAATTTTTTCGCTATTTTAATCAAAACGCGAAAACCTCTGTTCAGATAACCTTTCCAGCTACCCTCACTGGCATATTATTATTTTTGACCTTCAATCACCACGTACCTTGCAAAAAATGATGTTTCATTTTTTGAAAAAATCCCCTTTTTTTTAAACTATACTTTCTGGCTCAAAATCGATGTTTTTTTTGTTGCTCAGTGAAAGCAATATGCGTGAATGAAGCTGTGAATAAGTTCAAAGTAAGGTCGCCAATATGGGGGGGGGGTGGTAGATCGATCGTGTTGCCGACATGAATATGTTGAAGGTTTACGTTCCACCATCTTCCATCAACTCCTCCGTTGGGATGACGGGATTGAATAATGCTCATTAAATCATTCTTCAGGTATTTCTCACTTTATTGAAGTCTAGACATTCCATCTTCCTCACAGCAAGGCTCGCTGCTCCCGAGGTCGCAGACCGAGACCTTGCTGAATCAGTGTTATCATCCATCTATTGGGGTAGGGAGGATGATTTAGATATTGAATATTCATTAATTTTGCAACAAAATGCCAACTTAATGTTGGCCCACTGTCTGCGACGTTGGCTCAACAGTAATCCAACCCTGGTGCATGAAACGTCTCGTGTCTGGTGAGATGTGGTTGGAGCTGTCTGTGATACTTCCTGTGAAATTCTCGGCCACCAGACATGTGTCGTTTAATGTCGGGTCGGCGTCGTAGACAGTGGCCCTGCATTAAAGCAGCACGCATGCCAGAGGTCAAACTTGGGTCAAACAGAAAAAATCTTTCTTGAAAGTCCCCACTCCAATAGATGGTTATAACACTGATTCAGCAAGGCCTCGTTCTACGACCTCGGGAGCAGCGAGCCTTGTGTGGGAAGATGAGACATTCATATAACACACAGTTCCCAAGCGGAGCGCGGCGATCGATGCCATGCGGCTAGGCCCCTGAGCTCTCGACGGAACGTCCGCCTGCTTCAGTGGCTACGAGTTAACTGAATGGCGCACTTTGCTGCAGGCGCGCTCGCTTTGTGGCGTGGGCGGTGGCCAGACACTACAGTTATAATTTTGTAGGCCTACTATCCTATTCTGCTCTGTCTGTATCAAATACTGACTGGAGCACCAATAATTAATAACAATCATTAGCCTTTCACATGTAGGCTTGGATATCTCTTAGCTTTCTTTATCTCCGCATTTGCAGAGATGAGTTGTAGACGTGACCCAACAAATACGAGATGCTGGCCCGATGTTGTTTTTTTGTTGGCCAACGTCATAGACGATGGGTTAACATTGAACCAACATTGGGCCAACATCTCGTGTCTGCTGGAGAGTTATAGTATGTATGTGTGACATCATTATTTTTGGTTGATTCCCTGTACGCATCACGCTGGGAAACTATCATCCTGCTTGATTGTGTGTTTGTACAACGCCGGAAGTTGACCTATATATTATCGGGTGCGACAAAACCCCATAATAACCCGGAATAAGCCATAATAACCCGGAATAACCCATAATAACCACATAAAAACCTATAATAACCTCATAATAACTTACAGTAACCCTGTAGTCATTAAGAAATAGCCATGGCGAGACCAAATAATAGCATATATCATTTTTTGAGAGCAAATTCGCGCTGATATTAGGTATTTCAGCAGACCATCGCAAAATGGTGCACAAACTGAAATCAAGGAATAGTAGGGCTACCCCAGAATACCCTTTTAAACAAAAAAATAACCCATAATAACCTTATAATAACCCTTTAATTGTTAACAATTTCCCGAAACAACATAAATAATTGAACATAACCAGGAGAATATCATGACGGGAAGAATGATTGCAAGCGTGATCACAACTCGGTATTTTAACATGTTTAGCCAGTCACGCTAGATGTAAGGTGTGAATTACATTGACACGTACTGAGGTGTATCCAGTCACTAGTTTTGTTTTGTTCTTCTCAGATTACGTCTTGTCGCCAAATATATTCATTTTTTTAATTTATTTGACTTTACAGTTAATAACATGTGCATAGTACAATATCGTGAAACATGCCATTATATGTACATGTATTGCACTGCACATAATTATATAGATCTACTTAGAACAAGTCTGCTCTCTATTCTATTATGAAGACGGTGGTAATCAACACAAACATAATTTATGGATCGACTTCGAAAACGCTATTAAATCTTTGAGAAAAACCAACACTAAAATAAAGTGGAAAATTAATTTAATTATAGGCTGCTGAGCTGATAGGGTTAACGAGCCACTTAGGCATATCAAGGGGATTAGCGTGAATGATCTGCTTATGTTACGTCATGATGATGGTGATTACAAATCGGACAATGACATTTAGGTGACTTGTGATGTCTAAGCTAAATGTGTTGTCGAAATATAATTGATATCTAGGCCTATATAAAAAATAAATCTAATCATATTCTACTAATTGTATGTCTGAGAAGTATGGCAACATAATAATTATGATTCTGGTGCTCAATACAATGACACATCAATTGCTGTTCATGATCATCGATGACACAAGTTGAATTGTGATGGAAGTCACACCTTTTCAGTAAGCTGATGACAACAGGTGAGTTGTGAAGTCAGGAGTTACACTGGACATGCTGGAGCAATGGATTAGTAAGCTGTGATCTCACGATAAACTGAATATAAAACTGTTATTTGGTTCATTTATATGGCTGTATTTCTTAACGACTACAGGGTTATTACAAGTTGTTATCAGTTTGTATAGGTTATTATTGTATTTTATAGGCTATTGCTATGGGGGTTACTCCTTTTTGATAGTTTCAGACGACATATATGCACCATCCTGTGATAGGCCAGCCCATTGATTGTCTGCAGCAGCGCGAATTTGTTAATAAAACATCGATTTGTTCCATTATTTGCGTTATTCGGAGCAAATACAATGCTGTAATGAGTTATTATGAGGTTATTATAGGTTATAATGAGGTTATTATGGGTTATTCCGGGTTTTTATGGGTTATTCCGGGTTATTATGGGGTTTTGTCGTACCGTATATTATCTGATTGGTGCTAGGGATTTCTTGCAATTTCATACAGCGTGCTGAAGCTCCCCCCCCCCCCACTAGTCCACAATTCCCAATATATGCCTTTTAATGGTAGGTTTCGGTCGGTTTTGTGGAAAAGATGTACCGAATCTGAATGTTAATTTCACCCAATTCCTAATAAATTTAAAATTTCACATTTCTATGTACCGGTAGGCTAAGGCCTAAAACATACAGAAACTACACTGATTAATTATAAATAATAGCGAAATAAAAAAATGTTGGGGGTGTGATGACCTCACTTTAAGTTACTTTATTTGCACTTTTTTTGTCAGAGAGAATGGTCATGACTCATAATACCAGTAGCCTATTTTTCAGAAATTCATTTGGACGAGGAAGAAACGTCTATGCGGAGAGTCCAAAATAAATACAGCACATCGCTTTCCGTAGTGAGACACCAATTTGTTTTCATGGAAAAATAATAATAAATTGAACTTGTTATGAATGGATCTGTATTCCTCACTCTTATCATGCTAATTTTATTCAGACATTGATATTATTTGAAGGTTTATTTCAATTAAAAATTGAATATTTTACTGTGCCAATAATTATATTTAGATGCACAGTTACAAAGCCTGAGACAGCATTGCATTGTAACTGTTGCAGTCGGCCAGCTTTTCATTTTCCGTGTTTTCAGACCGTCACGTTTCGCTAAATATAATTATAGGCTAGGCTAAAGGCTAATGCCGGTAGGCCTAATGGTAGACTACACAGACTTTTCTTCCCATAGTCAGTTCGTACCATTACTCTCAACAGCGTCAAAGAGTGGAATGTGGTCAGAAATAAAAAAGGGTCAGCATAATTTTATAGGACAATGAAAAATGAAATAATTAGCAAATAAATGTGCTAACATTATACTATTTATAGTCTAGGCCCTACCCAAACGGGCTAAACAGCCTAAAGTCACATTAAAAGTGATCAACCAGGATCGCATGCTTTTCGTTGATTTCTCGGTCAATTGTCAACCGTTTGAAAGTCTCTTTCGCTTTGACAGGCGGCTGTGAGCGACACCTGGTGTGTACCCGGTAATCACTCAGCCGCTCGCGTTCCTGCTAAAACACGAACATCACGTATACATGTAGGCCTATGTATCTAACGTTACCACTGGCGCACGAATCATTAGTAATCAGCCAAAATTAAAAAAAATTAAAATAAAGAGTTATAGGGTAGATCTACCTTTTGATAATATATTAATATAATATATATATATATATATTATATATGTAAATGTAACGACATCACGTATGTAGGCCTATGTATCTAACGTTGGCCTATGTATCTAACGTTACCACTGGCGCACGAATCATTAGTAATCAGCCAAAATTTAAAAAAATTGAAATAAAGAGTCATAGGGTACCTTTTAATAATATATTAATATAATATATATATATATTTTATATATGTAAATGTAATGAAAATAATATTTAAATCTCCTTAGTCTCCACAAGTATTCCTACCTTTTCATCACAATTGAACAAATAGGCCTACATATTAGTAATATAAATCACACAGAATAACAAGAAATAAAAGAAATAAAATGCAATTCACAACAACAGTAGATAAAACACCGTTCGTGATCAACTGATAGGCCTAATCCCCCGATTAATATAAATGCCGATACTTAGACGTTATTGTATAGTGTAATTATTTGATTTTTAACGTTACTTGCTTTTTAAAATGATAATAACGCCAACCCTATGCAGCCGTGATTTGATTGAGTTTGATCTTCAATTGCAGTCCACTTGTCATCACTGAGATCACGACAGCTTTTTGCGTTCGCCGGTAAATGACACTCAAGGCGTTTTGATGTCATCACTCAGATCAGGACAGTTTGAGTCAGTAAATGTGTGATAGATTGTCACTCAAGGCGTTCGGATAATCGGTCGGTCGAAACTTTTAAAATACCGGTAAATTCATGGATTATTAAAACAAAAGAACAAAGAGACCGCCATCTACTTAAATTTCTCAAAACTTACAAACCCCAACAACGTCGTTCTGTTATTTCAAGTGACGCTGCATTAACAATTCTACGCTCCACCGCCAATGGTACTAAGCCTGGCAAAAAGAAAAGCAAAAAAGCGGCAAAGACCACACCTGTGAAATAACAGTAATTAAGAGTGTGAATCATTAATGTATAATCGTATGATGTGACATTATATATATGTCATATATACACAGGACTAGCTACGGCTTTCAATTTTGTATTATATTGTATATTATGTATTTGTGTACATTACCTATCATGTTGAATGCTTGTTGTATGAATGTTGTATGTCAATAAAATATATATTATATTTACGAATAATGTGTTATTGTGTTTTTTTTATATAATTAAAATAATATACTGCGCTGCTATCAACGCTATCCTGATTGCTTCAGTCCTGTACACGGTCTGTCACTTGTGACAACCCGTTCTATTCACACTGATGGCCCCACTGTTGGCCGACTGGGCAATCTGACAAAATGGCGGCCGGCCGCCGGCGATCTTAATAATGTCTCCCTCGTTGTTGTTATCGTTCTTTTTGTCAACTGTTGCAATAATTATAGCCGGTTTCGATACAGTTATATGTATATCATGATGTTTATAACATATATTTGTATATTCAGTTATAAATTGCCATCTCATATACACACATTCGGCCTCTTATTGATCCTCTCTCGCTTTATAGGTCTCCCTCGCTATTCATACCAACCCGAATTATATATCATATTTTAAAAGTTAACGTTAGACCATTTGACATGTAATAAATTGAAATTACGACGTCCCTCTATAAACCCATTGAACTAATTTTAGAATTTTCTTACATGTCAAATGGTCTAACTTTTGAAATATTTAATATAATTTTGCGAAATTTTTACCGCTGTTAGGATTTGAATAGAAAATGGCCTCTGTAAAATTTCAAGAAAATCGCCGAAAATCATGCGATCCTGGTTAATTTGACGGCGAGTAAAGTCTAAGCCATTTCTGCAAATCTGACTGAACCGACAATGCCCGGCTGTCAATGGCAATTTTGTGTTTGGAATAATCATCCGGGTAACTGGTAGGCCTAAACAAAGCACGTTGGAAAATCGGAATAACCAGCGATAATACCCAGTGTTGAGTCGAACTGCCGGTTATTCCGATTTTTATACATGCATAATTATGCATTTCGTGTTTTAGGCCTACCAGTTACCCGGATGATTATTCCAAACACAAAATCACCATTGTCGGTTCTGATTTGGAGAAATGGCTTAGCACATTTATTTGCTAATTATTTCATTTTTCATGTCTTGAATGTATTTAAAGCAGGTGACCGAGGTAGGTATGAATATATGGAGTTGAATGATTACCATTTGAGGCGGTCAGTGGGCGGCCAGTAATAATGCATGTTTTTCTATGGGATGGATGATATGCCTTGCTCGCTACGCGACCAGCAAGGCATATTCAATAGGCTAGCTAACACGTTGTGGATGGTGGCGTTTGCTAACTACTAGCCCTAGGCTAGCCTAGGGAGTAGGCCCTAATACTAATACTAATAGGTACTGTAGGTTCTATTTCTGCCGTCAAATTAAAAATGATCAACCTGGGTCTTCTTGAGTTGTTCTTCCAAATAGGCCTACTGGCCAAACTTCAATGATGAAGACGGGGGCCAGGCATGCGTACAGATTAAAAACTTTATTTTTTTGTTATTTCATTTTTAATAAAAGAGGAATACCGTACAACAAGTGATGCTATCAATTTTATGGCCATTCTGTCTGACAAAAATAGTGCAAATAAGTATTGATTGTGTATGTTGACTGCAGCTGATAATCTGTATCTGTATATATTACACAGCAAAAACCCCATTATTTATTTATTTATTCAATCCTCATTACATGAGGAAATACATATAAAATTGAACATGCAATAACATTGTAAAAGTCCATACTAGTAGGATTCATAAAATAGTACATCAAAACAATAAAATATACAATTTATGCTTTTGTTAATAATTTTAACAATGTATAACTACTTGAGCCTCTACTAAGAATATTTGAACTAAAAATAACACTTCTTAGGGAGTCCACAATACCGTCCAGCGGTTTCAAGTGTAAAATGGGTTTAGTGTAGGATTAAGCAGCCCGCGTTGGGGAGAAGCCTAATTTGACCACTCTACCCATCATTGTATCTGGGATACATTTTCCATTCAAAACATATTTAGAAAGGAAACAAGTACATAGATCGCGTACAGGAGAGTCCACATTAAAAATTCTTTTCCATAGAGAAACCGTCATGTTATTTATTGAATCAGACACTTTTGGTATATTAAGAGCTTCCAGAAGTTTCGAGTGGTGACTAAATTTACTCAAGCCCAATGAACGCTTCATTAGGGAGCCCTGAAAAGATTCAAGTTTCTTTATTAATTTGTCTGACAAAAACATAATTTCCATACCAAAAAGTAAAGTAGGTGAACAAACAGATTTATACAAGTACATTTTTATATCGATTGGTAGACCTGGATATGGCATCCCTGTGTTATCTAAGCTGTAATATGCTTGTCTACACTTATTTATTCTTTTCTGTACATTTATATTGGCAGTGCCATCATTACTCATTACAACACCGAGTGTTTCCAAGGCATCAACGTTTTCCATGTTCATATTATTATAAAGTTGCCAATGTGGTTTAGTCTTAAATAAACTATGACCAGCTACCATACATTTTGATTTAGATATACCAAATTTAAATCTCCACTTCACAGCATATTCAGTACATATATCTATTAGGCCTTGTAGACCAGCAACAGTAGGAGAAAATAATGTAATATCATCTGCATACGCAAACGATTCAAACTTGCAGTTTTCTATCCGGGCTCCAAACACAGATTTTTTCAAATCACACAAAAGATCATTGAAAAAGATATTGAACAAATACGGAGATAAAACACTGCCTTG
Organism: Flabesymbios commensalis; assembly: GCA_964017125.1. NCBI lineage: Eukaryota > Metazoa > Annelida > Polychaeta > Terebellida > Flabelligeridae > Flabesymbios > Flabesymbios commensalis. Next base: position 13,432,053 of record OZ024907.1, read on the forward strand.
TCGAGTACCTCTGGTCACTGAAAATTCATTGCTATGTTCTCCATTCCATCTTATTGATGCCTTCAGATGTTTGTACCACCTATGTAATAGTAACCATTTATTGATACTCACCTTCCCCCATAGTTTATACAACAAAGCGTCATGCCATATAGTATCGAAACATTTTTCTGCATCAAGACTGCATATATACATAGGAGAACCATTGTGATTAAAATATTTCACTATATCATTTAACAAAACACACCCGAGTGAAGTCCCTCTATTCTCCCGGAAGCCAAATTGATTATTTTCAATTTTGGCCTCAGGGAGCATTAAAAATTCAAGCAGCTTTGCATGTGTTGAGCTTAATGTTACCGGGCGGTAGTTATTAGCTTCGTTTGGATTTAGCGTCTGCTTTTTAATAACAGAAACAATGATACCCAACAAACAAACCTCAGGGACACAGCCCCAACTTAAAGCAGCAGAATAAATAGAAGAAAGCATGTTATACAGTATATCACTGGCGCCATATATCAAATGCTCGGCACAAATACCATCAACGCCAGGAGAGCACCCTCGTTTAAGTGACTTTATCAGATTTGATACTTGACTCGATGTTATATCTACGTCAGTGACGACTTTTTTGTGCATTTCATAAGTTCGCTTGACATCATCGGCAATGGTTCGGTGATCTTCGGACAAATTCATGATATCAATATCTTTCAATATCAGCGAAAAATGTTTAACCATGTCACTTGTATCAACACGTGAGAATATTTTTTTGCGGCGATGCCCACAAATTTTATTCCAGAACGCCTTTAAATTGTGATTGCGATAAAGTCCACTTGCAACACGATAATCGTTTGTCTGTATCAACTTTACAGAACGCCGACACAATCCTCTAAAAAGTTTCTTTACTTTCTTATAACATTTAAAAACTTCTCCAGATCGTGGTCGGCCGTTCTGTACCCAAAGTTGCCACCGGAAACGTTTTTTATCTCTCGCTGCACTTAATTCAGGACACCAGAAAGGTTTCGGTTTTTAGGGTCAGTTTGGAATACAACCTGCATCTTCCGTGGCTTTATGAATAGCAGTATTTACCTTATCAATATGACTGTCTATTAAAAACTGGATAGACTGAGCGTCCTGGCCCATAGACGGCTGATCCACCAACGGGCCAATGTTTAACAAGCTCTCAGTTAACAACGATTTATAAGTTTCCCTGCGATTATTATCACCCCACTGAGGTTGAGGGTGTACATTTAATACAGTATGTGGGTGCGTAGCTTTACAACTATTGTTTTTACGAATATGTACATTGAACACTATCTTTAACGGCAGATGATCGCCTACATTACCATCCTCTTCCGGGATAATGACACACTCTGTTATATTATCAGCATCATATTCAGAACTCAATATGTGATCTATCCATGTATAAGTTTGGTTAGTATGACAAAAATATGTATAATTCACCTGTTGATGACGCTTAAAATCTTCTACAACCAAATTGTTATCAGAAATAAAATCATATATGATACTGCTGTGAGAGCTAAAACCATGGTCTCTGTACCAGAGTTTATGTAAAGATTCAGCTTTCGGTAACTGGACATTAAAATCGCCACATATTTTAACAGGTACGGAAGATGTAAAATTGTCCATGACTGAATGCAGAGAGTCAACAGTGGATATGAAAATATCAGTTTGTGTCAGATCACCCCGCTTAAAATATGGCATATAAACCCCAATGATAACTTGCACATCATTACCAAATTCGTCACAAACAGCCACCGGTACGATCCTGTCACATGATGACTCTAGCTGGCGGAATGACAAGTTAGGTTGATGCTTACATATTACAGTAACACCCCCATATGGACGACCTACGTAATCATCAGGTGTATCTGACATACCAGACTTGGAAAACACAGAGTATTGATTCAACGCTGATCTAACGTCTCTTTTAACTCGTTTGTGACGAGCCCCGGAGATCTCCGTGATTCAGGGAGACCATTCAGATACGAGGCCCGGAGATCTCCGGGTCTGATTGCATGAGATAACTATGACGTCATAAAATAATCTCATTTCAGAAACAGAGCAGTAGCATAATAATCTCGTGTTCAAAGGGTTAAGAGCCTCATCCACCAGATACAAGTCACCAGGTCTTAACCAAGTCTCGGAAAGACACATCACGTCACAGTCGTTGATTAAACGCTTAATAATATAATCACAAGATTGCTTAAAGCCTTTACCAGGTTTACAGTTTAGGGATTCTAATGACAGAGAGAGGGATGTACATGGTACTTGGCCTGGTAACGGCGTGGTTGACCCCTCTGTGGTCTCTGTACTCGTCTCTGGTGACGTTTCTGTAGTTGCAGTGGTCGGAGCGCCATTGTGGGGGTTTGAGGTCGACTCTATGTTGACGTCGCTGCTGCCAGGGTTCAGGAGCCGCCCAGGGCGTATTGTAGTGGTAGTCTTCATTCGGATCTGCTGTCTGGTTGCTGTTCAGGCGAGCGCTTCTGATAGGACACTGTAGGGCGCTGAGGTCTGTTAAAACTTGGCGCCGCTTTGATCCTTCGGGACGTATTCTTCTGTTTTCATGGGTTGCCTTGCCGTCGACTGTTCTCTTGGTCACGAAAAGGACGAACTATAACCCCCTGTGACCAGCTCTCTTTATCTAATACTGCATGCAGTTTATCGGCAGGGACTTCCACCTTGAATGACCTCCAATCACGACGTCTGGCAAGGTCCGTTACTGTGACGCCATGAGTGACGTTGATGCCTTCAAGATGACCCCGGATGTCATCCGCAGAATGACTGACATCAATGTTTCCAACGTACACTGATTTTTTGGGGCGTGATGCAGAGGCAATGACCTTGTGTGACTTTGTCGGTATGGAAACTGCATTTTTAGTGGTTTGCTTAGAAGAGGCAGTGTCAGTAGTGGTAGTATTAGGCTGCCGTTACGTCTTCTGTTCAGCTTCCGCCTATAAGCGCCCTGGTATTCAAAAGGCTCGTTCTGCTTCTCATTGTTATCACGCACATTATCTTCGTGGTCAGTAACCATTAGGGTATCACGCTATGGTAGAGAGGTGTGCAGGCTAGTAGCGACATTTAGTCACACCTAGACCTGGGGCCTGGCTGATCCGGTATGGAATTTAAATTTCTCTTGAAAGAGTCTAAATTAGTTTCCTCCCTGATGTTGTTTGGGAGTGATTTCCAGTCTCTGATAGTTTGTTCTAATTTAGTTGAAATATGTTTAAAATTTGATTTACCTCCCCGGGTCCTTGGGTCTGCAGGAGTAAGGTATTGGTTATCATCAATACCAACCAGGTTATTTTTAATAGGGTGCAGCAAAGTGCATCTGTGCAGGGATAAAAAATGGCATGGTATCTGTTATTTTACTTGAAGTACGTACATCACAAAAGTGTTAACCCTTAGAGCGCTGAATTAATTTATGAAAAACGTCACAACCAAAGTTTTTTTTCAATTTGAAATCATCATAAGTGTCTTCGTTAGCTCTTTCTGATTCATTTGAGTTCCTATGTTATGGGTCTAATGCCATTAGAAATATTTTTTCACTTACATTTTTTCACTTGCCAGGGTTCGAAATTAAGGGTAGTCCGCTGGTCCGAACACTAGTAAAAATAGCTGCGGATTATTAAACATTTATGTTTACTAGTACCGCCGGTCTAGTAAAAAATGGCGCCTCAGTGATTCTATTAGTCAGCTACAATTATATTACTGTGGTAGCAAAGCGAGAGACGATGACATGCCCTGTTAACCATCTTCATTCCGATGTGAATAAATATCAAAGATGTAATATGCAGAAGGAACTAAACGTACATTTTAATACACATACATGTATGAAAATACGAAAATATTTAATTATAACGGCAGATTGATTTTCAATGCCACATAAATGTAATATATGACGATGGTAGTCCCCTGCAGATGGTCAGCCCAACAGTCTAATTAGCGCTACACGAAGAACAATGCGATTACACAATGTTCAGACCAGTAAACAGAAGTCATTTACTTAATGCTGGCTTAATGTTGGTCCATCGTCCGCGACGCTGGCACAACATTAAACTAGCATTAGGTCGACGGCTCGTGTTTGCCGGGATATGGTCAGGTGCGGGGGAGCAGTGTCAGACGTCAGATTATGTCGACTAAAGTTGATTCCAGCGCTGTAAGGGTTAAAATTGATCTTTAAAATTATGCTGACCCTTTTTTCATAACTGCCGACATGCTAAGAGAAATATTTGACCACATTCCACTGTTTTCACTGAGCAAGAAAAATCCTGTGTATATTATTTATTGATTTTCACTATCACAAAGTCAATACAATATAAAATATTATAAAAAAACATAATGCACAGTTAAAGAAATATATAAAAAGTAAAATCATAATAGTTTTAACAATATAAAGTTCATGCTCAAATCAACAGTCTACTAAATTCTAAACTGCTGATCTAATTGGTTCAATATTATAACATCTATCATCCAATATCCACATTTTCATCAATAAAACCTTGCTGCAATTTAATACATCTAGATAGAGCCTAAATCTTGTATATGAAAAATATTTATTTTTATCATTTGCTTATATTTATATATTCTCTTTTATCAAAGCTATTATAACAAAACTTTGCAACTTAAAAGCAATTTTTCCACTGGAATTAGCAAGATATAGTGTTTTTTCTATGTTTGATAAGTCAGCTAAATTTTATTACCTGCCATAATATCTTTGAATAAATATGATCTCTCATTATTAAGAAAATCACATGAAATCAGGAAATGACATTCATCATCACAAACATTCTGTGAACAAAATTTACACAATCTTTCTTCGCGTGGAACTAAAGGTCTACAATATCTTCCTCTTTCAATTTCTAAACAATGAGCACTTATTCTAAATTTAGCCAGGGCTTGTCTATATTTAAAATTGTTTATGTCATGCAAATAATCTTTTTAGAGTCAGTATGCCTGCACCTCGAAGATCTGCACCAAGAAACCAGAATATTACTGCCTCATCTGTGCTGTCTACGTCACGGGCTAGAGTGAGCGTTGCCGAATCAGTTCCACAGTCACAATCTAGCAGGTTAGAAAATCATCTCAATGTCAAAATTTTAAACATATTCAGATGTACCTAAATGAAGATGATGATGATATTGTGAGAATATAAAGAACAACATGTTTGAAAAAGTTTATTTTTAGATGAGCAAACGGCTAGGAATTAGTTTAATTGAAATCCAAGTTATGTAATTCGAAATATTTATATATGGCTCTACATTAAAAGGATATTGGGTCGATGTTATGTGTTTGCTAAAAGAATAAAAATAAGAATGATCTGTTAAAAGAATAACAGTTCTGACAGAGTTGACTCCGTTCGAACTAATTTTGAACCATCCCAATGATTGGGGTAACTCTAATGACCGGAATTAACTTTACCGAAATACACAGGAATACACCGGAATAACATCCTCGTTTACTGAATGACAGGCTCCCATCAGTGTGTATTCCGGTGGATTCCGGTGAATCTGTATTCCGGTGTTTAGGATTACCGCAATGATAGGACCAACTTTTGGTTAATATATTTTGTTATCATTGTTAAAAAAAATTAAAAAACACTGAATAAACCAGCCAACTTTAACTAGTTTTGTGTTGTCATCATCGTTAAAAAAATTAAAAGCATTGAAATAAACCAGTCAAAAATAGATTTTTTCAAAGATCGGCATTATTGAATTTTTTTGTACAAAACAATATGTGCATAAAAATACACTTACAATTTATATTTCCCAATAGTCTATAAATCATTTTAGTTTTTTTTAGCAGAACATGACAAGCAAAAAATAATGTTATTCTCAATGATAAGTAAACACTTGTTTTTCAGTTCCATTGTTGAAGATGATACAGCTGGATCCATGGCCTCTCTGATGCCTCCCAAACATGCTCATGTTCCAGAAGTACCTGTTGATGGAAACCTCATTTTTGAAGGAATCATGTTCGTTTTCTCTGTCATGTGCTTGTGCCTTCAGTATATCAATCTGTACAAGACGGTTTGGTGGCTACCCCATTCCCACTCAAACTATGCCTTGGTAAAAAAACTATTAGCAAACCCTCATTTAATAAACCTTCAAGTGTTGGATGCTTTTCATTACTTAGAGATTGGAATGATCAATGTAATTTTAATTTAAAATGAAAAATTACAGGTCGCCATATATTCATCTCTATTATCGGTAATTTTCTGTTCAAGTTCTAATACATTAAGAAAATATTTAACTATTCATCTATTCATCATGCAACTAATTGAACTTTGATTGAAATTTTGAATAATTGCTTATGACAATCAGACTTTTATGATAATTTATGCAATGATAATGATCTTTCTTAGAACTTCTACTTGATTGACCCCTATCTGGCTGGTTTGCTTGTTGTGATGATGAGTCGAAGGCTTGTTTGCTGTTTTTGTCAAGAGGTGTGTTTCTATTATACAGACATCTAGATTTGTAAGCTGAAAATTCCATTAAAACATAAGCTAAGCATAACTTTATATGACTATATTTTTTTTAATTCGAACTATTGCAATAAACATGCTTATTTATATGTGAACCAAGAATTATTTACATTTACACTGACCTTGACTTCAAATGTAATATCTTGTTTACTATTCAAGGAAGTTTGTGGGTTTTCATAGATCATTTGAAGAGGGTCATTGTCTGACACATTTTGTTATGTATGTAGAGAAGCGTAAAATGTTAAAACTAAATCCTGATGTCACTTTTTTTTAAAGGTCCATGGTTCAAGAAGTCGTCGGCACTGTATGTACTGGCTGGTGCAGTTAATAAAATGTATCATATTGGTTGGCTGTTTTGGTGCTTTTGGCTTCTCAGCATACCATGTAGTGCTACGACATTCATTGCTGTATAGTCTCTTCCTCTGCTATCCGTATGTATACTTAATGCAAAATGGTGAACATTAACCCTTACAGCGCAGGGATAGACTTTAGTGGTCAACTAAAAAATATAAATGTCAATTTAGAATTTCTATTTAGCATAAGCTGGATGGAAAATGTTAAATGTTATCTGTAAAATTTTGTTCTGATTATTCTCAACAGTAAAAAATTGTTAAATTTGTATTTTCAGATTGGTGACATATGTGATCTTGTTTGGGGTTGATATCAAACCACTCTTTAGCAAAACTATTGTGCTTGATAACTCAGCTAATAATACAGAAAAGGGCACGCCCAACAAAAACAGCAGACCACCAGACACAGTGCCGGTACATTGCTGCTCCATGTCTCCAGAAACTGTGCGAGAGGAAGTTGAAATTTTGAAGACTGATTTTAATAACCGCATCAAACAAGTACTTTTTAATTCGATGCTGTGTGCTTATTACATGGGATTTGTTCCACTCTGCTTTGCACAGGTAAGTCTTTTCCAGCTCCTCTTTTTGCACATTGAAACCAATCATGAGTTATTTTATAAAACTCAAATTTTATTTTGACATTTATTTTGTCTAGTGGCCAAAATAATGAATCCTCACAAATATGAGGGTTTTGTCTTGACTAAACCAAATTGAAACAGTTGTAAACCAAACTGAAACAGTTGTATCTCACTGAATGTGACTAAACTAAACAGTTGTATCTCACTGAATGTGACTAAACTTAGTTGGCTGCCTAGAAATATTGCCTTTTTGTAAAATATCCTAAAAATTTAGTCTGAACTTACATCGTAATATCACTGCAATACCTATGTGTGCAAATGTCCGCAAGGAAATTTTTATATAGAAAAATCATCCGTGGAGATTATTTTTAATTGGGTATGACTGTGTATTTTATTTTAGAATGTGCAAAATAATTGTGAATCTTGTTGGGTGAGTTTAGGATGAAACATTTCTGCTACAGTAATAAATGTTGTGCTTTGCAGCAATGATGTCGTATGATCTTGTATGATTATGTTGTCAAATTCAATGTTTTTGCTTTCAGATGATTCACTATTTTATTTTTTTTAATGTCCATCCAAGATTGTTATTGCTATTATTTGATTCAAATTATTCTATATCAACCCACTGTTCTATGTCATTGAGATCAAGCATATAGTTTATTTTTTCACATCTACCATTGATATCATTTCTGAAACACGTTATTTAAGCTGGAGTTTAATTGCCAGCACTTGGTTTCATTAACTCAGCTCAAATACATTTTCTTAGTTGATTGCTTGTGATTTTTTTCTCATTTATATTTTAGGTATTATACTGAGCTACATAAAATAGTACCCATTAGTTTACAGAAGAAACAACAAATAGTTATAAAAATATTATGATACAGTGTTGAAGCATCCCCACACCATATTCTGAACATTTTTACACCTTTTTGTTTTGTCTATCTTTGTGAGTCAGTATATTTAAAGTCTTTAATGTTAGATTTTGATTGTACCTGTAGTATTTTTTAATAGTTGCTTCAAGAGTATATTATATATTATATATTGGGTATCTCGTAATTGTATTTGTTTTATGGGCATTTGTGAACTATCCATGCTGTTTTATTTAGCATGTACAATATCATCATCAAAATTATACACAGATTTATTTATAAAAAACATTGAATAGTTTATGTTACAAATCTTTCTTAAATTTGCCTTGAAGTTGGCAAATATGTCCCCTTGCCAAGAGCTTGGAACCTCTATGTCCGAGAAGCACTATAGCTGAATGTTTGAGTGCAAAGTGTGGGGCTCAGGGCTCCCCCGGAAAAAAATAAGAGTTTTAAATTTTGGTGCTTAGAATAGCCTATTTCAACTGAAATGACAGATAATTATGAAAAACATTTTTCGTTTTCTTTTGCTAACAAGCCCCATTTAGTACTGAGAGCCGTGGGGGGGGGGGGGTGTTTTGGATCCCACCTGGCCGAAATCCTACAAGGGTACTGTACTGTAATACCTAGTAAAATAAGTTGAAAACCTACAGAAAGATCAAGAACTCCATCAATTGTGATAGAATTAACTTCTAAAGACTATGTTGATTCTGTAGTTTGATGTACCGGAAAAATGTTATCTAAAGAGTGATGGACTTTGTGGAAGTTGAATTAACTTAAATCCTGATATTCACACTTCTAAATCGAGATATTTCTGATAAAAACTTTCAATAGAAGTTATAGCAAGTTCCACTGTATACTGTTCTCCCATACACATTTTGATCTGTTCTTAATATTTCACCAAAAAATAGACATCAGTGCTAAAATTAATTACAGGTTCATGTTGATGAAATCTATGATGTTATGCTAAACATTGAACTGTTGTGAGTAGATTATAGATATTTGTGTTAAATAAGTTTATTGTTGTGAAATATTGTGAAAATAATGTGAATGGAAAAGTTAGTGGTTGTCGTTCCTTCAATTTGACAAAGTGTGATTCATATTTCTACATCGTTTTTATTGGAGATGATCTGAAGGAGATAATGTTAACATAATAATGTATCAGTGATATATATATATACATGTACAGGGCTCGAAATTAGTGACCATTAGCCTGTGTCTACCAAAAATTTTGGTGGCTACCGCAACTGTAGCACTTGGCAGCCGGAAGGTCTAGCAAAATGGGTTTTATACATGTCATGAACTGTTGTGAGTAGATTATAGATATTTGTGTTAAAGAAGTTTATTGTTGTGAAATATTGTGAAAATAATGTGAATGGAAAAGTTAGTGATTGTCGTTCCTTCAATTGGACAAAGTGTGATTCATATTTCTACATCGTTTTTATTGGAGATGATCTGAAGGAGATAATGTTAACATAATAATGTATAATGTATCAGTGATATATATATATACATGTACAGGGCTCGAAATTAGTGACCAGTAGCCTGTGTCTACCAAATATTTTGGTGGCTACCGAAACTGTAGCACTTGGCAGCCGGAAGGTCTAGCAAAATGGGTTTTATACATGTCATGTGAATCAAGTTTACCAAAAATATTTCAGTGCTACCAGATTTTTAGAGGTGTTAGGCCTCATATCTACTGCTGTTAGAAGTGTAATTCAAGGCCTCATGTACATTGTAGTACATTGTATTTTTCAGAACACACTTTACTACGATGCTTGGTGGGTTGGACAACATGTCTGCTTGATATGGATCAGCACTTTTGTGCTGTTTATGGTGCACTTTTTACCCACACGCTATATTGATGTATTACATCGCTGTGCATTACATTTAGGAAAATGGGTCAAAGTGGAAGGTCGCCATGCTCATGTTCCATATAACGCGTAAGTGAATTTGAAAAAACTTAGTTTAATTAAATTATTGAACAGTCTCCCGCATGCTAAATCTCAAAGAGATTTTTTTACCAGAATTGTTGAAAAAGACACCTTGAATTTGGTGCAGCAGCCATAAATTGATATTCTGATATGTTTCTAAACATTTACTTCATTGTTCATGCAAGGAAGGAATCATGGACACAATTTTCAGCATCTAATTTAAAATATTGTTAGATGCTTAGAGTGCACAAGTTCTATGAATTTCCTAAGATGTTTTTGAATTATGTGTATTATGTTCAATATTTTTTATTATATATATATTTGATATATTTAAAGGTAGGTTTTTGTTGAAAAAAAACACAATTAAACACTTGCGTTATTTTCTGCTCTTTAGTATATTTATCACCCTTTACTTATTAGTGAGACATAAAAATGCTCCAGCTAACATATGTACCTTGTAAATCATGTTCAGCGGTTCAGTAGGCCCTACTGCTAATATTTATTACAGGTTCTGATATATAATTTTTTAAATGCATTTGGTAACTTTCCACAATATTTTATTTAGCATGTACAAAATTATTATCAATATTGTATACAGATTTACATTTCTTTGATATAAAGGATAGCCAGTCAAATTTGTTAGCTCCCGCCGTCACCGTAGGTGAGCGAAGGGAGCTATGGATTCTACCTCCGTTTTTTTTTGGCCTCTTCTTTTGCCTATAACTTTGTGAGAAAATAAGCTAGGATAACAATTTTTGGTATGTGGGTTACTTCCAGGTGGCTAATGGACGGGTTAAAATATTTTTAATCTGAATTCAATACGCAAGGTTGCAGAGGAGAAAATGATGATGTGACGGCGTTGGGCCGTTGGGCCGTCCGTAAACAATTCGTTTCCGGAGCATATCTCTGAAAGTACTTGTCCGATTGTCTTCAAATTTTACACACAACACCCCTAGGGTGTCTAGTTGTGGCTTTTGGGTATTTGAACTTTGACCTACTTCTGGTTCAGAACTATGACCTATTTAGACGTTTTGACGCGCACTTCGTTTCCGGAGCAGATCTCGAAAAGTACTGGGCCGATGACAGTCATATTGCACATACATGTTCTCTAAGGTCCCTAGTTGTGCCTTTTCAGGTTTTTGGACCTTGACCTTGAAGTTGACCCAGCACTTTGACCTAATTTATAACATCGGTAAAGATTTTGCGGAATATCATGAAAACCGCTCAAGATAGCTACACCATTACTATAAAACAAATTGTGAGGTTTCAGGAGAGGATGCATCTTGAAAAATTTCAAGTTGATAAAATTAAAAATGGCCGCCTATCGGCCATTATTCACCTCGACAGGCCTGATATTGCGGAATATCATGAAAACCGCTCAAGATAGCTACACCATTAATATCAAATAAATTGTAAGGTTTCAGGAGAGGATGCATCCTGAAAAAATTGAAGTTGATAAAATTCAAAATGGCCGCCTATCAGCCATTATTCACCTCGACAGGCCTGATATTGTGGAATATCATGAAAACCGCTCAAGATATCTACACCATTACTATAAAACAAATTGTAAGGCTTCAGGAGAGGATGTATTTTGAAAAAAAATCATTTTGTCAAAGTTCAAAATGGCCGCCAATCAGCCATTATTCACTTTCACATGGCCGATATTTGGTAAACCGTGCTAGATGGCTAGACCATTACTATAAAACAAAATGTGTGATTTCAGGAGAGGATGCATCTTGGAAAAATTTGACTCGATAAAATTCAAAATGGCCGCTTATCGGCCATTATTCACTTTCACATGGCCGTTATTTGGTCAACCGTGCTAGATGGCTAGACCATTACTGTAAAACGAAATGTGAGATTTCAGATGAGGATGCATCTTGAAAAAAATTGACTTGATCAAATTTAAAATGGCCGCCTTTTCGGCCATTATTCATTTTCACATGGCTGATATTTGGTAAACCGTGCCAGATGGCTAGACCATTACCTGATTACTATAAAACAAAGTGTGAGTTTTCGGGGGAGGATGCACCCTGAAAATTTTTAACTTACGAATTCAAAATGGCCGACAATCAGCATTATTTACCTCGATAGGCCTGATATCAGGTAAACCGTGCTAGATAGCTAGACCATTACTATAAAACAAAATGTGACGTTTCGAGAGAGGATGCCTTTTAAAAACTTTCGACTCAATCAAATTCAAAATGGCCGCCTATCAGCCACTATTTACTTGCACATTGCTGATATTTGGTAAACCGTTTTAGATAGCTGGACCATTACTATAAAACAAAATGTGAGATTACAAGAGAGGATGCATCTTGAAAAAAAATGACTCGATCAAATTCAAAATGGCCGCCTATCGGCCATTATTCACTTTCACATAGCCGGTTTTTAGTAACCGTACTAGATGGCTAGACCATTACTATAAAACAAAATGTGAGATTTCAGGAGAGGATGCATCTTGAAAAATTTTGACTTGATCAAATTCAAAATGGCCTCCTATCGGCCATTATTCACTTTCATATGGGCGATATTTGGTAAACCGTGCTAGATGGCTAGACCATTACTATAGAATGAAATGTGAGATTTCAGCTGAGGATGCATCTTGGAAAATTTTGACTTGATCAAATTCAAAATGGCCGCCTTCAGGCCATTATCCACTTTCACATGGCCGATATTTGTAAACCGTGCTAGATAGCTAGACGATTACTATAGAATGAAATGTGAGATTTCAGCTGAGGATGCATCTTGAAAAATTCTGACTCGTTCAAATTCAAAATGGCCCCCTATCGGCCATTATTTACTTTCACATGCCCAATATTTTGCAAACTGTGTTAGATGTTAGTCCATTACTATAAAACAAAATTTAAGGTTTCGGGGGAGGATGCACCCTAAGTTTTTAACTAATTTATATCGAATTCAAAATGACCGTAAATCAGCTATTAGTTAACTCGATTGGCCTGATATCGGGTAAACCATGCCAGATAGGTAGACCATTACTGGGATACTGATTAGGATCATTAATTTCAATGGAGGTTTGCAATCTCTGACAGACTGTCTAGTTCTTATCTTACTCTTAGACTGGGCTTCTTAGACCTAGTTGTCTTGCGTCTTGATTTTTGACCTAGACTAGGACTACATTAATAACCCTATACAAAATTGCTTAAATCAAATTCTAATTCGGAGCGGGAGCTCCTGGACTTATGTAGTCTTGTTTTGTATAAAAATAAAGTAGTTTGACAAATTGCATTTCCAGATAAGTAAATGGTTAGGTGTGTGATAATAATTTAAATTGATCAAATTGGAAACATATATTTTCGAATTTTGTTTATTATAAATATATTACATCTTTGAAAGACTTGTCCTATTTAAATTGATAATAGAAAGTTTATAAACAATTGTAGTAGTGTTAATTGTTATTTAAATGTACCCATTGCTTTGTTACAGGTGGTCCGAGCTGCAGGTCTGGCAAAGAGGGTCCCTTGTTAAACACGTCAAAGGGCTGTTTAAAGCAGAGGGTATCAACAACTCGGCAGAGCCTGGAAATGGCATGCATACAAAATTTTATGTTAGTATGAATTGCTATCAATATGTAGGGCACCTTGTTATAGTCACACATGCCTATTACATGTATTATTAGATAGAGAAGGGTGTAAAGGGTCACCACAGTGTAAATGTGCATTTACGCCCTGTTTTTTAGCCCTATGAGACAAATCTATGTATATATTTATATTATCCCATGTGCTGCTGGAACCGTATATATACGGTTTCATCATGTTTTAGATCAATAGAAATATCACTAAATTTGATAAAATAGTTTTATGCTTAGTTAATCCAATAATTCAATATTGGAGATGTCTAGACCTATGTCTCATAAATATACATGTAAATATTTTTTTCATTTGAAGCTGGAAATTGCATTAGAAATTCCTACTTTGAATGAAGTCAAGTGAATATAGTCTAGGTAAAGTAAAATGTATCAAGTGAATATAGTCCGGGTAAAGTTCCATAGTTACGCTGATGACTCCCAGTTCTATCTCCGTTTTTCACCTCGAGATCCTCAGAGTCTATTGAATGCAATCCGCACCCTAGAGAAATGTCTTGATGAGGCGAAGAAGTGGATGCTGGCAAATAAACTCCACCTAAGATGAAGTTTCGCAATCTGGGTGTTGTTTTTGACACTCTGAATCATTAATGGTGCCCTTCATCAACACTACTGTGTCAACATGCTATTTCCATTTCAAGACTATCAGCCTCATTAGAAATAACCTGACTCAGGAGGCATGTGCTGCTGCAGTTCGTGCAATGATTCTGTCGCCCTTGGACTATGCCAACTCTTTAGGCCTACTTGTAGGTGCCCCAGAGGGAATGATAGACAAGTTGCAAGTTGTCCAAAACAATGCAGCACGGGTTATCCATCGGAGGTCTGGATGTGATCATATTACTCCTGTCCTGAGGTAATTACACTGATTGCCCGTCAGACAGAGGAACAAATACAAACTGATGACACTCACTTATAAGGCTCTGAACTGTGTTGAATCGCCGGTATACGTCTCACGCGCTCTGCAGTGGAAGACGTTGACACCCAATTATGATCATCTGGTCATCAGCTGGTTGTGCCGCGTACCAGGAGGCGTGTCGGGGACAGAGCCTTCGATGCTGCTGCTTCCAGAGTTTGGAATGACTTGTCGACATCAATCAAACTCCATGCCAATTTCAGTGGTTTCAAGCATGACTTGAAAACGTATCTATTCCTGGAGCATTTTGGGATCTAGAATACATCTGCTTCTAAATATTGAAATTTGTGTGTTAAAGCGCATTTTGTATGTTGCGCTATATGAGAATGTGAAATAATAATAATAAAGTAAATTTTATGTGTACTTTGTATGTTTCAGTTTATGTTTCATCGGCCGCTGAGAGTTACCAACTGGTTACTGCTGATCACATGGGCTCTCATCTTATACCAGTTTCTGATCCTCGTACAAGCCACAGAATGGAGCCACATCATCTCACTCGCATTCCTACTATTTGCCAACTACTATGTATTGTTCAAACTTATGAGAGATCGATTTGTCCTGTGTAAAGCATACAAAGAAGAAACATTCTCATAATTGCAATAGAGACACAATTTATTATTAGATGTGTTTTATTATTGTATGTCTGTGGTGTGTATGCCAGTGCATAAATGTAGTTACCTAATGTCTTATATGACATTATTTTTAACTGTTGGATATTGTGAAGTTGGTAATGCAGTATCAGAAACTTAAGAGATTTGCTATTATTGTATGATTTGTTGCAAATAAATGTGCAATTATTGTTCATTATCGTACCTGTTTGTTTATTTTGCTTCAGTATTAGTAAATTCCCTAATATTGAAATTCTTTCTTCCCCGCACCTACAGGAAGACATGTTTCACTTCCGTCAGTTTGTCACCAGTGTGAACACTTTCCATTTCCAGAGCATATCTCAGGAACTTATTGTCCAATTGTCATCAAACTCTTCACACAACATATCTAGAGGGTCTAGATGTGTATTTTGAGTAACTCTGCTTTGACCTACTTTTGGTTCAGTACTATGGCCTAATTAGATGTTGTGAGTTATACTTTTGGAGCCTAGGTCAGAAACTCCTCCGATTGCCTCCACATTTTGCACACAAACTAGGGGAGGTAACTATACTTTGACCTACTTTTGGTTCAGTACTATGGCCTACTTAAATGTTTTGACAAGATCTTTAAAATTCCTGTGTGGATTACAGTCGTAGCGGTAAGATTGATATTCCTAAATTTTATCATAAATTATACAGACTATTCTCGAATGTGTTTTTATTTGTAAACTCAAGTGGTTTTTCACTTTTAACTTAATAACTTCATAACACTTCGACTTGGTGCCTTCATTTTCAACCACATGTGCACAACTGTAACCTTAAGGTCAAGTTATATATTCAGTGACCTTGACCTAATTCCCAGGTTGCCAGTTTACAGAAATCAAATTAAATCGTAAGTGTGATAGTTTTGTAATGCTTTTACACAGGTCCTTCATTTTTTTACCACATGTGCACTACACATGGCGAGAGGGACATGGCATAATTGTTAGAGCACGGAGCTTTGTCAACGTCAGTGCCTGCCGTGCGGTTTCGAATCCTGCTCGGTGCAGAATTTTCAGAGAATATCATATTTCTCCCCTCTCAATATTGTGACCTTATTTTCATGTTGTGTCCCTTGGCAAGGCTCTTAACCCTCGAATCCTTCACTGGACTCGGGTGAAAATCGGATGAAATAGTTGATATCAGACTATAAACCTGCACCTTTTACACTAATCTTAACCCTTGCAGTGCGGGGATCGACTTTAGCCGTCACAATCTGACGTCTGTAGACGTCAGATTCTGACGACTAAAGTCGATCCCCGCACTGTAAAAGTAAACATATTTCTAATGGTTGTAGACCCGTAAAAAAAGTATTCAAATGAATCAGAAAGAGCTAATGAAGGCATTTATGATGATTTCAAATTGAGGAAAATCCTTTGGCATCCAAGGTTTTCATAAAACAGTTCAGCGCTTTGAGGGTTAAGGTCAAGTTAGATACTCTGTGACCTCGACCTAATTTCAAGGTAACCAATTCATGGTAGCCAAATTGACTTGTAAGCGTGATAACTTAATAACGCCTCGACTCTAACAGGGAATACCTTTAACTCTTTCAGTGCCGTCTTTAGACGTCGTGACATGCTGATGCCTAAAAAATTTCTGTGCACTGCAAGAATTAAAAAAAATTATAAGGACCTTAGACCCATAACATAAGTATTCTAATGAAGCGGGAAGAACTAACTAAGATATTTATGATGATTTCAAATTGAAAAAAACCCTTTAATTCCAAGATGCGCACCATGACCGTGGTTTATGTGCAAATTTTAGGCCTGACGACGCTCAGGCACATCTAATTTTGGGCTTGCAACCAGAACCATCTGTCAAATTGTGATAGAAGCATACATTTAATACAGATATACCTCGAATAATGGATATTCAGAGAAATATATCAGCCGTACAAAATGGCAGAAAGAAGCATGCCATTTGTGCAATATCAAACAATGAATTGTTGTATGTAATTTTCGACAGAATAGAAGCAGATTTATGTGTCTACCATAGTGTTTTCGGGTATGCCCCACATAGTGGGGTGGACAGAAAGCACTTAAGACATTCCATGTGTGAAATCCAACATGGCCCCATTTGTGCAAGGTCAAACAATATTGTTTTCGACAGAAATACAATCTGAGAGTATTTTATAGATTAAAGATGGCCACAAAGAGTGTCGCCAATAATTGGATGGCATCATGCACAAGTGGGCTAACCCACATTTTGACGATTTTGAGAAAAAATCGCGCTGCAACATGAAGTACAGTATAAAACGAATAAATACAAATTAACACAAAAAGGTAACAAAATCAGTGACCAAATGGTCTAGCCCTAAATGTGAAACTCGTATATTGATCAAGTTGTTGCTATCAATGACACATTTTTTCATTGTTTTTTTTATGTGGGTTATCCCACTTGTGCATGATGCCATCTAATTATGCTCAGATTTGACAAAATGGAAGTTAACAATTTTCAAATCTTGCTGATTGATGTCGCGCTTTATCCTT
The DNA here is from genome assembly GCA_964017125.1 of Flabesymbios commensalis. Lineage (NCBI taxonomy): Eukaryota > Metazoa > Annelida > Polychaeta > Terebellida > Flabelligeridae > Flabesymbios > Flabesymbios commensalis. The sequence continues at coordinate 13,449,912 of OZ024907.1, forward strand.
AACATGATAAAAGGTGGTACTTTATATGTTAATGCAAAAATAAAAAAAGCAGACTATAATCTGGACTCGTGGTTCAAGGGTTAACGCCTCCTTGTCACATTTCAGCATCTCTCTGTCGCCCTTTAATGCTTTTCCGCTACTCTTAAACGCCTCTCCGTCGCTCTTTAACACCTCCCCATAACACTTTCCTTCACCCTATAGCGCTTCCCTCTCGCCATCACTCATTTAAATTGTGCTTTAATACATCGCCATAAGCATTTAACGCTCGTCTGTTACCCTTTAACGCTTTCTCGTCACCCTTTAATGTCTTCCCATCACCCATTAACTCATCTCCAACACCCTTTAACACCTGTCTGTCACCCTTTAACGCCTCTTTGCCACCCTATAGCTGCTTAGTTGCTCTTTAAGGCATCCCCATTTCCCTTCGCCCTTTAACACACATACCAATCTGAGAGTCTATCTGCATGGTCAATGGTATCGAAAGCAGCCGTCAAGTCAAGCAAGGTCAGAGCTGTAGGCTAACTTGTAACCTTGTCCATACTGATAATTATATTGCTATGTTCTTTCAGTACCGGTAGCGCCAATTCTGTAGAATGATGTTTCCTGTAGGCTGGTTGTAATGGATTAGATAGATGGTTTTTAGTTTGTCGACTCTGTCGACAAAATTTTAGGTCGACTTTCCAAGCAAACGTATGTTGTTAACTTTCGGTAACATCTGTTCTGTCTGTGCAATGTCAAAAGGCATTATCTGTTCCCTGGTTTACTAGGCATTTACTTCTTTTTAACTGGCGTACCGTCTCATTCTGCCATAGGGCCGTCAAAAGGCTGTATTTGCTCACTTGTAAATCAAGCATATACATCCTTTCCGCTGATGTCACTGCCTCCTCTTGGCTTGCGCTGACGCAATGTTGGTTAAAGATTGTGCATCAACTATGACACTGTTCCAACATTGAGCCAACATTGTGTCAGGGTATCGAGTTGCCGGTGTTCCCTGCAAAAATAAGACCTTTAGCTAATGCTGTTTTACAGCTGAGCCATGGTCGTAGACGATGGGCCAGCCTTAAGCTAGCTTTGTATGAACGTTTATCTGTGAAGTCCTATATATACTGGATGGCAATGCTGAGTTAATGCTGTCCCAGTGTTGTAAACGGTGGGCCACCATTAGGCTAACATTGTGTCAATGACTCTAGTTTGCTAATCAGCTGTGACCGCACAAGGCATTGACCCAATGTTGTTATAATGTTGGCCCGCCGTCTCCGACGTCGCCCCAACATTAAAAAAACATTGGGTCATTGCCTGGTGATAGCCGGGTAGGTGTTCATGAACGCCAGCAGTCTGTGGCTGGAGGGCTCGTCCCCTTTCTACCACCCCTCTCTGCCTCACTTGACACAGCGGTGTTGTGTTACCCAATATAACAATTAGGTCTTGGCTAAGATATTTATCTCCAAAAATAGCAAATTTGGTATTATTAAAAATAGATTTTTGGCTTCGTCGGTAAAAGGCATTGTACATTGATATAATTTATACACTTCTGGTGTGAAATATGACTGAATAACGTATTTTATTGCATCTTCCGTTCAAGAAGGTAAGTTAACCCTGTCATTATGACCTTCTGACATGAAAAAAGAACAAAGTATGGTGAAATATAGATTTTTGTTTATCAAGTTTGTGTCCTATTTAATAGGGGAAATAGGGGTGCTGTGTCTGGGAGACGGTTGACATTTCTGTACACCAGTCCTTATGAACATGTTCAATATAACGTTTGAGGTCCCTAGGTTAGGTACTTTCGTCTTTCGGAAGTGTTCAGAATGAGATAAAATATAGGCCTACGTTCATGATTAGCCTAAATTTAGTGATTAGACCTTAAAGGGTTTTGATTGGAATGATATTGGCCAAGCATCGCAGACAGTGGCCCAGCATTACATCAGCATTGGGCCAATGTAACGTGCTATCTGGTGTTTCTGGCGCCGATGTAAAGAATACCCAGTGCCTGACCTTTAAAGAGTAGGCCTAATTGCGGGATTTCCGCAAAAAAAGCCACACTTCAAGCAATATCTTTGTTTTTGACGCAACAAGTTAATTTTAGTGGGCCATAGGATTTTTCAAGATAAGTTCTAGGCCCTGCCTGCTGAATTAAAGGGACTGGCTCAGGCTAAAATTATCAAAAAATCGAAGATTCTATTTTTGGCTTATTAATATGACCATATGATGTAAACATGTCCATAGACTAGAACTGCAAAAGTTTTTAAATTTGTGTGCTGTGCATTTACCTGTTAGGCTAGATATAAAGACAAAATTCCCGTATTTCTTATTTTTGACATGGTTGTCCAAAATAAGAAATCAGGAATTTCGTCTCTATATCTAGCCTAAGTGATAATTGCACAGCACAAAAATTTTAAAACTTTTGCAGTTCTAGTCTATGGACATGTTTAGGCCTACATCATATTATGGTCATATTATTAGGCCAAAATAAAATCAGCGATTTTTTTTATAATTTTAGCCTGAGCCAGTCTCTTTAATAGGCTATAGGCCTATTTTCTGTGGAACTACCAAGTCATTACCAGTTAATCTTTTTACATTTCAGTTCCCAATGTAAGACGCCTATCCTCCCAAGCAGGAAACATATTATTTATATTTATGGCGGTGTATACTAACGGTAGTGCCGCCAATAAATGCCACAGTGTCAAATTGTGAGCTGTGTAGGCCTTTCGCCGTATTAGTTTCAGTATTAGTATTCAGCGTTGTTAGAACAGAGTCAAGGTTCGGCATCCCAAGATCCAAAACATAGGCCTATATATGCTTACCAATAAAATTTAAATGAAGTATGGCAGCCAGAAAACGAGCTACTGAAACCAAAATGTAGTTGAAATGTTGCTGATTCCAACGAAATATTTGACTGTCACCAGATAAATCGGCAGAATGTCAGATTTAGTATTCTGTGAAACTCAATGACCTCGACCTCTTTTGTTTTCACAGAGCTGGCTAATACAATGACGTATGGGGGAGGTTTCTTATATAACCGTATTTGCTGTTGGGAAAATTCCCCCCTTTTGGAATAATAATGGGCCACATGCCCCATCGTCTAATGCAACCCCCCACCTACGAAACATATCGTGGGCCTCTTGGCCCCCTTTTTCCAATTTATAAATCGGGCACTGAATATGTAATAGTACCAACCTCCTAATATAGTTTTAACTATCTAGGCCTATATTGCTGTATATTAACCGTCTGCGTCCCAAGGTTTACGCTGTGTTAAAATGAGCTATATTCAGATTAAACTGAACGTAGATTGCAAATAAAGTCAATGCTAAAAAACACAAATAGTAGGCCTAATTTATGTTCTTGTAATAGGCCCTATCGATAAAAGCTGATATTCAACATCACATTGTAATATAAATATCACGCTAATAGGGGTCTAATTAGAACTTCCTAAAATGTGTGGTACCAAAGCCATAATTTTATTTTCAATTGCATTTACAAATAGTAATATTAATAAAACATGATGTTCCTTTAATGCTGGGTAAACGATGTAGAAGGCGGCACAACAATATACTAATATCCAGTTATCCCTGGCTTAATGCTGGTCCACCGTCTGCACTGCTGGCCCAACATTAAACTAATACTAATTAGATGTAGCTTCTGTAGAAAGCATAGCGTATTTAGCCAGTGTGATATATATTATCAGATTATGCTCCGTACGCATCGTGTTGACTACTACAATGAGGCAATACCGCTGGAGTAGGCTTTCAACGTATCGTGTTTGCTGAGATGCACCTAAAAGTAGGCCATGCATACTTTAGAAGTAGATATATGTATATTAAAACATGTCTCGAAGTAATAATATGTAGGCCTAGGCCTACTATTATTATTTTACTTTTTAAAGTAAAATACAAGATGTACCGTAAGCCAGCAAGTATATTATTATGCATAAAATATAGGGGTATTTTATAAGCTCAAACCCGATAATAAACTTCTTGCTTTGTCTTGTTATATGAGCGGACACACTCATTAATAAAATGCACTCCATACGAGTCAGGTGCTGGAGTAATGTCGATTCAGTGTCTATAAAGCAGCTGGGCCAATATTGTAAATTTATGCAAATACTGTTTAGCTGCGAAGAAGCGGGTATTGTAGGCCTAAGTGTTTTTTTTTAATGACGCAGCATCATAGTTGAATTCACGCTTTCCCATTCAAAGATTTTTTACTACCAATTACTGGCCAAACGGCAATGATGAAGACGAGGACCAGCCGTGCATGTGGATTATAAAACTTTAAAATATATTTTTTTCATTTTTGTAATAAATGAAAATCAAAGTGGAACAGGGAACACTATAATTATGGCAGAACCAGAGTAAAAACATAGTTGTCAATTATCACCTACAGGGAAGGGATAGCAATGACATGACCAATATATATTATGCACATTTAATATGTTTTACGGGATAAAATATGAAAAATGTCGGGCAGCGCCCCAGACGGTGAACCAATATTAAATCCGCATTGGTTCAGTGTCGCATGAACTTTTGTTTATTCACATTATTTGCTAGTATCAGAAACATATGAAGTTCTTTGCAGTACCGTGTACTTTTTTAGCCATATATTTCACTTGAATAAAAAAACGTGGGGCATTCCTTTGGACAGTCATATATTTAAGAAATCGGTCACCATCATGCTGAAAATTTTCCCGGGTAAAACTAATACAGCATCCATGACCTACACATTAGTGGTGTGGGCTTGTCTATGGCCATAATAATCATAACTATCATGTAGAAAATAACTACATACAAAAATTATACTTAAGCCAATATAGTAGGCCTACATCATCAATGTATATGATTGTATTGATTTTAAAAATCAATGATTAGAACTGTTTTGCTAATCAGCTTATAGATACCAGCAAAAATACCTAACACATCAAATTGATATCAGGCTAATAATCAGATAATGTGTTTGTATATATGTAACAACAATGCCAAAAGGCAGGGGCCCTGGTGCCTGCTAGGGAAGTCAGAGATCGCGGATTCGTCTCCTGCTCTGGCATTCAAGTTTCAAAGAAACAAAATGTTTCCCCCCTGTTCAATTGTAAATATTGAATATTGTGGGCAGCCTCCGTGACCAAGAGTTAGCATGCTCGGCCGCAGACCAACAGGACTCAATTTAGGTTCTCCTTACCAGTTTAGTCTATATCTGTACAAATGTGGTGTAAAACCCCATTTATTTCATTTCATTGCATTTGATAAGGCAACTAACACCTGACTCAACGTTGGCCTGACAACATTCCAGCAACATTTCAGCAAAGACCGTGTGAGTTGAGAAAGCCTTCATGGGTCTTTATCCTTAGGTCTACTGTGTGTAATATGATTTCCATAATTGCCATTACGTAAGAGGGTGTAGTGAAAGTGCATTACGTCTACATGTGATAATGATGGATTAGGGCTGCTGTAGATCTCACAGCTGAGTAAGAAACATTAAAAGCTGAGATTTTACAACTTTGTTAGGCTTATTTTAGGCAGAGGAATCAAAATTAAAAATTAAAGACTTAGTGAAAATTCCTGGCTAACTGGGGCATATTAAAAGTCCCGGAAGAAGTAATAATTGCACTTCTACTTTGTAATAATGACATTGTAGTCCTGTAAAATGATTCTTTGTCAAGCCTTTCTCATTGGGTGCAGTGCTTCAGAACGTGTGTAAAATCAGCAAAATGTATTATGGGAACCGAACATAAAAATATAAACGCCAATGATCGATATAAAGGATAGGCCTATACATATTTTCATGATAATGCATCTTAGAGTATAAATTTACATTCTCTGACACATTTATAGGTGATTTTTTGCAATGCTGTTGACAAACGTCAAGGCCCCTGGGCCTCTTGTTGTTTATATGAGCTTGCAGCCGATTGGCTACTACCTTTTCTAAAATTTTGTAAATGAAACTCAACTCGGACACAGGCCTGTAATTTTTCAGTTTGTTTTTGGGAAGAGATGTTTTTTTGAGTAGTGGTCTTACACGAGCTTCCTGAAATTTTGAGGAAATGTAGGCCTACTTTTTCCATTGAAATGTTGATTATATGAGTGATGTGAGTTATTATTATGTCAAGACAATTTTTTAGCATGCTTTTTAATTTCACCTTCTGTCGCACTTTCAAAAACATATTCAATGTTCACCTTTAACTGATATTGTCCACAATTTATTTTTATTTATAGCATCATGTCCAGCAACAACACAAATTATATCAGACAACCAAAACAAGGGAAATTAATATTTTAAAGGAGTTAAATTCTTCGATTTGCTGATGATTTCACAATAATATTGATATCGCAAATAACTCATCCTAGACCATAGCCTACAAGCGGGCTCACAACCGTACGAATTCTTATTGGTAGATGTGCTCAGCGAATTGAGACTCTCTGAATAATATGTGAGCTTAGCTTGCAATTATATCACAAATAAAAAGTCCGTCATTCTGTGCTATCTGAATAAAACTCCATTGTGTTCTGAAATAAAGTCTCGCCGTCTTTTGTGAGGTCAAAGTAGAGAACATACGGGTTTTTAATGTCTTGCCACAGTGAAACCTTCAACCAGTCGCCTCCATTGCATTCTTTTTTGTATGCAATATCCATGCATTTCACCTGATATGCCAATATGTCCTCCTGGAACTTGCTAAGTTTGCCATGAACCAGCGCATCCATGGCAGCGTCCAAACAAAAACGGATATATGCAACATAATTCACATGTTTTTGACGGTCTACATCGTTCCAGGAAGCCCTGACTTCGAACATGTGGCCCATTTCCTCTGGTGGTGTCAGCAGTGGGATCACTAGGCCTTTGTTATTCACACAATAATTTGCGTATTTCTCCTTCCACCAGTCTGGCAAAGGAGTGGGTCGTCTCGTAATCTTGTCAACAGACACAACCTGACTGATATTTGAAGCATACACCTCGCCTGTCGCAGTGTCATACAGCTTGCTGACGCTGCTCAACGACGACATGCCAACGTAACCAAGTTCCACAGAAATCGCCAATTCTGGAAGGATTGGATTGTCGAAGAGAGATCTGAAATTCGGCTTTGTTTCAGTTCTGCAGGAGGCCATGAATTCATATCTGTCTGACGTCATAACATCATATTCCATGAAGCTTTTCCCCGTGCCCTTGTTCGGAGTATTGTATACCAGAAAACGGGCAACTGTCATAGTCATTTGTAATTTACCGATGTTCCAATTGCCTGTGTGCATAACATTAATCAGATTGTAAATTTAAAATTGCATATCTTAGCATTATAATGTATAAACATGTATACCAGAGAAGATACACTATTTAATACTGAAAAAAAAATTAAACATGTTATTATCCACTCTTGAAGTGGGAAAAAACTTGTAGACATAAATTCACTAAAGTGGAAAAAAACCTTGTAGACATAAAAGTCACATACATTTTTTACACACATGAAATCTAAAAACATTAAGATGAGATATCTAATGTTTATATGGCTTAAGATTATTTCAGAGTAAGATATAATAATCTATTTAAAATAAGCACTAGGCCTATGCAAGTACAAAAAACATATATTTTACTTGATTATTAGCTTACCTCAACAATAACACAACAAAGAGGAGATATCGAGCCAAGTGCACCAATAGTCATTCAATGTTAACTTTTTTGTTACAATACTTTAGTCTAATGATATTTAGCAATGCAAATCAATTAAATAATTTTTAATGTGGGGCCTACCATGTGGGTAAAATTAGACTTTTTGACAACAAGACTAAAATTATTGAGGATCCCCCCCAATAAATCATTCTCCATAAATGTGTGGTACACAGTATGTACGAGACAACAATGCACATGTTTAAACAAATATAGCAGAATATGATCACCTGTTCTGTCAAATTCACCAAAAGCGATACTTGGAAATTTGACCACGGCTTTTGTTCCATTTTCTTCAATTGACACAGCATATTGAGATATTCTGTTAATTACAATACAAAAGCTCGTTACATTATATATAAATACTCGAATTTGTATAAAACAAAAATGTGACAATCACGTTTATGCCCGTTTTTAACCTCTTTGGAGGCGAAATTGAAATGAACTCTACATTTGCTAGACTGGTTTGATTCAAATTGCACAAATGAAAGTATTTTTTATCCACTTTATGTTGTGTGTCGCGGAAGCAACGCACAACTTCAAGTGAGTAAAAAATTAAATTGTAGGCTACACATTAGCGCTTTGAGGGTTAATTTGCTCATGACTGTTGTTAATCTCATATAGATTAACCCTTAAAGCGCTGAATTTTGTTTATGTAAACCATGGAGGCCAAAATTTTTTTCAATTTGAAATCGTTATAAATGTCCTAGTTAGCTTTTTCTGATTCATCTGCATACCTATGTTATGGGTTTACGACCATTATACATATTTGTACTCGTTACAGTGCGGGGATCGACTATAGACGTCAGAATCTGACGTTTACAGACATCAAATTTTGACGACTAATATAGGATAATCTAATCTAGATTAACTATGATGGGTAATATATGTTAATGTAAAATATATAAAACGAAAATGTATTATCTATGTCTGATTAATAACATGCAGCAATAAGAACCTGCCGCCCTGTTTTATTTAATTACCTTCTTAGCAAGGTATTATATTTCTTTCAAAGTAAATGAGTGATCCTTAGTTATTATAAAGGCGTTTATATTGCGCCTTATCTCAATTGATTCTAATAAATAAACATAGGCCTACCTCGCCAAATCGACAACAGGTCTGAATTTAGCCATGTGGCCTACTTCTCCTAATTGCTTGATGGACAATATGATGTTGCTGAAAAAAATACACTATACTGTCTCTAAAATTATTCTGTATCCTCACCTTTATACCTGAGCGCCTGCATGTGTGTTATTATTATACAGAAACGGTGGACCAATTTAAATGTCCGCATATAAAATTAGCAACAAAGAAACTTTATAATCATGAATAAAATTATCATTAAGACAGATGTATTTCTAATTAATTTCTAATTATGGTGGGGGGGGGGAATATCCGTAGATATTGTACAGATATATTGGGCAGAAATGTGTAGGCCTCTGTTTTGGGCAAAATATTAATGTTTCTTTTTCTATTACAATGGCAACTTTTCGTTTAACCCTCTATTTTTTTGTGATCAATCTTACATTTTTAATGTTAAAATTAGAAACCATATATTAACCTTTACTAGATTAGCTGATAGTGGTTTTGTATGCACTTTTATGTCCATGCCTAAGCACTTCAGAAATCAAGTAATTGGAGGCCATTGAACATTTTTGGGTTGGTAACGCATTTTCCATAGACGCCGAAATATGTAAAATATCCCCCCCCCCCTTTAGGCGAATTACACACGGCAGGCTGCATTGTATTTTCTAAACTATTGGACCTGGAAGATCGTGTGACCCCTCAAAATTTGCACAATTGCCACATTTTGATATTAAAAAATCAATGGTTTTCAAGGTATTTGGACAAAACAGAATTCAACATAAAAAACAAGCGCTAAAATAATTTATTACTTTTATCATCTAATATAAATTTTGAAAATTGTAATTATAAGAGTGGTGATCTAATTATGTGGATTCCTACATTCGCCATCTTTACTACAACCACAAAATAAAACACATTCTATGTGCATTTTTCTACATGTGCACGTTTTGGTGCTGATACCTGATGTCGGGCATTTGCATGGCGGAGGTAGATTATTTGGCCTGGGAGGTACCGGAAGTATTATGGGTATGATGCCGACATCTGTCGTCTCATATCCATACTGGAGTAGATCCAATATGGTGACTGAGGGGGTTGGCGCCTGATACCAGATCCGACTCTGCATATATGCCCTTTTGATATGTTCTTGTATAGTTGAAGAGCAGCACACAAGTTGGTTAAAGTTTAGTTCTTTATTGGAGTTATGATACTGCTCTCAACGATACTCATCAAACGTGGAACTTCTTTAAACCAGATAGAAGAAATTGTTCAACTGTATTTATCATTTGTGCTGACACCTCCTCTTCACAAAACCCGTCCAGTAGGGAAAGATATACGAACGATTTTATTCCAGAAAGCTTAGGACCCATCTTGCTCGTGGTGTCACACCCGCTCAGAGCGTGAATGTCTGGGAGGCGTGAAACCAAATTATAATGTAGCTGCTCAACCAACAGGTGGATCTGTACAATTTTCTTGTTTTTCCGGCTACCAAGCTTCACAAACAGCTTCTGTGGATTCCAAGTGTTTTTGCAGCGATAAAATAAGATTACAAATACGTCTGTGTCAGGTGAGTCAACAAAAACTGATTGCACACCGTGTTTCACTACACCATCGTTAATATGGTACATGATTCTGCCATCAGCCACTTCTTGGTTGCTTGAGAGATATGCGTTTCAGTGCCAACCAACACCTTCCAACATTGACCATCATATGCTCCTCCAAAGAATATTTCTTTTTCTGACAAATCATTTTTCAGCATCCACCGAATGCAACAACCAAATTTTATTTAACATTGAGCTCCAGAACATATTAAAATCGACTGGAACTTTTTGATTGTCAGATCTTATGGTTATTGTGATTTGCTCAGAAGAGTATCTCTGTGCACCTTCTATTTGCTTGATTGATGAGTTTTGATAAACAACAAAACGATGTCTATTCTAGTGGACTCAGAGCTTCTAGCAAGAATTATGTTGGAAAGGCACTCTGCTATATCTCCCAATGTGTCAAGACCCATCTTTTTTCATCGGTAATTTACGTACAAGTGACATGAAATCTACTACAGTCATCTCAGCACTACACTGTACATTCCGTTTTTCCTGTGGAAGTTGATTAACAAGCTCTCTGGGTAATGCGGCTTTATCAGGTTTTTTTTCAGTTTAATACCATCTTTACATTCAGTTGTAAGGAATTGGGATGTGCTGGTCAATTCATACTAGACGTTGTAGTATGCTGTATCCTCTTTCCCTGGCATAGTCAATGTATGCCTACCTAATGGTCTCTGCTGGATCTTGTGTTGCAGTCAATTTCTTAACTGTGGGCTGAGTACAAGAATGCTTTGCAAAAACAGTCTTGCGGTTAGTAGGTATTGTGTCATGTAGGTTTTTCTCTTTATTTTGAAATCTCGTCTCAACAAAATCTTGATAACTTTTTTCACCGATTTCAAGAAAGGGAATTAATCCGTCAACAATATTTTGGGGTATTTCAGCTCCAGTAGATATGTTGTTAACTGTCATATCAGTACTAAATGGATTGTTGATCGACTTTATGTAATCCAAAAGTGTTCTTGCACGATCATATCCTATCTTTCTTGAACTTGGATTAAACTCATGATGCAGGCTCAATTCACTGTCGTCTTTATCAGCCAGTTTACACCACTCCAGCAACTGCGCCACATGAAGATCTTTCTTGTGTTTCAAGAGATTCCATAAGGCTACTGCCTTTTTCTGTTTGGTCATCCCAATTATACCTCCTGCAACCTTAGCAGGTTTATTGTAACACTTCTCAAGTCCCCTAGCTACAGCACTACCGTGTCTGAGAATATGGTACATCACCCAACTACCATCTATAGACAATCGAATATGGCTGAGACTGTAGCTGTTGGTAGTGAAATCGGGATTATCAAACACCTGTTTGCAGTTTTCAAGTCAAAGTTGCATCCCTAAATTGGATGCATTGAGCATGTATTGAAGATGTATTGGGCATGCATGAGATGCATAGTGGATGAAAAGTGGATGCCACCATAAATAAAGGATGCAGGTAGTTGCAACACTGTGGATGCAGTGGATGCAAAAGGGATGCAGGAAAAAGTCAATTTTGCTCCCTGATATGCAAAGGATGCAAGTGGCATGCAAAGAGGATACAACAATTTTTTTTTTGATGCAGCCGGCATGCAGACATGTTCATACTGGATGCAAGGCATGCATTGTGGATTCTGTGGAACTGCATTCTTTTCTTTCCAACCTGCTGTATCATGCTATGGATCTGCTGGTGCGAGGTTATGTCACAGGCTCCTGGTTAGCTCAAGATAGATGACTTCAGGCACTGGATGCAAGGGCTGCCAGGAGGATGCATCATTGCATCTTCAGTTTTAAATATACCTGCCATCTAATTAGCTTATATTCAACTGCAGTGCATATATCAGCAATGAATCCTGGGACACTCTTCCACATTGAGCAGTTATCTTCAAACATATCCTCTCAGACTCAGGCAGCCATCTAATGAAAATGGTGTAGTTTGACACTGTCAGCTTAATTAGACACATTTATACAGTAATATGGGGCCAGCTTGAAGTCTAACCATGGTAATAGGTTGAACTAAACATGGAGATCATATTTGACTTTTCAAAGCATAAACACTGCATGCAGGTATGTGCTTATAATCACAAGTAATCTTTTTATGTGTATACAAACAAATCAGTTGTGGAAATTACTGGCCGCCATGGATAAACTTTATATTTTTTTGTAGGCGCAAAAACTGAAAAAATTAAATCAGTAATAATTCACATTGTACAATCACATTACCCACCATCTGGAAATGTGCATGTGATTTCACTGAAATTTAAAATGGCCACGACAAATCGACTTTTTAAATATTTGTGACTGCAAAAAGTCTAATCTAATTTATGGTGGGGGATGATATAGGACTTCAGTCCTCTTGTTAACCACATGTTCACAACTCTAACCTTAAGGTCAATGTATATATTCAGTGACCTTGACCTAATCCCCAGTTTGCCAGTTTACAGAAATCAAATTAGCTCGTAAGTAAGTTAAATGTCTGCTTTACTTCACTTTTCGGCCAGTATGGCCATTTAAGTGAAAATGCCTAGTATTACAATATCCCATATTGTATACTATAAGTGGTAAAGGAAAGACAAAGCTAATAAAAGCATGTTCACACTAAAATGTCCAGTTTAAAATGTTTGATATGACAATATGACGATGCTCCTGGCACCTATATGTAACGAGTCTGATGACATGTTGTAGCGCCTGCACTACAACACAGTTTAATGAGTATAAAAATGTCAGCATAAATAATGTAAAATATGAAGTAATTATAAAATGAACGACTTATCAAGTCACTATATCTCCATGAAATTGGAGTGATTGTGTAAAAACTACAAGTCTAAGTCTAATAATTAAAACATGTAATATATGTTACATTCCCGTAGGAACTGAATGATAAAACCTGCAGGGGTGTCCCTGAATAGTTCAAATAGGGAATTAAATGCAAAATACTTCCTTCTGATGTGCGCATATTTCGCACAACTGAGAAGGACATGTCTTACAGTGACACGAGTATTGCAGCACATAGGTCGCAATTCTCCTCTCAATAAATAGCTGTTTGTGAAATAGGCATGGCCAATTCTGGCCCTGCATAAGACAACGTCATCTCTTCGGAGTTCCATTGGTTTAAAATATCGCCTAATGATTGGGCGTATCTCGAACAATTTGCTGGTGACATTGATGTTCCATTCACCTTGCAAAATGTCATCAAGGTGGACAGAGATGTTGTACTTGAAATCAGTATATGGTATATAATAAAACTGTTTTGTCTTATCCAGGGCAGCCTTGGCCAAAACATCAGCCCGTTCATTGCCCTGTATTCCAATATGGCTGGGTACCCAGCAAAAACAATGTCCTTTTGCCCAGACAAGTAGTGACACATATGCAAAATATTGGAAACAACTGGGTTGTTGAGTTTTTGACTCTTAAGAGCCTGCAATGAAGATAGCGAGTCTGTGATGATCATGAACTCCTCGTCACTACTATCCCAGATGTATTCGATGACAGCTTCAATAGCTAACAGCTCTGATGTTCAAATTGGAGCCTCATCGTTAATGCGGCAGCTAAATTCATGATCATCACAGACAAATGACATAGCTGTCCTCTTGTCTTCCTTTGATCCGTCAGTATACACCTTCCGGTGCCGCGGAAATCTACAAAATAGCTCTAGCAACATGCTCTGGAAGACAAGGGGACAGGTGTCTCCCTTCCTAAGATCTGAGAGGTTAAAAAGTATATTAGGCTGTTGAAGAAGCCAAGGTGGACACTCTGGTGGGCGCACAACGCTAATTGCGTCGAGCTCCATGTCCTCCATATGGGGTTGGAGCCTTATACCCAAAGTAGGTATAGTCCTTGGCTTGTTAATAAACAATCTCTTGTATTCAGGGTTCACAACACACGGGTTCTCAGGATTCGCTTTCATCTTCATATAGTATTGCAGGCTCAGCTTCAACCGGTCTCCACCTGAAGACTTTCTGTGGGCGATGTTCTTAATGCCCCTGAGCACAGGGTTGGCAATATTACTCGTCCCTAATCCTTCGAAATTTTTCCTGATAATGATCTGGCGATGATTTAGCAGCGAAGGATGTCGCCAGCGTTTCTGCAATATCCGTTTTATTGGTTATTGTGTCAGAATCAGTGACAAGGTACTTGATGGTTTTATCTTTCCTCTTGCCACTGATTCTGCGCAGCATTTGCCAAGTATGTTTTGCCGATGTATTATTATTTAGTGTGGAGACATATGCTCTCCAAGATTGACGCTTGGCTTCACTGATTCTGCGGCAAGCTTTCGCGTAATTTTTCTCATATCCTTCAAGGTTTTGTCTAGTCGGATGTTTTTTTAAATTTTTGCAAGGATTTTTTCTCTTTGTCTATTGCCTTTCGGTAACCTTCATCGAACCAGGGTTTGTCGATTTTTTTGGAAACTGTCGAGGTTTTGGGTATGCTTTTATCTGCTATATTGTGTAACTTGGCTGTAAAAAGGGCTATCGGGTCATCAACCCCTCTTCACTCCCAAATTGAGAGCTTGTGAGGCCTTCCCCACAAGACTGTTGGAAGGCTTTCCAATCTGCTCTGTGCAGCCTCCAATGCTGCACTCTTTCTTCAACAATAGAGTTGTTGCTCTTGTAAATATAGGGTAATGATCACTGGTACAGAGATCCTCGTTGACCCTCCAAGTGTAATCCAAATATAAATCGGGATCACACAAGGATAGGTCAATGACTGTTGCAGATCCTCAAGCAGGGCGCAAATAGGTGGTGGTATCATCATTACAAATACATAAGTTTTCATCTGAGAGGAAGTCTTCTATTATTCTGCCCCGTGGGTTGATGTCCCTACAGCCCCACATTGTGTGGTGCCCGTTAAAATCGCCCAGTAGCATGAAGGGTTTGGGCAATTGTTTTACCAGCTGCATCAATTCCACAATATCTACTGGGCGGTTTGGCGGTAAATAAACAGAGCATATCGTCATTGGCCTGTGGCAGTTAATGTTAACCACCACAGCCTGTAAGATTGTATTCAACACGATCTGTTGATGTGGTGTTCCATCCTTTATAAGGATGGAAACACCCCAGCAGGCCCTTTCATTATTGGCAGGGCCAAAACAATTGATTATTGAATAGTTCTTAAAACTTATGTTAGTGTTAGGTTTCAAGTTAGTCTCCTGTAGGCACACAGCTGCTGGGCTGTGCTCCTGCAGATGAATAGCCAGGTCATTGTAATTTGACCTTAAACCTCGACAGTTCCATTGTATGATTCTGTGGGCCATTAGGAATTTTTATGTCTCCCTGGTTTCAACTGTGCCTGGTTTGCAGCGGCGGTAGACCCAAAGACTACTCCATCATCGCTGCTTTCCTCATTATCTGCACACTCCATGGATTCGTTTCTGTTATACGTAGCGATCAGGTTTTGCCATTCGTTGTTTGTTTGGCATCCTTATTTGCCAGTGGCTTTGGGGCAGTAGGGGTAGCTGCTGTTGTAGGTGTTGCGGAAACATTTGTTGCACCAGTTGCAGATTTGATCTCTACTGCATCAGTCTGGCAAACAACCGACACAACCTGCTTCGCGACAAAACTGGCATATGATGGTTGTTTGTTAACCCCTTTAACAATTTTCCGAACTTCAGGGAAGGAAATCTTTCGCTCTGTGCGAACACGTTGGATTTCCTTCTCTGTAATCCATCGGGAGAATTTTTTGGAATAGGCCGTATGTTCACCAATACAGTTGACACATTTCACTGCAGATGTGCAGGTGGTGTCTTGATGGTCAGGTTTAGCACACTTCGCGCACACCTTTGTTTTACTGCAGTTATCTTGGTGGTGTCCAAACTGTTGGCATTTGAAACACCTCAAAGGGCTAGGCACGTATGGCTGGACGGTACATCTCTCAAATCCAACCTTTAAGGTGGCCGGTGGAGTTGGCTGGTTGAAATTGAGAATGGCAGTGTTTACTCTAATCATTTCTCCGTTTTTTTTAATGGTAATCATTTGTGCATCAGTGACTCCTTGTTTTTTTGAGCTGTGTCAATAATTCCTCTCGTGTTGTATTTTTGAGCTCAGGAGTCCTGAGAACTCCCTTTGAGGTGTTTAGTGTCCTGTGTGGTGATACTTTCACAGGCACTTGGGCCTATTTTCACTTAAATGGCCATACTGGCCGAAAAGTGAAGTAAAGAAAATATTTTACTTACTTACTTGGGCCAATTCCGTAATTGCTAGAAGCTTGGTAGAATGCGTTTCTCTGTCGACCTCTATTAAGAGGTCGCCAGAGCGCAGCCTTTTGATGGATTTAGGCTCTCCTACCAAACCCTGGATTCCCTTTTGGATGGCAAATGTTGAGAGTCTGGAGAGAGATTTCACATCATCTCCAGACGTCATCATCAAAAATCTCGGAAAAAATATTTTTGCTTTGAGAATTTCCTCCCTGGTTTTTTTATATCTTTCAAGGTATGCTTGGTCACAATCATAATCTTCTTTATCACTATTTTTTCGCTTTGTCGATTTATTCTGTCCGTTATCCATGGTGTGTTGTGTTGTTTTTTCATCACCCTGGCTCTCCAACCACCACGGAGCCCTACAAGGGGGCAACCTGCCCGCGGTAACCAGCAGGAACTATTGTCAGAGCTACCAGGGTGATATACTCATAGCAAAAGAACAGCAGTTGCAATAACCGCAGTACACATCCTTTCACCTGATTAGCCCATGGGCCATCGCCATATAGTGTCCACAATCGTGTATATAGAAATGGAAGTGGCGCTATCTTTCACTTTGTCTTGGATGATAAAAAATGAGATGAGACGATAATCGACAAGTATAGACACAACATCAACGAGACCAGCCGATTAATCTGGCCGGGCCCACCAGACCACCCGTCTCACTGAGATGAGGGCCAAAGTGGTGTTTTGGGAGTATGGAGTCCGCAGGCTCCTACGCCCTCAACCACCAGGATCCCTTCTCCCACCTACACGGGATGCAACCCACGGCAAACAGGTTGAGGGTGTGTTTAGCCTTCTAAAAGAAGTTACCAGGGGGACCACGTGGAGGTAACACATTCCCTCCCAATTAGCTCGTAAGTGTGATAATTTTGTAATGCTTTTACTCAGGTCCTTCATTTTTTTTACCACATGTGCACTACACATGGCGAGAGGGACATGGCATAATTGTTAGAGCACGGAGCTTTGTCAATGTCAGTGCCTGCCGTGCGGTTTCGAATCCTGCTCGGTGCAGAATTTTCAGAAAATATCATATTTCTCCCCTCTCAATATTGTGACATTATTTCAATGTTGTGTCCCTTGGCAAGGCTCTTAACCCTCAAATCCTTCACTGGACTCGGGTGAAAATGAGTACCTGGTAGGACAGAGATGGCAATGTGTATCGAAATGAGTCGAAATGGCTGCAGGACAGTATGCTCTCCGTGGAGTTGAGATGACACACGAATGAAAAGGTCCAGTGACCAGGGGGTAAAAAATCGGATGAAATACTTCATATCAGACCATAAACCTGCACCTTTTACACTAATCTTAAGGTCAAGTTAGATACTCTGTTACCTCGACCTAATTTCAAGCCTATTCACGGTAGCCAAATTGGCTTGTAAGCGTGATAACTTCATAACGCCTCGACTCTAATAGGCAATAACTTTAACCCTTTCAATGCCGTCTTTAGATGTCGTGACATGCTGATGCCTAAAAATTGTTTCTGCACTACAAGAATGGAAAAAAATTATAAGGTCCTCAGACCCATAACATAAGTATTCAAATGAAGCGGAAAGAACCAACTAAGATGATTTCAATTAGAGAAAACCCTTTAATCTCCATGGTTTATGGAAAACTATTTCAGCGTTGTAAGGGTTCAATCACAGATTCCCTGGCTGAACTAAGTCGTAACCAGTCAGTCTTTTCATGTCCCTCTTTTAACCCTTTAACCGCCGGTGCCGCATATTAAGTACATTAAGTACCACATTTTCAAAATGTTAAAGAACAAATGTGACATCGACCAGTAAGATTTGAAAAGAGGTAACCTCCATTTTTCAAATCTGAATAATTTTCAGTCACTTGAAGATGTGGATCGCGTCAGCGAGACACAACTTCAAGTGGGTGAAAATTCAAATTGAATAATTTGGCGGTTAAAGTGCTGAAATATTTGTGTTTGAACCATAGAGTCCATGGTTTTTTCTCAATTTGAAACCATTATAAATACCTATTTGAATACCTATGTTATGGGTCTACGGCTTTATAAATATGTTTATTCTTACAGCCCGGGGAGCAGCATTAGTGGTCAGAAATTGACGTCTACAGACGTCAGATTCTGACGACTAAAGTCGGTCATCGCGCTGTAAGGGATAATAATGTCCTTCTTATAATGAAAGATTATTCATATCAGCTACTATGATCACTATATCAATATTCAAATTAAGTTAAAATCATTTGTTTTGAGTTGCTTGGTGCGAGATATGCAGCAGCCGTTGATCTGGGGGCTCGGTCGTACAGCCATTATGTTAGAACACACATGTTCAAATTGTAGCCGTGTATCACAGAACTAATCCAGTTGCCAAATTGAGTAGGCCCTACATTGCGGTCATGAGAAGTGTATTTGATTTTTGCTGATTTTACACTGATATGGGCTAACAGGGCATATTATTCAGCTTGGTTGCCAGAGTGGAACCTTTGGGGAAACTGAAATATTCATAATTCCAAGATGCGCCCCATGACCGTGGTTTATGTGCAACTTTTAATCCTGACGACGCTCAGGCACATCTAATATTGGGCTTACAACCAAAACCATCTGTTAAATTGCGATAGAAGCAGAACATTTATTACAGATATACTTCAAACTAGAAAAGGAGTTCCCGAACTCCGAGGCCCAGCTTTAGTCTGTTTGAATGCTTTAGACAAAACAATTGGCCTAATATTTTGTAGACATAACTGTATTTGTTTTCCTCATAGGCCAGAATCCTGAATGTCCGGGATATAATTATCGAAAAAACCAAGGAGACAAGTATATCTTCAACGTGTATGCCTATTCCTTCCATCGCCGGTGCTGGCTAACATCCATGTTGTCCCGCTTGTCTTTTTCACTCCTGAACATGCTGAACGTACTGTGACATCAACTAATAAGCCAGTGTAGCCTACGAGTCTTTTCTGTGAAACGCAGTGACGTCACCGGAAATCGTTTTGAATGGGAACTCGGTGAAAACAAAGTTATGTAAGACCCCCTCCTCCATACTTCATTGTATTAGCTAGCTCGGTGACAACAATGGAGGTCAAAGCTATTGAGTTTCACATGATAGGCCCCTACGATGTAGGGCCTACCTGGTATACACAATGTAGGCTTACCCACCCAATACCGGTTGAATTTTGGGCCAGCGTCGCAGCCTATTGCTGGTTCGATACCAGTCAATCGTGTTCGACGCTGGCGCCCAACATTGAAACAGAATTGGGTGATTGTCCCGTGTTTGCTCTGACTGCCATAGGGTGCACTGACGATTTATCCCCCGAAAGGCCACTACTCGGATACCACGATACCTTGGCCCAATTGTGAAATAATGTTGGGCCACCGTCTGCGACGCTGGGCTAACATTATTCTAACCAAATCCCTTCAAGCGCCTAACCACGAATATAATCGTGAATATCTTTTTAAACACGAAAGTATTTAACCTAGGGACCTCAAACGTTACATTGCACATCCCACTGGGCACAGGACGTTGTTGCGACGTTGAATCAACGTCAACGACGTTGATTCAACGTCGCAACAACGTACTGTGCCTAGTGGGATGTTCATGAGGACTGGTGTACAGAAATGTCAACCGTTTCCCACACACAGCATTCCCCTCTTCCCCCTAAATAGGACATAAACTCAGGCAAAATAAACTTAATAGGATACCGACCGCCGTAGATCGCTCCTAGTCATGGGTGTTCAGAGTAATATAATTAGGTGTTCGAAACGGCGGAAAAAAGCCTGCCATTTGTATAAGGTCACACAATGAATTTTCAACAGAATAGCAGCACTTGCGATCCAACCAGCGAGCTAGGCGGACGTGCCGTCCTAGCCCCCGCAGAGTCAGCCATGAGGCCGAAGCCATTGCAAAACCTCCGGATCTGTGCACATTGATTTTTATCAAGACAAACTCTATTTGAATAAAGAAGAATTCAGAATACAATGGAGTCATACGATTTGTATTTACCGTTGCCCAGACAGGGATAGAGTAAGACAGAAAATCGGTAGCTGGGGAGAGCGGTCCGCCAACATGGCCACCGCCATTCACCCCGCGACCCGATATATTTATGTGTCTACCATAGTAGTGTTTTCATATAATGTTATCGGGTATCCCGACATAGTAGGGTTTTTTGAAGATGGCCACAAACATTGCCGCCAATAATCATGCTCAGATTTGACAAAATGGAAGTTACCTATTATCAAATCTTGCTGATTGATGTCGCGCTTTATCCTTAACATGTTTGAAAAGTGGTAGTTTATGTGTTAATGCAAAAATAAAAAAAACATAATATAATCTGGACTGGAGGTTAAAGGGTTAACGCCTCCTTGTCGCATTTCAGCTGTCGCTCTTTAATGTTTTTTCGTTACTCTTCAACATCTCTCTGTCGCTCTTTAACACCTCCCCAACACCCTTTTCTTCACCCTATAGCGCCTCCCTCTCGCCATGTAACACATTTACATTGCGCTTCAACACATCCCCATTAGCATTTAATGCTCGTCTGTTACCCTTTAACGCTTTCTCGTTGCCCTTTAATTTGTTCCCATCACCCTTTAACTCATCTCCAACACCTTTTAACACCGTTCTGTCTTTCTTTAATGTCTCTTTGCCACCCTCCAACACTGCTTAGTCGCTCTTTAAGGCATCCCCATTTCTCATCGCCCTTGAACGCCTACATACCAATCTGAGAGTTTATCTGTTAATGTAGCATGGGCAATTGTATCGAAAGCAGCCATCAAGTCAAGCAAGGGCAGAGCTGTAACCTGTAACCTTGTCCATACTAATAATTATATCGCTATGTACTTTCAGTAGCGCCGATTCTGTAGGAAGATGTTTCCTGTAGGCTGGTTGTAATGGATTAGATAGATGTTTTTTGTTTATATGAGCTTGCAGCCGATTGGCTACTACCTTTTCTATGATTTTGTAAATGAATCTCAAGTTGGACACAGGCCTGTAATTATTCAGTTTGTTTTTGGGAAGAGATGTTTTTTTAAGTAGTGGTCTTACATGAGCTTCCTGAAATTTTGAGGAAATGTAGGCCTACTTTTTTCTATTGAAATGTTGATTATATGAGTCATGTGATTTATTATTACGTCAAGACTATTTTTAAGCATGCTTTTTAATTTCATTTTCTGTAATACTGTCAAAAACATATTGAATGCTCACCTTTAATTGATATCGTCCACAATTTATTTTTGTTTGTTAAAATGTTATGAAACATTTTTGAAATAATTGAAATAGTTTCACTAATAGCATCATGTCCATCAACAACAAAATTATATCAGACAACCAAAACCTAATTTTACATTTAATTTTATTGAGTATTGAGTAAAATGTACATTAACCCGCATTATAACATTAAAACAAGGTAAATCAATAGTATGAAGGAATTAAATTATTCGATTTGCTGATGATTTCACAATAATATTGATATCGCAAATAACTCATCCTAGACCATAGCCTACTTGTGGGCTCACAACTGTACCAATTCTTATTGGTAGATGTGTTCAGCGTATTGAGACTCTCTGAATTATATGTGGGCTTAGCTTGCAATTATATCACAAATAAAAAAAAGTCCGTTATTCTGTGCAATCTGAATAAAACTCCATTGTGTTCTGAAATAAAGTCTCGCCGTCTTTGGTGACTTCAAAGTAGAGAACATACGGATTTTTAATGTCTTGCCACAGTGAAACCTTCAACCAGTCGCCTCCATTACATTCTTTTTTGTATGCAATATCCATGCATTTGACCTGATATGCCAATATGTCCTCCTGGAACTTGTTAAGTTTGCCATGAACCAAGGCGTCCATGGCAGCGTCCAAACAAAAACGGATATATGCCACATAATTCACATGCTGATTGTGATCTACATCATTCCAGGAAGCCCTGACCTCAAACGTGTGCCCCATTTCCTCTGGTGGTGTCAGGAGTGGGATCACTAGGCGTTTTTTATTCACACTATAATTTGCGTATTTCTCCTTCCACCAGTCTGGCAAAGGAGTGGGTCGTCTCGTAGTCTTGTCAACAGACACAACCTGGTTGATATTTGAAACATACACCTCGCCTGTCGCAGAGTCATACAACTTGCTGATTTCACTGAACGACGACATGCCAACGTAACCAAGCTCCACGGAAAGTGCTAATTCTGGAATGATTGGTTTGTCGAGAAGAGATCTGAAATTCGGCCTTGTTTCAGTTCTGCAGGAGGCCATGAATGTATATCTGTCCGACGCCACAACATCATATTCCAATAAGCTTTTCCCTGTTTCCTTGTTCAGAGTATGGTACGCCAGCAAGCGGGCAACTGTCATAGTCATTTGTAGTTTACCGATGTTCCAATTGCCTGTATGCATAACATTAATTTAATTGTAAATTAAAAATTGCATAATTATCCTAGCATTATAATGTATAAACACAGAGATCATACGCTATTTAATACCGGAAAAAAATAAAACATATTATTATCCACTGATATCTAATGTTTACATGGCTTGAGAATATTTAGGCGCCAGATAAAATAATGTATTAAAAATAGGCACTATGCAAGTACAAAGACATATGCATATTAGCTTACATCAACAATAACACAACAAAGAAGAGCTAGTGAGCCAATTTTGGTTTAATATGGGTCCAACCCAATGTCTCGAATCAGCGTCTCTTGTTTACTTGGAAAGCGTGATCGCGCATTAGGGGACTAGACCACCACCTACTTTTAGCAAAATTCAACCCTTTTGACAACCATGACTAAAATTATTGAGGAACCCCCCCCCCCCCCCCAATAAAGCATTTCCCATAAATGTGTGGTACACAATATGTACGAGACAACAATGCACAGTAAAAAAATATAGCAGAATAAGATCACCTGTTCTGTCGAATTCATCAAAGGCTATATTTGGAAATTTGATCACGGCTTTTGTTCCATTTTCTTCAATTGACACAGCATATTGAGATATTCTGTTGATAACAATGCAAAAGCTCATTACAGTAAACTCTCGAATTTGTGTAAAACACAAATGTGCTAATCACGTCTATAACCGTTTTTAACCTCTTTACGTGTCCTTCAAACAGGACTCTTTGAAAAAGAATCTGAATTGAGCTTTAAGTTTGCTAGACTGGCAAAGTTTGATTGAAATCGTACAAATATAAGTGACACACAACTTCAAGTGAGTAGAAATTTAAATTTTATGCTACACATTAGCGCTTTGAGGGTTCATTTACTCATGACTGTTGGTAATCTAATATATATTATTATATATAGATTAATCTAATATTGATGAATATAATATAGATTAATCTAATATAAATTAATATAATATAGATTAATCTAATATAGATTAACCATTATGGGTAATATGGTAATGTAAATGACATTAAGATCAAATTTATTATCTATATGTGATCTATGATATGCAACAATGTTCACCTGCTATAATGTTATATTTAATTACTCTCTCAGCAAAGTATTATATTTCTAGTAAACGAGTGATCCGTGATAAATAAACATACCTCGACAAATCGACAACAGGTCTGAATTTAGCCATGTGGCCTACTTCTCCTTGCCTAATGGACACTATGATGTTGCTGCAAAAAATACACAATACTATCTTTGAATCGAAGAAGGGTCCGATAATTAAATATAGTTTTTAAATTATACAAGAAGACCCGTTCATACGTCTACTCCCGAATATATATGTCTTTTTGCTTTCAGTCGGAATTCAGGTTATTCTGTATCCTCACCTGTATATCTGAGCGCCTGTGTGTGTGTTATTATTATAAAGAAACGGTGGACCAATTTAAATGCCCGCCCATAAAATTAGCAAAAAAAAAAATTATATTCAGAATAAAATTATCATTAAGACTATTTTCTCATTATGGTGGGGGGGGGGGGGATGTATCCGTAGATATTGTACGATATTCACGAGGGGCAGTCATTTTATACATTTTTTGGGTGATGGGGTTGGGCAGAAATGTGTAGGCCTTTGTTTTGGGCAAAATATTAATGTTACTTTTTCTACAATAGCAACTTTCCGTTTAACCCTCTATTTCACTGTGATCAATCTTACATTTTTAATGTTAAAAGTATAAGCCATATATTAACCTTCTGATGGCTAGAGTATCGTGGACGTTGACTCTGTCATAGACTTTTCCTGTGGCTGCGGCCAACCAATTATTGAGATTTCAGTTCGGTTCAAATTATAAACTGTTGATCGGCTGCGAGCTGATATCAAAACCAACCGCTTCGCCCACATGGACCAGCCTTCATAATAGACCACGTGTCATTTAACATGCTTAAACGCATAGCAAGTGTATTCATGTAGCTATAGTCAAAATATGACTTGCACACCGGTTCTGGGGCCTCGTGCACCAAACAGTCCCAAACAAACGTTGCTCATAAATGGATCGTGAAGCAAACGTTGTGTAGGCCTACACCATATAGTCGCGAACACATTTGTCGTACTTGATTCGCAAATGAGCCATACATTTGTGACTGCTGAGGAGGTAATCTTAAGTAAGCGCAGCAACTTGGAATCTCATTACTAAGTACAGTATTGGCTTTTTAAGTGCAATAGTCGCAAACACACACGTGTCATATTTGATTCTCAAATGAGCTGTAAATTTACGACTGCTGGGGGGGGGGGGGGGTGGACTTGAATCAACGTAGAACTTGATATCACGTTACTAAGTAAAGTAATGGCTTTTTATGTGCAATTTTTTTCCAGAGAATAACTCGAAATATTTTCGTTTGATAAGGTGTAAACATGGTACAAATCCTACAGTTTGACTGTTCTGAAATTTAAATTTATATTTATTCACAATGAGAAAACACACTCACACACACTTGAACCACAAAATATCGGTATTTATCACAATTGCCATATCATTAATATTCCTATTCTATGGATACCTCACATTATTTTGCCGATATGCATGGTACATTGTTTTTACAAATACGTTTTACAAAATGTCCTATATGTAGCCCTCTGTTAAAACTGTGATTTGGTGTTGCTAGCATATCGCAGATATTTCAAGCACCCAAATTCTGGACAATTCATATTAATATAAGATTGAATGACAGATAGATTCGTCATTTCTTAAATAATACAATTATTATGGACAACACAGCTTCGCTGATTTTTTCCGACATCTGTAATCAGGTCTTGCTTGGTGCACACGCGGATTTCCGAAGCAATGTACGATAAGTTTACCTGCAAACACGAGGCAGTGACACGATATTGTTTTAATGTTGGGTTAGCACTGCATATGGTTGCCCAATAAAGTTTGGTCATCTTTGCAACCGGTGGACCAACAATTAACCAACACTGGGTTGACATCAGCCAGCCTACAGCTTTCCCAAATCTTCGGTAACTGTTTTTATCAAGAACTTTATATCTAAAGTTCTTGGTGTTATATAACACGTTCAGTCGTATGAAACTAGTAAGTGCCCCGTTGTAAGAAATCGTAAACAACAGCCTTAGTGCACACCGCGTAGCATTTCCATCTTACATGTCACGTCGGAATGTCACACGTAGCTTACGACGAACTTGCCAATATTATACGACTCACATTTGCGACTGCTTTGGCGCGCTCGTTTATCTCAAAGTCAACTAGTAATACAAACAAATCAAATGATTTGACTTAATGGTTTTATACGATACAGAAATTGTCTCTGTTCGTTGTGCCCTCTTGTTCAATGCCAAAAGAATCCAAAGGACGAGGTCAATATAATATTATGCATAACCCTACTTTTATTATAGGTAATTAAGCAAAGATTGATGTGATGTAGGTAACAAAACTGGGATAAACAAATAGCGCACGAGTTCAAAATATGTGCTCAACAAAAAAGTACAATAAGCATAATTGTCATAATTCGTATAAATATGCTGGATCAATAAATTCCATTTCAACCTCGTTCCCAGGTATAATGAATTGAGAATCTGTCGATTGGTAAAAGAAAATCAACATGTCCGTATGTCTAAGCCTAGTGACTTGGTGACTGGGGAATCTCATAAGATCATTGCTAGACCAGTGTGATAAGTATGTATACATGGAAATTGTTATGGAATATAGGATATCATGGTGTGCGTTTGTATAAAACAAATTGAGTTAATATTGTTAAAAATCATCTTTCAAATTGTGATAGAAGCATAAAATTTAGTACAGATATTCCTTGAATAATTGATGTTCAGAGAAATATATTGGAGGACCACCATGTGTGGAAGGGCAAACAATGTATTGATGTGTGTAATTTTTGACAGAAAAGAAACAGGTATATCGTCGCCTCGGAGCTAAAGGATCCTATCTGACACTCGTCAGAGTGGCAGATGGGATCCTTTAGCTCCGAGGCGACGATATGCTAGTGTTTTCAGGTATATGCCCGACATATAGTCAAGTTCACTATGTAATTTTGTTGTCATTTTTGAGAGACTTGCAAACCTGTACATTTTTTGGAAACAGTGTTGTATATTCAATCAGAAAACCAATGTTTCCAATTTCCCAGATGTATCTATGTCGGCCATCTTGGATTTTCAAAATGGCCGCCATAAAAAATGTTTTTTTCTAAATATCTCGACATATAGGTGGCATAGAGATCCGATTTTAACGGCTAAACCTACATTTGGATGGTCAAGGAATATTGTGGTATCAAGTAAAATAAGCTAAACGTACCAACAAAGCGACCATCTTGAATTTTTAAAATGGCTGCCTTAAAATGGGTGTTTCTCAATATCTCGGCATCTAGGATATTTAGAGCTTTGATTTTAACGGCTAATCCTACATTTGTAGGGACAAGGAATCCCGTGGCACCAAGTACAATAAGCTAAGCATAATAACAAAGTCAAGTATCATGTGTATTGTATTCTGTAGTGTATGATGTGAATGACTGAGCCAGATATTTCACTTCCGACATTTTAAGTAGCCTATGAGATTGGCTTGAACAGTTATGAATAACAGTTATGAATAATCGGAATTGTTTATATTATCATTACACTTCAAGGGTAAGGGTCATCATCACCTGATACTCTTATTCATCATCATCACTATCGCTGGCCAACAACATGTCAGCCCGAGTCCTCATCATTCTGACACTCAATGCCGCACAGTCAGAGGAGGTCTGTGCACGATAGGTTCTTGGACCTGCAAGAACATCGAGCTGTAGAACAGTCGCCTCTACACTGGCATCTCACCATCTCGATGATGGCCTTGGGGGCTGGGAGCAAATCAGTAGTGACTGGCTTGACTTGACCAGTTGTGTCCTTGTAGAAGCCGTGCTTCAGAGGATCCAGAGACTGCTGCTGATCAACGCTTGTCTGACCCCATACTGTAGCCTCGAAGGAAGTGCTGCTTGAGAGCACCGGATGTGGGAGTCAGCTTGTCACTTTCAGCCATATGCTTACAGAACAGGTGCCATTGCAGCTCGGGGATACCCGCAATCTGGATGCCCTCTGGTACGTATGCAGCAGAGACGACTGTAGCCAACATAGAGAGCAGGTCATCGGTGATTGAAAGCATCTGCAAAGCCTTGCCGACTTCTCCAACTGCTTTGAGGTGGACTAGTAGAGAACCTCTCAGTGTTGTCTTCCCCCGAAAATGCTTGAAAGGCCGGAAAGCGTTTGCTCTTTGTGGACCTAGAGCTATCCATATTAGCTGTACTTGGATTACTCCGGGGGCATTGCCAAGGACGTACTTCTCAGCAGCAGGTCTTAATTGGCTATGACCAGCACAATGCCATCTGTGACTTGGGGGAAGATCACTATCTCTGCATCCTGTGGGTTGCGCCGTGATGCCAACACTGCATGGTAGATCAGCAGTGTGTCCGCCTTTTCGTGGTTGTCGTCACTGGCCAGCCGGCGTGCTGTCAACTGATGCGTGAATCACTCGGCAAACATCGGTGCAGTGACAAGAGAGATTCATATCTCTTGTCAGTCTACCGATGTTTGCCGAGCGTGTCACGCATCAGTGGTCAGTCAGCACAACGGCTGGCCAGTGGTTGTCGTTATCAGAGAATAGCTCACTGTTGCTTCTCGCATGTCTCGAGGCCGATGTGATGACAACCTTGGACGAGTGTTTGTTGTACACCAGGGTTCTTCCTCCCAGATACTCGGTCAGATCAGCCTTCGTCTTGTCATGTGAAAGGAAACGGCTCATTAGGATGTGTTTGATGCTGGTATCATGTCTGATCTGATACAGAATCGGATCCTTCTCTTATCTCCGTTTCTCCCTTGTGGCACTCTTTAGGGAGCCAGCATTGTAAGTGTCAAATACCAGAATGAACTCATCATAGTCAGAGACATCAATGCCTCTTCGTCACCCTTTAACGCCCAATCGGTCGACTTTGAACACTCCAGTACCGCAAATTTAATGTCACAAGTTAACGTCATTAGTGTAGACCTACATCTGTTTTGTACCCAAAAAAACAAGGAGTTATATATCTTAAAAAGCTGTGTTTAGATTTCATTGGTATTTTTAACACAAATTATACGCATTTTCTTGGGATTTTTGGGGGAGATATTCAGATGATGTGTATATACATTAGTAATCGGCATAAATTCTCAAGAGATTCCTAAGCGTTTGAAATTGATAAAACCATGTAAATTTGAGTATCATAGGCAGAAAGATGGTGGTTTATGTTAGAAAGATTGTTAGAAAGATTGCAGAAAGATTGTGGTTTAGTGTATAAGGTAAAAATCACTGGTCTCAGCACAGAGCCCTTTGAGCGTGTGACTTTATCTGACAGAGTGTCTTTTTACGGAAAAGTGCCTATTTTTCAAATACGAAGAAAAACAAATTTGAGCCTGCCCAGATATTCCATACCAATCTGAAAGTCTATCTTTTAATGTAGCATGGTCAATAGTATCGAAACCGGCCGACAAGTTAAAGCAGGGACAGATCTCAAGCTTTAACTTCAACCTTGTCCATACTAATAATTATATCTCTATCTACTTTCAGTAGCGCCGATTCTCTAAATGATTATGTAAATAATTTTGTAAATGAAACTCAAGTTGGACACAGGCCTGTCATTTTTCAGTTCGGTTTTAGGAAGAGTAGTGGTCTTACATGAGCTTCTTAAAATTTGAAGAAATGTACTCGTCTCTATTGAAATGTTGATTATGTCAGTGATGGGAGGTATTAATATGTCAAGACAATTTTTCAGCATGCCTTTTAATTTCATATTGTGTCGCACGTTCAAAAACATATTCAATGCTCACCTTTAATTGATATCGTCCACAATTTATTTTTGTTTGTAAGAGGGAAGACATGAAAACATTCAATTTTGTTGAAATCTGGGAATTATAATATAAATGTCTACGTATATTCAGTAATGCTACACACATAATTGCTAAAAGTTTATGAAACATTTAAAAAATAATTGAAATAGTTTAACTAATAACATCATGTCCATCAACAACACAATTATATTAGACAACCAAAACTTAATATTACATTTAATATGATTGAGTATTGAGTAAAATGTACCATTAACCCGCATTATAACATTATAACAAGAAAAATCAATTTTAAAGGAGTCAAGTTCTTCATATTTGCTAATGATTTCACAATAACATGGATATCGCGAAAAACTCATCCTCTTAGATCGTACCCTACAAGCGGGCTCACAACTATACCAATTCATATTTGTGGATGTGTTCAGCGAATTAAGACTCCCTGAATAATATGTGGGCTTAGGTTGCAATTATATCACAAATAAGATAAAAACAGTCCGTTATTCTGTAAAATCTGAATAAAACTCCATTGTGTTCTGAAATAAAGTCTCGCCGTCTTTTGTGACGTCAAAGTAGAGAACATACGGATTTTTAATGTCTTGCCACAGTGAAACTCTCAACCAGTCACCTCCATTACATTCTTTTTTGTATGCAATATCCATGCATTTGACCTGATATGCCAAAATGTCTTTCTGTAACTTGCTAAATTTACCATGAACCAGGGCGTCCATGGCAGCGTCCAAACAAAAACGGATATAGGCCACATAATTAACATGCTGATTGGAGTCTACATCATTCCAGGAAGCTCTGACCTCAAACGTATGTCCCATTTCCTCCGGTGGTGTCAGGAGTGGGATCACTAGGCCTTTGTTATTCACACTATAATTTGCGTATTTCTCCTTCCACCAGTCTGGCAAAGGAGTGGGTCGTCTCGTAGTCTTGTCAACAGACACAACCTGGTTAATATTTGAAGCATACACCTCGCCTGTCGCAGTGTCATACAACTTGCTGATATCACTGAACGACGACATGCCAACGTAACCAAGTTCCACGGAAAGTGCTAATTCTGGAAATATTGGTTTGTCGAGGAGAGAGCTAAAATTCGGCCTTGTTTCAGTTCTGCAGGAGGCCATGAATGTATATCTGTCTGACGTCATAACATCATATTCCAAGAAGCTTTTCCCTGTGTCCTTGATCGGAGTATGGTATGCCAGAAAACGGGCAACTGTCAAAGTCATTTGTAATTTACCGATGTTCCAATTGCCTGTGTGCATAACATTAATTAGATAGTAAATTAAAAATTGCATATCCCAGCATTATAATGTATAAACACGTATGCCTGCAGGGAAGATACGCTATTTACTACCGAAAAGAATAAAGCATATTATTATCCACTAATAAAGTGGAAAAAAACTTGTAGACATTGAAATGACATACATTTTACACACATGAAATCTGAAGAAATTTAGATGAGATATTATATGGCTTAAGAATATTTAAGCGCCAGATAAAATATTGTATTAAAAATAAGCACTATGCAAGTACTAAAACATATATTTTACTTGATTATTAGCTTACCACAACAATAACACCACAAAGCTATTGAGCAAATTTTGGTTCAATATGGGTCCAACCTAACGTCTGCGACCCGAGGCTGGCCCCACATTGAGTCATCATTGAATCAGCGTCTCTTGTTTATATTACTTTGAAAGCGTAATCGCACATTAAGGGGACCAGACCACCACCTACTTTTAGCCAAATTCAAACCCTTCTGACAACCATGACTAAAATTATTGTGAGGTATAGCAGAAAAAGATCACCTGTTCTGTCGAATTCACCAAAAGCGATACTTGGAAATTTGATCACGGCTTTTGTTC
Organism: Flabesymbios commensalis; assembly: GCA_964017125.1. NCBI lineage: Eukaryota > Metazoa > Annelida > Polychaeta > Terebellida > Flabelligeridae > Flabesymbios > Flabesymbios commensalis. The sequence continues at coordinate 13,481,508 of OZ024907.1, forward strand.
CATTTTCTTCAATTGACACAGCATATTGAGATATTCTGTTAATAACAATTCAAAAGTTCATTACATTAAAGAGACTCCGAGGGTTGAACATTTTCAATTTTGTCAATTTAAAAAAAATAATTTATATGAAGCTATATGGCCATATATGGCCTACTGTATGATCTTGAATAAAATACAAAATTAAAACAACAATGTTAAAGCACCGATAAAGACTAAACCAGCTTTATTTCTAAGACGTATACTGTCATGTAAACAAGCTTGTTTACATGATACAACACATTAGGCCACAAATACTGACCATCTCAGACGGCATGATCAATGTAACCACATGGTTACATCAATAGCTGCCGCCCTTAATTGGTCTGTGAGAGCGATGATCGGGAGCCCCCCCCCCCCCGCAGAACCGATTGTTTGCTGAACGCTGGGCCGACGACCCTGACATGTGGCCCAATGCTGTACGAATATTCAACCGTCCATTAGCAAGTGTTTAGGTATACAAATAGTTTGCTTGGGTTCTCGCTAGATTCATAAAAAATTGATAAAAAATATTTATTAAAATCTAAAAATTCAAAAATAAACAAGATCATGATCTGTGGGATACACTTCTTCAATACAAAATTAAAAACCAAAACTGACGATAGTCGTTTTAAATACTCGAATTTGTATAAACTAAAAATATGCCTATCATGTATATGCCCGTTTTTAATCTCTTTGAAGGAAAAACTGAAATCAGCTTTACATTTGCTAGACTGGTTTGATTCAAACTTCACAAATGAAAGTATTTTTTTACTCACTTGAAGTTGTGTGTCGCGGACGCACAACTTCAAGTGAGTAAATATTCAAATTGTAGGCTACACATTAGCGCTTTGAAGGTTGATTTACTTATGACTGTTGGTAATCTAATGTAGAATAATATAATATAGATTAATGTAATAAGAATAAATCTAATATAGATTAATCTAATATGTATTTATATAGATTAGCTATTGTGGTTAATGACAATAAACGAAAATTGATTAGCCCTATCTATGTATGGACAATGTGAACCTGCTATCCTGTTATTTTTAATCACCTTTTCAGTAAGGTACTATATTCTTTCAAAGTAAACGAATGCTTGGTAATAAATAAACATAGGCCTACCTTGCCAAATCGACAATAGGTCTGAATTTAGCCATGTGGCCTACTTCTCCTTGCTTGATGGACAATATGATGTTCCTGGAAATAATACACAATACTATCTTTAAATCAAAGATATGCGGGTCCGAGAATCGTTTTAAAATTATACAAGTAGACCCGTTCATAAGTCTACTCCCGAATATCTGTCCTTCTGCGGTGGTCCAAAGCCAGTCGGAATTCAGGTTATTCTGTTTCCTCACTTATATACCTGAGTGAATGGGTGTGTGTTATTATTATAAGGAAACGGCGGAGGTGTTGATCTTATTTATAGTGATGCCCGCAGCAATTTAGATGCCCGCAGATAAAATTATCAATAAAGAGACTTCATAATCAGAAGAAAATTATCATTAACCCTTTGACTTCCAGGCCGGGGTGCATGCCAGGATCCAGATATACTGGTGTAGGAGTTCTATTTTTCGTCATTTGAAGCTGGAATTGCTAACGCAATTTCCAGCTTCAAATGACGAAAAATACATAAATGTAGTATATATTTGACGAAAATTTGTGTCATTTTATGGTTACGTTCATTGACGAATGACGACGGAAATTCCCATCATGTATGGTAGTGAAAAGGTTAAGACAGAATTTATAGGGGAGGGACTCAGAGGAGTATTAGTACGGGTTGGGCTATTGATTTAGTACACATTTTGGACAAGACACAACTTTTGATAAAGCTAAGACAGTAATGTCAATTTTATTTTTTAGAATTCTTTAATAAAACTTATTTCTAATTATGTGGGGGGGGATTATCCATTGATATTGTACGATATCTTCGAGGGGCAGTAATGTTGTACATTTTTTGTGTGGTGGGGGGTCGGTAACAATTTGCAGGCCTATGGCGGTTTTGGGCAGAATATTAATGTTCCTTTTTCTATTACAATGGACAACTTGCCTTTTACTCCTGTATTTCATTGTGATCAATCTTTAATAAACCATATATTACCTTTCTGATGGCTGGAGTATCACATTGTGCCCTCTCTTGGTAGACTTTTTCTATGGCCAACCATTTATGGAGATGTCAGCTCGGTTCAAATTATAAACTGTTGCTCAGCTGCGAGCCGATATCGAAACCCCCGCTGCACCCACATAGACATGACTTCATAATATACATGTGTCATTTAACATGTTTAACCGCATAACAAGTGTAGGGGAGACCGGGGCTAGTTGTGACATTTATCGTACAAAAAACAGACACATAAAATGGGGAAAATTTGTTTATTAAAAATAAACATCAAATTAAACGACTACAAATAAAAAGGGCTTCACTTCAAATGTTGTTAATGTAAACGTGGTTGTAACAGAGTGAAGCCCTAAGACCAAAATAGGTATAAATTTACTTGACAGTCAGTTAACAGGATTAACCAGTGAATATTTATACATGTCTCTAATTGATCTAATCTACTATGAATATTTATACATGTCTCAAATTGATCAAATCTACTATGACTATTTATACATGTCTCTGATTGATCTAATCTACTATGAATATTTATACATGTCTCTGATTGATCTAATCTACTATTTAAATGTGAACTTTGACTCTTGTATCATTACAAACAAATTAGATAATATCAACCAAACTATCAATAACAATCTAGTAATTGTTCACACAAAACCAAACCTATCAATAACAATCTACTAATTGTTCACATTAATATATTAATGAACATTGACTCTTGTATCATTACATACAAATTACATAATATTGACAAGATCTATCAATAACATTATTAAACAAGATTATCTGTTGTTGAGGAGGGTATGAAAACGGTCAGAAGAAAAATGAACAAAAAACTTGCAGCGGATGGAAGCGGGAGGAGGTGGGATTTTCTTGATAGACATAGAATCTGCTATATAAATTTATATTTCTTTAGGATTAATTTTTGGTTTGAACCACTCTCAAGATTTCATTGCTAAAAGAGACTGTTACAAACAAATCGAGATCCGAACAAACCACGAATTACATAGCTTGGGATTCGCCTAGGATTAATAATCTATTTTGTGTCCGATAAAAAGAGCTTTCATTTTACGAAAACTCTGTATTTATCGTACAAAAAACAGACACATAAAATGGGGAAAATTTGTTTATTAAAAATAAACATCAAATTAAACGACTACAAATAAAAAGGGCTTCACTTCAAATGTTGTTAATGTAAACGTGGTTGTAACAGAGTGAAGCCCTAAGACCAAAATAGGTATAAATTTACTTGACAGTCAGTTAACAGGATTAACCAGTGAATATTTATACATGTCTCTAATTGATCTAATCTACTATGAATATTTATACATGTCTCAAATTGATCAAATCTACTATGACTATTTATACATGTCTCTGATTGATCTAATCTACTATGAATATTTATACATGTCTCTGATTGATCTAATCTACTATTTAAATGTGAACTTTGACTCTTGTATCATTACAAACAAATTAGATAATATCAACCAAACTATCAATAACAATCTAGTAATTGTTCACACAAAACCAAACCTATCAATAACAATCTACTAATTGTTCACATTAATATATTAATGAACATTGACTCTTGTATCATTACATACAAATTACATAATATTGACAAAATCTATCAATAACATTATTAAACAAGATTATCTGTTGTTGAGGAGGGTATGAAAACGGCACACAGACACAAAGTGTCTGACCCCCACAACCCAAACTTACGAATGCATCGTAAGAGCACATATGAATTCCAACCTCTCATCTGTCTAATCCACCATTACTTGCGACATCAGAAACAACACTAATTCTAAATAGTGAAGTGCTATATAGTCTGAAATTTAGTTTTTAAATTGAAATTAGGATGTCTACAGAAGTGAAACTTGAAATTTACATGTAATGAATAGATAACCAAATAATTAAAATTTACAAATGTAGATAATAAGGGACACATTATCATAACATCTACTGTATTTATAATTCCTGAAGCAAGTCTCAGTAGTGTTTTGACTGGCTGGATTTATATGTCAGTGGAATTTTATTTTCTGTAAGTGTAAAATCTGACCCAGAAGTATACAGACCTCATTTTGAGCTGACCTAGGTATTGCAGACACACTTTGAAAACATAAGAATACCACCAAACATAGATTTAGAAGGATTTTAAGCAAATTAGGAACATGAGGAAATGGTCCACATCTTGAGTATTGCTGTATTCACTAAAAATGTTGTTTACATATACATTCAAAAGCAAGATCTAAAGAATTCTAAAAAAAATAAAATAAAAATAAAAATAATAATTTCTTACTCACGCAGTTATTGACGAAAAAGCAAAAATTTCAGCTTTTTCTTCTCTTCTACGGGAGAAGAAAAAGGACATAAATCATTCACATTCAAAGTAATTCCACCTGTAAGAATGAGCTTGTGGATATTGTACCAAAAACAGACTGGCCGAAATCGGGTTGGCAAATCACTCCCCATCATGTTTTCCATTGTTAGAACAGCTGGCGCAAGTCCTGCCGAACTAACAAATGGAAAATCATATATTTGGTTCTTCACAAAGTTTATTGCATCTGGCGCAAGTCCGGATGCATCCTGCCCATCCTTGCTAGCACTGATTTCAGCAGCTGGCGCAAATCCTGATGCTAGAATAAACTAATTCCACCAGTAAGAATGAGCTTGTGGATATTGTATCAAAACCCGACTGGCCGAAATCGGGTTGGCAAATCACTCCCCATCGTGTTTTCCATTGTTAGAACAGCTGGCGCAAGTCCTGCCGAACTAACAAATGAAAAATCATATGTTTGGTTCTTCACAAAGTTTATTGCATCTGGCGCAAGTCCGGATGCATCCTGCCCATCCTTGCTAGCACTGATTTCAGAAGCTGGCGCAAATCCTGATGCTAGATTAAACTAATTCCACCTGTAAGAATGAGCTTGTGGATATTGTATCAAAAACCAACTGGCCCAAATCCAGTTGGCAAATCACTCCCCATCATGTTTGCTATAGTTAGAACAGCTGGCGCAAGTCCTGCCGAACTAACAAATGAATAATCATATGTTTGGTTCTTCATGAAGTTCATTGCATCTGGCGCAAGTCCGGATGCATCCTGTCTATCATTACTAGCACTGATTTCAGCAGCTGGCGCAAGTCCTGATGCTGGAATTATCAAGCTAGACATAGAGCATCATGTAGTTGGCGTATAAGGCATGCAATAATTACTGCGGCCTGTAACAACTGGCCAAGTCTTGTTGTAACTGACCTTGTATTTATTGACTAATAATATGTTCTTGCAGTAGTTTAATTGAATAATTATATTCTTTTTACTTTACACTCCTACACTTGGATACTCTTCCGAATTATTTCAATTTACAAATTATTTATTATATATATATATATATATCTAAGTAAGAATGATGAAAGATTTAATTCTTGTGGCCATTTTTTTTTTTTTTTTTTTTTTTTTTATTATTATTTAATTTCAAAGCAGTTGGATCACTAAGCTTTACAAAACAAGCAACGAAGAAGTAAACTTAGAAAGAAAAAGGTGACCCAAAACATAATTTCATAGGATCCACTTGAAACCTAAGGTCACTTTGGCAAAGCCAGAGAATGGCCTACAGGAAAACCAGCCCCTGGGATTATTCCAGAGTCATCACAAATTGGCATAATTGCATCAATTATATAAAATGAAATCAAGAGATTATCAACTATATCTCTTCTCATTAATTTAAATTATTACTGATGAGAACGTTAAATCTTAACTTCCTAACATGAATTATTTTCAAATATCCTTATGAGCACTAATATTGTATATTTTAATTTGAGATTAAGAGTAGCTGGTATGTATGCTTCATTGACCAAAAGTAACAAAAAAGAAAACTCCAATCAAAGAGGAAAGGTGCCAAAAACATAGTTTTGACAAAGACCTATCTGAAACCGAAAGCTGTACTGGCGAGGCCAGAAAATAGCCCACAGGAAACAAATCCTGACAGGAATCAGTGGGTCCACCACAAATTGGCATCAGCCAATGTGATTATCGCCTCCAGAGTTTATCAATTCTTGCTAAATCAAATCCTAGAAACAACAATTGCTCCTCTTATTTATTTATATTATTTGTAAATTTTTGCCCTACAAATCACACGATAAAATGTACCCAAAAAATTTAAGTAACAAAGATGAAACTCCAAAAAATGAGGAAAAAAGCCAAAAACATATGTTCCTGACAACAAGACCTACCTGAAACCCCATAAGGCCGCAGTGGCAATGCCAAAGAATGGCCCACAGGAAAAACAGTTCCTGAAAGGAATCAGTGAGTCAACCACAAATTGGCATAAATGCATAAAAGCAGCCAAAGTGGTTATCGCCTCCAGAGTTAATCAATCTTTGTTAAACAAATTCTCTGAGACAATTATCATTGATTTATAAAATTAATATTGTCTATTGCATTAAAGTGAGCGCCATCACAAATGTTTACTCAGCGAATCACAACAAGAATTAATCTTCTTAACAAGATAATTTATAAAGTTGACCAAGCAAATCACACGATAAAATGTACCCAAAAAAATTTAAGTAACAAAGATGAAACTCCCAACCACGAGAAAAAAGGCCAAAAACATATGTTCCTGACAACAAGACCTATCTGAAACCCCATAAGGCCGCAGTGGCAATGCCAGAGAATGGCCCACAGGAAAAACAGTTCCTGAAAGGAATCAGTGAGTCAACCACAAACTAGCATAAATGCATAAAAGCAGCCAAAGTGGTTATCGCCTCAAGAGTTAATCAATCTTTGTTAAACAAATTTTCTGACACAATTATCGTTGATTTATAAAATAAATATTGCCAATAGCATTAAAGTGAACGCCATCTCAAATGATTACTCAGCGAATCACAACAAGTTAACATAGTACTTTTTCAACTGAATGAAACCAAAATTTTTATGTGACAAAGATGAAACATTTTCCATCCCCCTTGACATATTAAAAGTTATCCAAATTTGGATGCAAAAATGCAAATGATTTTTTCGTTATGTCATTCCGCAAATGTTTGATAAATGAGGAACCGACCAGTGTTACTCTGCAGTTATAAGAGTTCTTGTTTTATGCTCAATTTGTTAAATTTGATAATTTAATAACAATGGAAATTAACGATTGAAACGAAGAATGAGTGAACGATAATGTAAGGTTTTGAGACTGACTAGACCACATGAAAAGACAACAATGTCAATGTGACAAAGATAAGGGTCATAATCCAAATAATTGGTCAGACAGATTCAATAATAACCACGCAAAGCTATTATCAAATATATACACAAACTATTAAAAATATTTGTAACATAAATTTCCTTTATAGAATCATATAGTCATATAAAATAAAGTATAGACAGCTGAAAATTTTTAATGTGCGATTGGTTATCGCCCCGATAAGTTCATCGATTCTTGTTATTTTAAATCAAATTTCAAAACAACTATCACCACTCTCATTGATTTAAATTAAATCAAAATCATATGGTCATTGTGTTTTAACTTAATTTAAAGTTAACACTAGCGCTTAAATTCCTAAGATTGTATATTTTTTAGTCTACATTTTATTGAAATCATGAAAGAACAGTCCAAACCAAATTCAATCCAGATGAATTTTGTATTATGAATTTGTCACTCCAAAAATATGTCACTGTCAGAGACTGGAAGTGCTGCCGACTATTACACTAATAATGACGCTGCAACCAGTCTAATGGTAGACTAGTCTACATCGTATATTTTAATATTTTAATTTTTGATTTCATGAAATGAAACAAAAAGCGATTAGACTAGGCCTATATACGTTTTTGTAGACAGCTACAATTTTTTAATGTGCAATGTCTAGAATTAGACTATTAGACTTAAAATTAATTAGACCAAAGTCTAGTCCTAGCCCTGGCCTACTGCGGCTAGGCCAGGAGCCTATGGCAATAATAGAGTATAGTCTATAGAGTATACTAACACTAACAGTAACAGTTAAGAGTAACAGTTAAAGCCGAGACTAGACTATAAATAGACTCGAGTAACTTTGACATTTAATTAACAGCGCGTACGGATAAAACTATTATTAATAGTTAACAAAAACACGAATTAAACGTGAGCGATAATATCAGAATTTTTGAAGTTGACCATGTGACTGGACCGATGTCGGCGATGATCAATCGAAGTCAATCTAAAAAACCACTGACACATGGTTGAACATATTCAAAAACAATGCGAAACTATATCTAACATATAAAAGAACTATTGAAACGTATTTAAAATACAAGATTTTCTTGATAGACATAGAATCTGCTATATAAATTTATATTTCTTTAGGATTAATTTTTGGTTTGAACCACTCTCAAGATTTCATTGCTAAAAGAGACTGTTACAAACAAATCGAGATCCGAACAAACCACGAATTACATAGCTTGGGATTCGCCTAGGATTAATAATCTATTTTGTGTCCGATAAAAAGAGCTTTCATTTTACGAAAACTCTGTATTTTTCACATTTGTGCCCTTCTCTCTTAATGTTCTATTGTCATGAAAGTAATATATATACCCATCAATACGGACATATTTAGGCTGAATATTAGTGACATAGCCAAATGTATATATGTTTTAAATTTTCACTTTGAAAGCACCGAATGTAGAGGTGGTCAACTTGTCACAAGTTGCCCCAGACCGGGGTAAGTTGTGACAACCACAGGGGTAAGTTGTGACACAGATGAGAACTGCAGGGGTAAGTTGTGACAGAGATGAGAACCACAGGGGTAAGATGTGACAGAGATGAGAACCACAGGGGTAAGTTGTGACAGAGATGAGAACCGCAGGGGTAAGTTGTGACAGAGATGAGAACCACAGGGGTAAGATGTGACAGAGATGAGAACCACAGGGGTAAGTTGTGACAGAGATGAGAACCGCAGGGGTAAGTTGTGACAGAGATGAGAACCACAGGGGTAAGTTGTGATTCAGGTGTATGGGTGAATATACAATTTAAGGGGTCTTTCAATCTGTATTATTGAAAAAAAATAAGTCGCTTCAAATTATATATAATATGGTCAAATATTGAGGGTAGGGTCTATGTGATACACATTTAAAATATCAGAGCTTAATCTCAAACACATTTATAAAAAAATATGTGTTCTTGTGAAGGACCGTAAAAATAAAATGTCAGCTCAGCAACGAATTATATATATATATTTGATCATTTTCAAATTTTAAAGATCATAAATTGCTTTGTATGATAGTTTAATGATATGTTAGTAGTTATAACCCTTTTTGAAATGAAAATTGCTAAGACAGAACAGTGATTTTATTGTGAAATTATATAGTTGCTGAGTTGACATTATCGTTTCTGAGTTGACAAAGCACGATAATTGCACGTAAAAGTCATATTTTAAGCGCATCTACGAGATCTCTAAACACTTGAGCCCCATTTTCTAAAAAAAAAATGGTTTATCATTATAAAGACAAAAAAGAAATGGGATCATAACAAGCCTAATTTGAAAATGGATTTCGGAGGCCATTGTACAATACATACATGCCAATATAATGAGGGTAAATTTGATTTAGAAATTTAACTAAGTGTTATTTGTAGTTTTTTTATGTAAACAACTTCTAAAATACTCTCTCACTCTAATTCAATCAAAAGCAGCTTCTTTTCAACTGCATTTCACATTGACAGAGTTAAAATTTCAGTTTTAATTACAAAAAGGGGGACAGAAAGCAGAATTCAGTAAACTCAGCAACGTTTTTGTTTTCAACTCAGAAACGTTTTTTCATTGTTGTAAAAATGTCTACATAAGCGAATACTCTCTCAGTCTAATTTAATTTAAAACATATTTTTAATTGCATTTCACATTTATAGAGTTACGTTTTTAGTCCTAATTACATTAGTGAGACAGAAGGCTAAATTTGGTCAACTCAGCAACGTTTCTGAGTTGAGTGATCAACTCATAAACGTTGCTGAGTTGATCGAAATAATAATGTTGCTGAGTTGAATACGGACAACATAAAACGATCTTTAATGTATTTAAAATAGATGTATCATTGCCCACCGATGCGGTAGGGGGATGGCCATCATTATCAAGCACTTTGTTCAGTTTAACATGTTTTCAGTGATTTTTTGCTAAATTATGAGCGTTTTTGAGTTGACACAAAAATTGAATACGCTTCAGGGGTGATTGTTTTGGTTATAAAATAGTAGTTCAGATTGAATGTTTACAAATATTTCACCTACCTCAAAATATTGGGACTTTGCAGCTGTCTCTGCATATATCAAAGTAATAGAATGGTATCACACCACAATTTGAGGAGTTTAGATAACACTGGCGTTGCTGAGTTGACCGGTTTGCGTGAGACAGCTAAAAAGCCTCAGTAAATTTATCCTTGGCAACTTTTAATATTGAGTTCATGTCTGTATATTAATAAATTCCGTTGAACATAACAATTGCGCTACAAAATAACTCGGGGTTAAGTTATTTCCAAGAGATCTTCCACGTTAAAACAGTCTATGTTTCAGGTGTTAGATATTGGGAGACATTGCATTTGTGTACAAATTCGTGTATTTTAGCACATTGCATGTTGAATAAAAAAATATTCGTCAGAGATATTGGATTATTTTTTTTTCTCAGTTTATCGTATTGCCCATAGGACAATATTAAAAAATTTCGGACCCACACAATGCATAAATTAGCTCAGAATAGCCAAAAGACACTAAATGACCCTTAAATTGTATATTCACCCGTATTTCTATTGGATAACTTTGTGACAATCAAAGAAGAACAAGCACAGAATAAATTTGTATATGGTAATGCAATAATAATAACATTTACTTTTGGCAAACTGAAACAGAAAATAAAACCAAGATATGAGAAACATCACTTCCTTTTAACCCCTCGAGTGCCAAGTTATTCAATTTGAATTTTCACCCACTTTAAGCTGTGTTTTGTCTCAAAAAACGCGATCCACATCTCCATGTGAGTTAAGTTATTTAAATTTGTCAAAATAGAGGCAAACCATTTTCATAGCTTGCTGATTGATGACACGTTTCAGTACACTTTTAAAAATTAACAATACAGCTGGGGCAAGCTGTTATAGTATGGGGGCAATATCACAGGGGCAAATTGTTACAGTGTGGGGCAAGTTGTTACAGCATTGGGCAATGTAACAGGGGCAAGTTGTGACATGCCACAACTTGCCCGAATCATTTTGTCACAACTTGCCCCAACACAACTTGCTTCAGTAATTGGGTCATTTTCAGAAAACATGTGCAGTGAGCAGTTTCGCACCACATCATACTTATAGATAAGTTATCAATAGTCTACAACCACAAGCAATATAAATCATCAATTTCGATTACACTCTTTCAGGAGATTTCTTCATAAAAATAAAAAAAATAGAACAGACCTTCAAAAACATTCAAAATATCCGCAATCAGTATTGTCTGGGAATTATGGGATGTATTCCCGTGAACAGATAGTAGGTCATGGTATACATTATGTTGACATCTGGTGATAAAATCGATGAACAACGCTGGGGCCAAGGGCCGTTGTAACAACTTACCCCTGTAACAACTAGCCCCGGTCTCCCCTATTCATGTACCCTACTTAGTGAAAGCCGAAATATGACTTGCACACCGGTTCTGGGGTCGCGCGCACCAAATAATCGCAAACGAAACGTTGCTCGTAAATGGATCTTAAATGGTCGTGTGCATCGTAAATATAGGACGTTTACACCAAATAGTCGCAGACACGCACGTTTCGTACTTGATTCTCAAATGAGCAGTAAATTTGCGACTGCTGAGGGGGTGGTCGTAAATAAACGTAGCAACTTAGAATCACATTACTAAGTACAGTAATGCTTTTTTAAAAGCAATTTTTTTGTTGTAGAAATATTAGGTCTGTTTTCAGGGATTTAAAATGATTCTTTAATGCATCGTGAGGGCTTAAAGGGTTAAAGGCTTAAAGCAGCTGTAGCGCGTGGAGCACTCAGAGCTGCCACAGAAGCCACGATCAGTGCAGACTGCTCCATGGCCGGTTGATTTGTCGTCAGCTCCTCAGGAACAGATTAAAGTTCAGGCTGCGTGATTTCTGAACTTGACTTTAGACGCTGGTGAAGGCTGAACCAGAGCTGCCGGGCGAAAGAGAAAATTTGTATGATTAATGAAGAAAGCAGTTTCCCTTATAATGCAGAATCAACGATGTTAAGGTCTAATATCACGACTGTGTCTCCTCGAAGCAATTCATACGCCGTGAGGCCACTATATGGGGTTTTTCTGCTTTAGTTTGGAAAAAACGCAAAATCTAATCAGGCCTAATCTTGGTAAAAAAACAATAAAGAAAAAAACAAATTGCACCTAATTCCGGAAAATTAATGCGGAAACAAAAAAATTTCCACCAATTTTTGGGCAAAAAAAAAACTTGTTTTCTGCAATGTGCGGCCTTAATCAAATGTGCGCGTTCATCTAAAACAGAGAAAAACATAATGGCATGAGCAATACTGTTAATACCTTACAGCTCAGAAAGTTAAAATCCGTTGACATCGGCAATGTCCGCAATTTAAAATGTTTCAAAAATAACTGGTTGTTTATATCATTTAGATTTTAGGTATGTTATTCATTTTTTTCGTTAAATTATGTTAAAGCAGATTTTTTATTTTATTGTCTACCATAAAATTTTCTGGTGTACCCGACATAGTGGTGTGGCCAGAAAGTACTTAGAAAATTACACTGTGTATAAAATCCAGGATGGTCGCCATTTGTGTAAGGTCAAACAATATTGTTTTCGACAGACATGAAATCCAAGAGTATTTTTAAAGATTAAAAGATGGACACAAAGAAGGTTATTCATATAGGCCTATAACAAGTAAAAATGTCACAATACATGCTACCATCTAGTCTAGATTAAATACGCAAGAAAATCTCCATTTTGAAATGTATGTTAATACATTAAAACAATAGCATAGCCCCATTTTTCCTTAACTCCTCGATCTCCATCGCCCTTTAACGTCTTTCCATCGCCCTTTAACTGCCAAATTATTTAATTGGGAATTTTTACCCACTTTAAGAAACTTGGGTCTCGCTGACGGGATCCCCAACTTCAAGGGAGTGAAAATTATTCAGATTGTAAAATGAAAAGGAAAAAAAATATAATTGGGACCGTTTTTTCTTTACTCGTCAACACATCTCCTCCACTCTTCACCCCTAAACACTTTTCCGCCGCCCTTTAACGCCTCCCTGTCGCCCCCAACGACTCTAAATCGCCTTTCAACACATCCCCATCGTCATTTAATGCTTCTGCATCACCTTTTAACGCTTTCTCGTCATCCTTTAACGCTTTCCCATCGCATTTTAACACCTTTCCGTCACCCTTTAATGCATCTTCGTTGCCCTATAGCGACTCCCGTCGCCCTTTAACACCTGTCGGCCACTCCTTTACGCCTCCTCTTCGACCTTTGATACCTTAGTCGCTTTTAAAGCCCCTCTGCCACCCTTTAGCGTCTCTTCATCATCCGTAAACAACTATTCGTCGCCCTTTAGCGACTCCCCCCATTGCCTGTTAACCTGTACAGTGTGGGGACATTCTTTAGATGTCAGAATCTGACATCTAACGACGTGAGATTTTGATGTCTATAGATTGTCCCCACACAGACACATAAAATGGAATACAACGCCCCTCTCTCTCATTCCAGTTCTGATGATATGAGTTTTTTTCAATTTTTAGTCCAAGTATAGCAAACGCCTGCTAATGAATGTTGCACGCACACTTTTTCACAGGATTGTTTGATGGGAGGCATATACACACGATGGAAGGAAGCAATTTCAAATGTTCATATTTTTGTAAAAAAAACATCACGAATCAATTTTTTTGATAAATGTCTTGAATTATTGAAATAGCTCTAGGTAGATGAAATGTTGATTACTAACTATCTTACTACTAAAAAAACTCGCAATATTGTTCAGAACCGCAAAATTACTTTTTCTTTGGTAAAGTGCAACTAGACGAAAAAACATATTTGAGTATTTTTATTTTGAACAAACAGCATAACAGAATATATTGCACAGAATGCTTTATCAACCCTTTACCTACTAGAGACGCATATATGTTTCATCTCACATACTATACTCTCATCAAAAAAATGGTTTATTAGAAAATACCGCTACCCATTAAAATCAGGACGATTGGGGCTTCAATTTGATATATTACCATATACACTTTCAGTGTATTTTATAGAATTGGATTATTTTCCTTCACTGTGATGTTGGAATTGCTGTAGCGATGCTCACATCACAGTGAATCGAAATATGATTTAATTTCCAGGTAGCTAAAGAGTTTACTGCATAACCGACTTAATATCTTTTTAAAAAATATTTACAAAATAACGTAGTTCACAGTTAAAATACAGCATGAATGAATCACATTCACCATTGTTTACGTATATTACAATCGAGTAAATTGAAACCATTCATAAACGTATCATATTTGTCATGAATGTCATTTAATCGTACATAACAATATATTATTGTAATTAAAAAAAAATCTCAAGAACACATAGCGGAAGACAATAACTTGTATAACTAACATTAAGGAACATATCCTCTGACTATATGTTAAGTCACTCAACGCATTATGATTATAATTACAATTATATTGTATTTACGTTGTTTTTACATTTCAATATTACCCAATACATACCGGTAGTTTTTTATCACTATGGATTCAAGATACACTAAATACATTTTTTGGCGTGTGTAATAATAAATTCCCCCATTTAATCAAGTATAATTGGCTTAAATTATGTAAATGATGTAGTAATATGTTGAACCACACAGAAGCTAGCATGCCATATCATTGACGATATCACACGCTGACCTGTGATATGTAAAATTATATATAAATATATTGTTTATATTTCCCATATATTTAGAACCACTGTTTTTGCTTTTGACATTACAATATAATTAGGCATGTATAGATCTATGTTAAAAAAATATATGATACAATGATACGGAATTAAAATATATAATTTAACACTATACATAATATATAATTTTTATATATACTAACATATTACATTTTGAAGTATGGTAACGGCATCTTATTTAAGGAGTATTTATATATTTTGAGATCGTATTCTGTCAACGACTATTTGACGCTACAGAAAATGGTCATTGCTAAGATTAAACATGTCAAATTTGTTTGCTTGTCACTATTAAAATGTTTTAAAATGGCGTATATTTATAGAATAATTACATTATACACGTAGATCTATGTATAGGCATATACTTTCAAGTTTGTTTTGTCCTGGATTCTATGCAATCCATCTGAATTCATATTGTCATAAGGCTCATAATTTTTGACCCACAGAATAATATTTATAACTACAGCAGATAAAGAGTGCCTTATCACAATTACAATTCAATCTTACCGAAAACGTTTTTTTGCAGTCTGGAATGTAGAACTAGAAAACAACTTTGATTATTTAGTATCATAACTATAACTGGTTAATAATCGGATATTAATATGTGAAACACTGATTACTTGCATCTGTCAATAGTAATAACGCTGATAGTCTCGTTCAAAGTTCTGAACATGTAATATAATTATATCTTGGCATGAACCATAAAATGAAATTCAACGATTATGCAATATTATACATTTACATGTTGAGTATTTATCCATCATACATATAGTGAGCGACATTATGGTTTAGTTTCACATTCGTCATCCATGTTCTCATAAAAGAACTGCGCAGTTGTCGGCTTTACACATACCTGGAAGCACAAAAAACATGTGGGAATGAAATATACGTTTAACCCTTTCAAGCCTGAGTTTACCACTGTCATCTTAATCCACTACAAGTCGCGAATTGCTGTCGCAATTCCCGACTTGCAGTGAATGAAGATGATTTGAGGTGGGTGAAAAATTAAAGAAAATTACCATGTATTAGTAAACCAGTTTCACGGAAATTTTCATTCTAAAACACCTAGTTGTAGGAAAATTAAGTCAGTTTTCAAGGATTTAAAATGATGCTTTAATGCATCGTGAGGGCTTAAAGGGTGTGACCTGTCATATCGCTGGAAACGAGCTACTTCCATCCCAGAAAACATAAAGCAGAGAGCGTCATTTAACCCATATAAACCTATATTTTGTATAAACTATGGAGACCGAAATACTTTTTCAATTAAAAATCAACATAAATGTCTTAGTTAGCTCTTTCCGCTTTATTTGAATACATGTTATATGGGTTTACGGCCATTATAAATATTCTTTCAGTGCGGGGATAGTCTTTAGACGTCAGCATCTGACGTCTAAAGGTCTCAGATTCTGACGTCAAAAGACGGTCCCCGCGCTGAATGGGTTAAATTAAATTCCATGCAAGATACAACCCGAATTGATTATCATAGTGTATGTAAGTAAATGATCATTGAAAACAATATAGGGGCCTATGGACAAGCTAAGTATACTTTCTCCACATTTGTGGATACTTTACATTTAAATAATAATTGCATGCTCACCTTTTGAATAAGTATGAACCATCCCAGGACGAGTGTACACATTCCTCCGTAGACGAAGAAAGTGTAGCTGGCTCCAATCTGACCGATCAGTAATCCACCAGCCATCTTACCAACACCCACACCAAGTCCGAAATATACACCCTGAAGAATGCCCATAATGCTGGCCAGTGACACGGAGGGCACTGCCTTGGACGCGTACGTGAGCATGGATACCCAGGTACAGGAGAATGTGATGCCTGTAATGAAATATGGTGAGAAATATCAGCATCTAGTGCTAAATGGTTTACCCTCTTTACCGCTATGTTATCTTGTGCGCATTTTCACCAACTTGAAGTTGTGGGTCGCGGTAGTGATCTCAAAAAAAATTCCCAGGGGGTAATCATTTGGGCAATTTATAAATAGCATCATAATATAGGCTACGTGTCATCTAGATAATAAAATTTATTATTTTTGTACTTCACGGCCAGAAGAAAATTATTCTATAAATAGCATATTTTTTAAAATAATAATAAAATCAGAGAGCACGTATTAAAAGCACCTATTTCAAATATTACTACAAATTAACCTATAAATATTATCGCTTATTCGCAATATTGAATATATAGCATACCTTGTAATATTTCTGCAGGTAACACCAACCACGGGTTTTCAATCAATCCGTAGACGACAAAACGAATTACATAAGACAGCAGGGCCAGGTGAAGTAGGGGGATGTGGCCCAGATGTACGATCAGGAAGTTTACAAAGAAAAACATGATGAATTCTGAGCAGCAGCTAACCCCGGCAGCGGCTCCCATCAGCAGCTGTGTGGCCCCTGAAATCACAATATTCACCGTTTTTCACTGTATTACACTACGCGGCAAAATTATAGGCTTGGTCATTTCACAAAAAATGTCACAATAGCAGTATTTTTTGTGTAAGCAATAGATAGTTGAATGACAGGTGTACACACTAATTACCCTATCTTCCTATTTTTTTACTATTGGAAAGGTTAGATAGGGATTGAAGTAGGATTCAATACGTAAAAAAATAATAAAATAATACCTAAGAAAATCGGATGAATTTACATGTGTTTTTTAATGGTAGTTTACAAGCACATTCAATGGAATGACAAAAGAATGACAAATTAAAGAAAATAGAGTGATGTTTTAATTGACATGTTGCTTTATATGCTCATTTCATTTAAAAATAGGACTTTTACATTAAAAAAATACTGCTATCGTGCCCATTTCCGTCCTAAAAAAGTGAGTCACGATAGCAATCAGAAACTTAGGTTGTCATATGCAGAGCTTAAACCCTACTGGATAGTTTATTATCGTACACATAAGATGAAGCAACATTCAATGTTTCATCAGTTAAATTATCAGGTGAATGGCATTCTATCCGATTTCTGTCACAATAGCACAATTTTAAAATGACTACTGCGAGAGAGATCATTATTTGGTGCGGTCTTGCTGCCCTATAATAGAATCATCAGAAAAAAGTACCAGGAGGTATAGTTCATAACAATAATTCCATGCCAGGTGAAGGATTTAAATTTTGTAATTTATTTTTTAAAGTCACAATAGCAATTATGTCACGATAGCAAGGAAGTATATGTCACGATAGCAAACAAACAAATGCGTCTGGTCAATTTTTCAATTGTAGAAATTTAAGATGAGCATGATGTTCCACTAACATCGCCCAAATGCTATCAAACTAAAATGATAAGGTGTCGTTAGTTGTACTAGGTTGATGTGTATGACCATTTTTATAGTGCTAAATATGCTATTGTGACAAAAAGACAAATTTGGACAATTGCTGTTCTCGTGACATTTGGATACATGATAAATGTACTTGTCTTTTGTCTCTGTTCACAATAGATTATATTTTTAAATGAGCTTTCTTCCGTCTAAAATATATGACATCAAACACGATAAAGTGCCAATGTAAAGTTAGCCAAGTTAAATATGTTGTAGACTGGTATGATGCTATCAATAATGTGCGTTACATTTCACCTATTTAGTGATGGACGGAGATATAGTAGACCAAGTTGTGTGCTCATAAGACATTCAAATCGATCAAAAATTGTGTCTTTTTTCCGTTCTGAAACTTCCCAAATTTACCAAATTATTGTTGTAAGAAATGTATTTTTACTGCACAAAAGCAGTTTATATATCGATTTTCATGTGGGCATGTTTCAAAACATTTAAAAAAATATGCATATCACAATCACATTAAGAACTTTCGTTGCAACTATTCACAGGTGTGCAAAAAAACAAAGAAAACGTGACACTTGAGTGTCCAAGTCATGCGCCACGTTAACACAAAAGTAAAACTCAGAAATACATACTTTGATATAAAATGCATTCATGTTGTGTATAACAGTGAAATGTGGACTTACATTGACATAATGGCATATCTCACAATGCTATCGTCACAGTATCAAATTCCTAAATTCGTTCATGTCTCATAAATGCTTTGATATAGGAGCAAGATGATTATTTTCTGATTACCACCATGGCAAGGAGCAGGGAGAAATGGGTCATGGGGAAATGAAAATTGCAGGTTAGTTAAAATCACCTGCTGTGATATTTTATTGTCAGATAAAGCAAGTATTAATAGTCTGTAACGTTAGCATGACACAGTATTGTAATATGTTACAACAAATTTGCCAATCTGACTTAAGGCTAACAATCCATACAAGAACTTGCAAGGTTTCTTAGTACAGTAGTAATCTGAGGCAATATTGAAGCAGGAGCACATTCCCTCTAATTTCCATCAATTACTATATCAATTGTGATGACAAACGACATGGATTAGTATATCCATTCATAGTTTTAGTAGTATAATATTGCTTGGCGTCACTTTTCAGCACTAATTGTCATTTAAGTGACATTGCAATACAAGGATACAGTGCAGTCTATCGATGAGATGAATGATGTGCAGATGATGATGTGAGGGTCTGGGTGATAGAGCATGGTGGATTATTGATTTCCTTCACTCGCCCAAAAAGAGGTTCTGGGCATGTCTAGGGGATCTACCCCCAATTATACCCAGATAGTCAGATACTTGGGTTTTGCTATACAAAACACAGCTCCGCTATCGCCGGGTCGGATAGTCCCCAGAGTAAGAATAGCTGAAAGTAACTCAGATACCTAATGTCAAACACTATATTGCAGGTAGTTTACGAACCTTACCACGGCCAACACAGTGCCTGCACGGCTACGGGAACTGCCTATGATATAAATGTATCATACGTGTCAAAAGTAAGAAACACAGCAACTGTTTTTTACGACAGCACAGTGCCCAGCGAACATAAGGTGCGAACCCAGTACTGTTGTAATGCGGTCTACTGTTACGACACTGACGAAACGTTAAACCACCATTTAATCAATGTATCTAGTTTGCTGTAATAACCATTAAAATTTAATTTTGTATTTTTCTTCCCAAATACTTGCCAATAACTTGTAATTATTTATGTATGTTTAGGAGTTGTTTCTTATATTGACTATACGTGTAATTATGTGGTTAGTGCCCTCCTACCGCTGTTTTCCGGACCACGCTCTCATGAATATTCCAAGTTGAATAACTATATCACATATAATTCACAACTATATATTTACGATCGTGCAATATATCAATTTCCGGTTCAGCTCGTCTGCATCACCCGAACATTCATGTCTGTATGTATTGCAGTACATGTACTTACAGCTAGCCCTAAAAAAATGAAATGAATGGGGTTTTAACCTTTTCACTACCATACATGACGGAAATTTCCGTCGTCATTCGTCAATGAACGTAACCATAAAATGACACAAATTTTCGTCAAATATAAACTACAATTATGTATTTTTCGTCATTTGAAGCTGGAAATTGCGTTAGCAATTCCAGCTTCAAATCACGAAAAATAGAACTCCTACACCAGTATATCTGGATCCTGGCATGCACTCCGGCCTGGAAGTCAAAGGGTTAAGCCTCCCTTGTGCACATATAGACTAAACAGGGCCAGAGAACCGCCTGAGGATTGTGAGATATTCGAGCACTGACGGTCTGACGCTGAGCACGCTACCTCTCGGTCACGTAGGCTCCCCCATAATATTGAATCTTTGCGAGTGAGTGGGGGAGAAACATTTTATTTCTTGGAACTTGAGAGTTCACTTATTGTTGTAAGAAATGTATTTTTACTGCACAAAAGCAGTTTATATATCGATTTTCATGGGCATGAGCATGTTTCAAAACAATAAAAAAAATATGCATATCACAATCACATTAAGAACTTTCGTTGCAACTATTCACAGGTGTGCAAAAAAACCAAGAAAACGTGACACTTGAGTGTCCAAGTCATGCGCCACGTTAACACAAAAGTAAAACTCAGAAATACATACTTTGATATAAAATGCATTCATGTTGTGTATAACAGTGAAATGTGGACTTACATTGCCATAATGGCATATCTCACAATGCTATCGTCACAGTATCAAATTCCTAAATTCGTTCATGTCTCATAAATGCTTTGATATATGAACAAGATGATTATTTTCTGATTACCTACCACCATGGCAAGGAGCAGGGGGGAATGGGTCATGGGGAAATGAAAATTGCAGGTTAGTTAAAATCACCTGCTGTGATATTTTATGGTCAGATAAAGCAAGTATTAATGCTCTGTAACGTTAGCATGACACAGTATTGTAATATGTTACAACAAATTTGCCAATCTGACTTAAGGCTAATAATCCATACAAGAACTTGCGAGGTTTCTTAGTACAGTAGTAATCTGAGGCAATATTGAAGCAGGAGCACATTCCCTCTAATTTCCATCAATTACTATATCAATTGTGATGACAAACGACATGGATTAGTATATCCATTCATAGTTTTAGTAGTATAATATTGCTTGGCATCACTTTTCAGCACTAATTGTCATTTAAGTGACATTGCAATACAAGGATACAGTGCAGTCTATCGATGAGATGAATGATGTGCAGATGATGATGTGAGGGTCTGGGTGATAGAGCATGGTGGATTATTGAGAGTGTTTCCTTCACTCGCCCAAAAAAAGGGTTCTGGGCATGTCTAGGGGATCTACCCCCAATTATACCCAGATAGTCAGATACTTGGGTTTTGCTATACAAAACACAGCTCCGCTATCGCCGGGTCGGATAGTCCCCAGAGTAAGAATAGCTGAAAGTAACTCAGATACCTAATGTCAAACACTATATTGCAGGTAGTTTACGAACCTTCACACGGCCAACACAGTGCCTGCACGGCTACGGGAACTGCCTATGATATAAATGTATCATACGTGTCAAAAGTAAGTAAGAAACACAGCAACTGTTTTTTTACGACAGCACAGTGCCCAGCGAACATAGGGTGCGAACCCAGTACTGTTGTAATGCCCGGTCTACTGTTACGACACTGACCCAACGTTAAACCACCATTTAATCAATGTATCTACTTTGCTGTAATAACCATTACAGTTAAATTTTGTATTTTTCTTCCCAAATACTTGCCAATAACTTGTAATGATTTATCTATGTTCAGGAGTTGTTTCTTATATTGACTATACGTGTAATTATGTGGTTAGTGCCCTCCTACCGCTGTTTTCCGGACCACGCTCTCATGAATATTCCAAGTTGATTAACTATATCACATATAATTCACAACTATATATTTACGATCGTGCAATATATCAATTTCCGGTTCAGCTCGTCTGCATCACATTCATGTCTGTATGTATTACAGTACGTGTACTTACAGCTGACCATAAAAAATGAAATGAATGGGGTTTTAAGCCTCCCTTGTGCACATATAGGCTAAACAGGGCCAGAGAACCGCCTGAGGATTGTGAGATATTCGTGCACTGACGGTCTGACGCCGAGCACGTTACCTCTCGGTCACGTAGGCTCCCCCATAATATTGAGTCTTTGCGAGTGAGTGGGAAAGAAACATTTTATTTCTTGAAACTTAAAAGCCAGTGTGGGGTTCGAACCCGCGATCTCCGATTTTCCAAGCAGGCGGCTTTAAACACGGAACCAAGGCCCCCGCCCAAGCAATATTATCCAGATGCCAATTCTGATTTAACGTCGGTCCACCGTCTGCGACGCTGGCCCAACAATTAACCAGCATTGGGTCAACATCTCGTGCTTGCTGGAAGCCTAGCCACTCACCTAAATTATCGAGATGCCAGAAGAGGAACCCCCAGATCAATCCATTGGAGGCGCCCATAATAAACACCACGAAGATCCAGGATCCATAGTGCCAGTTACGGAACACCTTAAGGACCGCCATCATGCTGGGAATCGGCTTCTTTAGCTTTGTTTTACTTTTAGTTGCCGACTCTTCCTCGTCAGCTCCCGTTTCAGTCATTTTAATTTCATTAGGCCTACTATCATCCTTTTTCTGAGAATTAGCCTGAAAGAAAGCACTATTGGATTATGATTTTTATTGTGAGGCCAGAACACGCCGTTTCTACATTGTACTGTTATCAGGTCAACATTTAGCATAACCCTTACAGCGCTGAAATATTTTTTACATAAATCATGGAGAACAAAGGGTTTTTAAAATTTGAAATCATCATAAATGGCTTAGTCATCTCTTTCCGCTTCATTTGAATACATATGTTATGGGTCTACGGCCATTATCAGATTATACATATTTTAATTCTTACAGTTCGGCGATCGTCTTCAGGCGTAGCGTCAGAATATGACGTCGACGTCTAAAGTCGATCCCCGCGCTGTAAGGGTAATGTTTACCAAACTGTTAGCTAATTTGTTTAACTACAATTTAATATTACATAAAAATCATATAATACTTCATTTCATATATAATATTATTTGCGAATTACGCATGTGTAGGTCTATTCTATATGCGTCGCCCTGGTATAAACAATACTCACCTCAAATTTCATTTGAGTTGCAGAAAAGACTCCAAATGCCACTACTGCCAGAAAAACATATACAAAGTAGCGATAGTTGCTGAAGGTGATTTCCACTCCACATATTATCTTAGAATATCGGGTTGAACTTATGAGAGCCCCGGATACAAATACACTAAAACAACAAGAATCAATCAAGCAAGCAAGCAAGCAAGCAAGCAAACAGGCAAGCAAGCGAGCTATAATAATACAAAAAAAAATTAAATATACTAATTTATAGTTGTTAATATATTAAAGCTGTCATGTGCATTGTTTAAATTTAAAGGTTTACTCCATGGGCTAGAATCGGTCACCGTGTAGCCCACCCCCCCCCCCCCTCTCCCCCTGAGTAGTGGGGGGAGTGCACGGTGACCAATTCTAGCCCATGGACAAGTTGAATACCTGCTACCCCATCCTACTGCGCCCCACGCCCGCTGAGCGCCGTAGCCTTCTGCAGCATTATCACCCAACATCGTAAATGTACCCGTGTCTGCGAACGTGGATGTTGGAGACTGTACCAGCTCACCTCCAAGGACAAGTAACGCAGCAAATATCACTACCTTTTTTAGAGATTGCGGCTCATATATCCAGCCTATGTCTTTAGTCCACTCGTCATCAAGGTTTTCTATCACTGGCTTGCCTGTGGTAGTGTCATTGCTGTCCTTCATTGCCAGGTTAGTCTCATTGAGCTGTTTGGTTAATTCAACAGGACAATCCTTAGCCTTGGTAGGGGCTGATAAGAAACCAAGTCCCACAATCATCCCCACCCAGGCAAAAATAGATATTATGAACAGAATCCTTCTGATACGGAAACGGTCAGCAATCATTCCCCATAACGCTGCACTTATAAATCCAACAAGAGGTCGCACTCCAAACACCAGCCCGATCACTTCAGGACTGAACCCAAGCTGCTTGAAATACACAGACAAATACGGCAAAATGCAACCAAGTGCTCCGAGAAATGTGAGGAAAAACAGTTTGTAGAAAAATAGATCAAAGTTTATTTTCATGCAGGAGGGACATCCCTGGTCCCACGAACTGTTGGTTTCCACTAAGTGTGTAGTTTCTGTTTTCTCGCCTGTGGTCGTCTCCCCGGTCGTCTCCTCTGTATTTGTTGTCTCTAGTGGTTCTCCCCCGTTCTGGTTCTGGTAGCTTGGCGGGGTTGGTGGGATGTGCTCCAGCTTCTGTGGATGGCCCATGTCCCCCGCCGCGCTCACATTATCTTCCTCCATCATCTACCCTTATTATCACTCACTTTCTCCAGTGAATTTTACAGCAGATTTGCTCCGCCATCGTCCCTGCAAGCAATGAACAAGATCGTGTAATGCATTCGTTCAAAACCAACAGATAAAAGCATACATGTATACTGCAAAATGAATGTACAAGAGCATGTCATGCCAAAAAACAATGTGATAAAAAGCAACAAACAAGAGCATGTAATGCAAAAAAATGTGATAAAAAGCAACGAACAAGAGCATGTAATGCCAAAAAATGTGTTAAAAAGCAACAAATAAGAGCATGACATGCCAAAAAAATGTTTTAACAAACAACAAGCAAGAGCAATGAATGCAAACAAGAATGTATTAGCGAGACACAAACAAGAGCATGTAATGCAAGACGAATGTGGCAATAAACAACAAACAATGTCATGTAATGCCAAAACAATGTGTTAACAAGCAACGAACAAGAGCATGTAATGCCAAAACAATGTGTTAACAAACAACAAACAAGAGGATGTAAGGAAAAAAATGTTTCAACAAACAACAAGCCAGAGCAATGAATGCAAAAATTAAGAATGTATTAGCAAGCCACAAACAAGAGCATGTAATGCAAAACGAATGTGACAATAAATAACAAACAATATCATGTAATAAAAAAATCCCAATGTGTTAGCCTTTATGATGGTTTTCACGTGTGTTGATGATTTTGGCATTTTTATTTGTCATTCAAAGAAGAATTTTAAAGTAAAAAAAAATGATCAATTGACAAATGTTTCGAATCAAATTGTACATATGGAAGTATTTTTTATCCACTTAATTGTGGGTCGCGACAGCTAGACACAACTTCAAGTGCGTACGGAAATAATTACATTCTATAACTCATCGCTTAAAGGTTTAATTCTTTCAGCTCGAGGACCGTCTTTAGACGTCACAATCTGTCTAAAGACGGTCCCCGCGCTGAAACAAATAAGATTATAATTATAAAATTATAATTGCCGTGCAGCCATAACATTGGTATTCAAATGAAGCAGAAAGAGCTAACTAAGATATTTATGATGATTTCAAATTGAAAAAACCCCTTCGGTCGTAGACCCATAACATAGGTATTCAAATGAAGCAGAAAAAGCTAACTAAGACATTTATGATGATTTCAAATTGAAAAATACCCTTTGGTCGTAGACCCATAACATAGGTATTCAAATGAAGCGGAAAGAGCTGACTAAGACATTTATGATGATTTCAAATTAAAAAAAATCCTTTTGGTCGTAGACCCATAACATAGGTATTCAAATGAAGCAGAAAAAGCTAACTAAGACATTTATGATGATTTCAAATGGAAAAATATTTTGGTCTCCATGGTTTATACAAAAATATTTCAGCGATGTAAGCGACCGTCCAGAAACATATAAAACAGCACAAGACCATGTTCACCAGAGAAAAAACGATATATGGCGCACCTCGCCAGGTACACAACACTCTATCCATAGCCTGGTAATTTGAAATTAAACACATTACCTTTTTATCACAGGCTGAGCGTATTCCAAACTGCTTCGTGATGTACCTAGCATGGCTTGTACATGCTATTGTCACAGTGCTATGGCATGTGTAGCTCCCACTACCATGTAGGAATATAGATACATGAGTGGCTAGATGTCCCACGGTAAAGTATCAATCGATCCAGTAATGCCTGCTACAGTCACCTATATTAATCGAATTTTATTTGTTTCTGTGTGACATTTATTTCAACCAAATCAACATCAATGGATGTTCCTATTATAACACTACATAGTTTATATTGTTTCAATACAATTACATTATATTACCCCAATTTATACGTCAATTAACGAATCGCAACACAATTGAGTATCACTTAATACTGGCATGCTGTGGTTCTTAATGGGTTAAAGGTGCATACGATTGGTCACAGCTGTTACACATGTTATCCCGGTAACTCAATACAGATTAACCCTTTCACTGCTAAGCACGATAATAGTCCTTTAATTACCCCTTTAAACCCTCACGATGCATTAAAGCATCATTTTGCATCTCTGAAGTGTGAGTTTTAGAACGAAATTTTTCAAGGAACTGTTTTAAAAATAACAGTATTTTTTTATTTGTCACCCACTTCAAGTCATCCTCATCCACTACAAGTTGAGAATTGCGACAGTAATTCGCGGCTTGTAGTGGATGAAGATGACAATGGTAAATTCAGGCTTGAAAGGTTTAATCTGTTTCATTAGCCGTTCAAATCACTATTATTGGGAATGAAAGGAATGTTCAAACATCAAGATTTGCAAACGTGTACCCTCAAATTAAGCAATATATGAGTAATTTTCACCCACTTTAAGTTGTGGATCGCGGTAGCGAGACACAACTTGAAATGGGTGAAAATTTAAATGAGATATCTTGGCGAGCAAAAGATTGATTGGTCAAAACGTTGCGCACTGTATATGAAAACAGCTACAACAATATATATGTTGCCGCATAAGATAATGCTGGGACAGCTTCGCAGATGATGGACCAACATTAAAGCGGCATTGGGTCCCCGCCTCGTGTCCTCTCGGGAAGGCTAATATTTTATGCATCACTTTGCAAGTAGAATAATTTCACAGGAATAGCTTCAATGATTTTATTTTATTCTCATAATTAAGCGGTTTCATTCGTTGACCCCCTTTGATGATTTTTTTTCATATTAACCATTAATTTTTTTACCAATTCAGCGCGGGGACCGTCTTTAGACGTCAGAATCTGACGTCTATTGATGTCAGATTCTGGTGTCTAAAGTCCACCCCCGCACTAAAAGAATTAAAAAAGTTATAATGGCCGTAGACCCATGGTAGGCTATATGTATTCAAGTGAAGCAGAAAGATCTGACTGAGACATTTATGATGATATTAAATTGACAATAACCCTTTGGTTGTAAATATAAAATATTTCAGCATTGTAAGCGTCATTGTATCTAAATAACTCCAGTTATTGATGGACCTGGGGTGAGAAACGGTATTCTCAATTGGTTTGATAAAGCCTAAATCCGAGGCATACGTATTTTCAGATCTTATAGGCATGAGATTAAGCGAGATGGCCATCTCGACCAATCTCATGCCTAGAAGATCTGGGTCACTTTCAAATTACCTGCCCAGGTTTTCAACAGCAGTCCAGTAGTTATCAGCTGCCCTCAGCGTAATTACTCGGATAATTTCCAAGTTTTTTTTTACAACCATAGGTCATTTATTAAAAATGGCATACATCTATTGTGCCATTTTCAATAAAGGATTTATGATAATATATGGTAGCTAGACTGCAATTACATGTAACAGAAACGGTGTTTGACAAACAGAGTTCGTGCAGGCTTAGCCAAACTTATCCAAAATATACCCACAAGTATAGCTTAGTATAAATGTGGGTACATTTTAGGTAAGATTGACAGTAAGGGTGAAAGCTAATGTTTATAGAAGAATTACAAGACCAAGCTAATAAATATGACATTTTAACATGCTACAGTGCAAAACATAGCACTCTTCTGGTTGATTACCATTTAAACAAATTTAAAAAATTACATAGCTGATTATTTTAATTAGATTTAATTACAGGATGTTCCTTGTCTTCACTATTTTCTTAATAACTATTACTATTTATTACTATTTAGACCTATAATAACTTTTACTATCGCTTGCTATGCTGTAATGTAATTAAACTTTTAGTTGCCAATAAATGTTAATATTATCTGGTCTTCCATGTGTGTGCTTATTTTGACCATGTAGTTAAAATCATGCTTATTTATACCATGGCCTTGCGCAAATTATTTCCATATGAGAGCACGTGATGTGTCATTGAGAGAGAATGATAAGTGGTAGCATGTTAATTGTGATCTTTACAGTCGACACCATCCTGACAACAAAACGATCATTATGCGTAATTATGAAATATCTTGCTCTAATAACGTTAGCAGTGGGCATACATAGGCCACTACAAGGGAAACGACACTGATATAATAAGCAATATGTTCTGCTTCGTCAGCACAATTAAGTGTCTATTTAACTGTTTAACACACACGTACATCAGGGCAACGCTGGATCGACACCAGATATATAGTCCCCTTGGATATGAAAAGGTGTATATGCCACTTAGTAAAGTGGCAGATACACCCTTTCATATTCAAGAAAACGATATATGCTTTGCCAATTCTGTAATTTTCTGTCAAAGCTTAACCCTCCTCCTGCTAGACTCGTGTATACAAGACACAAGATACCATATATTTATTTCTACAAACGGTACGCACAGTACAGAGTGCCGAATAAATAATGGTTGTACAGTAGTAATGTGAATAAAAATATCTAATTTGCATACGGTTTCAAGCAGAAGCTGGAAATTGCGGCAGTAATTCCAGCTTCAAATGACGAAAAATATCAACAAACTATTCAGCAGGATAAGGCCAATAGTAAAAACATAGCACTAAGGCCACTATGTTTTTTTCTCTGTTTTAGATGAGCGCGCGCATCAGATTTAGGTAGCGCATTACCAAAAAAACATGTGTGTTTTTCTGACCAGCGCGCATTAAATTGTTGTCGATTTCCCCCAAAAAACCCAGTTTATTTCAGAAGATAAAAAACATCTTTCCATCTATGTTTTTTTGTCTATTTTTTTATAATAGGTCAATGTTTTTTTTATTTCGTCGCCGTCAATAACTTTCTAGAAATTTATTCAATGTTTTTTCTTATTTTGTCGTTCTTATTAACTTTTCCAAAAATAAGTTCAATGTTTTTTTCTCAAATATTTTTTTCCACTCTCCCACAGTAGATTTTTTATTTTCTCTGATCTAAAACAGCGAAATAATACATAGTGGCCTAAGAGTCAACCAACCGACAAACACAATACATCGACTCAATGTTGGCCCAACAGTAACCTTCACAACTTTGAAATATTTAAGTGATTTTTCAATTTGAAATCACCATAAAATTATTTGTTAGCTCTTTCTGCTTCATTTGAATACCTATGGTATGGGTCTACGGACATTATACATCTGTAATTGTTTCAGTGCGACATCAGCCAACATTGAGTCAGCGCCTCGTGCATGTTGGGTTGCTACCCATGCCCGTTGTAACTACTCTATATATTCATTTGCACGCACAATGCCGGTAAAATCATTAAAATTAACATCTGCTGCAGGTTGCCCATCGCCAGCACTCTAAATATTTGAAGCAGATTGAAACACATGTCCCCTTTACCCCAAAACCGTTAAGGGCGGGGGCCCTAGGGTAGTGGTTAGCACCGCTGCCTTTCACGCCAGAGTTCGGGGTTCGGTTCCCGGTCTCGGCGGTTTGAAAGAAACAAAATTGTTTCTTCCCCATCCACGTGTGAAAGTTAGTATTGTGGGGAGCCTCTGTGACCGAGAGGTAGCGTGCTCGGCCTCAGACCGCCAGGGCTCGAATTTCGAATCCTGTGTCTGGAGGACAGTGTCATCTCAATCATCTCACCATCCTCAGGAGGTTCTCCTGGCCCACCTATATGTGCACAAAGGTGGCCTAAAGCCCGATTCATTTCATTTCCAAAACCGTTAAATTAAGTAATTTAAATTTTTTAACCCACGTGAAGTTGTGTCTCGCTACCGCGATCCACAACTTCAAGTGGGTGAAAATTACCAATATTTGCTTAATTTGAGTCTAAACACTTGAAAATCTTGATATTTAATCACACATTTCGTTCCCAATAACAGTGATTTAATCGGCCAATAAAATGGATTAAAAACGACTCTAGTCGTGCTTAGCGGGTTAATGGTTAGTATTGATCTACCGTCCAGGCTGGTATACACAACATACAAAATATATTCACAGTTTCCTGTTTACTGGGGTAGGCATATGCACCGGGTGGTATGCGAGGAAATTTTCGTTTATATGAAATGTTTTTTAATTCAATCCCAATGAATGTTAAGTGTAATTATCACAACATTTTATACCCGTTGTTAAAAGTATACAAGATTTATAGCGTCACTGTTTAACAAAAGTTTAGGCAACATGCACATAGGCAGCTCATTAAAACACTTTAAATTAGTATCGCAGTTAAGATAAAGAGAACAAATGTTTTTATCCGATAAAATGAGACAAGGGAGTTATTATTGCATTGGCAAGCAATAGCGAATATATCACTGGAACTGCCTCGTAACGTTAAAAGCAGACAGTTTCCCGTGAAGTAACTCATTTATATCATAATGAACAGGCGGATAGGCTACTCTTATAATCACTGTTATTAGCAATATGGGTTGGCATGCCAAGGAATATTATCTTTCATATTTCTTGGTCTTCCAAGGCATACAGATTGGGTGTGTAGCTGGGTGTGTGTATGACGGACTGGAGTGATTACTAATATGAACTGGCCAATGAGTCGACTCTTTGGCTAGATGCGTAGCACTCAGGCATCACGATGCCAGGGTTGGTGGTTCGGTCCCCGGGTTGGGCAGTTTCAACACTGTTACATTGGCGCCCAATAACGGTTCTCCTTATTGGTAATGCAGTACCAAAAGGCCTGACCTCAGTACAGAACACTGGGGATAGGGTTGCGGTAAAAGGCAGGCAGGAGAAGTTAACCCACGAGTGTGTTGAAGGCTGCTATTTGAGAGGGGAGTATGTAGCCGGGTGTGTGTATGACCAAGGATACCTTGGTATGACGGACTGGAGTGATTACTACTCTGGCCAACGAGTCGACTCTTTGGCTAGATGCGTAGCACTCAGGCATCACGATGCCAGGGTTGGTGGTTCGATCCCCGGGCTCGGCAGTTTCAACACTGTTACAGGTGGGTGGAGGCCTGTTTATTTCACTGCCTGCGGGCGCGTGACAATTGGGCCGAGGTTGAGCCGCCGATGATGGCGGGGGATCGGCCTCGGATCAACATTTGCTCAAGGTCTCGTGTGTGCAGATGTATTTGTTTTTTCCTGTGACTTTTTTTTAAATATATCCGTAATCAGCTTGTACTTTCATCATCATCATCATGTACTGCATATGTGTCATTATTTTATGGAAATAAAAAAATGTTAAAAAAAAGAAAAGAAACACTGTTACAGGTGTATGGAAAATCGCCCATTGATAAAAAACCGTGTATTTACGCGCTATTATAGGTATTGAAAGTGTAAAATATCCCATATCATCTTTAAGGACTAGAAGATAATGTGAACCAGCGATGTACCATATAACTCTCCACAGCAATCACTGTACGTAAACACAGGTGACGTATTCTGGTTGTAATAAACTCACCAGACAGACAGACAGACAGACAGACAGACAGACAGACAGACAGATATTTTATTGTCAGAAAGAAAGTCAATCCAGACTTATTTGTTATAGTAATAAGAGAGAGATATGTACATGTATATACAACATTGTTAATTTGTTAAAATCATGTGACAATATACATAGTATGACATACATAACTAAAAACATGTTAACTGGCATTTCCATAAAAAACACTGGGTATTACGATAATATAGATGACTGCTACCTAAAATAAAATTGAAAGGCATTGCCAGGATATCATAGGGTCTATCATGTTTCCCGCACCATTAACTTCATAGAGTGGTGCTCATTTCCTTAGCCCCTTAAACCACCAAGCACGACAACAGTCGTTTTAACCCTTTAACCGCCAAATTATTCAATCGTAATTTTCACCCACTTGAAGTTGTGTCTCGCTGACGCGATCCACAACTTCAAGTGAGTGAAAATTATTCAGATTTGACAAAATGGAGGTCAACTGTTTTCAAATATTGCTGATTGATGTCACATTTTATCTTTAACATGTTTAAAAGGTAGTACTTAATGTGCTAATAAAAAACCCAAATATATGCGACACCGGCGGTTAAAGGGTTAATATCTGTTTTATTAGCTGCTTAAATCGCAGACATTGGGAAAGAAATATGTGTTTAAACAAATATGAGTCATTTTCACCCACTTGAGGTTGTGGGTCGCGGTAGCGAGACTCAACTTCAAGGGGGCGGGAATTTAAATAAATTAATAGTTACCACAGTAATAAAACCATACTAAAATGACGACTTAGTCATGATTTTATTATCGCTTATATAACGTGTTAAGGACTGTGAGATGTGTACATAAATTGAATTGTATGTGCAAGACAGGATAATGTAATCATATTATATTAGCCTATTCACTCACACGGGCGCTTCATCAGTTGTTCATATAAGGTTATTGATGCAGTTATTAACCTTTTAAATGCTGCAGCGTATTTGTCCTATTTTTATTTAGCTTGCAACTGCACGCGCCAACACAAACGCCAGAAAATAATTACACTAATGGATAGGACTTATGTCTACTCCTTATAAATAAATACATTTTCTGACTATAGTTATATCACAATATAGGTACGTATATTAGGATTGTGTTTTAACCTATTCAACACGGGGACCGTCTATATATATCAGAATCTGACGTATAAAGACGGTCCCCGCACTGAAAGAATTAAAACATTTCTAATGGCCGTATACCCATAAGATAGGTAGTCAAATGAAGCAGAAAGAGCCAAGTAAGCCATTTGTGATGATTTTAAATTAAAAAGCCCTTCGGTCTCCAAATATTTCAGCATTGTATGGGTTAAGTGACATGTAATTTGCAATAATAACACTGGTTTTCACAGCGTGTACATGTACACGTTGTGCAGGTTGTTGATGTTATTAACCAACCAGAAATCATAAGCGTCGTTCCCACCAATTAAATTGTACAATCCATCGACATATGAACGTCCTGACCTTGCATTTGACATTATGTAATTAGTTATTATTCAATTCAACAATTCATCTATTCAACACATTTTTATTCACCTTGAGGTGGGGATTGCTAATGAAAATGACTACAAATCATTTAATATAATTTAATTTGTTATTCATAAAAGCAAGACGTTTCTATTCACCTGGAGATGGGAATTACGTTAGTAGTAGCCATAATTGGTTATTTTATAAAATCATAATATATTTATTCACCTTGAGATGGGAATTGCGTTAGCAATTCACATCTCAAGATATATAAAAATGATAACAAAAATGATAGAAATGATAATTAATTAAATTCATGTCAGATAATGTAATTGGTTATTTAATAAAATCTAGATATTTTTATTCACCTCGAAGTGGGAATTACGGTAGCAATTCACACTTCAAGGTGAATAAAAGTGAGGGTGCATGGATAGCTGGGGCCGTATTCTCGTACAAGTTACGATATATCGTAGGCTTCAGATTGGTCGAGATGACCATCTCGACCAATCAGAAGCCTACGATATATCGTAACTTGTACGAGAATACGGGCCCAGGATTGTAGGAGTGCTGACTGTAAGTACATGTACTGCAAAATGAAATGAATGGGGTTTTAGGCCACCTTTGTGCACATATAGGCTAAGCTCGGCCAGGATAACCTCCTGCAAAGAATGAGATGACACTGCCCTCCAGACACAGGATTCGAAATTCGAGCCCTGGCGGTCTGGGGCCGAGCGAGCTACCTCTCGGTCAAGGAGGTTCCCCACAGTATTGAATCATAACGAGTGAGCGAGGGGGGGGGGGAAACATTTTGTTTCTTTAAATTTTGAAGGCCAGAGTGGGGTTCGAGCCCGCGATATTTAACTTCACAAGCATGCAGCTTTAGCGACTGCACCAGGGCTCACGCCCTACACGTACTGCAATACATGTAAACAGGATGTTTGGGTGAGGCAAATGAGCTGAACCGGAAATTGATATATTGCACGATCGTAAATATATATGTAGGTGTGAATTACATGTGACATAGTTAATGATGGACTAGAAGTATACTAGCTTCTATTGTCTCAACTTCTCACAAAGATATACTATGTCATTACCTTTTCGGAACAGGGACTTAAAATGACACTAATTCTGCGGATTGTCTTTCAAAATTGTCCCAGTTTGGCGTCGATTCAATGGTGAATTGTTGCTTTTCAAAAATATGGCAAGAACGTGTAGTTGGCTTCTATTGTCCATCACAGATACCAGAAATGAATAAGCGAGCACTAGTAAGAATATATATTCCTACAGTGAGATACTATTGCTCACTCATTCATTTCAGGTGCCAGTGGTCTATATTTACTTTGATAGGCCCTTTCAACTTGGAAACCATCTTTAGACGTCAGAATGTGACGTCTAAAGTCGATCCCCACACTGAAAGAAATAAACAAATTATAATGACCGTAGACCCATAACATAGGCATTCAAATGAAGCGGAAAGAACTAAGACATTTATAGAGATTTCAAATTGAAAAAAAATCCATTTGATCTTTACGGTTTATATACAAATATATCCGCGCCTTAACCATTAAAGCGCTGAATTAATTTATAAAAAACATCGCAACCGAGGGGTTTTTTTCAATTCGAAATCATCATAAATGTCTTAGTTAGCTGTTTCTGATTCATTCGAATACCTGTGTTACGGCCAGTAGAAATATTTTAATTCTTACAGTTAGGGGACAGACTTTAGACGTCAGAGTCTGACGTCTACAGACGTCAGACTCTGATGTCTAAAGTTGATCTCGCGCTGAAAGGGTTAAATCATAAATTGACTCACCTCACAGTATATAACAAACTGAAGAACGCCTGCCTGGGATTCTAATCAATAATTTAATCAATCGTTGTATTTCTATGTGTTATTTGCCCATTTGATCACTCAATTCATCGCCTCATGTTATATATTTAACAGATTTACTTTATGTGAATAGTAAACCAAAATGGCATATATTACAGCAAAACAACAGCTTATTCATCGCCTCATGTTACATATCAAACAACAGATTTGCATTACTAGTATGTGAATATTAAACCAAAATGGCATATATTACAGGAAAACAACTCTATTATTTTGAAATATTACTACGCTTGGGTATTTCAAATAAAGTTAGCCAATTTCCATTCTATGTCAGGTGGGGATTACAGCAGTAATTCACAGCTCACAGAGAATAAAAATATCGTGGAATATCCGGGTGGGTAATGGGGTTACAAAATCCACACTTTGTTCTAATGCTCGTTAAATATGATTAAATGCGGTGTGCTAATTTAAGGTCGGTATTTTACAAAATTTTCGCGAAGACATCTTATCTGAGTCTAAGAAGTTTAATCAATTGAATAGACTGGTATCTGAAGGAGCGCGCAGCGCGTGGCCCTTCGCGAAACTAACGTTGATACACTGATTTTAATTTTAACTCAACAAGGCCGCCATTAACGTGATCGCCTAGTCACATTGAGAAGGGAGAAACAAGGATATTTCTCCGAGAAAACCACGCTGGATCAGCGGGGCTCGAACCCGGGACGCATGGATGACTGGCGAGGCAGTCAGGCGCTCTACCAAAGCCACGTTCCCCCTTCTACACTGGTATATATTGACATAGATCTGATTATAAGCTCCCTTTGTACATCGTTCTTATATGATGATTGTGACAAATACGTGGAAATAACCACTTCGATTGAATTGATTGAATGGATTTTATCTTTAAGATGTTTGAAAGATGGCATTTAATGTGCTAATAATTAAAAAAACACGATTATAACCGTGACCGGCGGTTAAGGAGTTGAACTGAACACGATTTTGAATCATTGATGCACCACATGACAGATTTGGAATAGAATTAATTGAATAAGAAATGGCATGCCATACAACCCATCATAATAAGGTTCTGTATAGCTTTAAATCGCAGGCCATACCATGCGTTACAATAATATTATTCTCAGCTTCAGACACCCTGCCCAGTCAGGTCAGACCGTCAGACTACCAGTCTGACCTTGACAACACGTGTGTGTGAAGCCGGTACGAAAAGGAAGGGGTGCGAGCAATATGAATATTTATTATGACGTCACCGGTTTACGGACTGTGGTGTGGAGGTCACACTCAGGTCAGATTGTCTGGCCTGCAGGAGTTGGGCAGGGAAGAGGGGGGTTCTGAACTCATAGCACATATACGTGATATCCAGGAGTCTGCCGGTAGCAGACAACTGGATAGATGAAGATGAGCTTCAGATGGCATGCCATACAATTGGTCAAAAAGCTTTCAGTTGATTTACCAAGCTTGCGTATATTATAAAATATGGAGAATTTCACACACCTTGAGGGGGAAGCAGCAATTCAAATATTTACCCCTTGAACCGCGAAATTAAATAACTTAAATTTTGACCCACTTAAAGTTGTGTCTCGTTACCGCGACCCACAAAAATTGCAAATGTTCCTAGCTTTATCAGTTAAAAGTCATATTTCCCTTCAATTGACATTAAAATTGACCTTCTGACCTTGAAGATGACCTTGAAGATCAAAATAGTGCAAGAAATAGTTTATTTATTCACAATGACACGAGAAAGAGGTCAACATCACACGAGAAACACTATAAGATTTCTTCCTATTTTTCTTTCTGAAAATTAATGTTTTTTACATTTTGACCTTGGAATTGACCTTACAACCTTGGAGATGACCTTGTATTTCAAAAATAACACTATAAGTGGATTTTACAGTCAAAATCCCACGAAAAAGAGGTATTACACATGTTCCTAGCGTTACTTGTTAAAAATGATATTTTCGCTTACTTGACCTTGAAATTGACCTTTTGACATTGAAGATGATCTTGAATAATCAAAATAATTTTAGAAATGGATTGCCCGGTCAAAATCACATAAAAATGAGGTATTACACTTGTTCCTAGCTTCATTTGTTGAAAAAGCATATTTGACCTTGAGATTGACCTTTCACCTTTAATCTAAAAAAATGCTCAAACTTTTCAAGCTTGCACTCATCGGATTTGAATTCAGCACAAAAAAATCTATAAGAAACAGCAAAAAAAACATTCTATATGTCACAAAACAAGGTTAGGTCATCTTTATATAAGCGCCCTAGCTCGGGCTGTTGTTTCCCGCACCATTAGGGCGGGGGCCCTAGGGTAGTGGTTAGCACCGCTGCCTTTCACGCCAGAGTTCGGGGTTCGGTTCCCGGTCTCGGCGGTTTGAAAGAAACAAAAATGTTTCTTCCCCATCCACGTGTGAAAGTTAATATTGTGGGGAGCCTCCGTGACCGAGAGGTAGCGTGCTCGGCCTCAGACCGCCAGGGCTCGAATTTCGAATCCTGTGTCTGGAGGACAGTGTCATCTCAATCATCTCACCATCCTCAGGAGGTTCTCCTGGCCCAGTTTAGCCTATATGTGCACAAAGGTGGCCTAAAGCCCGATTCATTTCATTTCCCGCACCATTAACTTCATAGAGTGGTGCTCATTTCCTTAACCCCTTAAACCACCAAGCACGACAACAGTCGTTTTTAATATCTGCTTAAATCGCAGACATTGGGAAGGAAATATTTGTTTAAACATCAAGATTTGCAAATGTTCTTATTCAAATCAAACATATATGAGTCATTTTCATCCACTTGAGGTTGTGGGTCGCGGTAGCGACACACAACTTCAAGGGGGCGGAAATTTAAATAAATTAAGAGTTAACACAGTAATGAAACGATACTAAAATGACGACTTAGTCATGATTTTAATATCGCATATATAACGTGTTAAGGACTGTGATATGTGTACATAAATTGAATTGCATGTGCAAGACAGGATAATGTAATCATAATATATTAGCCTATTCACTCACACGGGCACTTCATCAGTGGTTCATATAAGGTTATTGATGCAGTTATTAACCTTTTAAATGCTGCAGCGCATTTGTCGTATTTTTATTTAGCTTGCAACTGCACGCGCCAACACAAACGCCAGAAAATAATTACACTAATGGATAGGACTTATATGTCTACTTCTTATAAATAAATATATTTTCTGACTATGATTATATCACAATATAGGTAGGCCTACGTATATTGCCATTGTATTTTAACCCTTTCAGTGCGGGGTCTGTCTCTATACGTCAGAATCTGACGTATAAAGACAGTCCCATTACTGAAAGAATTAAAGTAATTTTGATGGCCGTAGACCCATAAGATAGGTACTGAAATGAAGCAGAAAGAGCTAAGTAAGATATTTGTGAACAATCTTTTTTTTTGGGCGATCAACGTCCGACAATTTTTTTTATGTTTAGTTGAAGAAATTTTTTGTCGTACGCTTCCCCTATTATATACATTACCATTTGGTGTTTTTTCTGGTCGACATATTTTTCATCAAATTCGACAACAAACTTTTCTTTTCTGCCCACATTTTCAACAAACTTTTTTTTCTGACTTTTGGCGACAAACTATTTTTTTTTAGCCCAACCCCCCCCCCCCCCCACCCAGATATCAAATGGTGCGTCCTTAACCAACCAGAAATCTTAGGCGTCGCTCCCGCCGGACTCTTTATACCTACGTCTAAAGTACATGACATGATGTGTAAATGCATTCACCCCCCTCTTTGATGTAGCCCCAAAAAACATGACCCTCCCCCCTCTCTGGGACACAAAAAATGACCACACCCCCAACTTTTGAATTTGTGCTAGTTTTAATAATATTTTGATTTCTAAACAACGTGAAATCACAAAAAAATATGACGGGTTTAAAATAATGGGATTAAAAAGCATACAACCCCCTAATAGACCACTCAAAAAGTGGTAGGGTTGCCAAATAAGTATACCCCTTCCCCTATTTCAGACGTCCCCCCTCCCGGTATAAAAAAATAATGTTTCCTCCCTCTTCCCACTTACACAACACACGGCATATGTTGAATAAAATTAATTGAATAGAAAAGATTGTACAATTCATCGGAATATGGACGTCCTGGCCTCTCATTTGACATTATGTAATTAGTTATTCATCAATTCAACAATTCATCAACTCAACACATTTTTGTTCACCCTGAGGTGGTGATTGCTAATGAAAATGACTACAATTCATTTGATATAATTTAATTGGTTATTCATAAAATCAAGACGTTTCTATTCACCTAGAGATGGGAATTACTTTAGTAGTAGCCATAATTGGTTATTTTATCAAATCATAATATATTTATTCACCTTGAGATGGGAATTGCATTAGCAATTCGCATCTCAAGATGGATAAAAATGATAACAAAAATGATAGAAATGATAATTAATTAAATTCATGTAAGATTATGTAATTGGTTATTTAATAAAATCTAGATATTTTTATTCGCCTCGAAGTGGGAATTACTGTAGCAATTCACACTTCAATGTGAAAAAAATGAGGGTGCATGGATAGCTGGGGCCGTATTCTCGTACAAGTTACGATACATCGTAGGCTTCAGATTGGTCGAGATGACCATCACGACCAATCAGAAGCCTACGATATATCGTAACTTGTACGAGAATACGGGCCCAGGCTGGTAGGAGTGCTGACTGTAAGTACATGTACCGCAAAATGAAATGAATGGGGTTTTAGGCCACCTTTGTGAACACATAGGCTAAACACGGCCAGGATAACCTCCTGCAATGAATGAGATGACACTGCCCTCCAGACACAGGATTCAAAATTCGAGCCCTGGCGGTCTGAGGCCGAGCGAGCTACCTCTCGGTCAAGGAGGTTCCCCACAATATTGAATCATTACGAGTGAGCGGGGAAAAATCATTATGTTTCTTTACATTTTGAAGGCCAGAGTGGAGTTCGAGCCCGCGATATTTAACTTTACAAGCATGCAGCTTTAGCGACTGCACCAGGGCTCACGCCCTACACGTACTGCAATACATGTAAACAGGATGTTCGGGTGAGGCAAACGAGCTGAAC
The DNA here is from genome assembly GCA_964017125.1 of Flabesymbios commensalis. Taxonomy (NCBI): domain Eukaryota; kingdom Metazoa; phylum Annelida; class Polychaeta; order Terebellida; family Flabelligeridae; genus Flabesymbios; species Flabesymbios commensalis. The sequence continues at coordinate 13,521,965 of OZ024907.1, forward strand.
CGGAAATTGATATATTGCAAGATCGTAAATATATATGTAGGTGTGAATTACATGTGATATAGTTAATTAGCTTGGAATATTCATGAGAGCGTGGTCCGGAAACAACGGTACGAGGGCATTAACCTGTTAACCATAGAGGTATAATGTATTTTTTTTTATTCGTACTCATAGTACAGAAACAACCACACATACTATGTATATATTTATCATTATAGGGCATATTATTATCGCCCTGTCTAAGGCGGCATTAGTGGGTCCGCCGGTCCGGTATATGTCCAGTAAGTGGCAGTGGCGGGATGCGAACTACAACAGTATTAGCATGATTAGAGGCGCGAGCTCTAACCACTGCATCACTACCACTATATCAAGAAGTTTCCTAAAACCAGTTAGATTCTCTCATACCCAACATATGCTATATTTTAATATTATGCTATATTATGCTATATTTTAATATTATTTTATTTTATTATTATTTTATTTGCTGCGTCACAGAGGTGGCCAGTATATACTAATCATTATTATGATTAGCGTTTACTATTGTCCTACCCGATACTGATGGACTAGAAGTATACTAGCTTCTATTGGCTCAACTTCTCACAAAGATATACTATGTCATTACCTTTTCGGGACAGGGACTTAAAATGACACTAATTCTGCGGAATTGTCTTTCAAAATGCTCCCAGTTTGTCGTCGATTCAATGGTCAATTGTTGCATTTAAAAATATATGGTTATTACTGTCCATATCACATGCAACTGAAATGAATAAGCAATAGCAACAATATATATTCTTAATTTGTAAAAAAACATCGCAACCTAAGGGGTTTTTTCAATTTGAAATCATCATAAATGTCTTAGTTAGCTGTTTCTGATTCATTCGAATACCTATGTTACGGCCAGTAGAAATATTTTAATTCTTACAGTGCGGGGATCGACTTTAGACGTCAGAATCTGACGTCTACAGACGTCAGATTTTGATGTCTAAAGTCGATCTCGCGCTGAAAGGGTTAAATCATTATCATAGGAAATTGACTCACCTCACAGTATATAACAAACTAAGCTACGCCTGCCTGGGATTCTAATCAATACTTTAATCAATCGTTGTATTTCTATGTGTTATTTGCCCATTTGATCACTCATTTCATCGCCTCATGTTATATAATTAACAGATTTACTTTATGTGAATAGTAAACCAAAATGGCATATATTACAGCAAAACAACTGCTTATTCATCGCATCATGTTACATATTGACCAGATTTGCATTACCAGTATGCAGGTATGTGAAAAGTAAACCAAAATGACATAATATTAGGCCTACAGCAAAACAACTGTACTGTTTTGAAATATTACTACGCTTGGGTATTTCAAATAAAGCTCGACAAATTTCATTCTACTTGAGGTAGACATTGCAGTAGTAATACAAGATACTTCTAGCCTACATTAGACCAACATTTGGTGAGTGTGCCGTGTTGGCTGGGAAAGCTCTTACTGTCAATATGCTGGAGGTAAACTGTTTCCAAATCCCCATGGTAACATAACCTTTTGTGTCACAACACAGAGCCCACATAAGAGAAATGGTGAATTATTTCCTCATAGATGTCGCTCAAGTATATAGAGTTTATATGATTTGGGAACTTGCTTTTAATGCGGAGATGGGTATGAAACGCATATAGTATTAGTATCTTGGCCGATAACCGTGGATGTGGGGTGATATGTCATTGTGGAATGTTCAGGGGCCACTGTTGCATTCTGGGGACCACATTGTCCCGCAAATTTTGACAGTTGACTACACCTTTAACTGCATAGAGTGGTGCTCTTTACCTTAACCCCCTAAACCACCAAGCACGACAACAGTCGTTTTTAATATCTGTTTTATTAGCTGCTTAAATCGCAGACATTGGGAATGAAATATGTGTCTAAACATCAAGATTTGCAAATGTTTTGATTCAAATTTAACAAATTTGAGTCATTTTCACCCACTAGAGGTTGTGGGTCGCTGTAGCGGCACACAGCTTCAAGGGGGCGGGAATATAAATAAATTAAGAGTTAACACAATAATGAAACGATACTAAAATGACGACTTAGTCATGATTTTAATATCGCATATATAACGTGTTTAGGACTGTGATATGTGTACATAAATTGAATTGCATGTGCAAGACAGGATAATGTGATCATATTATATTATTATATTATTATATTAGCCTATTAACGCAATTCACACTTCAAGGTGAATAAACATGAGGGTGCATGGACTACTGGGTGGTTGCAGTGTTGGCTGTACGTATTAGACTGCAAAATGAAATAAAATTAAATGAATGGGGTTTTAGGCCAACTTTGTGCTAAACTCGGCCAGGAGACCCTTCTGCAATGAATGTGATGACACTGCCCTCCAGAGACAGGATTCGAGCCCTGTCGGTCTGAGGCCGAACGAGCTACCTCTCGGTCAAGGAGGTTCCCCACAATATTGAATCATTACGAATGAGCGGGAAAGAAACATTTTGTTTCTTTGAAATTTGAAGGCCAGAGTGGGGTTCGAAGCCGCAATCTCCTTTCCAATCAGGCAGTTTTAACCACTGCACTAGGTCCCCCGTTCTACACGTACTGCAATACACGTAGACAGGTACGATCAGGTGATGCAGACGAGCTGAACCGGAAATTGATATATTGCACGATCGTAAATATATAGTTGTGAATTACATGTGATACGGTTAATCAGCTTGGAATATTCATGAGAGTGTGGTCCGGAAACAACGGTACGATGGCATTAACCTGTTAACCATAGAATTACAGGTATAATGTATTTTTTTTATTCATACTCATAGTACAGAAACAATCACACATACTATATGTATATATCTATCATCATGGGACATATCATTATCGCCCTGTCTAAGGCGGCATTAGTGGGTCCGGTATATATCCAGTAAACATGTAAGTGGCAGTGTCGGGATGCGAGCTCACAATCTCCTACAACAGTATCAGAGGCGCGTGCTCAAACCACTACATCACCATGACCATAGTAAAATCATATGGTCAAAAAAAGAAAGAACGCTTAATATGTAAACATAAACTACGTATTAAACATTATTGGCATATAGTTGGAAAGAAAAAACTAAATCTATTTTGTAATGCTTTATGGGAAGGCTCACTTGAAGCTATTATTTTCTCCCTGACAACACACTCGTAATTAACCCTTTACCCGCCGGTCCCGATTATTTTCGTTTTTTTTATTTGCACATTAAATACCAGATTTAGAACATATTAAAGAAAAAACGTGACATCAATCAACAACATTTCAAAACGGTTGATCTCCATTTTGTCAAATCAGAACAATTTCCACTCATTTGAAGTTGTGGATCGCGTGGGCGAGACACAACTTCAAATGGGTGGAAATGTGATGCCCAGGAACAGATTCACTTGAACCTGATGGATATTTTCGTGCAATTACAGATATTTATAATTAGTAAAAAATCACCATCTCGACCAATAATATGCTTAAAGCGACACAGTCAGGCTAAAATCATCAAAAATCTGTATTTTTATTTTGGCCCCTTAATATGTCCATAATATGTCAACAGGTCCATAGCCTAGAATTGCGTCAGTTTTTTTAATTTTGCGTTGCACATTTACCAGTCAAGCGAGAAATGATGACGAAATTTAATTTCGAACATGCATGTCCAAAATATGAAATACGGGAATAACTGATAAATAGAGCTTTCTGCACACTTGCTACGTTGCCACAGCAGCCCTACATTTAAAGGATTTCCGCAATTATAGTCTATGGACATGTTCACATAATAAGAAGCCAGAATAAAAATACTGATTTTTTGATGATTTTGGACTGGTTGCGTCGCTTTAAGCTCTATATCAAAAAGTTTCCGAAAATCGGTAGGATCCTCTCATACCCAACATATGCTATATTTTATTAATATTTTTTTTATTATTTTATTTGCTGCGTTACAGAGGTGGCCACTACATACCAATCATTATTATGATTAGCGTTTACTATTGTCCTACCCGATATTGATGGACTAGAAGTATACTAGCTCCTATTGTCTCAACTTCTCACAAAGATATACTTTGTCATTACCTTTTCGAGACAGGGACTTAAAATGACACTAATTCTGCGGAATTGTCTTTCAGAATTGTCCCAGTTTGTCGTCTATTCAATGGTCAATTGTTGCTTTTAAAAAAAATATGGCTATTATTGTCCATGCAACACATGCACCTGAAATAAATAATCAATCAATAGTAAGAATATATATTCTTACAATGAGATACTATATCTCTCTTTATCCATTTCAGGTGTATGTGGTCTATATTTACTTTGATAGGCTCTTTCAACCTGGGGACCGTCTTTAGCCGTCGGAATCTGACGTCTAAAGTCGATCCCCGCGCTGATATAATTAACCAATTATAATGGCCGTAGACCAATAACATAGGTATTCAAATAAAGTGGAAAGAGCTGACTAAGACATTTATGGTGATTTCAAATTGAAAAAAAATCCCTCAGATCTCCATGGATTATATACAAATATATCCGCGCTTTAACCCTTAAAGCGCTGAAATAATTTGTAAAAAAGCATCGCAACCTAAGGGTTTTTTTCAATTTGAAATCATCATAAATGTCTGAGGTAGCTGTTTCTGATTCATTTGAATACCTATGTTATGGGTCTACGGTCAGTAGAAATATTGTAATTCTTACAGTGCGGGGATCGACTTCAGACGTCAGAATCTGACGTCTAAAGACGTCAGATTTTGACGTCTAAAGTAGATTCCCGCGCTGAAAGGTTAAGGGTTGAATCATTATCATAGGAAATTGACTCACCTCACAGTATACCAACAAACTAAAGAACGCCTGCCTGGAATTCTAATCAATAATTTAATCAATCGTTGTATTTCTATGTGTTATTTGCCCATTTGATCACTCAATTCATCGCCTCATGTTATATATTTAACAGATTTACTTTATGTGGATAGTAAACCAAAATGGCATATATTACAGCAAAACTACTGTATTCATTGCCTCATGTTACATTTTGAACATATTTGCATTACTAGTATATGAATATTAAACCAAAATTACAGCAAGACAACGGTATTGTTTTCAAATATTACTACGCTTGGGTATTTCAAACAAAGTTGGACAAATGCATTCTATGTCAGGTGTGAATTGCAGTAGTAATTCACAGCTCACAGAGAATACAAATATCGTGGAATATCCGGGTGGGTAATGGGGTTACAAAATCCACACTTTGTTCCAATGCTCGTTAAATAAGATTAAATGCGGTGTGCTATTTTTATGGTCTTAACCCTGTAGGCCTATACCTATTCCTATACCGTGGTAATTTTAAAGAAAAGAAACTGAAATGTGAATTGAAACGTCAATAACCACTTCGATTACTTGAATTGAATTGTCACGTTATTATGACATGTCAAATAGGGTTATAATATATGAAATGAAAGCTAATCATACCATATTTTAATAAATACACCAAATTAAGAAAGTTATGAGCTCCCATTTGAGAAGTTAAGGTCGGTATTGTACAAAATTTTCGCGAAGACATCTTATCTGAGTCTAAGAAGTTTAATCTATTAAATAGACTGGTATCTGAAGGAGCGCGCAGCGCGCGGGCCTGCGCGAAACTAACGTTGATACACTGGTTTCAATTTTAAATCAACGAGACCGCCATTAACGTGATCGCCTAGTCACATTGAGAAGGGAGTAACAAGGATAGTTCTCCGATAAAACCACGCAGGATCAGCGGGGTTCGAACCCGGAACGCATGAATCACTGGTGAGGCAGTCAGGCGCTCTACCAAAGCCATGTCCCCCCTTCTATACACTGGTATATATTGACATAGATCTGATTATAAGCTCCCTTTGTACATCGTTCTTATATGATGATTGTGACATGGGAACACATGGGAACACATGGGAATAACCACTTCGATTGAATTGATTGAATTAATTTTATCTTTAAGATGTTTGAAAGATGGTATTTAATGTGCTAATAATTTAAAAAAAAACGATTATAATCGTGACCGGCGGTTAAGGAGTTGAACTAAACACGCTTTTGAATCATGGATGCACTACATGACACATTTGGAATATAATTAATTGAATAAGAAATGGCATGCCATACAACCCATCATAATAAGGTTCTTTACAGCTTTGAATCGCAGGCCATACCATGCGTTACAATAATATTATTCTCAGCTTCAGACACCCTGCCCAGTCACGTCAGACCGTCAGACTACCAGTCTGACCTTGACAACACGTGTGTGTGAAGCCGGTACGAAAAGGAGGGGGTGCGAGCAATATGAATATTCATTATGACGTCACCGGTTTACTGACTGTGGTGTGGAGGTCACACTCAGGTCAGATTGTCTGGCCTGCAGGAGTTGGGCAGGGAAGAGGGGGGTTCCGAACTCATAGCACATATACGTGATATCCAGGAGTCTGCCGGTAGCAGACAACTGGATAGATGAAGATGAGCTTCAGATGGCATGCCATACAATCGGTCAAAAAGCTTTCAGTTGATTTACCAAACTTGCGTATATTATAAAATATGGAAAATTTCACACACCTCGAGGACGAAGCAGCAATTCAAATATTTACCCCTTGAACCGCGAAATTAAATAACTTAAATTTTGACCCACTTGAAGTTGTGTCTCGCTACCGCGACCCACAACTTCAAGTGGGTGAAAATTACCCCTATTTGTTTAATTTGACACCAAACGTTTGCAAATCTTGATCTTTAATCACTCATTTAATTCCCAATAACGTCGATTTTATCGGTTCATAAAATAAATTGAAAACGTCTATAATCGTTCTTAGCGATGTAAGGGTTAGGTGAATAAAATAAGGGGAAATGTCTGGGTGTTAACCCTTTAACCGCCGGTGCCGCATATATTCGGGTTTTCATTTTTTATTAGCACATCAAGTACCACCTTTTAAACATGTTAAAGATAAACTGTGACATCAATCAGAAATATTTGAAAACAGTTGACCTCCATTTTGTCAATTCTGAATAATTTTCACTCATTTGAAGTTGTGGATCGCGTCAGCGAGACACAACTTCAAGTGGGTGAAAATTCGGATTGAATAATTTGGCGCTTAAAGGGTTAAAGCGTTGAAATATTTTTGTATGAACCATGTAGACCAGAGGATTTTTTTAATTCGAAATCTTCATAAATGCCCTAGTTAGCTTTTTGCGCTTTATTTGAATACCTGTGTAATTTGTCTACGGCCATTATATTTTTTTAATTTTCAGTGCGGGGATCGATATTAGACGAATGTGACATCAGATTCTGACGTCTATAGACGTTAGATTTTGATGTCCAAAGACGATTCCCGCGCTGTTAGGGTTAATACTTTAATCACCCAGGATTTCCTTTGGGTGAGCTGTAAGTTATGGTGCTATTTTCAAGGCGAACAAACAAATCTGAAAGAACCTCATTTCATAAAATAGCTAAGTATAATACCATAAATGACAGCTTTAAACTGTACTTTATTTATTAGTAGATGGTATCATTTTTTTCACCCGAAATGTACTAAAATATAATATTTTGTGTAGTGAGTGAACAAACAAACGAACGAACGAGTGAGGGAACGACAAACAAACAACCAAGCTAGCGAGCGAGCGAACGAGCGAAAGAACGAACGAACGAACAAACGAACGAACGAACGAACGAACAAACGAAAGAATGAATGAAGGAATAAATGAATAATTGAATGAATGAATGAATGATTGAATGAATGAATGAATGAATGAATAAATGAATAAATGAATGAATGAATGCATGAATGAATGAATGAATGAATGAATGAATGAATGAATGAATGAATGAATGAATGAATGAATGAATGAATGAATGAATGAATGAATGAATGAATGAATGAATGAATGAATGAATGAATGAATGAATGAATGAATGAATGGTGTGATATGTCACCTTTGTACACAAACAGTCCAAACTGGACCTGGAGATCATTATGAAGATTGTGAGATAAATCAGATGACATTGCCATATTCTATAGGACACCAGATGCGAACTTCGAGCCTTGGCAGTGACCTCCCGGCAGACACAATACGTTGAAACAACGTTGGTCAATCGTCTACGACGCTGGACCAACGTTAAACCAACATTGATTCAACGTCTTGTGCCTGCTGGGCTAGCCTAGATGTCAGTCTGCAATGTTTTTTCTGCTTGTCACTGTCACAGTGACATAATGATGTATAGGCGGCCGTATAGGCTATAAGTACACAAATATACTCACCGGCTATGCCACAGTGAACACGATATCGTCCACTGAATACCAAACCGATGTTCAGCTCCTTGACCACAATCAATTATCCTAAATCAATTTAATATCTAATCCATACATTGGCAAACTGCGAGGGAAGAACCGTTATTCCATCTGGCTGTCATTTCTGAAATTTAAGTGGGTATTGACCACTGTTGACTTCAGCAGGTGCCACGTCCGCAACGTAACATACCTCATACTTGGCTCGTGTGGCTTTGTAATATGCCGTCTATACTATGTACATACATACCCCTGAGATTTTATGTACCTGTGGATCAATTAGTGACTGTGCTGGGCCGACCACCCTCCATAGAAGTGTTAAACTCGAGTGGAAATGGCTCACTCGCCCATGAAATTATATTGTGAAGGGATTTATTGCGAGCATGTTTGACCAGTTATTGAGAAAAGTACACAATTATTACTAGGCGGAAATTGCTACAACTATTATAATTGTAGCATATACATACGAAACTAAGTTATTTGTCTAGTTTTATATGTGTTGACTTAATCCTTACAGCGCGGGGCTCGTCTTTAGACGTCAGAATCTGACGTCCATAAACGTCAGATTCTGACGTCTAAAGACGCCCCCCCGCGCTGATATAATTAAAACAAGTATAATGTTCGTAAAACCGTAACATAAGTATTCAAATGAAGCGGACAGAGCTAACTAAGACCCTCTCGGATGATTTCAAATTGAACAAACCCTTTGGTCCCTATCGTTTATACAAAATATTTCAGCGTTAAAAGGGTTAACCCTTGCATATATCTTACCACCAAACGCTGGTCAACCAATGTTAGGCTAGTGTCGCACACGTTGGTCAAATATTAGACTAATATTTGTTCACCGTCCCGTGTGTTTCGTGTATGTTTCTTAGTATTCTTTATGTCGGCGATATGAATCTGTGTCTCAAATTACCACCTTGAAGAGAAACAAATGATTCTTTTATTTTCATCATGAGACTATTTACGCGAAAACAATGGGCGTGAGGCAGAAATTTGTTGTTGTTTCCTACTGACAGTGTGTAACTTATTAACCTACAACTCAAAACATATTTTCTCAATTAAATGTAAATTTATCGCTAAATATGAATGTTCTTATTCAAATTCTGATTCCACATATGATCCCTTTAGATATGAAAGGGTGTAGGCCTATCTTCGTAAAGTGGCAGATACACCCTTTCATATCTAAGGGGGCGATATGGTGGATAATAATACGCGATATTTTCAATGGTCACCATTTAAAATGGTCGGGATTTATACAAGATTTTCCTATTTGGCCTATTATTTTGGTGCGGGAAACATAAATTTTGTCAGAATTAGCATTTCTGATATTGTATATTAAAAAGTTACCACAAACATTGAATCTATTAGCAGGTGATTAAGGAAGCTACATGTTAATCACCTATCTTTAATATAAATTGACTGAATGATTGATACGAAAAAAACTGCGTATTTAAAAAATCTTCGTGTAGTGTACAGTGTATATAGATTTAGCGAATCTCATTGTCCTGGAAAAAATATAATAGGCCTAACTACCCAATACTCAAGTTAGAATGCGTGAGCTGTATCATCACCACGTTATTAATAGAGGCCTATTCATAATTCTCTGTTTAGATAAAATATTAGGCCTAGAGCCGTGAAATGTGTTTTAAAATATGTGTAATTAGGGCGGCAATATACGAATTGTGCAAGATGAATACGAATTACCTGCTGCATATTTCATCACGTACGTGTCAGCAGAGGTGACGCCACTCGCAAAAACTGTGAAGATATGAAAGCGATATCACACATTTTAAACATAACTTAAGATAGCCCATTCATCAATAAACGCCCGAGTTTATTATTAAAGCAATTGCAGTATGGCCAACAGCACTGGATGTGTGGTTTAACGACACCACGGCATTGCAATCGTTCATTGATTTTACGACCAAATGCTCTGGAGCATGAAAAATGTAATGCTCTCGATATCACTCGCTTCAAATTGATCCCGGTCTAAAATAATTATTAAAACAGCACTCTTTTTTTTGTAGGCCTGTGATAGAACGCTCAGTTGATATTCTTGTGCCATGTTGCGGCAAATGCTTAACCCTTTCAAGCCTGAATTTACCATTGTCATATTCATCTGCTACATTAAAAAATGGCCTTAGTTCACTATAGTTGTCTGGTCGAGTAGATTTGATATAGTTATTTATTTAATTATTATTTTGGTTTTAATATGATTTTGTATTGTTTTTTTTTAAATTAGAATTACTTTTAGAGAATAACTTTGTATATATTGTACTGTCTGCTTGTGATATTAAAACGGAATAATTTAACGACGGATATACTGTATGCAATTTGATTATTAAATTGGTTTTAGAATAATTTTGGTCAGTCATTGACCACAAAAAATTTTCCAAAGGTTTTGATGTGCATTTCGATTTAAATTTCAATTGTACACTCGATCTTGTTTGTCTAAACAGATCCAATTAAAAATAATAATATCAATTAAATTATATATCATATAAATTATATAAAAATATATTAATTAGTGTGTTATTTCTAATTCAAACGCTGTTTATTCGTTTGTTTATTCGGCTGGTGACTTGATATACGCGGTGCTATGTTTCAACTGTCGTTCTGCATTGTTTAATATAGACTAATGTTATGTGTAGGCATACTTCAAATTATAATTAAAAAAATAATGTGATTATGCAGAGATTTAACATTATACTACTTCTCATTATTATGGTGACTATCTGGCTTAATCAGATTCAACCTGACAACTTGATATATTGCATATATAGACATGCAATAAAGTTAAATACAAAATATAAGCTTAGTAAAAACTGTACTAAAATTACACCAATTCTGTTGATTTATTTATGGGTGTCAACTTAATCTTTTTTCATTATTTCTCAGTATAGAATATGCACTGATTCTTTCAAAATTAAACAATAATTAAAAAATTGCATCGTTACACGAAAACCGTAAATCCTAACAGCAAAAATCATTTGTGCTGGCACCTGAAAGATCAGAGTGACGGGGATATCGTTAATAATTAAAAGACCTCATCTGTCGGTGAGTCATCTATGGTGTAATTTCACGCGCGATTTCCCCTTGCTTCATATCGCCGTTATAAAACCCTTTAACCGCCAAGTTATTTAATTTGAATTTTCACTCGATTGAAGCTGTGTCTCGCTGACGCGATCCACAACTTCAAGTGAGTGAAAATTATTCAGATTTGACAAAATGCAGGTCAACCGTTTTCAAATCTTGCTGATTGATGTAACGTTTTAACTTTAACATGTTTAAAAGTTGGTGCTTAATAAAAAATGAAAACCCGAATATAATTGGAACCGGCAGTGAAGGGGTTAATGGGATTAGAGTAGCGTATAGGTCTGTGTGATGTAAATGAGATATGCGTACCTGTAATAAATCTATATATTCGTCCCACACGACATCTCGTTTTACCAAATAAGCAATTTTCCAGGTGAACCACCAGCGACCTGCCAATTACTAGCGTAATGTCAGGAGGACTGTGCACTTGATGGTTCCGTTTTCAAGTCAATCACTTTATCTATAATATGGCTATACATGTATATTTCTGCTCTTTTCTGTACCCCTTTACCTGCCTTACGTGAATGAATATCCTCATATGTCCACTAAACTGGATAGGCGTTATTGTCAGAAATGCTATAATATCAGCGCTGTTTATGGATTGCAATGGGTGAGCGTTATTAAGCGTTTATTAATAAGTGGAAATGCATACTGGCAGAAATACGGATGTGACACGCGAAAAATACAACTAATATCCTATTGTGGTTTCGTTAATTCATAACGATGTGTTTTCCACAGACAAAGAAGTGCAATTACCAAAAGCAGACTGACAGCACACCAACGGGGTTGCGATATAAAGCTAAGCATACTGACATTAATTGAAAATTAAATACCTCAAGTTGAAATCCTGTGATTGGTTCAAATTCCCTTCAAGAATATCTCGACTTCGCATATCGTGTTAATAGGCTTAGTTCACTCCACTGAAAATAGGCGCCACCTAGTGAATGACGAGCCTATAGTTGTCCCTGTTTGGCTACCGTCACCCGTGCGATGCTTTCCGGGCCTCCCCTTACCTGATGCTGGCGCAAAGTGGACGACCACTTTAACATAATTGAGAGTTTGCAATCAATGTAAATATTCATACTGTTGGTTGGAACTCATTCTTCTGCAAATCAATTATCCGCATCGCAATCACAGTTAAATTTTTTTGAACCTTTAAAGTGTTAATCATGTCTACAGCCATTTTTAAATCTTCTTATTTGAAACAAACAAAATTGAGGGAGAAAAGAGCACTACAATTGTTAGATTAAAGTATGGTTTGATTCAGATAGCACAAATATGAGTATGTTCCCCCACTTGAAGTTGTGTATCGCGGCAGCGAGACACAACTTCAAGTGGGAAAAAGTTGCAATTCTATAATTTAGCCCTTGATTGGTTAACACCGATTGACTGCATTAAACGTGTTGTAATAGATGCATATTTTCACTCACAAGCCTGTATAGCATTGCAGGGGTGTCCAAACCAAAACTTGACGTGGCAAAAGTGAAATATCCAGTAGCAAATATTTGAACAGCAACGGCAAAGGCATTAAATTCGCAAAAGTAAGCATTAAACTCGCAAAAAATGCGAATTGCGACAGCTTGGCCACCCCTGCATAGTTACCCTGTACGTCTTACCTATTTAGACTCTTATTCCCACATTGCAGGCAATACTCAAATCTTGCCGAGACCTTACATCGCTATGGCGTATTTTTAGTTTATGTCCTGTATTTGAGAGCTAGGTCGACAGTGCATGCACAGCAAGCACCGCTTTTCTCAAGGCAAGGCATCCAATTGGTCGAGATGGACATCTTGACCAATCACATCCTCAAGATATAGGTCAACCGTTTAGAGAATACGGCTAGGCCCACATCTGTATTTGCAAGACATGGTTAATTTGTTATTCTCATTTATACTCCACACACGTGCTCATCTGACACGGCAAGTGTCGGCAAAACCTGTTAAATGTCACACTCGCTACTGATTGGCTTCTGCTAATTGAGACCCCGTGGTTTGTGAATCTCTAGAAGAGAAGGTGCTGTGGTGCTCTGCAAAGTTAAAACTGCTATGTGCTCACTTGTAAAGTAAGCAGATACCGCCTTTTGGCTTTGCACAACAGTGCAGTGAGGTACTCGGACTGGTTGGGAATTTACACCACAATATCTATATTTATTCTCATTTATTTTCCCATATATGGGAAGAAGAAGAAGATTTATTTGCCTCTGTTTACATAAACAAAAAATTTTGCAAAAAAGATTTAAAAGGCAAAACAGTATACATTACAATCGAACAAATAAAAGACACACAATGACAAAACAAAGCTAATAGTGGAAAAATAATAAGGCTTCAAAAATATCCTATCACTGGAACGTCATGGTTTTATAGTGGTCCTCTTTTGTCTAGGTATGTATTCATAAATTCATAATGTGTATATATATGTGTCTAATTTATAGATGTAGCTGAACGAAGATAAAAACTGGATTTCATATCTATAAATTAGACACATGCGTATATAATTATAATAGCTGCATTTCTACCAAAAAATAGCGGAATTGGCACAATTTAATTTTCTGTAATATTTATCTGGTTCCATGCCACCGTTTGGGGGCGTAGAATGTCACTATTGTATTATTAACCTTTTATCCGCCAAATTATTTAATCTGAATTTTCACCCACGTGAAGTTGTGTCTCGCTGACGCGATCCACAACTTCAAGTGAGTGAAAATTATTCAGATTTGACAAAATGGAGGTCAACTGTTTTCAAATATTGCTGATTGGTGTTACATCTTATCTTTAACATGTTTAAAAGGTGGCACTTAATGTGCTAATAAATAATGAAAACCCGAAGATATGCGGCACCGGCGGTTAAAGGGTTAAACCTCTAACTGTTATGCCATAAAGAATATATTTGACTGTAGTTAATGTTGACCATCATTATTTGAAGGGCTCCATGCAATAACCTGTTAAGCTCCATTAACAGGTTCTTGCTGATAACGACGGATTTGAGGTGCTGATGTAGAGAAGATTATTGTGTAAAAAAAAATTCGCTCTACGACCATTATAAAACACTTTTCTCAGAAGCAGTACATGTTTATGGCTGTTGGTGAGACAAATTTCATTATAAAAAACTGTCAAGTACGTTTACCAGTAAGTATTACCAGCAAATCCTACTGGTAAATTCACTTAACATGGTCTTGCAATAGAATCACAAATCAGAAATGGTAAGCACCCTTAACATGATTTTACAAAATGTGCAAAAGTATTCAGATAAATGGTTGTGAAGTCACTTTTTGACAGATATCTAATCGAAAAATTCGCATAAAGCAATAAAATGATAATGTCATTTACCATAACATATTGTGAGATAGAACTTGAAGACGATTGGCAAATACTAGTTAACAAACATTGAAAATGTGCGCAAGGCATGCTGTGAGTCTTAGATATGATTACTAAACTTACTTTGCCAATATTATTGATAAACAAACTTATTTTACGCGGAAGCTCTTGAAAGAAAAAAATTATTGAACTTAAACTTTGAAGTCGTCTTTCTCAAAACTATAAAACATGCACTTAACAGGTTCTTGCACGGAGCCATTCATTTGCTTCCGTTACTTCTCCTTGCATAGTCAACCCTTTCAGCGCGGGGGCCGACTTTAGACGTCAGAATCTGACGCAATATATGGCAGATTCAGACGTCTAATATCGATCTCCGCACTGAAAGAGTAAACATATTTATAATGACCGCAGACTCATGGCATAGGTATTCAAATGAAGCGAAAAAGCCAACTAAGACATTTATGATGATTTCAAATTGAAAAAAACCCTTTGGTCTCTTCGTTTACATAAAAATATGTTAGAGTTTTAAGGTTTTAAGGGAAAATGGTTTGAGAAGCATGTATATATAGTATTTCACTTATGTAACAGATTATACATAAAAACTACAATTATATCTGACTTAATTGCATGTTTAATAATACTATGCATTTTTGCAGCTATCGACACTGCGCTTAAATAGCCCCACAAGTGTTAACCCTTTAAGCCCTCACGATGCATCAAAGCATCATTTTACATCCCTGAAAACAGACTTGATTTTCCTACAACTGACGGTTTTAGAAGAAAAATTTCCATGAAACTGGCTTACCAATACATGACAGTTTTCTCACCCACACTAAGTCATCTTCATCCACTACAAGTCGAGAATTGCGACAGCAATTCGCGGCTTGTAGTAGATGAAGATGACAACCTAAAGTCAGAATTGGAAGGGGTTAAGGGGGGTATCACCCACACATGTTGACGTTTTGCATGAAATTCGGCTACTCAGCAAGCACAAGATGTTTAACCATTATCGGGTTGATGTTCGTCAGTGACGCTGGCCCTACATTAAACTTATTAAGTTTATTGTGCCTGTGTTTGTGTCCTGTTTATAGCGGAAGGAGGGATGCTGTATGTGGGAAACGGTTGACTTTTCTGAAACAGTCCTTATCAACAAGTCAAATGTAACGTTTGAGGTCGCTAGGTGATATACTAGCTTGCTTGTCTAAAAAGTGTTAAGAAAAAATATATTCACGATTATATTTGTGATTAGAGCTTAAAGGGATTAGGTTGAAAAACTGTTGGCCCAGCGTCGCAGATGGTTGCTCAGCATTACATCAGCATTGGGCCAATGTATTGTGTTACCTGGGTGGTGGCCTTTCTGGCGACGGAGGGGGAAAAGTGTCATCCGTATAGCAACCCAGCAAACACAAAACATTTGTATAACATTTGTACAATGTTGGATCAACGTCGAAGACGTTGGGCCGTCGTTGTGCAAATGTTATACAAATGTTTTGTGTTTGCTGGGAATGCCGCAGTGCTGCCTAGAAGCATGATGCGCTGGGCCGGTGTTGAAGTAGTGTTTGGCCAATGTCGTAGACGATTGACCGGCATTGAACCAGCAAATTGAACCGGATCTGTGTGTGTGGTAACTACATTGTATGTACGAGGTACATCGTATAGACACTCTGCAGAATGGCAAGTATTGAATGGATGTTGGCCAGCACCGGCGATGGTGGTTCAGCATTAAACCAGCATTGGGTTAGTAGCATGCTGACTTGTAGTGCACTGCTTTTCAACGTTGGGCCAACGTCTCGTGTTTGCTGGGTATGAGGAAGACCAATCCAGCCGATTTTTTGTCTATAGCACAGAAACAGCCTAACGCCGGGCGTCGAAGTTTGGGAACTCCTGGTCTAGTTTATCATTGAACATTTTTAATCTGAACTTCTAAGCGTCACGACACCGATGCTGGTTCATTGTTGGGTCACCGTCGCAGACGGTGGTCCAACATTGATCCAACATTGTGCGAACGTGGTTTGTTTTTGCAAGATTTGCAAATGTTTAGTCTAAAATTAAACAAATAGTGTAATTTTTTCCCACTTGAAGTTGTGGGTCGCGGTAGCGAAACACAACTTCAAGTGGATGAAAGTTTAAATTATTTAATTTAACGCTTCAAGGGTTGAATATGTGAATTGCGAATTCCTCTTCGATGGTGTATGAAAATGTTAATATTTCATAACATACCAAGTTTGCTATTGTAAGTGAAAGCTCAGAATAATAAGGGTTGAACTTATCCACATCCTGATAGTTGTATAAATATGGAGATATATACAGTACATATAATATCTGTAAAAGAAATAGGCATTCTTGAACGTGTGAAGTGTGTATTAATTTACCAGAATCACCCTGAATCTGATCCTCACAAATCATACAGCTGCTTGGATAAGAGCTTTAATACTCGCGCATTTGCATAATACGGTTATCTTCGCTAGGGGTTGTCTGATGTGCGCAACAAAAAACTGGACTGTTTATGTAATCTATTGATAGATCTCTGGCTCAGGTGATGATGCCACCTTTATTTAACAGGCGCAACTAGAACTGAAGAATGATGTTGAATGCAGGATGCTAGCTGAAGAGGATATGGAGTATAACAGAGAGGATATGTACATGTTGCAGACAGTGGATGAACTACAGCACTGGGCATGTAAACACGGACTAGACCCAGAGAATGACGACGAAATAAAACTAAGAAAGATCGAATTACTTGCACTTGACATAATTTCACCGGCCATAGAAGAAATAGATGTTGCTCAAGAGACACATCTGCCGCAAGATGTACACGTTTTGGATAGAGATGGTTCCTGTTCGGATTACCCCAGCCATTATCACAACACAAACGTTATTCTTCCAAATGATATAGAGCATTGGTTGAGAGATTTATTCTCGTGTGATACCTCTATATACAGTGACGATGAGGAGAATCTCATACAACTCAAGTCGTTGGCGGAACTGGTAGAGAAAAATGATCAACAGAACGAGAATGAATTATCCGAGAAATCACACTGTTTAAAAAATACGACGGATAATGACGTCATCATCATCGACTAGATTCAATTGGACGTCATATAATCGGAATTTAGACCTTGTATGGTACATAAAATTGTGAATGTTTAGCGAGGAGAGCTCAATATCTATCCACGTTGCATGTAAATTTGTCTGTATTAATTTCGGGGCATTTGAGTTCTTTTGAGATCACAGGCCAAGTTACATAACTATACACGTAGAAAAACACAAGGCTCTCATAAAATATGAAGAACATACCATTTCTAGAAATTTGTGAGAGATGTTCAAGCACTGGCATATATAAATATTTCTGATTTACGCAAACATATTTGTAAATCCTCTGAATTTCGCAGTGTCAATTAAAATGACTGCATTAAAGTGACTGTTAGCTGTTGTAAGCAAAGTACTTCATTGTCTGCGTAGTATTGTTATTCATTTTCATTATTGTGATATAATGCATCTTATTGTGGTTTGTTGGCATAGGCTCTTCAATCAATTACTCAAAGCAATTAGCCGTTATATATATACAATTGTGAAACTGTGATACAGAAATATTCCTCGAGGCGACATTGTCAGAATTATTTGACGTCATATAATTTGTTCATTTTATTTATTAAATAACTACAATTGAAAAGTTAAAAATAGCATCAAATAAAAAATTAGATTTTACAAAAATTATTTCAGTTTGTGCGACAAGAAGTCAATACTATCAAATCTACTAAAAAAAAGCATGCCTTTTAGAGTGACGGGTGACAATTATAATTATTGATTATATAATTATAATTATCTTGGTCTACCAAGTGCACTGCACATAAATAGCCCTGGTAACACACTTGTGGGGACCCATATCTATCCATTTCAAGACTGGAACCGTCTTTATATACGTCAGAATCTGACGTCTATATGAAGACGGTCCCAGCGCTGAAAGGGTTAATTACTAAATCATATGAATGCATATTTACTGGCGAGAGGAAGCTCATAATAATATTGTTGAGCAACGTCTTTTCATTATTCATATATGTGGTTAATTTTGTATATATCCTCTAAGATCATGAAAATAAAGTGTGCTAATGGGCACGAGTTGGAATAATGAATATAGTCATCAATATGATTTACTAATTAATTCTACCCTTTCAGCGCGGGGCCCGTTTTAGACGTCAGAATCTGACGTCCAAAGACGTCAGATTCTGATGTCTAAAGTCGATCCCCGCACTGGAAGAATTAAAAAATTATGATGGCCGTTGTAGGCCTACCCATAACATACGGGCGGACACCCAAAGCTAGACAGTCCAAATCAGATATGTGGGTTCAATTATACAACTTCAGACCACGCTTATTATTCTTTGTCATTTTGTTAAAAGCTAGCGTGGCTCAATGACGTTGGACTATACTATTTTACTTGGGCCAATTTAGATGTGAAAAAGTCACAGCAGTACGGTATTCTACCCCCTTAAATAATTTCAATAACAACTGACAGACAGAGGTGACTACCTAATCTCGTCACGTGAAAGATTAAAGAACTGTGGAGACCTCACTTGCAGATTATCGCGACCGAGTTCGAGTCGGACGGAATCGCTGATCGACGGGTTAGCACATCTATAGGCCTACGCCCGGCTCACGCCACGTGCGGCCCGGCCGCGCTCGTTCACTCGTCCACCGACCTTCTTGGAAGCCAGACGTGTAACCGCGTCATCCACATTCAGCCGCGTGGCTGGATAGCCGCCCCCTGTCGCACGAGACTAAGTGGCACGTACATATCTGACAATGTCTACACGGATATGGAATGAATAAAGAATGAATTAAGGAAATCATCTATTTTGACTGAGTTTCTGCAGCGAACCATCACTTGCTGACCGGGCAAGACACCACGATCAAGATTGGGCCTGAGACGATGGTCGCGTCCATTGACTTGTCGGACATTCGACAACGTCAATGGTAACCCTCGCCCTAGAACCCAATAGAACCACTACTAAGAACCTCCTGGCCAATCACCCTTCAAGCGCTTGAATAATTTAAATTTTCACAAACTTGAAGTTGTGTCTCGCTACCGCGATCCACAATGAAGTGGGTGAAAATTACTCATATTTGTTTATTGTCAGACCCAACATTTGTAAATCTTGATGTTTAACCCTTTCAATCCTGAATTAACCATTGTCATCTTCATCCACTACAAGCCGCCAATTGCTGCCGCAATTCTCGACTTGTAGTGGATGAAAATAATTTGATGTGGTTTAAAAATTAAAGAAAATGACCACGTATTGGCAAACCAGTTTTATGGAAATTTTAGTTCTAAAACCCTTAGTTGAAGGAAAATTAAGTCTGTTTTCAGGGATGAAAAATGATCCTTTAATGCATCGTGAGGGCTTAAAGGGTTAAACGCTCAATAACTGTGATTTGATCTGCTAAAACAATGAATTAAAAACGAATATATTCGTGCTCAGCAGTGTAAGGGTTAGCCAACAGAGGTAGACCTAGGTCTATAAACCAAAAGTATTTCCTAACCATCTATTAGACCGGATAGCTGCATACGGAGCATGCCATTTGTATTTAAAGTGTACTTACAAATACTATTAGCAAGGAAATTCAATTTAATTTCCTTGC